>OX439448.1:1200000-2400000 GCA_949320045.1 Scotopteryx bipunctaria
TCTACCAACGCACGACCGATAAATAATAAAAATAATAAATATTTGTGGACATTTCACACAGCGCCATTTAGCTCCAAACTAAGCATAGCTTGTAATATGGGCATTGGGCACCAGATGGCTAATATAATACTTTAAAACCTAAAATACATAATACTACAACACCCAGACCTGGAAGAAAATATTTGTAGAACATACAAACATTTCTCCCGTAGCGGGAATCGAACCCGCGCCTCTTGCGTCTCAGCTGAGCACTCGCCCGCCACGCCACCGCGGTCGTCATCGATCATTACCTACGTTGTTTTTCGATAGACAATAAAGTTGTTATGGTAATGGATAATCCGTTTTCCCTTGCTAGCATTATCTGACATCGATCTTATGATACAAACATTCTAAAATTTTTATCAAAACAAGAGCTTATAAAGCCTATCAAAATACATAAACGATAGATCTTGACATTGTTAATATACAATAGTTAATCTATAGAAGAGGCATCTGCAGTATTAAATTGTTCAAAGCCTTTAAAGGCTCGCTTTGAAGTCAGCTTTGATCTGTATTAAGATACCCTTCGTTGATTAATAGCACAGTAGTAACACAAAATACTGTGCGCCTCGGCAAACTTCGTGCTTTGTATGAAAACCGAATTTTTCCGAATATGCAACTAATAATATTAAAATAATAACTGAACCAAAACATCTCTATATTACATTAATCATCATTGCGTTAGTTCGTATTTCAGATATAGACGAAAATTGCCGAGGCGCACAATATTTGTGGTACTACTGTACCTACTTGTTAGTGGGAACATTTGGTCCCACATCCATTTGGTGATTGACTGAACGTTGCCCAATAAGTTTGTTATGAGCCAGGCAAGATAGATTTAGCCAGCGATATAAATAAGTGTTTTTTTAGAATGTTTTTGGTCCTCTAGGAGTTGAATTTCGGGAATTCCTTTCTTAGTGCAGTTCTACACTGTACGAGGAAATATACCCTCCAAGTTAAAAATTTTAAAGTTGATTGTACACGCTAGGTATTCAAATGGCTGTCGAATTTTGTGTGAACTAATTGGAAACCAACGAAAAAGTACCTTAAAAAGAGCGAACTTACTACAGGGGATTCGTATATCAATTTTTGCGCCACTTTTTGAAATATTTTGTATTAGAGTTCATAGAATGAATAAAGTTTGCAAACCGCCCGTAATTTGATGCTCTATTTCGGGTACTAAATTTAAATGGTTGTGAATCCTGGATTTTATTTTGAACTTTTTGAATATTGTCAGTTATGAACATTAAACGTGCTAATATTTATTAAGACCTCGTACCTTTACTGCTCACGCCGCCATATTAAAAAATAGCGCCTAAAACCCTTTTCTTTCTTATAATGACTGGACTAAAGGTACTTGATTGTGACGTGATCCATTTTTGATATTCAACGACGAATACTTTACATTTGTAGCAAGATCCATTAAATAGTGCCTTGATTGGTGTATGTCATGTCTCTTTGTTTTTGTTTTTATACGGATGATGTGGTTAAAAAGCGACAAAACCCTAAAATAAACTAAAAACGTCCATTGAGGCATTATTACCCTACTGTTAGTCGTGTTACTGAGAGGCTCCTTTCGTGCGTTTGGCACAGAAAAAATCATTGGTGCATGACCGGACTAGAATCCACTTAGAATCACTAGACCACCCGTGCTCTCTTGGAATTGAGGCACTGTGACATATAGTAAGAACCAAAGATTACAAAACTCACAAATCCTAATACAGGTGCTTAAAAGCCACTTTCTAAATTAGTTCCTACCTGCATAAACTAATAGATGTTGTAATAAATCCCGCTCTGTCGCCAACTATCCTAACTTAAACTATTCTCCGAATTTTTAGCTTTAAATTGAATAAAAATTTACGTCAGATAGCAAAACCCTCGGCGAAATGAAACTATTGTTGAAAACTTTAGAGGGGTAATTTTAGAGCTCGCCAAAGCAACACACACAGTACTTTTTATGTTTTTTGGCTAGTATGTATGAAAAATACTAAACAAATGAATCAAATACTAGTAGTTCCTGAACTGAGATCTCGCGCGCTTTTTACAGGCATGAGTATCCAGTCTAAGGTAAATTACGAATGCATTGAAGCTCTTACAAGGTAAAGCTCAGGTTACAATGGTTTTCAAAATTTTGTTAATTCGTTTTACTTCAGAAACTGTACATCCTAGAATAAAAATAAAAAAAAACGTTTTAGAATGTACAAACAAATACAGTCCTTTCATATGGCACCCTACTCGACATATTTGTAAAAAGTTCTTTTTTTTACCCACTTGGGAACCCTATAGCTTTACAACCCCTTCACCTATTAAGCTCATATGCTTCCCAGCAAATTTCCATACACAATCTTTTGACCTACCAAGTTTCATACACACAGTTTGAATTAACGTTTCGAAAGTTATGCTCTAACGAACATATCTACAAACCAAACGCCAAATCGCTCAAGTGGCCATTATTACCTACTCCCAATAATTCTACCTAAAACAGAATTTGAACCTGCAACCTAGGCCTTGCCATAGCCGTGCTCTAACCAAGTGAATTTCCGGGGTATATTCATAGTTTTTTTTCACCTTTCCCTACTAGACCACCCCTAGCCCCCAGATAAATTCTTGATAAATACATTATGTATGTACATACATATGACGGCCTCGGTAGCGTGGCGGACGAATGCTCGGCAGAGACGCAAGAGGCGCGGGTTCGATTCCCGCTGCGGAAGAAATGTTTGCATGATCGGTGAATATTTCTTCCGGGTCTGGGTGTTGTGGTACCATGATGGTACTCGTAGTTTCTGATACCCACGACACAGGGAATCCTAGTGTGGGGTCAGGACTATGTATGTGACTGTTGAATGTTATTATTATTATTATACATAGGTACATACAATATGTATCAGAGTTTCAGAGGTCGGTCGGTTAGTAACAAAAGATTTGATAATTTTGAAGAAGATAGACAGCCGTATCTCTCTTGGTCGTTCGTTAAATCGCTGAAGAAGCAAGTGATAGACACTCTCGTATATATTCCCCTCTTTCCGGAAATGTGAAATAATTCGGACTGCAATCCTGATAATGGGTACACGGAAGGTTGTTCCACAATTGTGTTGCCTCGAGCATTCGCCATTCAACAGTTCCAATTTAAACTTACCAATGGTAGTAATGGACTGTAGATATTATTGCTACCATTTTATGGAACTCAAATCTAGTGGCTTGAAGAAAAATCAGGGTTTCGTACGCGAAGGGTGCCAACGGAACCCTGTTACTAAGTCTTCGCTGTCCGTCTGTCCGTCTGTCAGCGGGCTGTATCTCATAAATAAAAAATGAGAGTTGAAATTCTCACAGAGTGTGTATTTATATTGCCGCTATAACAACAAATAATAAAAAGGGGCCCCATGTAAGAAACATTTCTTAATGTACGATGATGGTACGGAACCCTTCGTGTGCGAATTCGACTCGCACTTGACTGGACGGACTTACGGACGGAGTACGTAACTCTTAACATGACTTTTCGATACTATCACAGTTTCAGACTTCGCCTGGAAAAAAACTCACTCTGTATATTTTTGATTATGATTGTACTTACCCATGTCACGATATATATCGGGAAACACAATGTTGTGAAACATGTCCAAATAAATTGTATCGCGAACTGAATAGGCTACGTTATTCAAATAGCAATATTATTGCAATGTTCTGACAATTTGAAATACCTAAGCTAATGTTAATGAGCGTATGTGATTAACAATGATGATTTTGTATTAAATGTAATTCTGTTTGTGAATGTACCCAAACAGCCTTCGAACAATCTAGTCAGTAGGTATTTATTTGGTGTTTAATTCCAGTACAAATATAGAATGTTGTAAATGAATAAATGAATCAAGGTTTTGGCTTATTTATCAAGTAACGTTTATGTAACAGTGAAGACCTTTTTAATGATAATTTGACGCTCTTGTCCCTAAAGTTTTTCTCACCCATTAAACCTGCATACTTACATACATAATTATCTCGCTCGTATCCCTGATAGGGTGGGCAGAGCCACAAGTAATCTTAAGAAAACTTGCAGCCACTCCTGATTCAAAGTCCCGAGATGGATATGATGAACCATGACAGGTGATCAACCCATCGCTCATATAGATGGTCCATCATGTTGGGGAGGATACTCCTTAGTCAACTTTTACGACATGCTCGGGGTGAGAAGCAGCTGGACGCATTCTTTGTTTTTTCCTTACTACCAGTCCATCGGAGATTAAGTGCATTGAACGTGGAGGATGTTATATCAATTATATTTTACACCTAGGTGGCGTGGCGGGCGAGTGCTCGGCTGAGACGCAAAGAGGCGCGGGTTCGATTCCCGCTACGGGAGAAATGTTTGTATGTTCTGCAAATATTTCTTCCGGGTCTGGTTGTTGTTGTTTTATGTAGAATAAGTAGGTATGTATTTACAAAGAAACATTAGGGCCCATTCAATCACAGTCGGGTAAAAATGTCTCACATGGGACGTCTTATTATCTCGAAGAACGAAACGCCTAAATAACACAAGACCTCGCAGAAATCTTACGAGCTCGATGAAAGCAATTTCGAAAGTATGCATTGCTTAACATACATACAAACATATTATGACGCATGTATCTTCAATGGAGTGGTCAGAACCACAAGTAATCATAATGAAACTTGCAGCCACTCCTGATTCAAAGTGGTATGGAGGTAACTAATAAAGTAAGTAAGTTCGTATGAGCTAGTGGCCAACTCTTGTGACGGAGTTTTTAGGCCGCCTAAAGGCCTCCGTCATGGCTTAACGACTTAAAAGCCGGGATCGACAATTTAACGTGCCCTCCGAAGCACGGAAGCGCTCAGCTCGTGATGCCACTTGCGATCACCCATCCCAATTGTGAACGCGCACAACCGTTGCTTAACTTCAACGATCAATCAAGAACGTCTAAGCAAGCTACGCCACGAGCACTTCACGAGGTAACTAATCAAAATAATATATTCATATCAAAAATCCACGGATTACGGTCAAACAATTTCGCATACTTTTCCACTACCCAGCAGAAACTCGGAAAATTATGGCCCACCTTTCATGCAAATATAGTTTAGCTGGATTGACACAGAAGGGCCACTTCCCGGAATACGAAATAGCCCTTTGGCTAATGCCTCACAATTTATGATCCACGATCGAGCCGGGATATTCCCGTCTGGGCATTCCCATTCGACCCTTAGCTCTTTTGAACCAGTGTGGTGAAAGGATTTAAAGTGCCTCAAAGGCTTCATTCACTTTTAATACGAACATTTTAGGTTGTACATATTGCTTTTATTTATTTATTTATTGGAAAACCAACAGCTACAGTAACAAATTAAATTAAAATATACTTAAAAGAAACAGAAAGCCAATAATAGGTTTTCACGTTTAAAAACATTCTACGATACAAAAATATTTATTTTTATTGTAACAATAAAAGCATAGTGGACATGCCTACATTTTTCTGTTCGAAAAAATAGCGCAATTTTTTTTCCATGATCGATGATTTAAAGATCTATTGGTGCACGACGGAACCCATGACCTTAGGATCGAAAGGTCGAACCGCTTCCACTAGGCCAACAGTCTCGACCCTTAGCTGATTTACTGAAATGCTTTTTGTGAAGTCGGAAAGGTGGGCCTCGTTTGATTAATATTGGGGTAGGTCTTGATAAAGTTTCGGGAGGCTTGAGGAGGTGAGTGGATTGCAGCTCTTATGTGTAAAGTTGTGGAATGGGCAGTATTTTCTTCGGAAAAGGTTCAGGCTCGGTTTGTAAGGAAGTTTTTCTGTTTGACTAACCCCCGAATACTCAAACGCATCTCAGAGTTGAGCACGTCTCAAGTGACGAGTTTTTGGCAGATTTTCTTGAGACTTGAGACGTGCTCAACTCTGAGTCGCGTTTGAGTATTCGGGGGTTAGGCCCGTATTCTCGAATGTAGCATAGATTCTGACAATGTTGTATTAAAGACTGATGTAAAATCTATGATAATGATTCACTCATGGGAATAGTTTTTCAATACGAGTCTTATTTTGTATAAGATTTTTAATCGTGTTTTTTTTTCTTATCGTGTTTTCACTTTGAAGAACCAAAGAAAAACAATTAAAATTTCATTATCTTTTTGAATAAACAGATTCTATTAAATAACAACAGAGTTCTACATCGATATTGGTGAGCAAAACCTGCTTTTGCACACTCTTAATCTACCCTCCCCGTTAAATGAAACCTTGAACGACGAAAATTTCCTCCTTAATGAAAATTTCCTAACTTAGATATTTCCTGCACCTAGGATGCACGTATCGCGCTCATTAATATTTCTTTAAGATTCTACAAATATCTTGATAATAAACGTAGTTACAAGTTTTGGCGTTTCCCTGGCGTACCTACAGCAAGACCCAATATCAACAAGTTTTTAGTCAGACCCTGTAAACCGCATTTAATAGTGTCCAATGAGAAACACACTCAATCGTAATACCCAGATCCCTTAGCACTACTTTTTGTCAATCCTAATTGGACATCGAGCCCATTACTGATGAGTTGTGTCAGAAACGAATGCTACGGGTGCCTACTGATTATATTTTCGCCGGTCACCCGTTAAATCCGCGAATTTGCATTTGTCTAGTTTTATCAAAGGTCTCTCATACCTTTTTATGGTAATAAACTGAATATATTTACCACAAAATCTCTTCAAAGTGATCTTTTAAGTCCCTTTCTAAATTGCTTTGGTTATAACTAGTTGCTTAGTTAAAATTTTGTTACCAAATATTTTGAAGCTTGACTTATAAATTGATATAAAAAGGTGGGGAAAAACATCAATGTCCACCATTGTATAGATACATTTGGATGACCTTTTAATAAAGAGCGCACATAAATTACTTTATTCTTTAAGTTAATACTTTGGAAGTAAGATTGTCGCTACAAGTCTATGATATTAGAAAAACTAATAGAAAATTCTGTTATTTTTTATATATTCTCGATTTTAATAATTTTGATTTGAAATATGAAAGTTGATGCTGAAATAGATTGCCAGATCAGTTACACAAGAATAGACAGATTTTTCTGTTCAAATAATTTATGTGCGCTATACCTATAATACTAGTACCTACTCTCAGACGGCGAAGGAAATCGTACAACCTAATAAGCTCGAAAGCATGTTTCAAGTGCACGAAAGGAACCTTTAAGGCGCACCTTAAAATCCTCACATTGCACTGATTCGAAAGAACTAGTGACACGATTAATAGTTGTAGTACTAGCTAGATAAATAATAGGTAAGTAATTCTTAAGATGACTTGATCATCAAGTTTTCTTTATTTTTCTTCTATGTTTTTAACTGAAAATTATTATTTACTAGCTGCCGCCTGCGGTTTCGCTCACATGGTACCCGGATAAAAAATAGCCTATATGTTAATCCAGCACATGTACTATGTATATTCCAAGTTTCATTCAAATCCGTTCAGCCGTTTAGGTGTGATTGTGGCACAACCATCCAAACATCCTCACAAACTTTCGTATCTTATATTATAAGAATCTTTGTCCTGACTGACTGACTGACTGACTGACTGACTGACTGACTGACTGACTGACTGACTGACAGACAACGCACAGCCTAAACCGCTGGACGTAGAGACTTGAAATTTTCAGTGTAGGTAAACCTTGGTACGTAGGGGTGTACTAAGAAGGGATTTTTCAAAATTCAACCTCTAAAGGGGTGAAAAGGGATGAAAACCTGGAATCAATTTTTGGTCTAAAACTGCACAAAACCTATATAAAATTAAAGAGCCGATTTTTCTCATTTAGTTGATGTCATAATTACCTGTAAATTCTTTATTTTTGGCATGTTTTTCATGAAAAATAGAATACTTTTATTTTGACATATGACAGCGATGATACCTCAGAACAATAAATACATGATACCAAAGATTAGTAATAGATGATACAAAACATATGTAAAGGAACTGTCAATGTCAAATTACCTGTGAAAGGAAGCATAAATTATTACTGGTCTAATAAGTTTCCAATCTTGATTATTCATGGAGTTCTGACGTAATTCTACGCCTGAAAACTAGATGTCGCTGCTAATTCTGATCAAATTTTGACGCGCTATCGTTGCGTTTTGAAAAGTTTACCTTAACTCTCAAAATTTTTACTAAATTCACCGAAATAGATTTAGGTATGTTTGTTACTCTTTCACGCAAAAACTACGGAATATACTTACATACCCTATTATTCATATTCGTTCGCAAAAGTTAGCCATTGCTTAAAGTTAGCCCTGTCACTGTTTGTCATTATGAAATGGTAAGAGATGGCAATACTTTAGTCATCGTTTAGCGTACACTATATTATAATGAATAATGAGGATAGTAGGTACCTACGTGTGCTGGAATGGGACATAGGGTACTTTTTATCTGGGTACCGCGTGAGCGAAGCCGCGGGCGGCTGCTAGTTTATAATATAAGTAAGATTGTCACCGGATAAAAATGGCCGCCATAATTTTCCACCTGACCTTTGGACTTTATTACGGTATTTTACTGCAAAATGTTCTTTCGCAATATAAATAACATGTGTTATTTGTGATGTGGATTGATAGCTTTGCTTAAGGGGAGAGCTGAAATAATGTAATAGAATTTTACGTGGTTTAGCAAAATATACAAACACACAGATTTAAAATTTAAAATCAAGTTCTTGAATGATGAAAACTCAAAAAGGGAGCACGACAAAAATGATACTGTAATGTATGATGAACAAAAGAAAAAAATACTATTGTTTGTATTGAAGAGGTGGCCAGTGTTACTTTTGTTTCATCATTTAAGTGTCATTCGGAATGATTAGCATAACATCATCGTGCATGTGTAGAAATTCCAGCTGCCTGCTCTAGAACGGTCCTATTGGGTTTTCATCATTCAAGAACTTTATTTTCTATTTAAATCTGTTTTCAAGGGTTTCAAGAGGCTTGAAATAGATCATACCAATTTGAAATTGCGATTAACTTCTTACTACCTTTCTGGAGATGACAGTTAGAGGTAGATACATCCGGTCCCTTAAGAATGTTAATGACCTTCAATACGATCCTGATCCCGGAGGTTATCCGCTTAAACAAATGTTATTATATTTGCCAATGATTGATTATCGTATTTATCACCAGGCGTAATCAACGAAACCCATCCGATCCAGTAATAAATCGTACTGAAAACAGTTCACAATAAAACGAAAAAGTCTTAACAAATGTGATCGAATATTGGAAAAGGCATGATTAATTCGTATTATTCATAAAATAGGCCTTTACTAGTTGGTATTGATAATTACTACTACTACTAGTCATCTCATTGGTTATTTTGAACATGTGTGGTGAATGGATTTTAAGTGCGCCTCAAAGAGGCTCCTTTCATACGCTTGATACACGTTTTAAAACGTTTTTTTTTTATCTACGATATGCCGGTTTTCTTACAATGTTTTCTTTCACCTTTTGAGAGTACTGGTGTAGAAAAATCCATTAGTTTTCAATCCGGATTTAAACACACTACTTTAGATCGGAAGGCGAGGTCACTACTAGACCACCAGTGCTCTCTAGATCTAGATAATTATTGAACCTGGGATGATTTCAAAAGGGGGTTTGCCCAGCATCTATACCATCCTTTCCAATCTGAGAGGGCTGAACTCAGATTTACGGATTCTGACTAATCAACCAGCCATAAACATAGAAAGACTTGGTCCATTAGTGCGGAGCCGACTAAGCCGTTTTCATGTTTTAATAATTCAGTTATTTGACTTAGCAAAAAAAAATTTTTTATTTGAGTTTAACTTTTAAAAATAATAAATTCAGCTAAGCTGATATTAATAAAATAGCGAAGACTAAGAAGGGTTACGAAACTGACTGACTGTCAATAAATACCTGACCAAATAAAAAGGATTATTTTTATTTGGTCTGAAAAATAATAATAGAAAATTATTCTTTGTCGAACCTTGCATGCATAGAAGTGTTTGGAAGGTAATCTCACATAAAGTCAGGGGCATTCTACAACTTAATACAAAATGAATTCGGTATAAAAACGCTACAAAAAATACTGATCAAATAGCCCGCTCATTTACGAGTAAGTACCTAATTTTAAAAAGACACAATAGAAAGAGAAAACTTATCAGTGGAGCAATATATTAAGCTGATATCTTGGAGTTTCGACATCTACCCTCTTTCGGGTAATATTGAAATCTAGGAGACAAAATGCTGTACCGGGCTAATATAGTGAACATAAACTAGTGATTGGTATGAACGTAAGATGACAATGTGCACAGGGTATATAAAGTTTGTAGTGAATACTGATAATGACGACCTCGGTGGCGTGGCGGACGAGTGTTCGGCTGAGACGCAATAGGCGCGGGTTCGATTCCTACTACGCGAGAAATGTTTGTATGTTCTGCAAATATTTCTCCCGGATCTGGGTATTTTAGTATTATGTATTATATTGTATGTATTTACATAAAAGTTTATAAGTATTCTATCATCTATCCGTCTCCCAGATTTGCTTACGTGAAATGTCCACAATCTTTATCTTTATCTTTATCTTAAAAAAAAATATATAAAAACATCAGGTAGAATCTACTAAAGGTACGAGTTGGCAGCGGACGACATGAGGCAGCAGCAGACGACGTGTCGCAGCGACACTACTGGTTTCTATGTATTTCTATGAAATTCCCTCCGTAGTTAGCGACACGAAGCTAGCGACGCGTTTCATAGAAATACATAGAAACCTGTAGTGTCGCTACGACACGTCGTCCGCTGCTGCCTCATGTCGTCCGCTGCCAACTCGTACCTTAATTCATATACTTAATCAAAACAAGTAGTGCGATTTTGTAACTCGTTCGCGTCGACGTCGCAGTCGTCTCATCCGTCCCTTTCACAATTACGTACCTTTTGTACGGGATTTGACCCGTACAAAGGGTACGTAACTTAGAGAATGCGACTCCGACTTGAATATGCTACACAAACGGGGGAAAAAAAAATTGACGTACCTAAAGCCCTGTAAATGACGATCACAATTTGGCCTGAGAGATACCAAACAAAAAACAAATTTACTCAATCAGTGCACAAGTCTGATGTCAAGTAGGTATGTACCAAAATCAAAGCAATTTTTATTCTAACGATGAAATGTAGACTTCTCTTAAACAACGTCTAAGTTAAATTGAGAAAAATGTTAATATTTCGAGGATTGACTTTGCTATTGGAACTTTTTATTGAACGCATCTCTCGGTCATTACAGACGAGGTCGGACGTGGCGCGACTAGCCGCAGAGCTGTAAATAAAACATCATTAAACAAAAGTCCGTCTGTACTAAAATTTGATAACTTTTAAAATCATTCGTACTGTAGGTATATCCGCCATTTTGATTTAATTTTGCAACTACAAGGTATGTTGAAACTACGAGTGTCCCATAAATAAATAAACAAACATTCCGATTAATAATGATTAAGTATGTTTTATTTTTTGAAATCTATTAATTCCTATACGTCAACGAACCTATAACGGATGCTGAATCATACATATCAATTTCTCGACTGTTTACTATTTCATTCTGCATGGAGTACTAAGCTGTAGCTGTGCAGGTAAAACATTCAAGGCAGACGTTAGGCATTAGAGGCGTCTGAATTATGTTGTTTCTTAGTGTACCAAAAAAAGGTATCACGAAGAAATGAACGGATTGATTTGATTTATTAACTTCCTCCGAATACTCGAACACGACTCATTCAGTTTCTGATGAAAATCTGTTAAAATATCGTCATTTGAGACATGCTCAACTTTGAGATGCGTTTAAGTATTCGGGGGTTAGTCTCTTATCTTTTTTGACAACTACAAGGCATCATTTTGCACAGGTTTGCTTATTGTATTATATATATATAAGATTACATATACCATCGCCTTAGGTCTAAAAAAACCTGTTATGATGTTATACCATCTTCTAATAAATAAATAAAATATTGACACAAAAGCGACAATGGTGTGACATGACGCAGCACTGCAGTATGCAAGAGACCAAAGACTTAGGGTCAACGGATTCAAATGCCTTTTAGAAAATAATACTTGTCTTTCAATGTACTATTTGTCTAGGAATTAAATTGCTCTTGTCCCATTTTGGCTTGTAAATACGTGTTCAACCCGAAATGGATTATCGTTTTTAATCAAATATAATCTACGTTTTGGGTAAAATCATGTGAAATTAAGCCGAAGGTAATAAGACTATTTTGACCATGATTTAAGGTTACCCCACACTGTGTGAGCTATTTTTCCCCCCTAGGTAGGAAAGGATGCTACACAAAAATATAAAGATTAAAGTGTTGATTATCAAGTGTTTATTACAGGAATTTTATTACCAGAAAAGGAAGAAAATTATCGAAAGGTTTTACAGTTCTTTTTAGCCGCATCTATTACACACTACTGTCCTAGTTACTATGAGTAAATAAATAAAAGATAAACTTATTGAAACGCTTACAATTCATAGACGAGACTATTACAAACTACAACGCCGTCATTCACAGTACATCCACCGTTCATCTACACAATACTACTGTAATTTACCTTCGTCAGTCAGCTCTGACATATCCCACGATCAAAAAATTACACTCCAACACTTGGTTCATCACAACGGGTAAAAATTAAAATGTAAATTAACAATAAACGGGTTTAATGACCTGCCCTGATCTACTCTGCCTTGTAAATCAACCGGATGCCCACTTAGTCACGGCCTACTCAGGAGTATCAGTCCACCGCACCTCACCGCTGATTCAACGATCCACAAAAATAGAGTTTTTGGTTATATTTGGTTTGTTAAATTCCGTAATTGACGAAATTCGCGCGAGCGAACCTACAGGAACGCTTGATTTAACGACCCTATCAGACACACTCACTCGACTGACACCAGCCACCACAAGGTCACAAAAAGGCAGGGAAACGCCACACCAGGACTTTCGGTCTTGTCACAGCAGCACAGCAGGGGACGCTGGCGCTCTGGACCCTCGCCGACGACAGCGTGCGCCAGAAGGCGGCAGGTAGCAAGGTTGCGACACGTGCTCGCCACGTGTTCGCGTCCGTACGGAGCACCTCTTTTCTGGAAAATTCATAGCCCGGCGTAAGCGAAAGTGCTCTTTAGCCTGCGAAGCGGGGTGCAACCTTAGCAAATCTGCCCTTGTGTATTCATGCACAGGGTTGAGGATGTCCCACGAGCTCCGCTCGGCAATCGAGGAAGACAAAAATCAAAGATCAAAAGTTCAAGACTCTTACCAGAGGCACAAAGCTGATAATACGCACAAAACACGTGCGCCCGAAGGAATCACACGCGTGGGTTCTCCCGTGGATGATTCCCGCTACGCCAGACACAGAAGCCAGGATATATTAGCCAGCAAATACAATTTTCATCAAAAGACCCACGCCACGTTCTCAACATCGATCCGTCAAAAGATCCTTGCCCTCTCGCTCTGCCCGAGCGAGACGAAAAAACTCAAACGACATTGACAGTTCGATTCGTCTTGATAAGGACACTGACACTCACAAATCACTAATCGAGCCGTGCCAAGCCAGAGTGTGACCAGCAAAAACCAAAATTATTACCTATCTCGCTGAACGGAACTTTCAAATAAAGAGGAGGGAAAAATCGAACGTTACAACTGTTCTGGCGCTTTCTTTTCTGAAGCGCTCGTGGCGTAGCTTTCTTCGACGCTCTTGATTGATCGTCGAAGTTAAGCAACGTTGAGCGCGGTCACAATTTGGATGGGTGACCGCCAGTGGCATTACGAGCTGAGCGCTTCCGCGCTTCGTAAACGTTAAATTGTCGGTCCCGGCTTTTAAGTCGTTAAGCTATGAGACCTTTAGGCGGCCTAAAAACTCCGTCGCAAGAGTTGGCCACTAGCTCATACAAATTTAATTTACTTACTGTTCTGGCAGTTCCGATCGGTAATACCGCAAGGTAATTACATTTTGTAATGAGCTTACATAGCTGTGATGGTCAAGCTGCGATTCTGCACTAATATAGAAAATCGTATTGTGGATTGTCGCATCAGTTTTGAAGGGCCTTTAATCATTGTGTTTTGTTGAAATGTTTTATAATTATAATTTACGAATTAATTTATTTTGAATCATGTAATTGGTAATTTGAATGACAATTTCACGGTTCACTGGTCTAGTGGAATGACCTCGCCTTCTGATTCTAAGGTCGTAAGTTCAAATCCGGTCGTGAACTAATAAATTTTTGTTTTTAACTCTTAAACGGTGAAGGGAAAACATTGCTAATAATCTTGAAGCGCACTTTAATCATTTACAGTGTAAGGAAATTATATAATTGGCTTCATAACCTTTTATTTACTCAGAGGCAACAAGGTTCCCTGCAAATAGCGATCAATAAAGCTACTTAGAATTTTAATAAGAAAATATAACTCCAAATGCAATTGTATAAGCTTACCAAGTGGATAATAACACAAGTTTCCCAAATTATGCCGGCATTTCAAGTCTGACGAAAAATAATAAAATCCACCCTCAGGGGGTGGGATCATCTCTTCCCTAAATAGAATCCCGTAATGGATAGGGATATCCGAATAGAAAATTAGGCTTAAACGTCCCGAGAGAATTTACCTTGAACTTGTACTAAGTAGGCACTTTGTAGGAATTAACCTACATTTTCAGTGATGCCTATAGTTTTCAAATTAATTACATTTTGCACACGTGTAATTTTGTGTTGTTTTGGTTTAAAGTTGGACAAAATAGTTAAAAGTAACTTTTATAGAAAATCATGCCTTTAAAGATTTTCATTCATCATCATCATCATCAGTGACCATAGATGATTTTAGCTAAATAAATTAGTTTTGCTAAAAATAATGTTGCAATACAAAAATCGCCTCACGATTTTATCAGCTTTGTTATCAGATTTACTTGTGGTTCTGCCCACCCCATTAGGGATACGGGCGTGATAATATGTATGTATGTATGTACATTGTCTCTATAGACATTCTATCCTCACCAAACCAAATCCATCTTGAGACATTGAATCAAGAATGGCTGCAGGTTTTCTCATGATTACTTGGGGCTCTGCCCACCCCATTGAAACGGGCATGTACATTCTTTCAAAGACCGAAGATTTTTATTTTACTGACTGTTATTTTAGAGCATAATGATTTTTACGAAGAATATAAAAAAAATACCAAAATAAATGCTGCAATACATAAACAATGAACTGAATTCATAAATCAAAGTGCAAGAAAAACTTCGTCTAGTCGAAACAATTTGCAATTCTCACAAAAATAAAATGCTAAATCTTGCTGCAAATCGTTTCATAAACAAGTCAGACGAAGTTGAGATCTGACTCTGGAAGATGTCAACTTAGGGCCGATGTCCTGGCTTTGGTCATATACGCCCACATGCATTCGCCTTTTGAGGATCGCCTGAAAGATGCACTGTACTGAAAAAGATGGCGAAAACGATAGAAAACTTTACATCGTAGCTAGTCAATGATAGTTAATTGATTTAGACTTGACTTTGTGGAAATCCATTTCAATATACTACTAATTAGTAATGATTACTAAAGATATTATCAATTAGTATTATCTTAGTCAATGATATCAGGCTGAAGGTATCCCTTTCTATAAAAATGCCTGGTTTCAATATTCTACTAAAAGACAATCGATCATTGATTACCATATAAAAGTTGTTTTTCTGTCAAAAATGTATGGCGTTTTTCGACAAATAACAATTTTGTTGGTAATCAATGATGTATTGTCCGATAGTAGAATTTAAGAACGGGGCATTAGAACGCTACTGTCCAAACACATACAAAAGGAGATAGTATGCATGGCTTACTTATTTACTTGCAATTATGTGCGCAAAAATAAACGAACGGTGAAGGAAAACATCTCAAGAAAACTGGCATACCGTACAAAGGAGCCTTTTTAAGGCGCACTTTATATTCACCACACTAATTAGAAAAAACTAGTAACAACACTAGTACTGTAGGTTTGACAACGATAATCATAAATCAAAGTTACTGTGTCAATTTCTTTGTCACTATAAAAAAATAATAATTTTATTAACATGCGACCTTTTGGAGTTAAAGTAAAATGAAATAGTAAATTAATCAAAATTTACTGAAAATTATATTGGAAGACAACAATGGCTGGCGAATGCATGCAAGCATTGAGGTTGAAGCCACTGGACCAGACTAAAAACGAAACTTCAAAGACAATACAACCGCTTACACTGGCCAGCACGTAGTCAACGCCAATCTAATCAACGTTCTGAGAGGACCAAGGCAGAAGATGAAGTGGAAGGAACATCTACTAACTTTTTTTCATCTATGAAGTTAGAATGAAAAAGAGCTATTCATAATTTGCACCCGTTAGAAAAAGACAAAAAAAACTACATTAATTTGCCAATATGAGTTATTATGTTTTTTATCAATTTTACAAGATTGCTGGATATCAAATTTGCCTGTGTTTTAATTTAATGTCGTTCAAGCAAATACCTTTTGTATCCTTTTAGTCGAGGTGTGTAACAATACACAATGATACGTCCATCGCACTACCGGATTCGAACTCCCGACTACGGATCGGAACACGGGGCGATAACCACTAGACCACCGGGTGATCTCATTGCATTTCACCATACATAGCCAGTTTATAACTTATACCACAACAACTATTATCTTTGGACTCCATCCAAATGCTTGGTACACGCTACCTCAGAGGTTAAACCTATATAAAATCGCTGTATACTTTGCTGATTGCAACAAGAACTGCTGACGGACGTAATAAAATAACTATAGATACCGTTTGGATAACTCTATATTTATAGTTTCAACGTTTTCCTTCTGACTTATCCTGTCCTACAATCTGTACGGAAAGGAAGTGCGCGTTGATTACCTAACAGACAGCTACACATAAGAGTTTTAAATATCTATTTAAAAATAATGCACAATGTATAAAACCTGACTGTTCGTGATTCATTACGTTTATAAAAGACTTGCTGCCGCCTGCCGCTTCGCTCGCATAGTAACCTGATAAAAAGTAGCCTATATGTTATTCCAGCATACGTATTATGTATATTCCACGATTCATTAAAATCTGTTCAGCCGTTAAGGCGTTATTGAGGCACAAACATCCAAACTCACAAACTTTCGCATTTATAATATAAGTAAGATAGTAAGATTTCTTTCACAAGTAGTCATAAGAAAACTTGCAGCCACTGCTGATTCTAGAGTCCCAAGATTGATATGGCAAACCATGGTGACAGGTGATCAGCCCATCGCTCATATAGATGGACCATCATGTTAGAGAGGATACTATCCCTTAGTCGACTTTTACGACATGCTCGGGGAGAGAAGCAGCTGGACGCATTCTATCTTTTCGCTTACGCTTTTACTTACTTCCAGTCCAGCAGAAAAGTAAGTTTTATTTAATAATAATAAAAAAGTTGATTCAAATAATTAGTACACGAAAGGATATTTTGAGGCTCACTTTAAATACTTTCACTATACTGATTCAAAAGAACAGAACTTGTGACACGAATAATAAGCATTCAAGTATTTTCCAAATTTTCTCGATTTTAGTTTAACGGGACGTTGGGAAAATAAAAAGATACACGATTATGTCCCGTTGTAAAACTTAAAATAAGTAGCAATACACTACACATCATATTCAACTTTTCAACAAACAAAGATTCTAACATCAGAACTAAATTTACAAAACCTACTTATTGCAAGCCTCGACGGGGCTTATATATTTGAGCCTTTTGGGGTCGAGACCCTAGGTCCGTGGGGCACGGGTGCCCACCGCGTTTTCAAAATTCTTTCAGGGCGTCTGATCGAAACGATGCGCGATCCAAGAGCTGGTTCTTATTTGGCTCAACGGATCAGTATTGCCATTCAGCGTGACAATGCGGCCAGCCAGCGTCTTGGGCACGCTTTCACCGTCTGATGAGCTGGATTAGGTGAGCTATCTATAGACCGTTTGCAACGGCCTTTAGATAGCCCGACTGTTTCTTTTGTATTTTGTAAATTATATTTGTAATAGTTGTAAGTTTCTTTCTGTTAATAAAGTTTTACTTATAAGTCTTTCTCTTAATTTCTAGTGTCTTTCCATGTTCCAGTTAGAGATAGAATGAACTTTTTACGACATCCTCAAAATTAGAAAGTTCTGATACACATTCCGCGCGAGCAGACAATGGCCATAAAAAGTCCTATAACAAGATTAGTTCGGCATCTTAAGCTCGGTACGCACTAAGCAAACGTAAGCGAGCGAAGGCTTCCGAACGAATCAAATGTTCGTTTAGTGGCTTTATAAACTGCTTTATAAAAATATGTATGAAAACATATTCAACGAACGTCTATGAAATAGACGGGTTAAGGGAGATCAGCAGAAGGTAAATATTTGACGGCCTCGGTGGCGTGGCGAGCGATTGCTCGGCAGAGACGCAAGAGGCGCGGGTTCGATTCCCGCTGCGGAAGAAATGTTTGCATGTTCTGCAAATTTTTCTTCCGTGTCTGGGTGTTGTGGTACCATGGTACTCGTAGTTTCTGATACCCACGACACAGGCTAGTATGACACCCCTAGTGTGGGGTCAGAACTATGTTTATGACTGTTGGGTGTTATTTATTTGTATACATTTTTCATTTAGTATAAATCTGTCCTGTGACATGTTAATATCTTTTGTCTAGGAAAAGTCATGAAGTTCACTCGCTTTTGTTCGCTTGGTCCATATCCAGCTTTAGGCGAGTTCAATGACTTTATTTAACTTTATACGAGTAAAATAACTTCGTTTAATCAACAGGAAGAGAATATTTCCCAGTCCACAATAATAAAATAGTGAAATATGAACAAAGTCATGAAATGTTTGTGAAAAAAACAGACTTAAGGGCGATTAAAGGTTGTTAGTGTTTCCTTTTGAGGAAACTCTATCAAAATATAGCTAAACTAGTGAAAGCCCCGCGACATTGTCTGAGTAGGGTTTTTTACACAGGTGTCATCTTCTCCCTGCGTCTTTAAGAAGTTGAATGTTAGGAATTCCGTTCTTAGTGCAACCCAATATAAAAGGAATATCCCCTCTGTGTAACTAGATCACACCCAATGTGTTCATTACACTAGTTTTTTGTACATCTGTGCATGGCGGCTAAGAAAAATCTAAGAGAAAAAAAGACTGTCAGCTATCACACATTATCACGCCCATATCCCTAATGGGGTGGGCAGAGCCACAAAGTCAAAGTCAAAGTCAAAAAACTTTATTCCATAGAATCACGGGGATCACTTGGACACATCTTAAATCTACGTTGCATTTACACCTGTTCGTAACGCGACACAAGTAAACATAAGAAAACTTGCAGCCACTTCTGATTTAGTCCCAATATGGATATGAACCATGGTGCCAGGTGATCAGCCCATCGTCCATATAGATGGTCCATCATGTTGGAGAGGATACTAACCCTTAGTCGACTTTTGCGACATGCTCGGGGAGAGAAGCATCTGGACGCATTCTATGCTGTATTCTGTCAGCTATCGCCAGTGGTATTTCCGAACCGATACGACTTAGGTAGGAATCTTCAGAGGCTACTCCTACCTCAAAGGCCGGCAACGCACTTGCTGCTCCTCTGATGTTGCAGATGTCCGTGGGCAGCGGTAATCATTTACCATCAGGTAAGTAAGTTCGTATGAGCTTGTGGCCAACTCTTGTGACGGAGTTTTTTAGGCCACCTGAAGGTCTCCGTCATGGTTCACCGACTTAAAATCCGGGATCGGCAATTTTAATTGGTAATGGCACTTGCGGTCACCCATCCAAATTGTGACCGTGCACAACGTTGCTTAACTTCAACCATCATGTGAGCAGCTTGCTCGTTTGCTTCATCCATAAAAAAAGGGTTAGATATTAATTTTCTTTGGTTTACAAAATAAATTCGCAAATACTCTGGCAATATTGAAGTAAGGTCTCAATAGAACTAATACTCGTGTGTTCGAGGTTTTATTAAAGCTTGTCACAGATGGCTTTTGATGGATTATTCAAATTCCAAAGAGTTACAGCCGAACTTAGATGTGACCTAGTACAACCTTACAGGATCCGTAAGTTACAAGCGGTAAAGATGAAAGTCAACGAGACAGTATTTGTCTCGTTGACTTTCATCTTTACCGCTATAAATCTGGATTAAATATAACTAACTTTAAACAAAATATAAATAAATATATGTTGGTGGGCATTCAGTGAGTACTGGTGGTCTAGTGGTAGCATCCCCACCTTCCGATCTTAAGGTCGTGGGTTCAAATCCAATAGTGCACTAATGGATTTTTGAAGAATGGAAGGAAAAGACCGTGAGAAAACCGGCATATCGTAGAACCTAAAAAGCTCGAAAACATTGTGTCAAGTGCACAAAAAGAGCTTTAGAGGCGCGCTTTCAATCCTTTCACCACACTGGTTCTACGCGACCAGTAGTAGTAGTAGCTCATAATTAGACAGCTAAACTAAATCTAAAATGAATTGGCGATTAACTTACCGTATAATATACCGAATAACATAGGTACGTTCTACTCACACTCGGATTCCCCTGTGTCGTGGGTATCAGAAACTACGAATACCATACCACAATATAATAGAAGAAATATTCACTGAACATGCATCATTCATGTGACGAAAAGAATGTTAGATATGAAAGTGGATGGATACAAGGGTAGAGGTAGACCAAAGAAGAGATGGATGGATTGCGTGAATGATGATATGAGTAAGAAAGGAGTGAATACTGAAATGACGGCTGATAGAGGGGGATGGAAGAGGAAAACATGTTGTGCCGAGCCCACTTAAGTGGGATAAGGGCAGGGAGATGATGATGATGATGCAAAAATTTTCTCCCGCTGAGGTAATCGAACATCACTCGCGTCTCAACCAAGCAGCGCCACGCCACCGAGAGTTTTATAATGTTAGCACAGGCGTCTGACGCCATCAACGCCACGCCACGCCATCTGCCTGTGGCTTGTCCAGTGCGTGCCGACTCCAGGTGATCCCACTAATAAACTTCAGTCAGTAAAAGAAACGCGGCTATGAGACGAACTCAAGCTTTGTTTTAACTTACGCTACACACGGCTGCACAGTTTATAAATTATTATTTTAAGACTAGCCGCCACCTGCGGTTTCGCTCGCATGGTACCTGGATAAAAAGTTGAGGACTATGTCCAGCAGTGGAGTTTTATAGCTCGATGATTATGACCAGCCCCTTTTCTCTGGCGCTCGTGGCGAATCTTGATTGATCTTTGAATTTAAGCAGCTTTGTGCCCGGTCACAATTGAGATGGGTGACTGCATGAGGCATTACGAGCTGAGCGCTTCCGTGCTACGGAGGGCACGTTAAATTATCGGTCTCGGATTTTAAGTCGTTAAGCCATGACGGAGGCTTTTAGGAGGCCTAAAAACTCCATCACAAGAGTTGGTCACTAGCTCATACGAACTTACTTTTTTCTTAGTCCCAATCCAGCACAACAATTGTTAACAACACAATAGATAAAAAGAAGCTACTGCTTATTGCTTATCATAATCTAAATGTATCATACCTAAAACGCGCGGCAAGCAAGCCTTCGCTCCACGAAGGCCCACGCTCTGTGTCACCCCCAGTTATAGCTACTGCTTAACTTTTCCAATAAAATCGAAGTGAAATGAAATTTGGAATTTAGGAGTGTACGAAAGGTGAGATCCAAAGCGGGCGATATGCCAGTCTATGCTAATTCCAACGATTTCGCCAAATTTCGGTAAACGCACAGGAAAATTAAATTTGGCACACAATCCGAAAATATTTTCTATCTTTTTATTCACTCGAGGTGGGATTTATTCGTATATGATGATGTGTGATGTTCACGATTCAATTGAGTTTTTTAAGAATACGGGGAATCGTTTAAGAACTTTAGCTGTCTTAAGAATAATATTAGAACTTTTTATTGAAAGTGTGTTTTGGCTAGACTTTTCGTTATTTTATTTGAGCGTGCCTAGAATTACCCCTTACATGAGGTATTTTAGATTAGTACTAAATAGCCTACAGACCTAAAATAGGTAATTCTTTAATCAGTAACATTGTATTGTATTGACTGTCTTAGTTTGAATTACCTGTATTTATTTTTACTTTATTTATTCCTAATATTAATACCATTCAGCGTGGCAATGCGGCCAGCGTCTTGGGCACGCTTCCACCATCGGATGAACTGGATCAGGTGAGCTATCTATAGACCGTTTGTAACGGCCTTTAGATAGCCCGACTGTTACTTTTGTATATTTCAAGTTACATATATTTGTATTAGTTGTTAGTATATTTATGTTAATAAATGGCCTTTCTATTTTAATTTATAGTTTGATTTGTAATATATCCAAGAGATCTTTGCCACTGTAACGCTTGTAATTTTCAATGCTTTATTTTATTTCAAGACTCGTATTAAAATAAGGAGAATTTTGCTTTATTCTAGCTGAATTTACGTGTGAGCCTCGGAAACCAGGTCTGCAATGTTTACAAAATGCAAAGCCTCCAACACACAGTCTAAACCTGACAAATTATGAAACTGTAAATACCTACGTACAGTCTGCATCAAAAATTACTCTGCTACTTTAGAATCCCGTAAGTGTAGTCAAAAATTATTTAAATTTTTTATAATTAATTTCTTGCTCAAAAATAAATTATACCTAATCAAAAATATTGATGGAGGTGTATTATCCTGAAAAACTTAATGAACTTTATTAAAAAAATATTTGACTCTCATTTGAATCATCATCACCTTCATGATGATGATTAATTAATTTAACTTTCGTTTGAATCACATGCATAATATATACACCCAAGAGCATTTCGAAGACTTTGACTTGAATGCTTAATCGTTCCATTCCAACTTGAATGTGACTTGTGTCGACTGTACCTATCGCAGGTCCGACTTACATGCCGTTGTTATGCTGAGACACGGATACGATAACACGTACGTGACAACCACTACCTAACAGAATTATGGATCTCTAAGCATCACTTCACACCTTACACAACCCTATCCCAAAGAAATAAAGTCCATTTTTGCTTGACAATCTTAACACTACGCGACCATATCTCAAAGATTTAAGGTCCATTTTCGTCAGTTTTCAGTTTGCAGTTTCTGTAACTAGATGGTGCAGTTTTCAATCCTATTACCATTGGTTTGAGTGCAAATTGAAGATGAGTTATTGGGTTAGAGGATTTTTTTGTGAAATGAAACGGATGTAAATTGATATAGGTTTTCAGCATCGTTTCATTTTATCTGCGTAATAACTTTGTAGTTTTTAAATATACTTCATCAATCAAAAATATTTTGGTATTACAACTGTACAATAACTTTCGTGTTTTTAGAGCTAGATTAGATTTTTTAATAAAATGCCACCTTCTTCATTAGAGCTAGGGTGTCCTTATCGAATAAAAATGTTCTGGGCTAATATTCCTAGGCTAATATTGATACATTCAGTAATGTTGAATAGTAGGTTTGTAGATAAAGGAAATCAGTCATTATTACACACAGCTCAGGCAGGCGAGTACTCGGCTGAGTGAAAGAGGTGCGGGTTCGATTCCCGAAATGTCCACTAATATTTATTTATTTAATGTCTGAGGTAGGTACTGTGAGATGATTGATAGTGTTGGAAAATAATTCAGTTTGCTTATTATTATCGTTTGAATAAATTGAAATTGAAACAATAAGTCAATTTAGCAATAGACATTTGATTAATTTTATCGACATATAAGTTCAGAAAAACTTTGAGCCTTTTACGCTCGAAATAATCCCAAAAATGAAAAGAAAATTGTTAAATGTTTGACCCAACCCGTTCAAAGGGCAGATTATACTTGAATTAAAATGTGACAGATGTAACTATTTCATTGAATTCTACGCTTGCTTTTAAATCAAATGACAGGTGAACTTTTTGAAATCCAGTCAAAATAAGGCCTTGGGTATCAACCCTTGAAATCACCGAGTGATAAAAGTCACCAAAATGGTCCATTTACATCATTATTTTTTTAATTTCGTCTTATTTTCTTTCGTCTCTTAAAAGTCATTTCGTGATTTCAAAATTAATTTATTTTTCATTTTGAACTCACCACATGACTATCGATGGAAAATATAGTACTTCCGAGATCTCGATCAAAATGTAGATATTTCAAGGTTTTTTAGTTCTATTTCTTTTTCTCCTTAAACCTAAATTATTGTTACTTATACAAAACGTTGTCTTGTCTCCTGCCTATTCGCTTAGCGAATAAGCTAATACATATTATATTATTTCATTAATATCATTATAATTATATTAAAATAACAATATTTATTATTTTTAATGTTAATTTATTTTTATATTATTTTGACTGTTTTAAATAAAAGGTCAACTGTCTTTTGTCAAGTTTAAAGCAAATTTACTACCCTTTTATTTTCATCAGACGACTGTCAAGAAGACGAGGGACAACCGCAAGATAAATACATCAGCTTTTTACAATATTTTAAACCTTACAATGACTTTTCAAAGGTTTTTTTGGCTTATTTTTTTTGTATGAAATTGTACTATGTACCTAAATTGAATCATGTGAGAGGAGTTTTCGTTTGAGTATTTTAGAACATACTAGCTGCCGCCCGCGGCTTCGCTCGCGTGGTATCCGGATAAAAAATAGCCTATATGTTAATACAGTACATGTACTATGTATATTCCAAGTTTCATTCAAATCCGTTCAGTCGTTTAGGTGTGATTGAGGCACAAACATCCAAACATCCAAACTCACAAACTTTCGCATTTATAATATAAGTAAGATTCAAGCTTGAATCACGACTCAAGCATATTCATACGAGTTTACCCGCACTGCTTCGCTTGCCTTGTGTAACAAGTTCTCTTAAAAACTTGCTCCCATACTCTTGTTCCCATAAGAATTCCCTTGCACCATAGGCGTAATTTTGAAAAAAAAAATACATGATAAAGTTATTGTAAAGTTTATTTGTACCTAGTTTTGAACAAACCAAACCAATGAATAAAATTTTACATAGAAACTGTACCACCATGTTTAACCCCATTAGGGGTTGATTTTGTGTAATTCCAGAACTTAAACTAGCCACTTTCTAAATTTTTTTCAAAATCGATTTTGAAGACCTTTTAGGGTTGATCTCGCCTTTGTACAGTAGTACCACAAAAATATTGTGCGCTTCAGCAAACTTCGTGCTTTGAGTGAAAACCGAATTTGTCCAAATATGCAACTAATAGTATTAAAATAATAACTGAACCAACCCTTTGAAAAAAAAGTAAGTATCTATAATAATCTACAATTCAGTAATAAAGTTACTGATCGCAAACGGCGTATCACATCTGTAATACTCCGTTTGCGACAGTATTTTTTCAATCCCCTATAGGAACTCGAGTTCTGCTGACTTCTTCAGCAGCAAAAAGTTAAATATACTTCGGTCAAGTAACGTCTGGTTTATTAAGAAATTGTGGTCGTAAGAAAATGTGGTAAACTTCTGTCTTTTAAAAATAGATCCAACAATCTATTTATCTTGTGTCACTAGTTATTTTGAACCAGTGTGGTGAAAGGACTTAAAGTGCGCCTCAAAAGTTCCTTTAGTGGACCTGACGCATATTTTTGAACTAACTGCTGCCAACTGGACGAACGGTGGAGGCCTAGTAATAGGGTAATAATGAAACTACGTTTTTATAAGATAGCGGTTGCCGCTTCACAGAGAATCAGAACGAACAGACAAACTGTACAAAATACTTGTTTTTGGCGTATATCTCGAAGTATAATACTTTTTGCAAGACAAACTTAGTTTGGACAGCTTTTTATTCGTAAAAGTTAGACAATTTATTGCATGTGATTTTTGGATACACTAGATCGTGTCACTAGTTTTGCGAACCAGTGTGGTGAAGGGATTTAATGTGCGCCTCAAAGGCTACTTTCGAGCACTTGACACAATGTTTTCGAACTTTTTACGGTTCTATAACATGCCGATTTCCTCACGATGTTTTCCTTCACCGCTTGAGAGTACTGGTATAGCGCACATAAATTTTTTGGACAGAAAAACCGATTGGTGCACGTCAGGAATTGATCCCACGAACTTAGGATCGAAAGTCAGGGCTGCTATCACTAGACCACCTAGTCCAGAAAACCCATTACCCATTTGCCCAATTACCCTCCTTCTTCGTAGTCGGGTATGAAAGTAAGAAGCTTGAAGTTTGACTTAAGCATAGAAAACAAACATCAGAACCAGACTTTTCACACAAAACCTATGAAAGTTTGTTAATTTCGTAAATCATCCCAACAAGCGTAGCAACGCGCTACGGCGTAGACTGTCCGTAGCACCGTGCTACGCCGTAGAACTATTTGCATCTGTGCAACTTGCGTACAACTTTGTTGGTTATTTCTCAATGAGAATATGACAGCTCTAAAATCTGCTGGTTTAAAGTTATATTATGACTGCTTTGAGAACTCAGGTGCAGGTTGTTGTAACATTTACCAAGTATACAATCTTGAAATAAAACTTTTGTAATTAGATTTTGTAGTATTACTAATGCTACTACGAAAGGTAAGCCTTAAAGAGGCTGCGTTTGTGCGCTTGACACGCCTAGATTCTAAGACAGTCTTGTTTTCCCATGATGTTTTTCTTACTGTTTGAGAGTTTAAAATATAACGGTTGTAATAAGTAAAAAAACTAGTCAAGTGCGAGTTGAATTCCTACAAGAAGTGTTCCACACCATCGTACATTAAAATGTTTATTTTACGAGGACAATTTTTTTTGATTTAGTTTTATTATTTATTATTAAAACGGCAATAGAAATACACACTCTGAAAATGTCAACTGTCTACCTATTACCTCACCCCTCGCGTCCTCCAGCATTTACCCGCTACGCCATCGAGGTCGTCATAACCTTTTTGTGAAATTTTTATATTAATTTCAATGACATTTATTTAATTCATTATTCTGTATTGAATAAAATGCTGTTTGTATATAGTTTTAGTTTTAAGTGTGTATGTAAATAATGTATTATGATGTTTTTATATAATCTGAAAATAAATGAATAATAATAATAATAAATGTTTTTATTGCGCTTCCAAAATTTACATTATAATAATACATGGATGAAATCTCCTTTTAAGTAAAATATATTTGTCATAGGAGATTTCGCTCTTGCATAGGTCTTAAACAATTTTGCTGAAGTTGAAGAAAAGTTAAACATTTATAATACAGTAAATAGGTAGGTACTAAATAACCAAAGTTTTGAAAAGAACGTCAGTATTATAACGGCCAACGTTTTTAAGAGGCGTAAGCTGTAGTTTGATTGTTCATGAAGTCGTGTGACGGAACTTGATGTGGACTTTTACATCTTTCTCTCGTCTTTATTCACGCTTTGCTGACGCATGCCTGCGTGCAATCGTCTTTTGTGTTTATAATAATAATAATAAAAATAATAATAATTTTTAGGTAAAAAGGATCTGATTCATTAAAAAAAATAAACCACAGGCTTATCTAAACATTAACAATCAATTTAATCAAAATTAAACAAAACTACTACAATCAGATTGGACCACACACATTGAAAATGATCTAAATTACACATGAAAATGACAAAACCAAAACACAATATGACTCACGCGTCTTTCACACCGAAATCACACAAAAACAATAAAACTCTACTGTCCATGAGATGTTGCACTGTCGAGCACCACGAGCGAAGTGACCGCAAGCCTCGGTTCGGCCCGCTATTTATAGGCGGTCGCCTCGTCGTTGGCCTCCTGGTGGGGAAGTTGCTAACATAATAAGAATAAGAATAAGAATAAGAATAAGAATAAGAATAAGAATAAGAATAAGAATAAGAATAAGCATAAGAATAAGAATAAGAATAAGCATAAGAATAAGAATAAGCATAAGAATAAGAATAAGAATAAGAATAAGCATAAGAATAAGAATAAGAATAAGAATAAGAATAAGAATAAGAATAAGAATAAGAATAAGAATAAGAATAAGAATAAGAATAAGAATAAGAATAAGAATAAGAATAAGAATAAGAATAAGAATAAGAATAAGAATAAGAATAAGAATAAGAATAAGAATAAGAATAAGAATAAGAATAAGAATAAGAATAAGAATAAGAATAAGAATAAGAATAAGAATAAGAATAAGAATAAGAATAAGAATAAGAATAAGAATAAGAATAAGAATAAGAATAAGAATAAGAATAAGAATAAGAATAAGAATAAGAATAAGAATAAGAATAAGAATAAGAATAAGAATAAGAATAAGAATAAGAATAAGAATAAGAATAAGAATAAGAATAAGAATAAGAATAAGAATAAGAATAAGAATAAGAATAAGAATAAGAATAAGAATAAGAATAAGAATAAGAATAAGAATAAGAATAAGAATAAGAATAAGAATAAGAATAAGAATAAGAATAAGAATAAGAATAAGAATAAGAATAAGAATAAGAATAAGAATAAGAATAAGAATAAGAATAAGAATAAGAATAAGAATAAGAATAAGAATAAGAATAAGAATAAGAATAAGAATAAGAATAAGAATAAGAATAAGAATAAGAATAAGAATAAGAATAAGAATAAGAATAAGAATAAGAATAAGAATAAGAATAAGAATAAGAATAAGAATAAGAATAAGAATAAGAATAAGAATAAGAATAAGAATAAGAATAAGAATAGGAATAGGAATAGGAATAGGAATAGGAATAGGAATAGGAATAGGAATAGGAATAGGAATAGGAATAGGAATAGGAATAGGAATAGGAATAGGAATAGGAATAGGAATAGGAATAGGAATAGGAATAGGAATAGGAATAGGAATAGGAATAGGAATAGGAATAGGAATAGGAATAGGAATAGGAATAGGAATAGGAATAGGAATAGGAATAGGAATAGGAATAGGAATAGGAATAGGAATAGGAATAATAATAATAATAATAATAATAATAATAATAATAATAATAATAATAATAATAAACAACTCTTTATTTCAGGCAAAATAGAACAAATTATATCAGACATCTGGTTCCCTTAATTCCCTTGCTTTGCTTAGTTTGGGGCTAGATGGTGCTGTGTGATGTGTCCTCAAATATTTATTGATTTATACATACCGAAAATTTTAACCTTCCTTTTTTGCTTCGCCGTAGTAGGGTAAAAATAAAATAGAAGGGGGAATTATACAAAAAACATTTGTGTACATGTATGATGGTACGGAACCTTTTGTATGCGAATTCGACTCGCACTTAACCGGTATTTTATTCTTATTTGAATCAAAGTCGATCACGGGGATCACTTGGACACGTCTAAAATAATAAGGAACATTTTTATTTTATATTCAACATTAATATAATAAAGAACTTACTATGATTATAACTTTGAACCGTAAATAACAATTGATGGCAATAAAACCTGCGTAAACGTATGCGTAACATTGAGGTTCGACTTAGGGCTGGTTTACATCGGATGGGTTTTCGTCAGCAAGTTCGGTTTGGGCCGGAGGGCAGACAGAGGGATTTTTATTGACATTTGATGAGTTTGCCTGACTACAAAAAGTTACTGAAACAATATATTTTGTTGTACGGTCATCAAAAATATATTATAAGTATTCCAGACGATATGATATATCACACTAGTAGGTATAATATAACACCAGTAATCAAACCAAAGGCAATAACATTTGAAACATCTACCGTATCGACATATGCCAAAACAAAAACAAAATAAACAAGATCCATTACTAAATAGCGATTGGGGACACTTATCATAACAAAAAATAAAATTGTAGCCAATATTTCAGGAAATCTCACAGGATATTCTGCAATTTTGCTTTTGTACATTCAGCATTTGCTGTTACACTGATTTCCAATTCAACTCATCAATAAAAGAGGGACCTTCAAGAATTTTCTACGGTTCTAGTTCATGTCTACATGACAGTGACAGGTGATCAGCCCATCGCCCGTATAGATGGTCAATAATGTTGGAGAGGATGAATTGAATCAGGGGTGGCTGCAATTTTTCTTGTGATTACTTGTAGCTCCCACACCGTTAGGGTACATCATCATCATCAGCCTATAGCAATCAACAGCTGGACATAGGCCTCCCCTAATGAGCGTCATCGCGTCCTATATTCGGCTTGGCGCATCCAATCTCTGCCAGCAGATCGTCACTCCAGCTAACCGAAAGCGCTCGTGGCGTAGCTTGCTTAGGCGTTCTCGATTGATCGTTAAAGTTAAGCAACGACATGCACGGTCACAAATTGGGATGGGTGATCGCAAGTGGCATTACGAGCTGAGCACTTCCGTGTTTCGGAGGGCACGTTAAACAGTCGGCCCCGGCTTTTAAGTCGTTAAGCCATGACGGAAGCCTTTAGGCGGTCTAAAAACTCCATCAATAGAGTTGGCCACTAGCTCATACGAACTTACTTACTTACCGGAGGGCGTCCTACATTACGTTCGCAGAGTCGCGGTCTCCACTCAAGATCACGTTTACCCCAACGGTTGTCGGTTCTTCGGGAGATATGACCAGCCTACGTTAGAGATGGGGGCGTGATAACATCCTTATTATAAACGCGAAAGTTTGTATGTATGGATGTTTGTTTCTTTTTCACGCAAAAACTGCAGAATGGATTTTAATGAAACTAAGAATATACATAGTACATGTGTTGGATTAACATATAGGCTATTTTTTATCCGCGTACCACGCGAGCGAAGCCACGGGCGGCAGCTAGTGTATTTATAAAAGATAACACAAGACTGTGTTATGGTACTTACTGTCCATAAAACTCAAATATCTGAAGCAGTGTTTCATGTGGGTCGTATATTTCCGTTATTTATAGATGTTTTCCTTCACCATTTCCCGGGGCATACGCATTACTCCGCGTCACGTGATCGGCGACGGGTGCGCCCCACGTGACTTCGCATTGGGACCTGCCAATAATCGTCATGTGAGTAGTTCGGGATACATATGTGCTCTTTTTTCTTTGCTTAATATAAATTACTAATGGATGCCCCGCGACATTGTCCACGTTGAGTTTTTTCATACAAACTTTGTATTTGTGCTTTGGTTTTTGACGAACTCGTTGGCGTGGCGAGCGAGTGCTCTGATGCACAAGGTTCGATTCCCGCTACGGGAGAAAAGTTTTTATGTTCTGCAAATGTTTTTTCTAGGTCTAGGTATTGTAGTACATAAGTATTATACGTATGTATTTACAAAGAAAAAGTATAAAAACCGCGGAAACGTCAACGAAGCTAGTCATCAACATTCATAAAGTTGAACGTTGATGACTGGAAGGCAGGGTCACTTCCACTGGACTCTCTACTTGTAGTCAACGTGGTTGGGAATCAAATTACAATTAATATATCAGAAAGTACTTAGTAGTGTACCTATTGAGCTATGAGGCAAGTCAATATTCAGTCAGTATTTAATATTTAAAAAAACAGACTAATAGCCCATAAAAGTAATTACATTTTCAATTTCACATTAAGCATTAAACGATTCAAATATATGGTACATACTTAAAATAACTCATAGCAAAATATGCAATCAACTTAACTATCATTCAGGTTATTATTCATTCAGTCAGTCAATCAGACAATTTTATTAGTAGAATGAAAATAAAAGCGCACATGTGAGCCCACAACCAATAATCGTCATAATGTAACGAGGGTAAGGCAAGGCATTTTCGACAAAAATATTACAAGAAAATTGCCTCAGGCGATAAAGAAAACAAAGTACTTGAATATTTGACATGGGAAATACTAAAAAATATACCTGCCCTACTAGTTGCATTACTCACTCAAGGTCAGTGGTAAAATTAGAAACAAATAGAAATAATTTATATTATAACACAAGCAGTTAAATACATACATAGTATAATGTAACTGTTTGTGTCATCGAATAAATTACTGGGGTAAGCAGAGATACAAGTAGTCTTAAAAATTTGCAGCCACTCCTGATTTAAAGTCCCAAGATAAATATATACATTAATAATAATAATAATAATAATAACTTTACTCCGAGTCCAGCAGAGAAGTTCTGAACATTACAGAAGCAGTCTGACCTTACGTCCAATGCAGAACACAATTGCTCCGCATGAGTATATTTTGTATGGTTCCCACCATCTACAACAAAATCCTAACATCCATTCCTATGTTACCCATTAATGATTTTAAAATACAATAGAATGTAATTTTACTCAAAACAGCTTATTATTCTATTAACGAGTTCTTAAATGATTCAAATATAATTTTGTAAATCGGTATCCAGGGTTATTTAATTTAATTTAATTTTATGTTTGTTATTTTATTTTATTTATTTGGTTTGACATTTTGTAAAATTGACATTGACTAACTTGACATTAAATTAATATTGTGACTTTCTAAATGTTTGTACGGCCTACCGCCAGAATCTAAAACCTATTATGTATCTAAGTTCACAGACTATATTATACAAGTTATTTACTACTATATAAATCAACAATAATTAAAAGGTCCTTGAGTGAGAGAAGAGACGTAAAAACTTTTCATGTCAGTCAGTGCGCGTCGGTTTGTTTTCTTTGCACAGTTCTAATTAAAGTTATATGTATGTAGTAGGTACTGTCCGACCCAATTCGTGAGCGAACCGTCCAATAACATTCAATGAATGGGTAGTTGTTGATTCCGTACCAGAAGGGTACCAACGGGACCCTATTGCTAAGCCTCCGCTGTCCGTCCATCCGTCCGTTTGACAGCGGGCTGTATCTCAAATTTTCAGTGTGTATTTCTATTGTCGCTATAGCAAAAAATAATAAAAATGAAATAAAATAAAAGGGGACTCCATATAAGAAACAATTTTTAATGTACGATGGTACGGAACCCTTTGTGTGCAAATTCGACTCGCACTTGACTGATAGATAGACACTACTATAAGTCGTTCTTTCAAACCAGTGTGGTGAAAGGATTTAAATTGCGCCCCAAAGACTTCTTTCGTCATATCTCTAAAAAGTATAGTAGCCCCAAATACAAAAAATACACCTTGTATTTTTTAATTTTTGGGGTTCCGAATCGTAATGGTAAAACAGAAACCTTGATGTGCGACTTCGTCGGTCATGGTTGATTAATTGATTATTTAGGCAACTCCTACTTATAAGTTGGGGTAGCTTTTGACACTTTTTTTCGAACATTTTGCGGTTCCTCACGATGTTTTCCTCCACCGTTTGAGAGTATGGTATAGCGCACATAATTTTTTTGAACAGAAAAATCCATCGGTGCACGACTGGATTTCATTTTAGGAGCGGGGGGCGGCGCCGCTACCACTAGACCACCAGTGCTCTCAGATTAATCTATATTCAGGCTATTATCGCTATAACTTACATTTTGAGCTACATTTTAACACTCCAAGCTTTTATTTGGCATTGAGAATGATAAATGTTGTTTCATTAGTGGCTACCGAGGCGAGCAGGTACGGGCCCAATATTTTCCTTTTTATACCGGCTCCATTTTCAGTTAAAATATTATTCTTGTTAATATCTTATCCTAAACTAGAGGAAGGAACCGCGACTTTGTCCGGAGTTTTTACCAACTAACTTCATCTTCCAGCTGCGTCCTCCACGAGTTGAATTTCGGGAATTCCTTTTTTATTGCACCCCTACAAAATAAGAAGAATATACCCTAAAGTTTTATGCTTCTAAGACTTATGGTTTAGTTAGGCTATGTGTTGATTCAAAGTCAAAGTCGAGTTGTTAAAATAAAGTTAGTCTATCATTCAGTCAGTCAGTCAATCAGTCAGTTAGTTAGTCAGTCAGTTAGTAACGAATGTGTTCTATATTATGTATTTAGAAGAATAAAGTACGTAATAAAGATTGGTGTAGACCACCGCACCAAACGTTGGGTTCTCGTAGGATGTTTTTATGAAGCTCATTTTATTGTTAGAGCTAGATTTAGTTATTTCCAATCTAGTTCTCATCAATGCATGGCGCTCGTGGCGTAGCTTGCTTAGACGTTCTCGATTGATCGTTGAAGTTAAGCAACTTTGTGCGCGGACACAATTGGAATGGGTGACCGCGAGTGGCATTACGAGCTGAGCGCTTCCGTGCTTCGGAGGGCACGTTAAATTGTCGGTCCCGGCTTTTAATTCGTTAAGCCACGACGGAGGCGTTTAGGCGGCCTAAAAACTCTGTCACAAGAGTTGGCCACTAGCTCATACGAACTTACTTGCTTACTTATCAATGCATGGATGCATAGATTACGCTCAGAGCAAAGTGTACATTTCAATAGACCCTCGTTAAACGCTATACGATCACTGATAACAATGCAGACATCTAATGAGGCTATGGCGCTATAAAATTGTACATTTTCCAGCCTTTTCCATAGCCTTTCAAAAAATTTCTTTCAAAGCACGTCTCTTCAATTACACAGGGTGTAAAAGGCTACTGAAAAACTATGTACGCACATAAAAATTAATATCATGATTTAAAACTTTGAAAAGTCTTCCAGACCACGCTTTTAATTTTTATGGTGAAACCATAAAATTAACATACAAATCTTTATTAACTTATTTTTGTGTAAAACGTATACTATAGATTTATAAAGCATTTTTAAAATAAGTAGCATTTTATAATTGAAACCAGTACAAGCTTTGCTTAGTTTGAGGCTAAACGGCGTTGCATGAAATACCCGAAAAATTAAATTAAAACCGGACAAGTGCGCGTCGAATTCGCACACGAAGGGTTCTGTACCATCGTACATATACATTAATGTTTACTCTATGGGTCCCTCTTATTTTATTTCTATCATTTGTTGTTATAGTGGCAAATACACACTCTGTGGAAATTTCAACTATACCTGACATAGCCCGCTGACGGACGGACGCACAGACGAACGGACAGCGTAGGCTAAGGAATAGTGTCCCGTTGGTTTCCGCACTTTAATGCTTTCAGCGTAATGTTTTGAAGGAACCAGTGACGCAAATGGTAGTATTTATTGACAATATTTTTAGTTGTGTTTTTCCACCGTGTATTGTCATTCGATCTCCATCGTCGCCTAACGAAGGCCACTTCTATTGCACTTTGTTGTAAAATTACGCTCAAAGGAGTGCTATTTCATAGTTTAATGAATTTACATTATATAAAAGTCTTGTACTGCAAGATTGTTTTTCAGTTTCAAAGTACTTTTGATAAGAAAAAATCTAGTTTTATTTTCTATTTATTATTTTTTAAACAAAGTTATTTTATAAATAACTTGAACTACACACCTAAATGAAAAACACCTTTCTTGCGGTTTGAAATATATAAATATACTAAAATACTGCAACTTACCCTGTCACGATTTTGATACTATTATCTGACAAATCGGCTTGGAACTATTTTAAATATTGTACAACTTCTGGCAGATTTCAAAAAGTGAACCAAATGTATTATTCGATGTGCTGGATCTGTTCTAGCATCACGGTATTGGGTAATTGGTGAAGCCTCTCAAGTGTAAATCGAGTCTGCACGTTTCAAAATACCATCAATAAAAAAAGTTTTCCGATGCCAAAACTTTGTAAAACATCCCAAAAAAGGTCAGGCAAAAAATAAACTCGTGAAAGCCTTAAAAGCAGCAGAAATGAGAATAATAGCGTCGGACGTAAAACCACTACCAATGAGAAATGACTAAACAATAGTGGCTGTATAAAAATAAACGACTTTGTACTCTTGCTACGAATAAGTTTTTGTTAGTTCATCGGAAGATCTTTAGAATGAGTTCAGTACTTGTACCGTTGGTGAATAAATTAATTAGCTCCTTTGTAAATAAATAAATATTTGTGGACATTTCACACAGCGCCATCTAGCCCCAAACTAAGCACTATGGACACCAGATGGCTGATAGAATACTTATATACGATTTTTTTGTAAACACACACTTATAATACTACATCAATCAGACTCGGAAGAAATAATTGCAGAACATACAAACATTTCTCCCGGAACGGGAATCGAACCCGCGCCTCTTGCGTCTCAGCCGAGCATTCGCCTGCCACGCCACCGAGGTCGTCAGTTTATGTTAATGAGGTACGCCATTGACTGCAATCATGACGGAACAGATGAATATACTTAGGTTAAAATCACCCTCCTTTTTGCTACGCTGTAGTCGGGTAAAAATAAAAGTCTTTATTATCCAGAGTCGGAGCGTAAAAGGATCCGCCGTCACATAAACTAAACGCCCCGGTTAGGAACGGCACGGTGTACTTGCTGTTATAGTAACTTACCATAAGTTTGTTCAGAAGTCGTTTTCAGGACACGTCTCCACAAATTATGCGTACGTAGATATTAGAAATACTCGGTGCCGTGGCGGAAAACACGCCTGAGACACAAGAGGCGCGGGTTCAATTCCCGCTGGGGAAAAAACGCTTCCATGTCCTGCAAATATTTATTCCGGATCTGGGTGCTGTGGTATGATACTCGTAGTTACAGCAGTTATACCAGACACACATTCTAGTTACTAACTTAGCCGTTTCAGCCGGTCTTTCGAACCAGTGCGATGAAAGGATTTTATGTTTGCCACATGTTTCTTTTTCACGTGTTTTCAAACTATATTAGTTTCTACGACATGCCGGTTTCCTCACGATGTTTTCTTGACGTCCTTCACCGTTTAAGAATACTGGTATATTCCACATCAATTTTTCGACCCGATTTGAACCTACGACATTAGGATCGGATTTTGTTCTCAGAGGCATTTTGTACAAGATTTTTGCACAAAACGGATTGACTTTTTTCCTGCCCCTACCGTATCCGGCTGTGCAGAGGGGGTGAAGAGTGGGGGCTGATATCCGGCGCGCCGCCGCGTCGCCTCTCTTCATAACTTTTACTGTCAACTCAATTACAGTGTAACACGGCGAATGCCGTGTTGTCTTGCCCTGATATAAAAAAGTTGTAAAATTGTATGTGAATACTTGATTTTCCCAGTCCCCATTCAAAGTGATGCAAAGTACTTTGTGTTGTGCATTTCAGGGTGAAAGTTCAGACAATATTGAACAAAATTTCCCCCAAGTTTCTACGTCATTAGAGGACAAAACTCGGTGTGAAATTCGTCAACTCGTTCCAATGGCGCGAGTTTATTGAGCCGGATTGACGGTTCAAATGTTGGAATTTTCCGACGCCCTATTGATGATCATGATTGCAAAACTAATCACATGTCAAACTACTATTTTAGGAAGCACTGCTGGTCTACTGGTAACGGCCCCGCCTACCAATCCTAAGGTCGTGGGTTCAAATCCAATCGTGCATCAATGGAATCTTCAGTACGTGAAAATATGCATTATACCCAAACTATACCAGTATACCAAACGGCGAAGAAAAACATCGTGAAAAACGGGCATTTCGTAGAACCTGAAAAGTTTGAAAACATGTGTCAAGTGCACGAAAGGAGCCTTTGAAGCGCACTTTAAATCCACTCACCACACTGGTTCGGAAGAACTAATGACACGACTAGTAGAAATGCCAAAAATTGTTTTAGGGAGTGTCTGTGTGTGTGTGTCTAATTTTATTTTGCTTAAACTGCTTGCTTACGTAGTTTATGACCTAGACTAACATATAAACTGGACTTTTTAGGGTTCCACTTCCTAGTTAGGGAGTGGTTCTGTGGGCTAGAAGATTAAAGTAGCGCTTCTATCTGCTTAAAATGTTCCTTGCACAGAATTCCTCGGGTATTTTCCTTCAATTTGGCAAGTTCAGCTATCAGTACAGCAAGCGAAATAATTGTAACAGCTTAACGGACCACTAAACAGGGTCGTTATGGTGTCTTCCTACAATTGCGGGTGTATTTTCCTCTGGGGAAGGGTAGTTTGGGACCGCAGATCTTGATCGCCTGGTGACTCGACTTGTTTTCATGGAACGGGTTTAAAACATGCTTCAGTGAAGTGAAAATGAGTACAAAGATAAAGGTGCAATATTGAGCTGATAAGAACATTATGCTGAGATGCGATCGATTATGAAGCCATAATGCCGACCTACTTTATGTTATAACTAGCTGCCGCCCGCAGCTTCACTCGCGTGGTTACAAAACCCGGTTAAAAAAAAGCCTATATGTTAGTCCAGCATATGTACTATATTCCAAGTTTCATTCAAATCCGTTCGGCTGTTTTTGCGTGAAAGAGTAACAAACATCCACACATCCATACATACAAACTTTCGTGTTTATAATATTAGTAAGGATAAGGATGTTTAGCTTGTATTCATTTCAATGTCACTTAGCCTTTTTTCTAAAACTAGACTTTGTTTGTTTGACTGTTTAAATTTCCATAATCCTTAAGTTGGGCACTGGAAAATGCGACACAGTTTTTATTATAGCAGTGTTGTATTTGTATCATGCGCATAATGTATTTGCTCCAAATAAACAAATAAACAAAACAAAAATTTATCTATTTTAGCATTAAAATAGTTTATTGTTACTTACTAAGGAAAAAAACACAGGTATCTAATGTCGCCTTTCACCATGGTTCACCATAATCAATCCTGGGATTTCAATCAGGAGTGGCTGCAAGATTTCTTATGATTGCTTGTGGCTCTGCCCATCCCATTAGGGATACGGGCGTGATAATTATATATGTATGTTTTTATTCTGTTATAGAACAACTAGCTGCCACCCGCGGCTTCGCTCGCTTGGTACCCGGATAAAAATAGCCTATATGTTAATCCAGTACATGTACTTATGTATATTCCAAGTTTCATGCAAATCCATTCAGGCGTGATTGAGGCACAAACATCCAAACTCACAAACTTTCGCATTTATAATATAATTAAGATATGAAACATATCTCAGTCAATTCAGAAGGAACTACTAGTCTATCTAAAGGCATATGCATAGGTTTGTCCTAAGAAGGCTTATTAGGCGGTACACACCAGCGAAAAGGCTGGTTTCTTTCATAGCTCGGTACAAAGCGTGGTCGAAGCGTGAATAGGCGAGTATTGTGTGTGGTACTAATTGCGGTTTTTAAGCGTTCTGGCTCGTAGCGTCCGTATGATGCCAATTATGTGCGCCACGCTTTATAACCGACTGCGTGTTGCACTGTTGCGTAGACTATTAGGAGCTTTCAATCTATACTATCCTACTAATATTATAAATGCGAAAGTTTGTGAGTATGTGTGGATGTGACGATGTATGTTTGTGCCTCAATCACGCCCAAACGGTTGAACGGATAATCTTAAGAAATCTTGCAGCCACCCCATTCAAACTCCCAAGATTAATATGGTGAACCATGGTGACAGGTGATCAGCTCGACGCCCATATAGATGGTTCATCATGTTGGAGAGCATACTTTAGGATAAAAAAATCTATCCCAGTCGACTTCTACGACATGCTCGAGGAGAGAAGCAGTTGGACGCATTATATGTTTTTCTTTACTCCCAGTCTATCAGAGAAGGTATTTATATATTTTTATTATCTCATTGAAATATCGATAGACAGATTCCAATGGTTGCAAACTTGGTAAACTCTCCCTGCTTTAAACTAAAGCTATTTGCGTCAGGAGGCAACTTTTACCTTGACAAACGGGACACAGTAGTGCCCGGGACGAATTAAGATGGAGTAGGCTTGCCCAGCAACTATTCTATCCTCTCAGCTTAGTCGGCATTGTCCACAGGAAAGACATGGTCAATACGTGCTGAGCTGACTAAGCTGCGGGTTTCCTCACAATGTTTTCCTTCACCGTTTGAGAGTACTGGTATAGCGCACATAAGTTTTTCGCACAAAAAAATCCACGACCGGGTTTGAACCCATGACCTTAGCAACGGAAGGCGGGGTCACTATTTTAGTACCCAATGAAATCCCTTAAGTTCTTGCGTTACATAACAGTGTAATTGCATCCAACCCTTAACAAACATACAAGGCAATATACTAGAGTGTAGTATATTAATCCAGAATTTTAAATTGCGCCGCGTTTCACACACGAGCTGGCTTGAATGGGTTATGGCCTGGAGCTACAGTAGCATCGCAAATATTGTGCGCCTCGGCAATTTTCGTCGATTTAACGCGATAATGATGTGTAATTATAGAGATGTTACAATAATTATGTAGATACTTATTTATTTTAGGTTTGGTTCAGTTATTATTAGTTAACTATTAGTTGCGTATTCGGACACATTCGGTTTTCATTCAAAGCACGAAGTTTGCCCAGGCGCACGATATTTGTAGTACTACAATACTTGCCTTTCGTTTTTATTCGGGCTTCGATGTTACTATACAAAGCTTGCAGTACGAAAACGTGGCGTGTACTGTCGGTCAAAAATGTGATCTACCACCCCTGAGGTTGAAGTTTTTTTTTTAATTTATTTATGGGCTTTGTCATCATGTTTGAGAGTTTACAGGGATCAATATTAGGACCATTTCTATTTTTAGTTTATATTAATGATTTACCTAAACTTGTTAGGGATGATCATGAAATTGTATTGTTTGCAGATGACACCTCATTTTTATTTAAAATGAAACGACGCCAGGTTAATTTTGGCGAAGTAAACAATGCAATCTCCAAAGTCGTAGAATGGTTCGATGTAAATAACCTATTGCTAAATGAAAAGAAAACCAAATGTATAAGATTTATACTACCAAATGTTACACAAGTAAATTCTCATATAAAAATAAAAAATGAACATATAGATCTCGTGGACACTACTACTTTTTTGGGCATAACCTTAGATAAAAAGATTCAATGGGACCCACATATAGATAAATTGTCGAAGAGACTTAGTTCTGCGGCATATGCAGTCAAAAAAATACGTCTACTTACAGACGTAGATACAGCTAGACTAGTTTACTTCAGCTACTTCCATAGCATCATGGCATATGGCATTTTGTTGTGGGGGAGTGCTGCAGATATAAACACCGTATTTGTGTTGCAAAGGAGGGCTGTTCGAGCAGTTTATAACCTGGGTCCTAGGGAGTCATTACGTAATAAATTTAAAGAAATAAACATTATGACTGTTCCTTGTCAATATATTTACGAAAACTTGATGTACGTACATAAAAATGTTAGTAAGTTTAAGAAAAATAGTGATAATCATAGTGTTAATACTAGAAATAAGGATAAACTTGCTGTACCCACGATTAGGCTAGGTAAAGTTAATAAATCATTTAAAGGGCAATGTGTACGCTTCTATAACAAAGTCCCAAGCGAGATGACAAATTTGTCAGTTAATAAATTCAAAACACTAATAAAACAAAAGTTGTATAAAAAAGCTTACTATAAAATATCCGATTATATAGAAGATAAAAATGCTTGGGACTGAATGCTCCAACTCCTTTTATAACATGATTGTAAAGGGATCATTTTCCAAAAAAATAGCCAAGCGTGGTTTCTTGCCTGTATCTTCCACGCCTGGTCGCGTTACGAACAGGTGTAAATGCAACGTAGATTTAAGACGTGTCCAAGTGATCCCAGTGATTTTATGGAATAAAAATTTTTGACTTTGACTTTGACTTTGACTTTGACTTTACATTAAGAATATTCTTATATTCTTAATGTACCTAACTTTAGTGTTGTATTTTTCTATGGACCTGTGTCTGAAATAAAGTTTTATTATTATATTATTATTTGTCGCTTTGAGAACCACATCACCCATAAGAAAAAAAAAATGTATAAAAAACCAAGAAAAACTTAACCTATACTTACTTACAACAAAACTTTACTACCTATTTACAGAGGTTGAAGTTAATTTGCTTTATGATAAAACAACAAGGTTGATTTTCCCTTGCAATAATATTCTGTCAGTTAATAATGTATTCTCTTACAGCGATTTTGATTACAGGAAGTTTTATCAGAAAGTTAGTTTCTAAGAGCTAGTGGCCAACTCTTGTCACGGAGTTTTTAGGCCGCCTTAAGGCCCCAGTCATGGCTTAAGTCGTTTTATCAAAACTCGTAGCCCACTTTCTTGTCCCACGGTACTATCGGGGCATTATACAGGGTTGTTCAGCAATTTCCAGTTCCTATAACCAACGAACGACCTTCATACAACGGCTGGTAAATTACCATAGCTCCGTTGTTTATGTTAAAAAAGCATGTCGTTTTTGACAGACTAGCAACTGCCCTCGGCTTCACTCGCGTGGTGCCCAGTTAAAAGGTACCCTACATCTTATTCTAGAGACACTGACTGGCAGGTTTTAGGCCTATCACCCGCCTAGTGTCTTAATAATGGGTAATGATTTTTGTAGGTTATAATTTTAAGTAGGTTTAGTTACTAATTTAGGTTGTTAGTTGCTACTAACACAATATTGATCTGAATCAGAATATGGTCTGAACTAAACGCGTTTTATTTATTTATTCATGATCATAATTACTATAGTGTATTCAAATTTTCAGCTGTTACGATGTTGAATGGGAATAAATACACTGACACTAACTTTTGCTTGTAGCGTGATAACGAAAGCACTGGTGGTCTAGTCGTAGCGACCCCGCCTTCCGACCCTAAAGTCGTGGGTTTAAATCCGGTCGTACCAATGAATTTTCATGTTCGAAAAATTTATGTGCGCTATACCAGTCAAACGACGAAGGAAAACATCGTGAGGAAATCGGCATTTCATAGAACCTGAAAAGTTTTAAAACATGTGTCAAGTGCACGAAGAAAGCCTTTCACCACACTGGTTCGAAAGAGTTAGTGACACAATTAGTAGTAGTAGTAAACAGATCAGACCATAATGTTGTTATGGTAATACATATAATCGTCCATGATTCGTTTGACAATAAAATTACAAACTTTTTGACAGAACTTTTCTTTGCATTTTTGTACTGGGACGATAACGTTCCGTTTATGGAACGGTAAATTGGGTCCTATGTTGGATATCGGCTTTAGTAACCGCTGTGTGGATATCAGCCCTAAAAAATTGTACTGGCATTTATCAGTTAAAATCATAGAGTAAAATAGCTAGGCAAATTCTTGCAGCGAGGCCTTTCAATGAGCAGCCATGCATTATTTATTGCATGATCGGCTTCCGACACAGTACGGGCAAACAGTATTCAATAGGCTGTGTCAATAGTAGCGAGTTACAGCATAAAACAATAGTCTGGCCCGATTTGACAACAGGCTAAACTAATTAATACTAGTATTAATCTGACCTCGGTGGCGTGGCTGAGACGCAAGAGGTGCGGGTTCAGTTCCCGCTACAGGAGAAATGTTTGTATGTTCTGCAAATATTTCTTCCAGGTCTGGATGTTGTAGTATTATAAGTATGTATTTACAAAAAAAGTATGTAAGTATCAGCCATCTGGTTCCCATAGTACAAGCTTTGCTTAGTTTGCGGCTAGATGGCGCTGTGTGAAATGTCTACAAATATTTATTTATTTTATGACAGAACTGGCAACCAACGCATAACAAACAAAAAATACATTGGACCGGTACTTCAATTTGTTGAGTCAAAAATATTATTGCGTCCGAATTATCATCACTGGGATTCGAGAATTGGATATGACGGTTATCATAATCAGCTTAAAAATCCACACAGCTTGCATCCACCTCCTTTCAGGACTAACAATAACCTTCATCTATTGACTACAGACGACCTCCTGGACATAGGCCCTTTCCCTTCTAGGAATAATAATTTTGTTGTCCGTCCAACGCAACCTTCACAATGACAATCGCCAGCATTATTCAGTAAAATTGTGAAAGTTTTATAGAACCGCAGACGCAATGGCGACGAGGAGAAATAGAAAAACACATAACATACATTACGGGGTCGTCAATAAGAAATCACACTCGCACTTCAAGGGAGCATCGAGAGTTTCTTACAACTTCTCACTTTGATCCCGGCTTAAGATGTAAGGGAGCAGCGATGAAGAGGGTTATCGTATGGTCTTAAGAGGCCACCATGCGATCGCGTCTAGAAAGAGATAGCGCTACGGATTGCGCGGTCTCACTCTGTCTTTCTTTTACACACCCGAGTGTGTAAAAGAAAGACAGAGTGAGACCGCGCAAAATATTGAAATCAAAATAATCAGCCAAATAAAACATTGGTAATTACAAAAAAACTACAAAATTAATAAAAAAACTGGTTTTAACAGCTAAAGAAATAGTAATTACCTATCTAGGGTTCCCGAGATATACAGAGTATTTTTTTTTTTTAACTGGGACAGTATGGGGAAAACCGAAACCATAGAAGATACAGGAAAACTGTCTTAGGAACCATTAGGTCTTTTTTGTGAAAACAATTTTTGTATAGTCAACTTTTTGGCCAAGCGCGAGTTGTCCATTAAAATGAGTCATTTTGATGATTTTTTTTTAATGCGGATCGACTCAGTTTTCATGTAAAGATTATTTCATTGTATCAGAAGATAAAAGTCGAAACAGCGGAAGTTACCGTTGTAGGTTAATGTATGAATGGTTACAATATCAAAGTTACGGTTCAAGGCTAACAATCGATTACCCGGACATATAAATAATAAATAACACCCAACAGTCATATACCTACATAGTCCTGACCCCACACTAGGATTCCCTGTGTCATGGGTATCAGAAACTACGAGTGCCATGGTACCGGAAGAAATATTTACAGATCATGCAAACATTTCTTCCGCAGCGGGAATCGAACCCGCGCCTCTTGCGTCTCTGCCGAGCAATGGCCCGCCACGCCACCGAGGCCACATTAATCGCTTAAGCTTGCACGTAGCACAGTACACTATCTAAGGGCATAATAAAAACTTTTTCGTATAAATAAATAATTCAAGAACATTGCTTTCGCGAGCGAAAACCGTGTCGTGGTAGACATTTTAGATTAAATTAAATTTTATTTTTATGAGTAGCCGAGGGAAGTTTAATTATTCACTGGCCCTTTTCTGGGCTACGGAATGGCGTGATGATTTTCCTAGTTACATCGAATTGATGGTTATGCTCTGAAGGGATTAAAAGTTTTTCTTTATGCTGCTTTTGGTCGAAACTGCGGATATAAATAAGAATATTTGATCTGACCTTTGTAACGTTCGATTTTTCCCTCCTCTTTATTTGAAAGTTCCGTTCAGCGAGATAGGTAATAATTTTGGTTTTTGCTGGTCACACTCTGGCTTGGCACGGCTCGATTAGTGATTTGTGAGTGTCAGTGTCCTTATCAAGACGAATCGAACTGTCAATGTCGTTTGAGTTTTTTCGTCTCGCTCGGGCAGAGCGAGAGGGCAAGGATCTTTTGACGGATCGATGTTGAGAACGTGGCGTGGGTCTTTTGATGAAAATTGTATTTGCTGGCTAATATATCCTGGCTTCTGTGTCTGGCGTAGCGGGAATCATCCACGGGAGAGCCCACGCGTGTGATTCCTTCGGGCGCACGTGTTTTGTGCGTATTATCAGCTTTGTGCCTCTGGTAAGAGTCTTGAACTTTTGATCTTTGATTTTTGTCTTCCTCGATTGCCGAGCGGAGCTCGTGGGACATCCTCAACCCTGTGCATGAATACACAAGGGCAGATTTGCTAAGGTTGCACCCCGCTTCGCAGGCTAAAGAGCACTTTCGCTTACGCCGGGCTATGAATTTTCCAGAAAAGAGGTGCTCCGTACGGGCGCGACCACGTGGCGAGCACGTGTCGCAACCTTTCTACCTGCCGCCTTCTGGCGCACGCTGTCGTCGGCGAGGGTCCAGAGCGCCAGCGTCCCCTGCTGTGCTGCTGTGACAAGACCGAAAGTCCTGGTGTGGCGTTTCCCTGCCTTTTCGTGACCTTGTGGTGGCTGGTGTCAGTCGAGTGAGTGTGTCTGATAGGGTCGTTAAATCAAGCGTTCCTGTAGGTTCGCTCGCGCGAATTTCGTCAATTACGGAATTTAACAAACCAAATATAACCAAAAACTCTATTTTTGTGGATCGTTGAATCAGCGGTGAGGTGCGGTGGACTGATACTCCTGAGTAGGCCGTGGCTAAGTGGGCATCCGGTTGATTTACAAGGCAGAGTAGATCAGGGCAGGTCATTAAACCCGTTTATTGTTAATTTACATTTTAATTTTTACCCGTTGTGATGAACCAAGTGTTGGAGTGTAATTTTTTGATCGTGGGATATGTCAGAGCTGACTGACGAAGGTAAATTACAGTAGTATTGTGTAGATGAACGGTGGATGTACTGTGAATGACGGCGTTGTAGTTTGTAATAGTCTCGTCTATGAATTGTAAGCGTTTCAATAAGTTTATCTTTTATTTATTTACTCATAGTAACTAGGACAGTAGTGTGTAATAGATGCGGCTAAAAAGAACTGTAAGACCTTTCGATAATTTTCTTCCTTTTCTGGTAATAAAATTCCTGTAATAAACACTTGATAATCAACACTTTAATCTTTATATTTTTGTGTAGCATCCTTTCCTACCTAGGGGGGAAAAATAGCTCACACCTTTAAAGTAGGAAGTATGGGCTAGCGGTCTATCTCACAAAGAGCTAAGAGTAGGCGTATCGTTCTCGATGAAAATACCTAGACATGATGTCTAATTACATCATGTCTACTGTATTTTTTACATCATGAAAAGTTTGTATCGATAGTATTTTTTTATGAAAAAAAGAGACTACTAATGGAGAGGAACAATATAATTATGTATCTATGTAGACTGTCTTTATGTAGGTATTTTCGATAGTCTCTTGTGTCCCAGAGCGAAGTTGTTTTGTCTACCACGTTGAAAGCTTATTTGCTGAAATAACCTACTAAAGTTTCAATTTGAAAATACAGGTCGAGAAAATTAAATAACTGAAAAACTCTGAACCAGCTTTTCAATCAAAAAGATCTTCACAAAATTGATAGGATACTTCATAAGGTCCAAGGCGGATTATTAAGTAGAAAATGGAGTTATTTTCAGGGAAAATATTCGAATCTATCTTCGAAGTCTTGTTTATTAGCTGAACATTGGAAAAGAAAGATGGATTAGATTTTAATGTTGTAGAAAAGTGAAGTGTGCATGTTTATTAGTGGGATCAGATAGCACTGGTGGTCTAGTGGTAGTGACCCTGCCTTCTGATCTTATAAACTCCGTCACAAGAGTTGACCACTACGAAGCTCATACGAACTTACTTACCCCCAAATACTCAAACGCATATCAGATTTTCATCAAAAACTGTCTAAAAACCGTGACTTGAGACGTGCTCAACTCTGAGTCGCGTGTGAGTATTCGGGGTTACTCTTTTAATATGCGATTTAAAAATTTCCATACGAGGTAGGTACAATGTTACCCTTTTGGCACGCAATGAGAATGACACCGCGCCAGTCCTCTAGTTTACGTATATATAGCTAATAGCTATACAACGTGTAACATAATGTCCCTATAAGCCCGAAACGGGGGTGTTCTATACGTCATTGCGAACAACGTTTGTTCAACGACTTTTAAAATTTCAAAGGTTTTCATTCATGAAATGTCTCTTAAACTTTGCTCCAATACGTAACTTGACACAACATGAGGCATCCCTATTTACAGCTGTTTTTTGACCTTTAAGTGTGAACTCTAGATGAAACAGGTAACAGAACAGACACCATTAGTAAAATGCCTACCTACTTACCTAATAACGAGGTGGCTTAATAAGTAATTTCTATTTTTTTTTGAAGGCCTAGTGGTGCCTTGGTATTTATTGGTAATTAAAATGTAAGGTCACATCACGACTAAAATCCCTAGGCACCGTAAACATCCTTTCAGATCTCTTTGTTAAGTACCTAGTATAGGAGATAGGTACCTTACCTACTCAATTTTGTATCTACCTACTCGGGCCTTAAAGGTATCCTCAGTGGGTGCCAAGGAGTATGAGAGGATGTCTACCGTGCCTGAGGATAAAGCCGTGATACCTACTCAATTTTGTACCTACCTACTCGGGCCTTAAAAGCATCTTGAGTAGGTAACAAGAAGTATGAGAAGAGGTCTACCGTGCCTGAGGATAAAGCCGTGACCCTATTCCACTTTAGTTTTTCCAACGATGTATTATTCCAATATTCATTGGAGCATTTTTCAATGCAATTTTGTACCTACCTACTTGGGCACTAAAGTCAAAGGTTGTGACTTATCTGTCTTACTAATCTTCATTTTCATCGTGAACAGCCTATTTGTCATTGGTTGCATTGAAACAACAACAACAACTAGTGGGATGACACCTCGCCCTAATTGGCTGTCGGTGCCTTTGCTAAATTCAAAATCCGCAACCGTCAACCGACACCGCACCGCAAGCGTTTGTTTAATAAAATCAAATTGGTTCCGTAGGTTTATTTGTTTTTTACTTTTCTTGATTGAACTACGTAATTGTTGGTAGGTTATTATGTAAGTAGGTAGGTACCTAGTAGCAAATGGGGATGGAGCACATGGTAGCATATTGGTATGAACCCCGCCTTCCCATCCTTAAGTCGTGAGTTCGAATCTATGGATTTTTCGATTCGAAATTTATGTGTGCAATATCAATGCTCTCAAACGGTGAAGGAAAACCTCGTGAGGAAACCAGGCATGTCATAGACGTGTGTCAAAGTGTACGAAAGGAACCTTCAAGGTGCACTCTAATCCTTCCACCACACTGGTTCAAAAGAGCTAGCGACACGGACACGACGACAGTAGTAGTAGTAGTAGTAGTAGTAGATGTATGGTGAAGTATTTTTCCTTTTTTTTCCCAATCGGTATTTAGTGGGTTACCCCAGACAAGGAACCCTAAAAATTCGGCTTTCGGCAATAGGTACCTACTTTTGGTCGCAAAACAGATCGGTTTTTATCAGTCGCAATTAGCATTCGTTCCTTGCAACAACTGCAACAAGCAATCTCTCGGTTCGCGTAACTAATTAACGTACGATACGATGTCGGCTTTGTACTCAAACGGTGAGTATTATGATATGGTGTTGTGTGTGTGTGTTGGAGCAGCACCAAATAATTAATAGCTTAGTAGCGGCGCGTCAGCTCTACAGAGAGCGTTATCCAGGGCGGCCATTGCCATCTTACGGGCTATTTTCTGGGATTGGTGAACCGTCTTCTCTCGACGGGATCTTTCCACCGGCGCACCAGTGAGGGAAGACCGGGAATTCGGTGGTGTGTTGTACCTACTTCCCTTTGATGGATACCGAGTACCTACTGTGTGTGTCAACAGTGATAAAATTCAGTGATAGGTAGGTATGATGATAGGTACCTAACCTATCACCCTACCTAGTAGGTACCCCATTAGTACCTAGCTTACTAATAAAAAATTACAAAAATAATTTTGTGATTGTGAATGTGTACCAGTAATACCAACCTAGGTACCTACATACCTACCTAATACCTACCATGTCAATTAGCCGTGTTCCGAGCCAACCAAGAAGAAGGGAGAAAAGGTATAACTTAACTTTTCCTGTACCTAGGTCCTTAGGTAACTACCTAGGTAGATGTAGGTAGGTAGTTGTTTTTTTATGTGTGAAAGATATCGTGATTTTAATTTTCGACTTTAATTTCTACGTAGAATTAAAAAAATTGCAAATTCTTACGAAAACTTTGGTGATTACACCTAGGTACTTTTTGAAACTTGCCGCGCGTTCAATTGTCTGCGTATGTGTGGGTCCGACGCGATAGGAGGGTGCGCGTGTGTTTGTTACCTACGCAAATGGTAAACAAACACATAGGGTTGTCACAAATTTCTCATGAAATAATTTGTTTTTAATTGTATTGGAATTTCAAATATGATGTATTGAACTTTTGCACACGTCAATGTATTCAAGTGCTCGGTCTGAATACACCCCTTTCGGGCTTATAGGGACATTATGTTACACGTTGTATATCTAGAGATTTTATGACACAAGCAGGTAGGTAGGCGCTAGATACGCGCTGTGATACTCTGTGATACCATAAATACGGTGAACCCGCGCCGCTAACTGACCGTTTAGCGGTCACCGGCAATTCGGCCGCTTTGATGTTTAGATACTGGATATAACCGGTTTTTTAACTAAGATTCAGTAATATTATGAAAAAGCAAAAGTATGTCAAATGTGAGGATGCTCCGGGTATCACCCGAGCCAAGTCGGAAGCTATTAGCGGTATTATCATAGTTTCAGACTGTGAAAATGTTTGGTTAATTAAAACTTTTTTGAAAGGTACCTTAGAATTTAGTCCAGATTATTTTGTACTCAGGAGACAATGGGACGAATTCTGATTAATAAGCAATCGCTTATTACGAAAATATGTCCGAAATAATCTATTCCTTTTCAACGCTTATAAAATATTTAATAGAAATAAGATAAGATAAGATAATACTTTATTGTGTATACCAACAAAAAACATAAAAATTACAAAAGTTTACATAGTTATTCCGGTATCCACAATTGGCGGCCTTATCGCTAGAAGCGATATTTGACTGGCAACCTAAATAATAACTAAAAAGTAGAAAAAAAAGAAGTATGTAGTAAAACTAAACTTAACATTATGTACACGCGTGGACTAATATTTATGGACATTTCACACAGCGCCATCTAGCCCCAAACTAAGCAAAGCTTGTTCTATGGGTACCAGAATGGCTGATAAAATACTTGTATACTATTTTTTTGTAAATACATATTTATAATACATACTACAACTACTACAACACCCAGACCCGGAAGCAATATTTGCAGAACATGCAGACATTTCTCCCGTAGCGGAAATCAAATCCGCGCCTTTTGCGTCTCTGCCGAGCACTCGCCCGCCACGCCACCGAAGTCGTCAACATAATACCGACAACTGTGATCAAGAGAGAAGTCTTTAAAATTATATTGGCACTCCTAGTATTTTTAATGATTGTGCATTATTGCACAGTCCTATCCAGTAATTCTATACAACTGTGGACCTTTTGGAGCACCACCAACACAATTAAACCGTTACTGGTGCGGTGTTGCATATTCCGGATGCGCCTTGCTTTCCGCTTAATTTTGTCCTCTTCTTGCGGCTGCAGATAAATTGTGCAGTTCTGCAGCAGTACTTTCATTTCTTTAAATTAATTTTTGCACATTTTTTTCGGTGCCAATTAGGGCAGGCAGTGTCAGACGCTTTTTAAAGCATAAAGATGGTAAATTGCAAAATTATCTGCTTACCACCTGCTAAAGTATAACTTTTTTAACAATAAATCATGGTTATGAACATTACATACAAACATAATTATTTTTAGATTTTTAGTTTGTGACATTTTATAATTTATCCGACTTTGTCAATTTTTATGTTTTTATTGTTTACTTTTCTTTTCTATTCTGTAACTCGCTCTAACCTTAATAGCACGCTGTCTGTCTCCTATAATTATTATGACACTTGACATGTTTAGATCTAAGCTTTTATATTGTATATTTTTAATTAATGAATCGGTGTACATAATGTTGGTGACACTAAATTAAATAAAAAATAAAAAACATGTTATCACGCCCGTATCCCTTACGGGGTGGGCAGAGCAACAAGTAGTCATAACAAAACTTGCAGCCACTTCCGAGTTAAAGTCTCAAGATGGATATGGTGAACCACGGTGATCAGCCCATCGCCCATATAGATGGTCCATCATCTTGGAAGGGACACTATCCCTTAGTCGACTTTTTTACGACCTGCTCAGAGAGAAAAGCATCTGAACGCATTATTTTCAGTCCAGCAGAGAAGTACAGTCATGAACATTAGTAGCACTATTTATCATGACATCACACGTGTTGAAGATATTAAGTTTGCTTTGTGTGGACGTATGTGCTGTCTCGCATGTGCCTTGAATGGTTTTTAATTGCGGGCGGGCGTTGCATTTATCTGCATTTTGGTAAGTTTTTTATGAATATTTAATCGGATTAGTTCTAGAGATTACAATCATTTAGTATCTTAAAAGATGGACTTCCGCAAAGAAACGCCTGAATCAATTAGCTGCTCTCCAGGTAACTAAAAAACCGTTTAAACATTATACAGATTTGAGTACTAATAATACTACTGAAACAACCCTATAAAGGAGTTCTTGAAGAACACTACTAATGAGAAAGGAAAAAAGAACCTACGAACCTAACAAGTGACTTGACTATGCTATATGAGTAAATGCGTATTTATTTAAGTTTAGTTATTTTAGTATTATTTATCTAATTTATTTTCTACTTTTTCAGGAAATAAAAGGCTTTTTATTTTATTTATTTATTAATACTACCTACTGAATTGTAAGCGTGTTTAAAAATTTAGTTTTTTGTCTTGACGGAGTACCTCTTAAATTATACATTCCACTTGTACAATTTACTTATATTATAGGTCTCCTCCTCGTTCGTATGAGCTAGTGGCCAACTCTTGTGACGTAGTTTTTAGGCCGCCTAAAGGCCTCCGTCATAGCTTACTTGAAGCGCTCGTGGCGTAGCTTGCTTAGGCGTTCTTGATTGATCGTTAAAGTTAAGCAACGATATGCGCGGTCACAAATTGGGATGGGTGACCGCAAGTGGCATTGCGAGCTGAGCGCTTCCGTGCTTCGGAGGGCACCGGCTTTTAAGTCGTTAAGCCATGACGGAGGCCTTTAGACGGCCTAAAAACTCCGTCACTAGAGTTGGCCACTAGCTCATACGAACATACATACATAATGGCTTACTTATATAGGTACCTCCCTACATACAATTCCTTTAGGTATGTTTGACTCTTAACAGTTTCTTAGTTATACAATAAACTGACTTCCTAATGCTAACACTGAACAGCTCAAAAGCAATTTCACAAATCAACGTAAACAGATGCTTTGTCCGGAACCAACCGACCGCAGTGCTAATTCTGTGGATACTGACAAATTAGGCTTAAGCTGAAATCCCTTATTGTAGGTGATAGCGGAACCTCGGGACACCCGCCAAGGTCGGTATCTTAATACTCCTAGTGCCATTTTTAAACTAGTGTGGTAAAATAAATCCTGCTATATTATAAATGTGAAAGTTTGTGAGGATGTTTGTGCCTCAATCACGCCTAAACGGCTGAACGGATTTGAATGAAACTTGGAATTTACATAGTACATGTGCTGGATTATCATAATAGGCTATTTTTTTCCGGGTACCACGCGAACGAAGCCACGGGCGGCAGCTAATAAATACATATTTGTGGACATTTCACACAGCGCCATCTAGCCCCAAACTAAGCAAAGCTTGTACTATAGGCACGATATAATAATTATACAATTTTTTTTGTAAATTTATAGGTACTTTACTTAAACATATTTGCAGAACATACAAACATTTCTCCCGTAGCGGGAATCGAAACCGCGCCTCATGCGTCTCAGCCGAACACTCGCCCGCCACGCCACCAAGGTCGTCAAAAAGACTCTTTCAAGATAAAACAATTTTTAGAAACTAAAAATCGACTGGAGCACGACCAGAATCGGTTAAGATCTGAAGTAGTCATCACTAGACATCTGGTGGGATGTAATTATTTAGACGAATTTGAAGAGCATCACTGATTGTTGATTCGTTAATAGTAGGTATAAATCCATCCACAGTTAAAAGCAACCAAAACTGAAAACAAAAAGCAATTTAAATAAAAATGATTTTTCCGTAATCGCCCCAATAACATGTTTTCGGATCGTGCCGACGAGTGATAGCTCCGTGTCCAATTGAATATTAATATTTATGCAGTTTTTGCTACTTGTATACAGTCGTTGAACTGTTATTAATTTTTATCGGCTACGTTTTGGAAAAGGGCCAGAATATGCATGAAAAATGTAATGAGAGTGAATGATGCGAAATAATTTTGTCAGGATTGTAGCAAATGGAGATCCGTGATCTCTACCTACACCTATGGGAAACAGGCATGATTTACGTATCATCATCATCATGTAGGTGTAGGTATGTTATAATTTTTTTAGTTGCTGACTGATTTACTCGAATTTAAGTAATTGGTCTAATTGGTAGTGACTGCTCCTTCCGATCCTAAGGTCGTGGATTCGAATCCGGTCGTGTACCTATGGATTTTTCTGTGCGAAAAATTTATATGCGCTATACCAGTGGGTACTCTCCGTATTGACCATGTCTTTCCTGTGGAAAAGGCCGACTAAGTTGAGAGGATGGAATAGTTGCTGGGCAAGCCTACTCCATCTTAATTTGTCCAGGGCACTACAGCGTCCCGTTTGTGAAGGTAAAAGTTGCCTCCTGACGCTGTATAAATCATCTACTATGAAAGGTAAAAGGCCTTTGTAGAAGCGCGTCAAAATGTGACGTAAAACTACAAATTGAGAATCCACAGCAGTACTTATTCCAACAGTTTTGTATAGGTTTCCAAGTTCCTTTCAAGAAGCCTTTTAGATGAAAGTAATCAACGTCGATGTTCAACATACATCGAAAACGGACCAATTTCTTTCCATAACATTTTCTTCGGCAGTTTGTTTTTACACCCACATTAGTTCTGGTCTTGTACAACGCACCCTGTTTTAGGAGATAAGGCTTTTGCATAGCGGCCGTAAAAATGCTAAATTGGTAGTTGTTACTAAAACTACTAATGAAGTTGTTTACAGACTAGAAGTCCAGAAGTAATGGACAGTAGATAAGAGAAGTCAAAAACTGTAAAAATAACAATCTTCTACTGTTAAACTTCGGGCTTTAGCGAAACTTGGCATTTTGTCTTGTCTTACCTATAAGGCCTTTTACCACCTAGGTATAGAAGATGATTTATACAGCGTCAGGAGGCAACTTTTATCTTCACAAATGGGACGCTCTGTAGTGCCCGGGACGAATTAAGATGGAGTAGACTTGTCCAGCACCGATTCCATCCTCTCAGCTTAGCCAGCCTTGTCCATAGGAAAGACATGTTCAATACGTGTGAAGCTGACTAAGCCGCGGGCTTACTCGGTATAGCGCACATAAATTTTTCGCACAGAAAAATCCATTGGTACACGACCGGGTTTGAACCCACGGCCTTCGGTTCGGAAGGCGGGGTCACTACCAACTAGACCACCAGTAGGTACTCTCAATTGTCATGTCTATCCCATCAAATCATATGGCATTTGGTCGGTATCTGTCACTCTACACGTCATGTTCGCTGCCCAATAATTTAGCGGTAGAGTTCGTGTCACAACTCACAAAGCTAGGCTTGTCAGGTTCTTTTAATCGCTCTAGGTACTGTATGGGTAGGTCAAATAGCAAGGGGAGAGACGGTGTCTCGGAATTGGGGCTATTCCGTGTGGTCAAAGGATTACAGCATTGATTCGACAGTATTAACAGAGCCTTACTTATTGATTGCGCATCCCAAACTAGCGAGGCGTCGGAATCGCGGCAACAAATTGTTACGACCGTATAAAATATTAGCAATGCAAATAGCCTATTCCCCTCATAACTCAAGATAAGGAGGTATCGTAAAAACGTAAAGACCGCTGTATCGTTCACCCGAGATTTTTCTCTTTCACCTATCGCGCTAATATTGCGGGGAATCAGGAATAAATTTCAGCGCGCCTGTATCTCAGATAGTCCATAGCTTTTAGAGATCTAACTAAGGCCGTTTACCATCTATAGTAAGATGATTTACAGCGTCAGGAGGCAACTTTTACCTTCACAAACGGGACGCTGTAGTGCCCGGGACGAATTAAGATAGAGTTAGGCTTGCCCAGCACCTATTCCATCCTCTCAGCTTAGTTGGCCTTGTCCACAGGAAAGACATGGTCAATACGTGCGGATTTTAGAGATTAGTGTCGAACTAATTAGCTGTGATGGACAATCTATCAGAAGTGTAATTACCTTACTTGCAAAATGTGATTGAATCTCTGAATTATACATGAATCAAACATACGACACGGACTAAACCCGAACTAATGAATACCTCTAATTGTCTTCGGTGATAGATGGCTAATTATTCTACTATTTAGTGCCCTATTTGTAACTAGCTCTTATCTTTAGCTAAGGGTCAGTTGTAATTTCCAGTGACCGAACCGTCGCAAATTAACTAACCCGCTGAGGTAAAAAGGGGGTATCTATAGTAACACAAACTAGTTTACTAGCATTGTATCCGCTTAAAAATAAGCCCATCTAATAAAATATCATAGGTAGGTACCTACTATGTATGTTTATCCTAAGTTTAATTTAAATCCGTTTAACCGTTACGCCTTGATTGAGCCATATCTAGATACCTATTCACTTTCGGATTTAGAACAGAATGAAGTATATTCCAAAACAAAAGCTATGTAGCTACTGTAATATATAATTACCCTTTAATTTATTTATGCAATGCTTATAAAAGAAAAAACATGTTATTTGATGTCATTCAGTTGACTCTAACGCAGTGTCTGGACGGATAAGGGTAGATACTTACAGGATTAAATGAACTTACCTGTAAGTGAAGTTCTATCCTTATTATTTAATTAGGTACTTATTCTGGGATGACTGAGGTATCGAGTACTACTCAGTCATCTCAGAATAAGTAAGTGAAATAATGACTAAGTAGACATCTTCTCTTAAGTCAAGCCATGACTTATGACCTTTCAACCTCAACTCCAGTCATCTCACGAGCGAATGCGTCTCGATTTTCAATCGAATCACAAGCGATCCGAAAGGAATTGTGAGTCAATATTGCCGGCTGGTCGATTCTGTATTAATCCTCGTTAAACCAGCCTGGTGGAACGAGCAAATATTGAAATCGCGAAACGATTTTGTCATGTAAATTGTATTTTTGGTTGGAGTGTGATTTCTGGGAGTTCTTTGTGGTGGAAGCTTTGTCGTGGTAATACGAACGGGATTAGAATTATTTTCTTTTTGTGCATCTGTGTAAGTAGGTAGCCAGTACCTAAGTAGGTGTTACATACCTACCTATTTAAGTATAATCAGTATCACCCAGGTACCTATCATATTTTGTGGGTCAAGTAAATACTTTAACCACCAACCACTATCAGCTGCGCTTATGAATATCACTGCTTCGTGAATAAAAGAAATTTCAAAAACTAAAACTTCTGAAAAATCACGGTCTAGGTAAAAAGTACCTATGAAATAAGAAAAGATTTATCGTGTATTAAATATCTTACTATAGGTAAGTACCTACTACTGACCTAAACTAATCTAATTATCGAAAAGCATCATAAACTGTGTGGTGAAATTTGTATGGAAAACACACGTAGGTACAACACGAATACATTACGCGAGCGAAGCCGCGCGTGTTAACAAGTGTCTATAGTATAAATTCACTCTGCGGCTACTTGAAGATGCTCACGTTGGAACGATCGGCGATCTGGGAATAGCGGTGTTGCCAGTCTCATTACTTTGTCAATTCTCCCGGGCATTTTATTTTAAGATAGAGTTACCTCTAGGCTGCGTTTTACTGAGGCGGAGCGGAGAGCAGTGGAGTAAGAGGAGCTATAAAGAATTGGGTGCTTACAACGAAGCATAGGGGTGGATGTAATCCTGGTGCTACACTATGACGGTACCTACTGCAAGGGTTCGCGTGTTGCATTCTTGTCTATTCTGTGGTTACAAATCATAATGGTTGCACCTGTCGTTCTAAATGTCGAGTTCGCTGAAGCCAAAGCCGAAGTTCGCGAAGTGTAGCAACAGTATTAAGTAGATAATATCACATCCTCTACACCGCGCTTTGCTCTTTGCTACTCTGTGTGCCATACAATTTGTCACAATTGTTTTATCGTAGAGCGGAATGGAGTGAATTTCAACCAATTTGATTGGTCTATTCTTAACGTCACCTCTTCACTCCGCTCATCTCCGTCTCAGTGGTAATATAAAAACCAAACTCAGAAAACACAGTCTTGACCATGTCTTTCCTGTGGACAAGGCCGACTAAGCTGAGAGGATAGAGTAGGTGCTGGGCAAGCCTACTCCATCTTAATTCGTCCCGGGCACTAAAGCGTCCCGTTTGTGAAGATAAAAGTTGCCTCCTGGAGCTGTATAAATCATCTACTATAGATGGTAAAAGGCCTTACCTACTTACTCACCACTCAATGTTTGTGCAAAAACATCTTTATACCAGTGGCCGGGCCATCATTTGTCAAAGGCCTCGGGGGCTTCTTGACAAATAGGCCCAAAAGCTGCCCTCAATGGCCCACCGTGGACCTGAATAATAACGGCATTCGGAAGTGAAACTGAAAACGACCCCAAAAGATAGCGTGACATGCCGATGAACGGTCAGAACACCCGTTGAACTAATCTTTACACATTTTATTTAGCGTAGGCTCTCTCTGGTGATCTTATAATTATAATCGACGTGTTAGTTATCAGCCATTTTAGATGCCATTTTCACCAAGGTACCTACCTATTTGAGTCTTTTCTTTAACTCTTGATTTCTGGACTTGGTATTTTGCATGTTAGTTGCGTTTCTAAACATTTATATTTTATGTTGTCTCATCAATGGCTGCCCATCATTCAGTCTTCACAAAACGTTGACAAATACACGAAAGCTTTCATGATTTATCGGAAAAGGCAGACGTATAGAATACGACATTCGACCATGTTTAGTCGCTAATGGCCTGAACTTGCTTGTTATTGGCAAAATTTCTGTATAAATCTTGCAGTGTTATATTTTACGAGAAGTACCTATTGGTTAGGAATGATTTTGTAAGAGCAGTTAGTGCTGGTCCATTGCTTCGTGATCAGATCTTGGGACAAATACAAGCTCTCCCTCACACAGTAATACATACCTACACAAATAATATCAAGCCTGTCTTCCATAGGGGTAGGCAGAGACTACGATGTCCTTTTGCTACGCTCCTGAGATAGGTACTTCTTTCGATAGGTGACACCGCATGCAATTTTGCGATAGTCATTTTGTAGCATACGTTCTTTCACACCTACAGTTCATATCCTACGGTCTAAAAAAAGTGACAGGATTATACAATAAGGCGGCCGTAAAGACTAACGCCAGAGTTCTATTTACAACTAACGAGCGGTGGATGGATTACTATAATAGGCACCTATCACCGTTTTTGACAAAAAAAATGAAAGATGCTTTTTGAAAGTAGGTAACGTAGTAGGTAATTTTGTGTAGGTAAGTCGACCGTTAGTTGAATGATGGAACCGGGAATAGGAATGTTAGACTTTTACCCGACAAATTAAAATAAAAGCTGCTTCATTCCCCAGGCATGTCGTAAAAGTCGACTAAGGGATAGTATCCTCTCCAACATAATGGACCATCTATATGGGGGATGGGCTGATCACCTGTCCCCATGGTTCACCATTATCCAATCTTGGCATTTTGAATCAGGAGTGGCTGCAAGTTTTCTTATGATAACTTGTGGTTCTACCCACTGCATTAGGGATATGGGTGTATAATATGTGTTTATCTTAGTATTATGTGTGTAAATTTAAATAAAGTTACTTATGAATGAGTGTGCTCGTGACGCGATTTCCAATTTCACTTTCACAAAATACCCATAAGTACGTAAGTAGGTACCTATAGTAAACTTTAATAACTAAAACCTACTACCTATTGAGCTGCTAACTAACTTTCCAACGACGATCAAAAATAAAGTTCTCCTTCCGTAGGTAATGGGTTCTTGTCAAAACCATCAATTTCTAATCTGAACTTTGTAAGGTCTAAGTTGCACTAACTGGGATTAGTTAAGCTGCTGGTTAGACCGCTTGATAATTGTTTGCAGTTATATTAATACATAGACACTTATTATAAACATAGCGATTAACAAATTTAGACAAGTTTATTTAGATAGGTTTTATGTGATAGTACCTACCTACCTAACAATAGTCACAATAGTTAATACAATCTTTAAAAAAATATTTTTATTAATTATAGGCACCTAAGTAATCATTTTATATTATGCAATAGAATGTTCTGTGACAATTTAAACTGTAGTTACGTTAATCACAGTTGATGCAATTGGGCGTTAATCCCTGCTTACGTTCCACTTGTAAACAAACTTTGAATCGGACTTAGATCGAGCTTATCGAGATTAGGCAACTATTCGGAGGCGGATCGTGTTTAACCCACGCTTTGATTATATTAGCCCAATCTTTATCAACAAGGCCTGGTTAACTTAACCATCGGTTAAAGTTGAGTTATTCGACATAACTATAGGTAATGTCTCATATATTGGACATGATGACATTCGGTACTTTTTTTCACCTAACAGTCACCCTGACCCCACAGGAATTCCGAGGATGTCCGAAACTACGAGTACCTACCATCGTGCTACAATACCCAGACCCGGAAGAAATATTTGCAAAGCATTTCTCCCGCAGCGGGAATCGAGCCTCTTGTATCTCATCTCAGCCGAGCACTCGCCCGCCACGTCACCAAGGCTGTGACCATTAAAACCAATTTAATTTAACAGTTAGGTACTCCGAGTCAAAAACAACCTAACATCCTCACAAACTTTCGCGTTTATAATATTCGTTGTACAAATTCCTGTGAACTCTCAAAGCAACGAGGTCCAACGTCCCACATGAGGAAATAATATTTAACATCGGGGACATCATCGTTCACGGAATTTTGCGCCTTACCCCTCTTAGCCCAGTTATTATTCTCCCTCGAGCCTTTCCGACAAACATTACACGATGGTCGGTCAGAGTAAAGCCCCGACTCCACTGCGGCGCACGGACCACGGCCACGGTTGGTAACAATGGACGCATCCGTGCGTAGCGTGGACGTGGGTCACAGTTTGCATAAAGTACCTATATAGGTAATGTACGCATGAGCTATTAAAATCTCCAATAACATGCTGAGTGGCGATCAATTTTGTGTCACCTAATTTATGTTACAACTAACTGCCGCCCGCGGCTTCGCTCGCGTGGTACCCGGATAAAAAGTAGCCTAAATGTTATTCCAGCGCATGTGCTATGTAGGTATATTCCAAGTTCATTCAAATCCGTTCAGCCGTTTAGGCGTGATTGAGGCCACAAACATACAAAGTAGTAGGATTTTACTGTTCATTCTTGTAAGATTTGGCATAAAATAAACTTTTACCTACTTTACTGTAAGTGAGTAGGTAGGTAGGTACCTACTTTACTTCACACGTCCCTCGTCAAACGTAATGTAGGACAGCCTCCGGCTAGGTGGAGTGATGATCTGCGAAATGCTGGCAGAGACAGGATGCGTCAAGCCACCGGACTGCTATATAGGCTGGTGATGTTGATAATGATGATGATGTGTCTCTGCGTGCATTGCAGTGCAGTCAGTGTCAAATTGTATGAGCTTATCAGGGCAGTCTTCAATCGTGTGTAAAAAACCATACATTAATATACTTACCTACGCGGGTCGATTGGATCACGCTATCGAAGGACCACGAAAAGTGGCAATAGCAAAATGGAAACCTATACAAAACAAAGGGTGAAATTCGTGTGAAATTCATTCATGGTTTTCGTGTTTTCTTTTATCTACCTTTATTTACTTATTTGTTTTAAATACATCTGTTTGTTTCTTTTGTTTTAATTATTTTCTTGTTAGTATTCTATTGCGTTGCGAATGATGATGATGGCTCTTGCTAAGGTCTATTTCGAAGTACAGAGAGCAGGTATTACTTCATTAGCGGATATTACCTAGGTACATGCTCTTCGGAGCTTCAGTCGCCGGTCGGTTTCGTCCCAATGGTCAGCCTTGAATGAGCCAAGGTCGACACGGTAAAATGACGTACGAACATAAAGATAGCGTGTTATGTTGTGATCATACTTATACTCTACCTACATTATTATCCCTTCGTACAAGTTACCCATTATAAATGGTTATTGATGCGTTTTTTCATCAGAGTTATGTGTAGTTAGACCAACTCGAGGCTTTTAACGTTGATTTGTTGGAGTTCCCGGTATTTACCGAACGGAAAACCGGTTATTTCTTGATGGTATTGCCATGAAAGGGAAAATAACGGTTTTAGTGTCGTCACGGTTTAATGGCCCGGACGAATGTCACTGATGGGCACTTTGACTTTCATTCAAATCCATTTAGAACGAGATGGAACTCATTTATATGGTTTTTATATATTGCTATAAAAATGTAGGAAGTTTTCATGTCTTTTTAGTTCAGGCCTAAATTATCCAGAATAGTTTTACGAACGGGAATAAAAAAAGGTACCGTGAACGTACCGGTAATGGACAGAGACCCAATCATGGACGCATGAAATTTCTATGGCATAAAACAATGGTAAAAATAGTTTTACGAAAATGGAAACCCCCACAGTTGAAAGCATAAACTTCGATTTGACATATTGACAAGTGACATCCGATATAAGTCTTTTCAATTAAAAATGGCGAAGTAAAAAAACTTGTGCGGCGTTATTTTTCAAATTCATCGCGATTTCTTGTGCTAACCCTTAAGGAGGTAAGTGTACATTTTTGTTTGTGAAAAGTATTTCATGAGAGTTATTATGTTTTACTATGATTTTACGGAAAACATTTGAAATTAAACAGATAATTTTAAAGAAAGATTAAAGTTAGAATTTGTTGGAACCATTTAAGAAGGGGTGTACATCACTGGTACGTATGTTTTGCTGTAAAACCAATGATGGACATATGTCCAAACTAAAGTTTTTGAGTCAATGTTGAGTTTTTTAATTAAATTGTCTTCAGATCATTTACGGATATCGGTTGTTTATATAAATCTAAAAAAAATGAAAACTACCAGTAGTGTACACTATGTCCATAGTTGGGTGTCCATAACTGGTTTTCTTATTTTGTTTAGATGGCACCCAAAAAAGATTATATTCCTAAGCAAATGGAAGATGCCATTGAGGCGGTACTAGGTGGTGAATCTGTAGCGGCTGTAGCAAAGCGCTTTGGAGTTCCGCGGATCACTTAACACAGCAAAATATCACGTTAAAGCCATCCAATGTAGTATGGGACTAACCACTGTAATAACAAGCACAGAAGAGAGTATTTTGGGAAAGTGGCTTTTTGCGATGGCTGAAGGAAGATTTCCTATCTCCAAAGTAACTCTCCTAAATAGTGTTCAGCGGATCACTACGGTGCAAAACAAATCCAATCCTTTCACGGGAAACAGACCGGGTAGAAAATGGTTTGTATCATTAAAAAAAACGCTGCACGAGACAACGTGACGGTAGAACAAATAGGTTTCAAGAGATACGACGAATATTTATTCTGTCGATTTGCATCAGGTACCTACTCGAAGACCCAAGCAAAGTTTTAAGCACAGACGAAAGCGCATTCCTTCTTTCATCAAAACCTGGACAAGTGCTTGTGAAGTGGGGTGAAAAACATGTATATGCTGCAAGTGACACTGAAAACAGTTTTGGTGACTGCGAATGCTGCGGGAAAACTTGCACCGCCGATGATAGTTTTCGCATATGAATATTGCTAACAGTGTGCCGGAAGATTGGGGCATAGGAAAGTCCGAGAGTGGTTGGATGTGTAGCGAGATTTTTTATGAATAAATTACCATTATTTTCAATCATTGGCTGGTAAAAAAAGATTCAAAAACCAATTCTGTTTTTCGTAGATGGTTACAAGTCCCATCTAACACTTCGACTGTCGCAGTTATGTTCTGAAAACGGTACCCACACGATGTCCATCATTGGGTGTCCATTACTGGAGATGTGTCCATCATTGGTGGTCGACTACTGGTGTTTAGGTGTCCATCACCGGTGTTTTTGTAGGTATTTTAGAAAAACTTAATTTAAAATGACACCCTAAATGGTAATTTATCTATTACGTATGTATTAAGTAGAGTAAATATCCCGCTATTGTTTACTGTTTACCTCAACATTGTCACTCAAATAATAAAAAAGTTATAGTCAAAAAATTACCACTAAATCCTTAAAGTGTCCATGATTGGGGCTTTCACGGTATAAGTTTAGCGTTTATTTTTTGGTCCAGTAAAAAATAAAAGGGAATATTTACATACGAGATTTACATAAGAACTATATTTTATAGGAATGTAACGCAGCTTACGCAAATTTAAATCATGAAATCGTTTCGAAAATGTTTATTTTTTTACGACATTTTAAAGTGCTATAATTTTTAAGTTTTACGCTGGTCATAAAAAGCTGAACAGTTTCTGCGATCACATATAGCTTCACACTTTGAGACAAAGTAGTAAAAATATGTGTAAGCTGCGTCATTTAGATTGATTAAAATACCACGAGTGTTATTACAAAACATTATTATAAATAACCCCTTACAAATCTACCGTAAAATAAAATACATTTTGAGTGAAAATTTTACAACAAAAACAATCAACTTACACTTTTTACAAGGCATAATCATAAAATATCACATAAGCACATTAGGGTTGAGGCAAATTGACTATTATAATTAAAACAATTTGTCTATTTTTTATACAAAACGCCAATTCACTCCGACGCCCTTTACGGGGCTTACACTTGGAAGGAAAAACAAACAACTGTTTTCTTTAGCTTCCCTCGTATAAATTGTACTTTTTCCTGGTAACACTTTGTTATTCAATGAAATATCACATTTCCGAAAGGAGGAAAGGTTGATTTAGATACAAGAAAAAACAAAATAAAACTTAGAAACGTTATATCATATCGATCTTATCTTTAAGTAAATCAAAACAATGTATACACTGAAAAGAAAACAAAGCTACTTACTTACATCAAATGGCGTATCTTCCCTTCATTTATGTTGTTTCAAAAATTATCTATACCACATCACATCTTAAATCATACAGTAATTACTAACGCATGAATCTTCCGCTTGGTTCCTATCGCTGTTTGATATGCGGATGTTCGAGGCAGACGGGTCGGTCTCCCACAGGCCTGGCGTCTCGATTATCTAGACAAAATAGTTTTAAATCAAGACCGGATACAGAGTTGTCTACCTTAGTTATTTGGCTTAAGAGTCATTTTCAATTAAAACGAAAAAATGACGATTTTACAGTAAGTTCAAGTTCGAGTTCAAACCATAAGGATCATTAGACACGTGCTTCGCTCGCGTGATGTAAATTTTGACACCCCATTTTAAAAAACCCTGAAACACGTGTCCATTTATTTCGCATTAGTAGTATCCAGGCCGAGTTTAAAACAAATCGCATTTACGCGTTAAAAAGTTACATCCAAACGTTTTCACCCCTTTTCACGAAACGTTAACATCACGTCGTATTGTTATTTCAAACCAGTGCCAAATTTCTTAAAAATCGGTCCAGCAGTATTGCAATTGTCTTACCTTCTGTGTCAATTCTTCAAAAGCTAGGTTGATGCCTTCTTGTGTCTTGGCGCTGCTCTCAATAAACAACATTCTGTGTTTCTGTGCAAACGCCTGCCCTTGTTCCCGTGGCACCACTCTAGGCTGTAAAACGAAATAAAACAAAATAATGAGGATATTTCCACAAATATCCTCATTATTTTATTTTATTTGGTATAAAAATAAATACTTATTTTAGGCGACACTGAATATCGAAATAAACATCATTAGTACAGATTTTGAAGACACTTTTCAAAACACTTATGGTCACAACTTATAAATTTCTTGTAGATTTTTGACCAAGTTTACTTAGTAGTTAGGTACATTAACTTTGTAACTAAGTATTCAGTCACCTTTGACTAACATTTTTTATCTACCTATATCCAATTCTAATTGTTTATCTATTAAGTTTTGCAGCAATTGTGAAGATACTAATGTCAGCAGAAAGTGATTATAAAGTTTTGACTAAATCATCAGCATTTATTAGAGATCATTTCAGCTGCCTTTCCGGAGAAGACTTACTCCATCAATTTTGTTTCCAACAACCAGACAGACAATGTTCTTCTTTGTTGTGTACACTTGTAGCTCCTCCACCCATTCATTTAGTTTTGTCAGTGTTCTTGGGTCTGATACATCATACACTAGTATTGCACCATGGGCTTCCCTGTTATAACAAAGACTTATTCTAAGTCCTATCAATAAATCGCAGTCTATATATTTGGGAGAAATATATAGACCTAGTATCAAAGCTAAAAGAATTCCAATTTATGACATAACTAACTTTCACCTGCAGCATGTTTACTGGATAAAACAATAGTCTATATCACTTTCTGGCCCATAAACAGCCTCTATGCAAAAAATCATGTCAACCCATAGCTGCATAGCATCTTTTACGTTTATGACAGCCTCGGTGGCGTGGCGGGCGATTGCTCGGCAGAGACGCAGAGAGGCGCGGGCTCGATTCCCGCTGCGGAAGAAATGTTTGCATGATCTGTAAATACTTCTTCCGGGTCTAGGTGTTGTGGTATCATGCTACTCGTAATTTCTGATACCCACGACGCAGGGAATCCTAGTGTGGGGTCAGGACTATGTATGTAACTGTTGGGTGTCATTTATTTATATATTACTAGCTTTCGTCCGCGGCTTCGCTCACGTGGTATCCGAGCGTAAAAAAGCCTATATGTTATTCCAGCACACATACAATTTATATTCCAAGTTTCATTCAAATCCGTTCAGCCGTTACAATGTGATTGAGGCACAAACATACATCATCCTATCCACACATCCTCACAAACTTTCGCATTGATAATTAGTAGGATTAGTAGGTATGGTGTTTCTATAGGCAGAGTAATAAATAGGGTCCTACTTTTTAGTAATGTTTTAATTATATTCTGATTCCTAGACCTTATTCTTAATTTGGCTTACCTATAAAAGCTTGAAGTGAGAGTCCTATACCGCTCCTGCCCCGCTGTGTCCCAAATCCCAAGCCTGACTTTGAGTCCGTTCACCTCCATCTCTTTGTTATTATAGTCCACTCCGATAGTGGCTGGGAACTGCGGTTTGTAATCACCCTTGGTAAAGGCTAGAATAATGCTTTGGGAGAAAAAGGAAACATCTAATTGCTTTTGAGACCAGAATAAAGACACACTTTGATTGGAGTATTTTGGTGTTTTACAACTTTGATACTTATAGGTTTTTTACAACTAAGTAAAATACCTGTAATTTTTTTTTAAGTATATCATTTATTTGATTTTTAGACCTTTACCCAATAACAACTATGAAAGTCAAAATTTGTTTATTTTTTAAAATCACGGGGAGCATTCATACACATCTTAAAACATGTTCCTAATGCGACCAAGCGCTCATAGGGTTCTCTATGATAAAATAATTGTCTGACTGGCCTGACTGGCCTGACAGACCCAATGAGAAACGGTCTGTTTCTAACATGAGATCCAAATTTTGTACAAAACATAATCTGAACTTGTTCATTGTTTGGATGGATTTTGTGTCAAGGAAAAACATTGGCATACTTAGTAAGATAGTCTAGATTTCTTTGTGTAAGTTTACCTAACTACCCATGTTTTTATACCTAGTTCGATAGGAAATTTGCAAGTCAATTTCATTAAATTAGCAGGTATATTTCACAACCGATAATAATACGAAGGTACCTACGATGCGATGATGACTCAATATAATCGGTGTACTGTACCTACTACAAAATTAGGTAGGTACCATACCAGCTTAAATAGATGTCTTTATAATGTAAGTAAGAAGTGTAAAGTGGTAATAAATACCTGGATTTTCCAACACCACTCTCCCCAATTACTAATATCTTCAGCTTAGCTACGTAATCCATGGTGAAAACAAAATAATAATTGGTTTCAAACGCAAAAAGGAACACTCTTTGTGCAGTATCACAACACTGCAATTTTTCACGAGAATAATCTAGAATGTTGATAATGAATCGCAATATAAATAAAAATATTTAGTTTAAAATGATTTAGCGAAGTTGTAAAAGAAACTACAAAATAAATGCTTTTTTCTAGAACGAAAACAATAAAATTTTGCTTGCTTCATTTGACATTGACGTGCTGGCTGACACTGACACTGATAGATAAGAACGACGTTTCGTTAACGATTAAATTCCTTTGTACTTTGATGAAACTCCTTTGTTTGAGTTTCAAATGTAGGAAACTTGTCTGACTATGTAAAGTAGATAAGTACCTACACACGTAAATTGCCTTTCTATCAAGGTAATAGTACCTACTAATATAGGTTCCTCTACCTACCGCATAGCGCCTACTAGGTACCTACCTTGACAAACCTCGTCCCAAGAGCAAAAAACACAGTGCCTAAAATATTTTAGGTAGGTATATGCAGAATCTAGATGTAGCCCTTCCTATCCCATCAATAGAGTGGTGCCTATTCAGCTTTCGTATTTAGGATGTCAATGCAGGCCTCGGACAAAACGTTTCTTTATTTCATTAGAATGCATTCACGGCGCTCCCCATTGTGTGTGGAATAGAGGAATGTGCTCCGCGTAACCTCTTTTCTAAACAATTCTAAGAAAAAAAATCTATTGCTTTTGAAAGCTTTTGAAGCAATAAAATTTGTTCGGCTCTCGTTTGAAAAGATTTTACACAAATCCATCATTCACCAAACTTGCACCACGTTACCACGCGCATTACCTTCTTTATGTGAGACAAAATGAGAATTTTATAGACTTAGGTACTTATGTACCTAAGTTATTATTATTTTTTTATGCCGTACGCCACTATATTTCACCTTATTGGTTGGCTGGTAGAAAATGCTTAGATATCTATTAAGCCCTCAAGCCCTCATTGTACAATATTTGTGTGTTGTGCAATAAAGTATTAATATTTAGGTACCTAAATAAACAAAATGAGACGCTTAGGCAAATACAAAAAGGCAGCACTCAACAATTTTCTGAAACGTAAGTACTTACCTACCTACTTATTTACCTTTATGTAGGTAGGTACTTAGGTAAGAAAGGTTACATAACCTTTTTACATAGTAAAAACTGTAGCCTACTTATTTGGTTAAGTAGGTAGGTACTTATAATGAATTCGGACATGCTCTGTTAATGATAACAGATCAAAAAGTCCCTAAGTGGACTTAGGGAGTTTTGCAACTTGGCCCTTCTATTATGTTATAGGTAGGATAGGTACCAATAAAGTAGAAAGGTTACGTATGTACCTACATATTTACCGATGTTATTAGAGAAGACCTTCCTAGATTTATTTTGTATTAAACTCTTACGTTACCTACTGATTGACTATTATTGACTAAAAATCATCGCACACTAAACAATAAGTCCTAGAAGCACTGTGTGTGTAGGGCTGCACTAAGAAAGGAATTCCCGCAATTCAACTCTTACCTATAGGACGCAGCGGGAAGATAGTTTTTTATGAAAAAGCGGAAATGCAAACATTTCTTCGGAAATCGGGAATCAAACCCGCGCCTCTTGCGTCTCTGCCGAGCAATCACCCGCCATGCCACCGAGGCCGTCAAAACATTTTTGAAATTTTCTTTACGACGTATTCTTCTAAAACATTTTTGAAAATAAGATTCGGACCGTAAATCTATGTAAAAATCCGTGCGACGCACGACCCAGCAGATAAACGGCTATATCAAGCTGCAGGAAGTTTCAAAAGACAGGACGATTTCCATTCAATCAATCGTGTCTCCAAACATTTCGAGCAGTCAGCTTTTCGGTAGAATGAGAGCGATTGAGCCAACGAGTTAGATGAATGGAAGCTATTGCTCGAATTCTTGCAGGTAGCTTTCCATCGCCGTAGTCTAAGGTAGGTATTTTGAGTTTCAGCTGCTACTAGAAATGAACTGAAAATGTTTTAGGTAGGTAAAAGGTATCTTTACAATTTTTTCAAGAGGTGGGTGTTAAGACTGCTTCACAGTTATCAACTTTTGCGTTTGTCATCAGTTTTACTAGTATTTTTTTATGGATGAAGGTGATCGGATTGAAACACTGCATTAAGTTAACGGCAGATGTGCTTATTCTACGAGAAAATTTAAATATTTTACGGAGCCGTGTACAAAATTTTACAATGGTTCGGAACGACTAAACGCGCATAAAAAAAATTTAATATGGCTGCATCCGCAGCGTTCAGTCTTATTTATTTATCAAAATAGTTGCCAACAGGTGGCGCTAAGTACACATAAAAATACAAAACCGAAAAGTAGAATAAAACAAAATCTTCTAGATGAATGAACCTTACCTACACAAAATGTTTATAACTGCTTAAATAAAATAACAGTTATTATAAGGTAGGTAACGTGTGTCGCCTATTTTCGAACGTTGGCAGCTCGATGGTTGGCAGCCTTTGAAATATTTGTTCCTAATAAATAATTTTTTATCAACTCGTAAAAAATAGCGTAGGTAATGTGTAAGTAAAGTGTAGTAACTTGCTTTTGTTCGTATAGAACATGACTGTGTTAAATTTTATAGTCTGTGTATTTTACTACTTTTCTATTGGGCATAGAGTAAAAAAAACATAAAATGCGTCCAGCTGCTTCTCTTCCCGAGCATGTCGTAAAAGTCGACTAAGGGGTACCTAGTATCCTCTCCAAAATGATGGACCACCTACCTATAGGTACCTATCAATAGGCGATGGGCTAATCACCTGTCACCATGGATCACCATATCCATCTTAGGACTTTACATAGCAGTGGCTGCAAATTTTTTTATGTTTCTTGTTCTTGGTTCTGTCCACCCCATACCTATGTATTTTACTGGTCATAGAGGTTGTTTTATTTTTAATTCTATTGTTGTGTAGGTATATTTTCTTTCTAAGTATAAATTATAATTGCCAATTTATAGAACGCTAATCTCTATAAAACCGATCAGCAATCCCATGTCTATAAAAAGGAATAAACTGCACATCCCGCGCTGTCTCGTAAACCCAAATAAGACTGATACTAAAAATTATTATCTACGTAAAAATTGTCTTTTTACGACACAAGTGCAGCTACATAAGTTTTTACCAGAAAACGGACACCGTCATAATACAACCGCATCTTACGCACTTAAGTACATTATTTATTATTATTGTAATACAAATACTTACATATATTTTACAACTAAAGCCGGTCATGTACTATGGTACAATGTAGATAAAATGTTTCTTGTTGCCCAATTATAGGTAGCATGTTCACTATTAAAATCAAGCAACAAGCAAAATGAAACGTCTTCTTTAGGAGGACCCCTTAATTTTTATTATTATTTTTGTACTAAACAGTAAAATTTAGATCGTTTGAAAAAGAAATACACAAAAATACTGCAGAAAGTCACTCGACCCATCCAATTACTGACCGCGCCTAGTGTTGCTTAACTTCAGTGATCAATAAAATAATAAATAACACCCAACAGTCACAACATAGTCCTGACCCCCCACACTAGGATTCCCTGTGTTTTGATATCAGAAATTACGAGTACCATGGTGCCACAACACACACAATTACAAATGTTATTTTTTTTCTTGTATGGGGGCCGCCTCATGAATTATTAAGGAATGTACCTCCCGTGCTAGTTCGTAAACTGTGTTACGGCTAGGCAGCTCTTTCCTCATTAGGCAGAGTAAACATAGATATAGCCCCTCAAGCGCCTGTGTCCAAAACGCGGAATTACCGTTGAGCGTCAGTGCCATCTCTGAATCAAATGGAGTCAAGGCGCTATATGTAGTTACTTGTGTTTCTTCCAAGATTAATCGATTTTTTATTAAGTTACGTATAAAAACGATAAGTACCTTACCTACTCGGACGTCTTCAACTTGGCCGATAAAATCAAACGTAAAGTATGCTAAAAGAAGATAATGCGTACAAAGTACATTCGACATCATCCATTCGATTCTTTGTGAACGGTTGTTTTTTAACGGTTCCCGATTTAGGAAAACGATTCCTTGCTTCTCCTTTTAGTGGCGATTCGGGAGATTGTTGCACAAGAAGTTACGACGTTAGTAAGTATTTATGTTATTTCCTTTGTTTATCTAATTGTATTGTTGGAGCCAGTCTTGATTTTTGATGATATAAGAAACTATTGGTAAACGAGTTCTTGAGTAGAGATCACGACTCGGCAAACGTAATGTAGGAAGCTCTCCGACTGCATGCGCCGAGCTGAAGATAAGGCGCGATGGTGCTCACCTTCTTCGCTGGACTGGGAGTAAAGAAAAAACAGAATGCATCCAGCTGCTTCTCTCCCCGAGCATGTCGTAAAGGTCGACTAAGGGATAGTATCCTCTCCAACATGATGAGATACAATAAGCAAGTATTGCCACAAGTAAACATAAGAAAACTTGCAGCCACTTTTGATTTAGTCCTAAGATGGATATGGTGAACCATGGTGACGGGTGATTATGTAAATATACCTAATAATACTTTTACTGTACACAAAAAACACACAGGGTAATTTAACAAAAAAAATGTGTACAAAATGAGCGGCCCATAAAAATCTAATTGGAATTTGTTGGTAAGGGAACAAAGATCTGCATTGACATCCCGCAAAGGAGTGTACTTTGCATTATCCTCCTCTTAACTCTCCCCCCGCCAGCCCAACTCCTTGGCGCACCGGTGAAGTTTGGGATGTTGGCACAGTGCTCCAGTATACTCGATGGTCTAGAAGCTGTTGTCGAAACTGTTGTCTATAATGTCAATTTACGGCTTTCGAGTAGCGCTAGTCATAGGATTAACCGTTGAAATTGACAGAAGTTACTCATAAGCTTTACCTGCCATGTAAACTCAGGAATTAACTAATCAACACTTTACTTGGAGACGGTGAACGAGGCGCTTAGTGTCTTTGACCAGTTGCATTGCCTTTTTGTGTCGGTGACGATCGGCTGTAGAACGGCGTACGGGATTACCTGATTACCTGTAACAGCTTGTAACCTAACCTATCTTTGGATAAAGGGTTAGGAGAGAGTTGGGCGAGACCAAAAATCTGGATAGTAAATCGCCAAATCGAAGTCAAATCGCCCTTGGCAGTTGATATGACTGTGTATTTGTCATTTTGGCCTCCACATAAATTGTCAGTTTTGTAGGTCTGTGCTGTGCTGAATCGAGGCAGTCCATCACACAGCCCCAGTTCACACAAAGCGATATCATAATAAAACTGAATAGACGTATTACATTCACACCACAAAACTCGATGACGGTTTGAATAGCAATTTGTAACGTTTAAAGCTTGGACAGCTGACGTTGTCACGATTTGATGGACCATAACCCGACTGGTTAAGGTCGAAAGTTATTCGCTCACGACCGCAATAACATTGTGTTATATGGCCCTGCTTTGCAGTGGTGCATGACCCCTATTGTGGTGCAGTAGAGTTTAATTTCGAATGGTTTTTTAGTGTTATTTTCACCGAATTGCAGCTAAGGGCGACAAAGTTTGGGACCGTTGTGGAAACAAAGTTTCGGTTACGCGTAATTCTTTGTGGCATTGTGTTCGTACGAGGTTTGAGAACGATACCACTGCAATTGAACTCTAGTTACTTAGATACTGATTCTTTGTGGTTATTGATAGCTTTAGCCCACGGCTTCACTCACGTGGTACACTACTGGATGAAAAGTAGCCCATTTCACTCTATGGTTCATAAACTATTCCTTTTTAAAAAACAGGTCAAGTGCGAGTCGAATTCGCACACGAAGGTTTCCGTACCATCGTACATGGTAAGAACATAAATATTTCTTGTAAGGAGGACCCCCTTACAAGAAACCTTCCTCTTGAATCACTATCTATTTAAAAAATCCGTTGCGAAGTTTTAAAGATCTAAGCATACATAGAGAGAGACAGCGGGAAGCGACTTTGTTTTATACTATGTAGTTATATTTTTTTTGTTATAGCGGCAATAGCACATTAAGAGAAAATTAGTTAAAACTAATTTTTAACTAGATTTAAAATTATGTCAACGTAGAATTTACTAGTTAAAAGTATAAATGTTGTTTTACTAACATAATTATTTTCTATGATGATAATGCAAATTACAGAGTGCAGTCAATCTGGTGATATCGACTCCAAACGTGCAGTGCTTCTGTTAACATCGTCTGCAAGAGTGCAGTCCATCTGAAAGACCTCTGACTGACTAAACCAGTACCTACTAGTGTCGACATTCCAAAACCTTTGTTAATTTTATTCTAACTTAGTTTCAACAGGCAGCAATGAAAAGGTGCACTGTGTTTACTCAACCTACAACCTAAGAGATAGAAAAGTATTTTAAATATTCACAAAAGCTTATGTAAACGGTTAGTCTCTTTAGCTAATTTAAGGGGAGTGGAAAATCTAGACTAAAAATAAAATGAGCGTCAAGGGAATTTCAACTTTATGATCGTAGCTTTAGAGTTAGTTGGTTATGTTAATCAATGTGTTCTTGGCTCGTCAAGACTTGTGTAAACAAACGCTATGGACACTGGCTTCTTGGACGCCACAGAAGAAACAATAGTGTCTTTGTTGAAATATTGAAGAAACACGTACTGTGAGGACTGAGGACCACAAATATTGTGCTCCTCGGCAATTTTCGTCTTGCTTCTGAAATACGAACTAACGCGATGATGATTATGTAATATAGAGATGTTACAATATTTATGTAGAAATACTTATTTTTCCATAGGGTAGGCAGAGATCACGGATCGCCATTTGCTACGATCCTGACATTTCTCATGCATGCTCGTCGGTTTAATGGGAAACAAGCGTGATTTTATGTACTTATGTATGTACTTATTTTTCTAAAGGGTTGGTTCAGTTATTATTAGTTGACTGTTAGTTGCATATTTGGATATTTGGACAAACTCGATTTTCATACAAAGTACGAAGTTTGCCGAGGCGCACAATATTTGTGGTGCTATTAAGCTCAAGACGATTATTTTTGAAATGAAATTGTTTAAAAAAGTTAAAATAATGCGCGGTTTAAAAAGCATTCTTAAATCTTCGCATTCGATCGTAAAGTCAAATTAGAGTAATTTCAGCGATCCATAATAAACCTAGTATCAAAGCCATAAAGTTCACTTTCCATTAACATTGGGTTTATAGTGATGCGGCTTGGATGTTCCACATTACGGATAGGGTTTCCAACATTTTATGACAGTGTGGGATATTATTTCAGGAAAAACGCGGTGTGACGTCACTGCCAATTAAGGATAATTCTGTCCGAAAATGCTAGAGTGAAGTTTGTAGGTATAAACCAACCCAGAAAAGAACTATGCATGAAGCTGTGTAGCTACGGCGTAGCGCTGTTGCGATGAAACTGAGGTGGAGTAGCTAGCTACGGCGTAGAGGGTTTTAGAATAGAATAGAATAGAATAGTATTTATTTTGCAACAACATTTATAAACTACATAATACATAATATTATAAGCTGCTGCAAAAACGGACCCTAACTCAGCATTATGCAGTTTGTAAAAACAAACCGCGCTGGTTTTACTACGTCAGCAATCGATATTAACGATGTATTAGAAAAAAATAAAAATAAACTTACTTTCTACTACTTTATGCTTGATAACATAAGCATAGATTATGCATAAAATAGAGCATTCATCATTATCTTCCTGCCCCACTCTATGTGGGGTCGGCACATGCTGTAAGAGTTTTGGCTAAGGTGTTTTATGACCGGCCGCCTGCCCGACGTCAACCCTCCTTGGGAATACTTGCTTATTGTATCTCATCATGTTGGAGGATACTATTCCTTAGTCGACTTTTACGACATGCTCGGGGAGAGAAGCAGCTGGACGCATTCTATGTTTTTTCTTTACTCTCAGTCCAGCAGATAAACATAAAATAAAGCAGTATCAGTATTTATACACCAAGGTTTCAAAATAGCTCTATAAGTAAGGCTTCGAAGGTTCCCGCCATAAAAGCCTCGCACAAATATTAGCGGAGCGCTATTCCCGATTGACTCCACATTTCGGCTGCCGATCGTAAACCATAACTTTATGTGATCTACGGGACTTCGCAACTATAGAATTTTTATATTTTTATTCCGACACGCTCCGAATACTGAGCTCACTCAGGGAGGCGATTCTTGAAAGTCACCAGTGATTTCGATATCATCAAAACGGCCCGTTTCCATCGATCTCTTAAAATTCGTATTCTTAAAAGTCATTCGCGTGATTTCAAAATCACACGTGTGATTTCAAATCGACTACTTTCAAAATCACCGCTCGACTATTTTGACGTTTGACGGCCAAGCTGTCAAGGGGATTTGCTTTTTCCTTCATGTATAAAGTTAATATAAAAAAAAAACTCTTTTTTTTTTTCAATTATTTAACTGTATATTATCTACTTTATAAAATAAACAAACGTACGACGGTCAAGAATAACTTTTTATAAATAACAGACCATTTATGATCTTGATCGATTTGCGTTCCATTGTATGCAGAAAATGTTTATGATCAAAGTGTGCAGTTTCTGAATGTTGTTACCAAACTATATTCAAGAACATTTGGGAAAAAAATATTTTCAAATCATCACTCGACTAAATAATCACCGGTGATTTCGAAATCACCGGTGACTTTCAAGAATCGCCCCCCAGATCTCTATAAATGTATCTATCAAGATAATAAATAGGTATAGAAGTCGACTAAAGCATAGTATTATCTCCAACATGATGGACCATCTAATACGGGCGATGGGCTGATCACCTGTCACCATGTTTCACCATAATTATCCATCTTGGGACTTCAAATCAGGAGTTGCTGCAAGTGTTCTTATGATTACTTGTGACTCTGCCTACCTTATTAGGGATACGGGTGTGATAATATAATTTGTAGATAGTAAAAACACCGTTATGACATGTATTTTTCAACATTTATCGTGTGATTGGTGGAAAAGTTCGAAATGAACGATGCTACCAGAACCATTCAGACTTTTACCATCATGAGTTGCTAAATCTTAGGTTTGACTAGAAAATCTTTGTATTTACCGTAGTTCGTGCTTTTACAGTAAAATAATTTATACATTAGTAACCAAGGATGAATATATTTGAATGTAAGGATTTCCTTTAGATTCAAGTAATAAGGATATCTGAGCGCTGTAAGATTAATGTTTGTTCGCTAGACACACGTACAGATGTTATGCAGGGACTGGCTAAAGGTATGGCTAAACTGTTTAGTTTGATGTACAGCGGCGGAATGAAAAATTTCGAAAGTTTTTAAATTGATTTTTTTGACGTGTCGCGAGACATGTTACCTTTTGAATCTAAGGCACAGAACAAACTGTTGTATATAAAATTATGTTTAACTGCTCGACAACAAAGTTCAAATTGACGCGCATCAAAGTTGTTTGACAATTTATTGCGTCATACAGGATACTTATGTTTAACTGAATTAAAACCATAATCGATTCTTATTACTAGTTCAAACGAAAACCGACCTCAAGGTGACGAACTTTTCATATTGTAAAGTATAATTACGTTTTTAAAAAACTGATTTCAATGATGAAGGATAAGAACTCCTTGGGGCCATCTCGTTGCATCTAAAAGGTAGTTGGTTGCACATGCACGAAATTACGTCACTAGTAGTGTCATTAGTCACCTTACACTCTTTTGAATAAAAACATATAAAACATGCTCAACAAGGTCACCATATCGATCTTGGAACTCTTGGATCAGGAGTGGTTGCAAGTTTTCTTATGACTACTTGTGGCTCTGCTCACCCCGTTTGGGATACGGGCGTGATAATATGTATAATAAATAAAATAAATAAATAACACCCATAGTCACATACATAGTCCTGACCCCACACTAGGATCCCCGGCGTCGTGGGTATCAGAAACTACAAGTACCATGGTACCACAACACCCAGAGCCAGAAGAAATATTTACAGATCATGCAAACATTTCTTCCGCAGCGGGAATCGAACCCGCGCCTCTTGCGTCTCTGCCGAGCAATTGCCCGCCACGCCACCGAGGCCGTCAAAAAACCGTGACTTGAGACGTGCTCAACTCTGAGTCGCGTTTGAGTAGTCAGGGGTGTATGTATGTATTTATTTAAGTTTAAAAAGTCAACGTTACCACAGACAAAGGAAAGTCTTTCAACACATTAGTAGGTATTTACTATCAGTTGAGAATAAGCTCTGCCATGTAGCCCCTCTGCATTCTCGAGATATTCTCTGCTAAGGCTGTTGGTACATGCGCTGATTGTGGCAGGCTAATTAAACTTGTTTGTTTGTTTTCATCTTGAACTGCGTTTCTAGGTAATTGGTCAGTTTCTAAGACTAACGTGATTTTAGAACATAGCATGAAAGGTAAGTTTAAACGAAGTAGGGGATGGCCAAGAATTTACTACATGATCAATTTACCACAGATGAAGCGACTTTTCATTTTCAAAAAATGGAGAAAACTGGATCATTGCACCGAGAAAAGCTCATCATCATCATGATCCACAGTCTGACTTTACCCACAGCTGGGCATAGGCCTCCCTAGTTTGTACCATTCAATAAGGTTCTATGCTAGTCTTTTCCATACACGGCTTATACCGTCCATCCCGGCTCACGATTTGTATGAGCTACCAACTCTTGTTACAGTATGGCAGCAATGACCACGTACTGATGACATTGTAAAAGATCTTTGTGTTATAGAATTTAGAGTAATGGTTTAACCCCCGAATACTCAAACGCATCTCAGAGTTGAGCACGTCTCAACTCACGGTTTTTTTACAGTTTCTGATGAAAATCTGTCAAAAAAATCGTCATTTAAGACGTTCTCAACTCTGAGATGCGTTTGAGTATTCGGGGGTAAGACGTTTATTTTCTCAAAAAAACAGAATACAATTCACTTTTAACGAGAAACACTAGATTCATAACTTATAAATTTGACAGGAGCATATTTGCCGGAACGGCTTTACCGAAGGTTGGTAGGTATTTAAAGAAATAGGTAGGTTAGTTTCTTATATTAATCTCAACCGTTTTAAATAAAGATTCCAATAATACCTACTAGCATGAATGCATTCTAAGTTTATTCAATCGTGCAGCCATTTAAACGTGATTCAAACACTAACGTAACAGTCCAATATACGAATAAATATATTCAAACTATCCCATTTCATAAACGGATCGTCTCAGTACGAAAAGCAAAGCGAAGTTCAGTGAAAAATTTGCTCAAAAAATATTTTACTACGAACTTAAAACTGTTTCGAAGTATGAATTGAGCATGTGTAGGCACTAAGTATTCGAAGAATATAAAAATATTCCTTACAATTTCCTGTACATAGCCCAACCTTACACTCGTCAGAAGCACACCGTAGAACAATGCCGTGACGAGTTTAATTATTTGGAGGAGAATGTTCCGAACAGGAAACACTCAGATGCTAGGAAATGCCCCGTGCCTTGCAACCACTTGATGTTTATTCACCTCTCGTAATGTACTGCGCTCCTGGTACCTAGATCCTATATTGGTTGCTTGCGACACTGGTTCAGGGGCCATTTTACGGGTAGTGGGTTCGAATTCGGTCGGGCACCAATGGGTTTATGCTCTTAGTACTGGATTTTGTGTTGCTTGCTTGTTTGTGTCCATTTTCTTGGAATTGTGGGTTCGAATCCATGTTACCAATGGATTTTTCTGTTTTCCTGCGGCTACATGAGCACCGTATTCACGATAGTCTCGCAGATAAGGAGGCAAACCTTTTCTAAATCCCGGTAATGTAGCCGCAGGATTACAGGTTTTCTCTTTTGAGTACACATCACACTGAGATGCAAGAGGTGATGGTTTGATTCTCGCGACGCGAGGTATATTTGCATACCTATCTTCCAAGTATTTCTTTCGGGTCTGGATATTGTTGTACCTACCTACCTATACTCTTATAGTTTCTGATATCCACGACAAATGAATTTTAGTTTATAGGTCAGAACTAGGGTAGGTAACATAGAAACATTTCTCCCGTAGCGGGAATCCAACCCGCGCCTCTTGCGTCTTAGCTGAGTACTCGCCCGCCTCACCACCTAGGTCATGAATTATTATTTGATTGTACCCCTCAGCTACTAGTAATCTAGGTGCTATTAGTATTAGTAAATAGGTTAATATCAGTTAATATCAGAGACAAACTGGTTTTCACTGAACCCGTCAGCACTTCTCAATGTTCCCCGCAGGTTTGCATTATGTACGGAGATCGCACAAGTGCATCAAATGCTAATTACGTTTTGGTTGGAATTTCCATTTGTAGATACCTTAGGCGATTTACACACGCCAATGCCAAACCGCATTTCCGAGCGAAATATAGCTACCATACATTATGATAGACGGTCATCAGCTGAAAACGGTCGATTGAATCATTGAATCAAACTTATGCTAAAAGAAGATTGTGCGTATACAAGCGACATCGTTCATTCGGATTTCATCGAATTGGCGAAGTTCAGTCGACTACGTCTGACCACACTTCGGCCTATGACGCATTACTGTTACTGGGGGTCAGTCCTCCGTGGTAATCCAGCTAGCTAAGCTGGTCTAAGTTGGCTACCATTCATATGTGTCAAATGTTGCAACAAAATTGACAGTTTCAATGGACACTCATGGATGGAAAGTCTGATTACTGGTTTAGTGATAGATAGATAGATGATAGATAAGAGCTTTATTTGACTAATACAACAACATTACACAAACACATAAGAGCAGTAGAAAACAAAAAAACACATAAAATGAAAAAACTAATAACTAATAATACCTACGAATTATTTACTAAAAGAAGGAAAACAAACATAAAGTTTAAAATTTAGGCGGGTGCAAGGTCTGTGCTGCTGTAATGAGTCAAAAGACCAGTCTCAGCTTTATGTTACTCTGCGCCGTTAAGCGCAGAGCAACGCTAGTGATACCTCTCTTTCTCCTCTTTAGATTCTATTAGTAGGTATTTTTTTTAATAAAAAAACCAGCCACGCCACAGGCGCCGGCGCCGGCGCCGTGTCGCCTTCGAACGAAAATCAGCAGCGTGCCGGGCGACGCCACCGACATTTTTCACCACGGTGCACATGTCTTCCAGCTGTGTCATTTATCTTATCTAGGCGCGCGTAGAGATGAGCGCGACAGACTGCAGATTCGCCTGCGGTTTCAAGTGACGGGCATATTACCGCAGAACCGCGCGGAGCGCTTGCGTGTGTGTGATGCGAATAACAATGTACCAAATAGTACAACAAATATTATGCGTCTCGGTAAACTTCGTGCTTTGTATGAAAACAGAATTTATCCGAACATTTTATTTATGCAACTTATAGTGTTAAAATAATAACTGAACCAACCCTTTAAAAAATAAGCATATAAGTACATAATTATTGTAACATCTCTTTATTACGAGTACATAATATGTACTGATAATATTATTGTACATAATGATAATATTATTATAATCGTCGCGTTAGTTCGTATTTCAGAAGCTAGACGAAAATGGCCGAAGCGCACAATATTTGTGGTACTATTGTAATGTAAGTAAAAAGTATTTACTTATTCAAAATTACAAGTATGTACATACATGGTTTGGGATCTCTCTTTTTAAGACAAATAAATGATGATGATGATAAAAAAACCATCGTGAGGAAGGAAACCCGTAGAACCTAGAGTTCGAAAACATAGATAGAAAATTCTTTATTGCACAAGAAATAATATGTACATAGGCGAACTTAATGCTAATTAGCATTTTCTTCCAGCTAACCTTTGTTATACATTATGTCAAGTGTATATAAGACGTCTCACATTTCTATAGCCATACTTTGGCCAACTTTTTGGATAATCCGGGTTCAATTCTGGTCGTGCACGGATTGCTCCGTACAAAAAATGTATGTGCCTTACCCCCGAATACTCAAGCGCATCTCAGAGTTGAGCACGTCTCAAGTCACTGTTTTTCGACAGCTTTTGATGAAAATCTGTCAAAAACTCGTCACTTGAGACGTGCTCAACTCTCAGATGCGTTTGAGTGTTCAGGGGTTAAATAAAAATAGTACCTACTCTCAAACGATGAAGGAAAACATCGTGAGGAAACCGGTATTTCGTAGAACCTAGAGTTCAAAAACGTGTGTCTAAGAACCTTTGAGGCGCACTAAATCCTTTCACCACACTGGTTTGAAAAACTAGTGACACGACTAAGTTCTAGGTAACTTGTACTCTGTGCTAATAGATTACCGAACTACACCCTGCAGGTGCTTTACTTTTAATTAACTAAAACCTTAATAGCATCCGGAAACTAATAATAAAGGGGTCTAGTTGACGTTTTAGTCATTACACAGGCAGTTTCACTTATGTACCATTCCACTAAAAACTAATGATAAACCTTAAGAGCCAAACCTAGCGGTGACTGTATTAAGACGGCGCAGCAAACGGATTTTTAACATAAAAATCAAATTAAAATAGTTTTGGAGGTAAGTAATTCGTGTTGGACAAAATTCGTGTTGGACAAAATCCGTGTTGGACAAATTTCGTGTTGGCCAAAATTCGTGTTGGACATTAATTCTAGTTGGACATTTTGTATTTTGGACATTAGTCGTGCAAATGAATAAAACTTTTCTCATTACATTTTTATTACTGTTTAATTTTTTTCGAATTATGCTTGCAAACCGATTAAAGTAAGTACGTAATGAAACGCTCATTTCGTGCGCTAGGCAGTACATACACACGCACAATACACGTTATAGTCCATTTTTTACTAACAGGAAAATTCATTGGTTGGTACATACTTACCGCCTTACCCATTACTGCCATCTTTGACATTGAATTTTAAGGAATTAATTAGGTAACAAACATTAGAAATCTTGTGATTGAATGGCTCTAAATGGCTCCGTGGTCTAATGCTGCGCTCTAATGGTCCGTCCGTTTGTCTGTCAGCGGGCTGTATCTCTTGGTTCTACCTTTGGCTAACGAATTTTTGGTCAATCATAGGAAAGACTAATTTGAATAGCCAAACGCCGAAACTCAATTTGATAAAATCGAGTATTGACCAGTCAGACCTAAATTAGGAATGTGTTAATTTGAGGTTGTGTTAATCGAAAATGTTTTCGATTAACATAACCTCAATTTAGAATTTTTGGTCAATAGGAATGACAAAAAATGCGTTAGTCGAAGGTAGAAACACGCTATTGGTTTGGACTTTGACTAAGATGTTTAGTCAGACCTGAGGTTTGACTAAGCAAACTTATGTATAAGTTTGTTATCTATAATTTACCTGACAGCTTAGACCAAATAAAAAGAAAAGACGCGGCGCCGCAAACAACAAAAGTGAAGCCACCTTTTTATCTATGTGTGTGTGTGTGTGTGTGTGTGTGTGTGTGTGTGTCAAGTTTTGAGGTTTTGTGTTCCAAGTAACCTAAAATTCATAGTATAATAATTAAGAAACGATGTTATTTGAAGTACTTAAGTACTATAAGTGAAAAGTGATTCCGTGAGACTTTTTATGTATTTGCTGCTGTTTTTACAAGTTTTCACTACACAGGAAGGCATAATTATATGTTTAAATTTTAAGTTTACTAGACGACGACTCGAGAGCGATGAACATGGTTTTAGTGTAGGTGAGTGCGTGTGCGTGTATGTTTATTTGCAGGAGCACGGTTTTGTGTGGCTTCACTTTTGTTGTTCGCGGCGCGCCGTATTTTCTTTTATTTGGTCTGAGCCTGACAGGAAGAAATGATGGTAGTTTTATTACGGCAACTAATTAATAGAAATCCAAAGCTTATTCTCATAGTATAACCTAATATCACTAACCATTACCCAGTAATCGAGCCTAGACATACATACTTATTATCAAAACATACAAATTGGACTGAACAGCGCAAGCAAATCGGAATAACTCTGCATCTACATTGTTAACCCTTTAATGCGGGCGCGGGATTCTATTACCCCTTAACCCCCGGTCCCCTGGAACGCTGGGCCCCTCAGACCCCCGGACTGTGGTCAACCACTATTTTTGCCCGGCCAGGCTTTATTAGGGACCTTCTAATAAAGGAAATTTATTCTCCGCTCGACTAAACGTCGACTCAATGTTGAAGGTAAAGAAGGATAAGTGATGACTGAGTATTTTTTTATATAATAACGTCGTGTGAATGCATTATAAACCATGAAACATTATAAACTATAAACCTACTAGCAAATCATAACTATATTTCGGTATTTATGAGCTGGATCATGTGAGCTATCTATAAACAGTATGCAACGGCCTACCGACTGTTTCTTTTGTATTTTGAGGCCTATGTCCAGCAGTGGACTCCTATAGGTTGTTGATGATTGATGATGAGGTAAAATATGTTCTATCTTTTTATTCATAGTAGTTTACTTTGTCTTACAGCGTCCCGTTAGTGTAGCCAAAAATGACCTTCTTGCATAAAACATTTAATATAAAGATCCCTATTTTTTTATTTATCACGCTGTTCAAAACGTGAATGAATAAAGAAAGTAGGTACTTACAGCCTCAGAACACTTTGCACGTAAATACAGCCTCATTTAACGCCCGATAGGCTTTAAATATGGCGTGTTCAGGCGTCGTTGAGACACCGTCGGAGTGATGCCTTCCTGTCTGGTCTGGCTGTCTACAACCCGCTTTTGTCGTTGTATAAATTGTATAATAGATGTCGCAGATTTTTGCTTTAAGAAAAACATTACCCTCGCAGAAAAGCTAGCGGGAATTTAGAGCTTGTTCTAAGCGGGAGTTTGCGAGTCATTGCAAAAATGCTGCACACTGGTGCACAAAAGAAGCCTCTTTGAGGCGAACTTTATCCTTTCACCACACTGGTACAAAAGAACAAGTGACATGAGTAAAAACATTATTTGTAATAGTAGGTACTGTAAAAATGTAAGATTTTCGTTTTAGGATAAACATTACCTTCCCTGGCAGTTGGGTAAAACGATAGATTAGGTCTAGCAGGCCGTTAGGTTCTAGGAACGGTTTTGATGGGTTAAAAAATCAATGACATTTGATAAATATGTAGACGCGTCACACGTCAACATAATTGTTTACCGTAAAGCCTACTTCGGTCTATGCTAGTATTTTAGTAGAGTAGCGAGTAATTTAGTTGCTAAAATAGTCGCCACTGCCCAAAAGTCGTTCGCACTTTGCTCGAGTATAGTTCACAAATGAGTGGTATTTTGCAAAATTACAATTAACACAATAAAGTTTTGTGACAACTAATGCACTCGACTGATTTCGACAGGTTCAGACTTGTTTAGCCAGTGAACCAGTGAGCAGTGACGCATGGCGGTGGTGCTACAGGGAGGTGCTACTCGCCCGATAAAAACACAAAAAATGGATCGACTCAACTTAATTACTAAAAAGTAAGTTTGTATGAGCTAGTGGCCAACTCTTGTGACGGAGTTTTTAGGCCGCTTAAAGGCCTCCGTCATTGCTTAACGACTTAAAAGCCGGGACCGATGAGACGAAGCACGGAAGCGCTCAGCTCGTAATGCTACTTGCAGTCACCCATGCAAATTGTAACCGCACACAACGTTGCTTAACTTCAACGATCGATCAAGAACGTCTAAGCAAGCTACGCCACATTACTTAATTACTTACTTATCTACTCGACTACATTTTTGGTGTTTAAATACGTTTGTTTATTTACGAAATTACTCGTTACTCGACTAAAATGCTAGCGTAGTCCGAACTAGGCTCTATGGATTATCGGATTAGACTAAAATTTGGAGTAGGTGCAAGGTCTGTGGCCTTTTATTCTACTATCTACTATCGTATTTGCGGGCGGATATTTTCTAGTCATAGATAAATGAGACTGGCGTACCCAGACTTACCTAGGTGTGCGATGAATTCGTCTATTAAGATAAAATAAGATAAGATAAGGTATCATTGGAAGGGAAGACCTCGGCGCACGTACCTGGACTAAATCGGCGATTTTTTGGAAAAGATCAAGGTCTAGAGTACCCTAAACCGACGAGCATGCATGAAGAATGTAATGAGAGTGAATGAAGCGAAAGAAGTATGTCAGAATTGTAGCAAATAGAGATCAGTGGTCTCTGCCTACCTCTATGGGAAATAGGCGTGTTTGTAAAATAAAATACTTTTTTTCTATTCAAAGAATTGATGGTCCATTCAACGTGTATCATTACGCTAAATTAATACTAGAACTGAATTAAACAAAGGAACTCTCTTTGTTTACCGAAGTAACCTATTTATATGAAATTGAACAGGTTAATTCTGTTTACGATCGGTGCTTTTAGCACAAGACTAATGTAACTAGTATTTACCACGTCTCTACCACTCGTCACACTGTATAAATATGTCTAAGATATCAATTATTGAAGCGCTCATGGCGTAACATGCTAAGACGTTCTTGATTGGTCGTTGAAGTTAAGTAAATAAATAAATAACACCCAACAGTCACATACATAGTCCTGACCCCACACTAGGAATCCCTGTGTCGTGGGTATCAGAAACTACGAGTACCATGGTACCACAACACCCAGACCCGGAAGAAATATTTACAGATCATGCAAACATTACTTCCGCAGCGGGAATCGAACCCGCGCCTCTTGTGTCTCTGCCGAGCAATCGCCCGCCACGTCACCTAGGCCGTCAAATAACATTTAGTTAAGTAACGTTTTGCGCGGTCACAATTTGGATGGGTGACCGCAAGTGGCATTACGAGCTGAGCGCTTTCGTGCTTCGGAGGGCACGTTTTGTCGGTCCCGGCTTTTAAGTCGTTAAGCCATGACGGAGGCCTTTAGGCGGCCTAAAAACTCCGTCACAAGAGTTGGCCACTAGCTCATACGAACTTACTTTTTTTAAGTTTATTTCATTGAACGAACTATTGGCAATATTGCTAAAAAGCTCGTTATCGATTCTATAGCACCAAAAACTAGTGCTATGGGCACCGATATCCAATAACGGTTACTGGAAAGCAATATATTTTGCCTGTTCTCGGATTACTTGAGAAGGAAATGAAGGTAGAAATAAGAGGGGTCTTTTCGTGACGTGATCAACAATCAAATCGGAAATCTACTTTGTCTTTGTTTTTTAGTCAATACTCTACTTTGAAAAAGTTCGTCTTGCAACCCGATGGGCAGACGATGTATGCCCAGTTCCTATCTTCTACTAACGGATGAGGGATCGTTCACAGTAACGTTGTTATCTCGTTTTTGTTGACGACCTCGGTGGCGTGGCGGGCGAGTGCTCGGCTGAGACGCAAGAGGTGCAGGTTCGATTCCCGCTATGGGAGAAATGTTTGTATGTTTTGCAAAAATTTCTTCCAGGACGTCCGTTGGTAGAATATTGTGATCTGTCAAAAACAGGGACCGATTCGGTAAGCCTTTGAAGTCGAAGTTTATAACAAACACATTCCTGTTGGGTTACATTCTTTTAACAAAAAAAGAACAGATTTTTTTTATGTTATTCGGTGCTATATTAATATTAATCTCATTCTACATTCTAACCACATACGATATGGAATATTTACTAGGTAACAGGACTTTGTTATTAGAATAATTATATTTAAATTCTTATGAAAAGATAAAAAAAACCGTCAATTGCGAGTCGAATTTGCACACAGAGGGTTCCGTACCATTTGTACATAAAAAAAATGTTTCTTGTAGGTATGGGGCCCACTTTTATTTTATTTATTAGTATTTGTGGTAGAAGTGGCTGCAAGTCTTCTTATGGTTACTTGTGGCTCTGCCCACCTCGTTAGGGATGCGGGATAATATGTTTGTACGTATGGTTTAATGCTGTGGTTAAACTGTAAAGTTTAATAAAGATCTTTGCTAACACTTAACCATTTAATCATCCCATAGGTGAAGGGTTACCCTTTATTCCCCATTGTTCCTAATCTCCCCTTAGCAATTAGCGATGGCGTAGAAATTGACTGGAATATATTAGACAGGTTAATTTGTTTGTTTGGGCCTTTTGTGGGGAACGTAGGTCGCTTGCGGTTGCGATCGAGTTGCGTTTCGGTTGCGATCGAGTTGCGTTGCGGCTGCGATTCTTTTAGCTGTTTGAGCGTGACTGACCGTTGATTCTTATTTGATTACTATCCTACTCATACTCTCAGACCAAATAAAAAGAGAAGACGCCGCGCCGTGTACAACAAATATGAAGCCACACAAAACCGTGCTCCTGCAAGCAAACATACACGCTCACGCACACACCTACACTAAAACCATGCTCATCGCTCTTAGTACGTCACGAGTCTTAAAAATAGAATTATGCCTTCTTGTGTAGTGAAAACTTATAAAAACAGTAGCAAATCACATAAAAAATCACTTTTCACATGTAAGTACTTCAAATAGCATCGTTTCTTAATTATTACACTATGAATTTAGGTTACTTGGAACACACAACCTTAAAACCTTCGGCACACACATAGATAAAAATACGGCTGAACGGATTTTAATGAAACTTGGAACATACGTAGTATGTTTGCTGGAATAGCATATAGGCTACTTTTAATCTTGGTACCACGCGAGCGAAGCCGCGGGTGGAAGCTAGTAATAATGTAATTCTACTATATTTCTTAGGTCTGGTTCCTATTTTCTGCAAACGGACGACGTTATTTATCTTTTTGACAGATAAAAAGGTTGCAATGGTACCTACATCCGTTGTCCGATAGTAGATTACGGGAAATTAGTACTCACAAATTATGAAGGAAAACATTGCGAGAGAAAACGGGAATGACAGAGAACCTAAAAAAATACGAAAACTATGTGTCAAGTGTACGAAAGGAGACTTTTAGGCGCACTTTAAATCCTTTCCACACGACTACATATTACTCGTACATCATAATAAATGGCTGAAGGGATTTGAATAAAACTTGAAATAAGTATAGGCAATGTTAAGTCGTTACAGGCGATAACAAGTATTTTAATAAATAGATCACAAACAATCAGCAGAAACTTCACTACTTTTCTTTCAGAAGAAATGAAAAGAAACTTCGGAACTTCAATCCTCTTGCAGTTTTGATGAGTTGACCGGAATAAAGGTATCTCGTTGTTTGAGTTCTTTAAGTTTTCTTTCTTTGAAACTATAAAAGTTATTACTTGTGACTCTACTTTGATAAAACGACGAAGTGCCCTTATCTTACCCCTAGTTTTTAGTTGTTCATTCTTATAAGTCAATTGAGTTATGGAGTTCTTTGATCATAATGGATGGATGACCCCCTTTGATGACACCTTATTGCTTTAGGACCATATTTATCACAGGGCTGACGATGTTTATAGTCAATATTGTGGGCCGTAAATGGAGGCTAGTATAACGTAGAAAACAGAAGCAAAAGGAAGTCTACAGCAGTGACCAGAGACATGTGAACTCTAGGAATCATTAATCATGACTTAGATCGTAAGGCTACGAAAAACCAATAAACAATAAAATTATGTATGATTAAAATTTTTGATGACCTCATTGGCGTGGCGGGCGAGTGCTCGGCTGCGTCGTAAGAGGCGCGGGTTCGATTCCCGAAGATTGACTGAATGTCATTGGTTATCAGACGACTTAGGTAGAAAAGCGTGGATTTCGAAACTCATAATAAGAGTAGGTGATCTACTGATTCTAGTTCGATCATAAGATCGTGGTTTCGAAAGAAAATTAATTTAATTTATTTATTAAGAGTGTGCCGTACCTATAATAATACCTATAATAGTACCTATAATTATGGTAATATTTGCTCACCAAAATTCATGTAGAGCTCTGTTGTATGTTCATGAAATGTGTTTATAAAAAAAAAATCAATCATTTTTTCGTTGGTTCCTCAAAGTGAAATTACGATAAGGTTAAAAAAAATCCACATTATGAGTATGTTTTGATCTAGGCAGGTCTCGGGAACCCTACCATATTTTCAGATGAGTTTTACTTTAATAGTTAGGTAATAACTATTTCTTTAGTTGTTCAAACCAATTTCTTGATTTATTTTGTAGTTTTCTTGTAATTAACAATTATTTGATTTGGCGGGTTATTTGATATTAATAATTTGCGCGTTCTCTCTCTATGTTTTTCTTTTATACACCCGAAGTCCGTTGCGCTATCTCTTTCGAAATCGGTCTAAATGCAATCGTATTGTACGCTCTTAAATCAGATACCGGCCTCGGTGGCGTGGCGGGCGATAGCTCGGCAGAGACGCAAGAGGCACGGGTTCGATTCCCGCTGCGGAAGAAATGTTTGCATGTTCTGTAAATATTTCTTCCGGGTTGTGGTACCATGGTACTCGTTGTTTCTGATACCCACGACACAGGGAATCCTAGTGTGGGATCAGGGACTATGCATATGACTGTTGGGTGTTATTTATTTATTTATTACTAGCAGCCGCCCGCGGCTTCGCTCACGCGGTACCCAGATAAAAAGTACCCTATGTCCCATTCCAGCACACGTAGATACCTACTAAGCACAAAAAAGTCGAGCAGTTCAACTACTGCCCTGCTCTAAGACCACATAGTAACCCACCTGCAGTGTTAACAGTCCAAAATATTATCGCAACAATTTTTTAGACGCTAATGAATGTAGTGTAATTTGACATTGACAGTTCCTTTTCCATATGTTTTGTATCATCTATTACTAATCTGTGGTATCATCGCTGTCATATTATGTCAAAATAAAAGTATTCTATTTTTCATGAAAAACATGCCAAAAATAAAGAATTTACAGGTAATTATGACATCAACTAAATGAGAAAAATCGGCTCTTTAATTTGATATAGGTTATGTGCAGTTTTAGACCAAAAATTGATTCCAGGTTTTCATCCCTTTTCACCCCTTTAGAGGTTGAATTTTGAAAAATCCCTTCTTAGTACACCCCTACGTACCAAGGTTTACCTACACTGAAAATTTCAAGTCTCTACGTCCAGCGGTTTAGGCTGTGCGTTGTCTGTCAGTCAGTCAGTCAGTCAGTCAGTCAGTCAGTCAGTCAGGACAAAGATTCTTATAATATAAGATTATTATAAACATACAAGTCCATTTAGGGTTAGTATTTAAGCAAATCTTTTAACATAATGTTAGTTATATATAAAGAGAGAGAACGATCAGAAAACAGGATTTACATAGCTCAACAGTGCACCAAAATCAATAAGTTCCATTTGCAAATACGCTCAGCATACGATTGGTTCAGTAAGTTGGTGGCCTTTTCTAGGATAAATAGAGGTGTTACTCGGACAAATGTGTAACGATTTAGACGCGCTGCATCCTGAATGGTTCTGTTTGAGGTGAAAGTCAGAAGCTTTTGACTTTTTAAATCTATTTTTTCCTAGCTCTGGCCAATGTACAACTTCAAAAAACTTCCTAACAATCGTCGTTGGTTCTTTAAGCTGTTCTAAAACCTTTTCCTTTGCTGAGTTTTTCTCTTACCTATTTTTATAATTATTAGTTACTTTTTAATTTCAGTCTGTTTTAGTTTTTCGTTTTAGTTTTAGCTAACTTTAGTATTTAGTTTTAGTTGTAAATTATTTTATGTACCTATGGATTTATTTTTCTGCAATAAAATATATTAATTTAATTTAATTTAAAACGGATCGTAATAGGACCTGCATGAGTGCTTTGACAGACTTTTTATATTTATCTTTTGACGATTTGTTTTGCTGTTTTGTGCAGTGAGGGTGTTCCTGTTATGAAACGGGATAGTGGGTTCAGGAAAGGACGAATTTTGTGACAAAAAAGGCGGGTATTGAAGATAAATGACATAACCCATTTTTATCTCGCACGCTAACCACTATAGACTACCTCATTGGTAAACTTTATTAGCTTCTATAAAACCGCTAAATACTCAACTCGTGGACCACTACACAAACAGACATGGCCGCGACTTCGACCGAATGTTACAGATCGGCGCACCACTAGGCAGCGTTGGAGCTACTTCTGTGGCAAGTCCTACCTACTACTGGTATAGGTTGATAGCTAGTTTAGGCTAAACCATGGCTACAGACTCATGTCCCTTTTTCAGATACCCTGCTATAGGTAGGCCGTATGGTGGTACCTGAAAATTACATGCATACATATTATCACGCCCGTATCCCTAATGGGGTGGGCAGAGCTACAAGTAAACATAAGAAAACTTGCAGCCACTTCTGATTTAAAGTCCTAAGATGGATATGGTGAGCCATGGTGACAGGTGATCAGCCCATCGCCCATATATATCCATATATCCATCATTTTAGCTAAATTATTGAACAATGATTAGATTTGTTCAAAGTAGGTTTTGTACACAGCAACTTTTGAAATGTAATGGTCTAGACATTGTTCTCAGAGAAGATAATTATAGTTGCGTTAAAGCTTAAATAAAATAAGAAAGTTTCCAAGAAATAGAGAAAGAATATCAAGGGATCAAATTTAATGAAAAAAAAAACAAGAGATTTTTATAGTAATAATAAATAATAAATAAATAAATAATTTATTGATGAAACTTAATGCTATGTACACAAAACATTTTTTGTTTACTAGCCCCACACTAGGATTCCCTGTGTTGTGGAAGCTAGTTTCTTCCAGAATGTACAAAAAACAATAAAAAAATAGAATAAATGTAAAAATAATCAAAAGAGGGTAGGATTTCTTACAACCTACCTATTGCCTTATTTCTGTGCATGTGACGTGTCTGTGTATGTGTGGTGGTGTGCGTGAAAGATAGTGATTATAAAATTGTTTCTGTGTAGTGTAGGTGCTAGTTACGCTAGTAGTGAATGTTGAATGGATGTGTGTGGGTGGCGCGATGGCGGTGCGACAGTGACAGCGAGCTAGAATGTGGTAGTGAATGCACGAGGTAAGAGAGAGGGGTTTGGTTGTAATTGGTTTGGTGCGTAGAAAAATTATTATAGGCAATAGGCTGAGGGCACACTTAGTGTTAGCTTTAGTAGCGGTAGCGAGTAGGTAAGCTACCTACTGTAGCAGTTTCTATCGTGTGATTAATTATAAAACCTTGTAAATCAATTTTAATTCATTCATAATATTAGGTAATAAGTTTATTTATTGATTGAAATTAAATAATCGTATACACTACATATTATTTAAATATGTGTGAATGATCTGATTTAAAAATAATAAATAAGTATTTTGATATAAAGTATGTTAGATTAGGTAATAACACTCTGTAGGCAAGTATTTTAGAGATAATGTAAGAAGGTACTTTCAAAATAGAACAAACATAATTTAAATCATTGATCAACATGTAATAATCTTTCAGTTTCAAGATAGTTGTGATTTAGTAACCATCTTTCAACGATTTTTTTGCAACTCTTATTCAGGAGATGTAGGATATCAGCTTTTTTGTGAGCTCTTGAATAAAGCAGTGGTTCCAAAAAGAATGATGATCTATGCGCAAACTGCGTCCTAGTTTTTGGCCTATGAAACGACAAACGTCTGGCGGATCTGGACACGGAAGAGTAAGATAAAGCTATTTTATGGAAGCGCTGTATTGACCTAAAGATATAGAGTTGCCGAACTCTTAGTAGTTGGCATTCATTGTATAAAAGATCTGTAGAGAAGCGGAGCCGTTTGTTAAAAGCTATTTTAAGTATCGAGCGCTGTGCCCGTTCTAACTTTATAAGGAATGAGCCACAGGCAGCACCCCAAGCTACAACACAGTAAGAAAGGACTGATTGGCACAAAGCTATGTATACAAGTCTGATTAAGTCTTTGTCGGCGACGTTACGCAATTTGATGAACAGGTATTTCAATTTTTTTACACGTATATTAGTAACATCAATTTGTTTTTTCCACGTCAGCCTATCATCTATGTGAACTCCTAGATATTTAATTGAGGGTAAATTTTCAATAGCTGGGCATGAACAGTTGCTGGATGCAGCAGGAGTACATTCATGAAGTTTAATAGTAAGAGGGCTTTTAGGTGCAGTTCTTCGTGAGATACTGAAATTAAGGAATTTTGTTTTGGAGGTATTGAGTGATAGGAGATTGTGATTTAGCCATTCGGATACTTGTCTAAGACCATTTTGCGAAACTTCTGTTACTTCTTCCCAAGTATCCCCATAGAAAATTAAAGCAGTATCGTCTGCAAAAGCTAGTGCTTCTGTTTTTGGCAAACTTAATTTACATAAATCATTAATATATATTAGGAATAAAGTGGGCCCTAGAACGCTACCTTGTGGGACGCCAAACGTTACTTCAGAAAATTTGCTGTGAAAGCCTTCCACACAAACTTTTTGGCGACGATTCGTAAAGTAAGATTTGAACCAATTTAACGGAATTCCGCGTATACCCAATGAATTCATCTTTTCAAATAGTAGCTGGCGAGAAACGGTATCGAAAGCTTTGGCTAGGTCTAGGAAGACACCAATGCATTTTTTACCAGAGTCAAGTTGTTTTATTATTAGGTTAGTCATGTGAGTGACCGCATCTTCCGTAGACCTGCCCGCTCTAAAACCATATTGGTTTATAGCAAGGAGATGATGCTTTTCAAGGTAGGATAACAGTCTGTTATTAACCAGTTTCTCTAGGATTTTAGAGATGGAAGAAAGAATGGATATTGGTCTATAATTAGACACATCAGAAGGATCACCTGACTTATGCACAGGAGTAACGTAAGCTACTTTTAGGGAGTCAGGCACAATCCCTGAAGCAAGACTCAGGTTACAGAGGTGTTCCAACGGTTTTGAAAGAAAGCATTGGGCTTTTATTAGAAAAGAGTTACTGATTCCATCGTGACCAGGAGCTGATTTTGGTTTAAGACAATTTATGATTTTTATAATTTCTATTTAATTGGTAGGGAATAAGAAGAAAGAATCAGGGCTATGGACCTTAATAGGGGCTGAAGTTGTTGAAGCAAGTTCAACTTCTGTTGTATTGAGTTTGTGTAATATTTTGGTTGCCAGCGTATCTCCGACCGTTGAGAAGAATGCATTTACTTTATTTAGTGAGTCAGCTGGGGAAGAACTTGATTCTAATAGAGTGGTGTTAGAAGTTTTTGTAGTGGAAATGTTACAAATGGATTTGACTGCTTTCCACGTCATTTTGCTATCACCATGACTCTCAGTCAGTAGCAAGCGATCAGACTCATTTTTTTAGGTTCTGTAGGATGTTGTTGCAGTAATTACGATACTTTCTATATTCCTCTTGCAAGGCATCGTCTTTTGGTGATTTTTTTGCTTTCAAATGTAGGAGGTCCCTACGCCTGATACATTTAAGAAGGCCATTTGTTATCCACGGTCTACGCTTTGACTTCGAGTTAGGTATGATAGAAACAGTTTTGTTAGTTTCTAAAGTATTATTCAGGATTTTAGAAAAAAGCTCAAAGGCAAGTACTGTGTCATTTATTTTATATAACTTGTTCCAGTCCTCATCCGCTAGCTGTTTTAGAATATTTTTATAGTTGTATTTGCATTGGAGGGGTTTTTTAGCGTTGAGTTCAGAAAGAATCGATGGTTTATTTCCAATACCTATTATAACAGAATCGTGGTCAGTTATACCTGAAGCACAGACTACAACCTTAGATTTATGAGCTGATTTGATTAAAGCATGGTCTAGACACGTGCGGTCATGAGTGGGATAATGGTGACCAGAAATCAGTCCGTAATGAGATGTTAGGTCATAGTAAATAAATAAATAATAAATAAATTACACTCAACAGTCACATACATAGTCCTGACCCCACACTAGGATTCCCTGTGTCGTGGGTATCAGAAACTACGAGTACCATGGTACCACAACACCCAGACCCGGAAGAAATATTTACAGAACATGCAAACATTTCTTCCGCAGCGGGAATCGAACCCCTCTTGCGTCTCTGCCGAGCAACCGCCCGCCACGCGACCGTGGTCGTCATAGTCAATCGAAAACGTCTAGTCACTGATGATGATAGCATCTTGCTCACTTTCAACGTAAACTAACCAACGATTTAGGCAGGTACTTCGTCCGGTCGACTGCAAACAAATTTCGGACGGAATTCAATCCCGCGCCATTGGAACGACAATCAAAGCCTATTCACGGGACTAAAATTGTTTTAGCAAACAAAAGAGCGACACGTTCCTGTATTTTGTTTGTTTTTGGTTAACTTCATTAGCGAAAGTGTATTGTTCAATAAGCGTTTTTGATTTTAAATATCTCAGAGTTTTATAAAATGTAGTTGTTATCCATGTATGTCTGTTTGTCTGTTGCGCATAGTATTTTAACTACGCAACGGATTTAAATACGGATCTCATGGTCGCTTGCCCAGCACCTATTCCATCCTCTCAGCTTAGTCGGCCTTGTCCACAGGAAAGTCATAGTCAATACGTGCGGAGCTGACTAAGCCGCGGATTTCCTCACAATGTTTTCCATCACCATTTGAGAATAATGGTATAGCGCACATAAATTCGCACAGAAAAATCCATTGTTATACGAACAGGTTTAAAACCACGACCTTTGGATCGGAAGGCGGGGTCTCTACCAACTAGACCACCGGTGCACTACGCATATCCCATGTGATCGTCACTTGCAATAAGTATTGGTATCCAGGGTTGACGTCAGGCAGGCGGCCGGTCATAAAACACCTTAGCCAAAACTCTCTTGACTCTTACGTAAGAGTGCCGACCCCACATAGTGTGGGATAAGGGCAGGAAGATGATCATGATGATGATGATCCCGTACCTACCCATTTGCACTTGACCATAACTATTTAGTTATTAACAGAGTTCGAATCTATACAATAAACAGAGTCTTCTTATTCTGCGCTCATGCGAGGTTACTCTATAATTCAGTGCAAAACCGCAACGCGTATTCGTTGTAATACGTCCATATTTACAGGCTCCGCGTAGGTAAGGGGGAAAATTAAAGTAGGACTTACCTATATTATACAAAAGCCGGATAAAATTATATCAGGTTAAAATAAAAGAAGTTTTGTTATTTGGAAAACAGAACAGCAAGCGGATTTTGCTCAGCAAAATCTATGTAACTGTGTTGCTAGTTAATAAAATGTGTTTAATTTAAAAGAAAATATTTTTTTTTTAACTTTTTTTTTTGATTCCTCAAAGTAAAAACACGATTTGAGAAAAAAAAAACCCAAATAGGTATAATAAATCTCGAAAAATCCATGTTTCGCATATGTTTTCATATAGACCTCGGGAACCCTACCATATTTTCGGATGTTTTTTACTTTGATATACCTTGATTCAGATGTTATGTTGTATTATTTTTTCCAAATAAATTATGTTTGTGTTATGTTAAGTGTGCTGTAGGTGTGAAAATGTCGGATAGCGTAGATGACAGCGACTACGACTCGATTGTGTTAGGAAATCGCATCGCCCCAGGATTACTATGTCGTTAAAGTTGTTGCAAAAAGACTAACCCCCGAATACTCAAACGCGACTCAGAGATGAGCACGTCTCAACTCACGGTTTTTTGACAGTTTCTGATGAAAATCTGTCAAAAAAATAGTCATTTGAGACGTGCTCAACTTTGAGATGCGTTTGAGTATTCGGAGGTTAGCTTTTTACGTTGAGATAGAAAATATCATTTAGAAACGGAGTGATAATTCATCTATCTGTTTCGCCGATCTAGACCCGGCTGGGTACGCCTCACTGCCCTATCCTTATCAGGTTATCCTTTCCGTTTCTGTTTCCCGGATATCCTACCCTTATCTAGCTTTGGCAGCCTTCTTCAAGGTTCATAGTACCATATTGACCATAATGTAGGTACAGACGACCTATTGAACAAATAATTTTTCAATTGTAAATTATGTGTAGTAGTACCTACCACAAATATTATGCGCATCGGCAATTTTCGTCTATTTCTGAAATACGAACTAACGCGATGATGATAATGTAATATAGAGATGTTGCAATAATTATGTAAAAGATACTTATTTTTTTAAAAGGGTGTGATCAGTTATTGATTTTTTACTATTAGTTGCATATTCGGAAAAAATCGGTTTTCATACAAAGTACGAAGTTTGCCGAGGCTCACAATATTTGTGGCACTACTCTACATTTTTCGTACAGAAAAATCTATTGGTGTATAAACTAAGGCCTTTACCATCTATATCGATGATTTATACGGCGTTAGGAGGCAAATTTTGCTACAGTAACGGGACGACGCGTTCGAACGAGTACACGACCGGGTTCGAAGCTGCAACCTTAGGATCAGAAGGCGGAGGTGCAACCACTTGGCCACCAGTGCTCTTGTGTGTGCGATATCAATGACGATGATGGTATTCGCCGCCTCAAAATTGGTGAAAAAGATGGATAGGTTATTTCTGCCGGCTAGGTAGAGACAACTCTACTAGATAGGATGTTAGTTAAAAATTAAGCGTGAAAGCCTCAACGCAGCCTTCGATACGTAATGCGGAAACTCTCGACTACTTTGATAAAGGCTTTTTGGAATAATACGTGACGTAAATGGGATCCCTTCCGAACTTCCGATTGAAAACGCTTTAGATACATACAAAAGTTTGTTTACTCTAGGTATATGTATGTACATACACACATAATTACCACGCCCATATTCCTAATGGGTTGGACAGAGCCACGAAATAAGAAAACTTGCAGCCACATCTGATTTACTTCTAAGATGGATATGGTGAACCATGGTGACAGGTGATCAGCCTATCGCCCACATAATAATAATAATAATTAATAATTTTATTGATGAAACTTAATGCTATGTACACAAAACATTTTTTGTTTACTAGCCCCACACATAGGTCCATAATGTTGGAGAGGATAATATCCCTTAGTCATTGAGTTATTTTTATTATATACATCGATGCTCTTACTCGACTTTTACGAGATACTCGGGAAGAGAAGCAGCTGGATGCTTTTTCTTTTCTTCCAGTGCAGCGGATAAGTTACTCTAATCCCCGAATACTCAAACGCGACTCAGAGTTGACCACGTCCCAATTCACGGTTTTTGTCAATTCTTGATGAAAATCTGTCAAAAACTCGTCACTTGAGACGTACTCGTATGCGTTTGAGTATTCGGGGGTAAATGTATTAAAATTTAAATGAGTGACATTAACTCTCAGACGAAGCTATAAGTCCTTATGCTTTTTTATTTTTGTTATCGTGGCGTAGTTTGCCTAGATGTTCTTGATTGATCGTTGAAGTTAAGCAACGTTGTGCGCGGTCACAATTTTGATGGGTCACCTATCAAAATTGTGACCGCGCACAAGTGGCATTACGAGCTGAGCGCTTCCATCGGAAGGCACGTTAAATTGTCGGTCTCGGCTTTTAAGTCGTTAAGCCATGACGGAGGTCTTTAGGCGGCCTAAAAACTCCGTCACTAGAGTTGGCCACTAGCTCATACGAACATACATACATTGATAAAATTTACAGCATTCATACGAAAAAGGTAACCGCACGCTAACCTCATCAGCAATACATATTACAGACCTAAGGGGGGAATTGAATTTAGCAATTACCTGAGGGCCCGGCGGTCCTTCTAACGTTATTAGTAGGAAGAATCGCGAGCAGACTGGAAATGTATCGACTGTTTTATTTACTTCGTCACGTTTTTACTTCAGAGCGATCGTGCACTGAATATACTAGGCGTTATCTGAGCACTGATGGTCTAGTGGTAGTAAGTTCATATGAGCTAGTAGCCAACTCTAGTGACGGAGTTTTTAGGCCGCCTGAAGGCCTCCGTCATGGCTTAACGACTTTAAAGCCGGGACCGACTGTTTAACACATCCGAAGCACAGAAACGTTCAGCTCGTAATGCCACTTGCGATCACCCATCCCAATTGTGACCGCGCATATCGTTGCTTAACTTTAACGATCAATCAAGAACGCCTAAGCAAGCTACGCCACGAGCGCTTCAAATTTTATCAATAACAATAATTAATAAGAACAATACAAAATAGAAGAGGGAAAATGTTTGGACATCTTATACGACATGACAGCTTCATAAAGACGATCATAGAAGGAAAGGTAGAAGGAAAGCGAGGAAAAGGAAGACCAAGGATTAGTTATATCAGCCAGATAAAGGAGAAAGTCGCTGTCATGTCGTATAAAGAAGTAAAAGAGACCGCGTTGGAGAGAGAGAAATGGAGGAAACTTGATCGTTACACCGACAAGAGCTAGCTCTTAAATAATATATATATAACTAGCTGCCGCCCTCGGCTTCGCTCACATGGTACCGTTTATAGTCCTACCGAGGCGCAATCAATTAGTATATAATAATTAATAGTTATTTTGGTCCTCACGATACAGGCTTGGCCCAGTGTGAGTTCCGTTGTAAACTCTTAACCACAAAAAAAATACCTGTCAGCATACACATTTGTTCTGATTCCTCTGTATTGAGTACAATTTTATTATTGTGTGTTTGCTGAAATAATTTTTTATGTGGTACCCGGTTAAAAATAGCGTATATGTTAATCCAGCTCACGTACTTTGTATATTCCAAATTTCATTCCAATCTGATCAGCCGTTACGGCGTGATTGAGGCACAAACATACATCGTCACATCCACACATCCTCACAAACTTGCACATTTATAATATCAGTAAGATATGATAAGATTTCCTGATTTTTAAGGCTAGCGCCAAATTAAAGGATCAAAAAATCAATCCCGGCTTGGTTATAAATATCCAGTCCGTTTTATAACCCAATTTGAGATTTCCATAGTGACCGCAGACAAAGCTCGAACGCAAACAGTTTCAGATTGCGAGGAACAAAGGTATCGACTTCAGATGGTATCCTGATAGATACCTCACGTCTACCCCTTTGACATGCTAAACTAATAACTTCATGTGGCGTGGTGGCTGGTAATTGAGGTCATGTTGAGTCCATACCATGAGGTATGGATACCTTGAGGTCATTGACGTAAACGTCAATAAACCTATTTTTAGAGATCACTTGACTGAAGTTTCTGATGAATTAGCGATGGAATCGATGGCAAAAATGAATACAATATACTATGATTCCTTAGAGTAGGTAATCAGAAAAAAGTAATTATTTAAATGAACAAAAATCCGACTGCGTACAATTATGATTAATGTTAATGAATTTGTACCATTTTAGTTTCAGTCTTAGTTCATTGAAAAAGGCTTCTTAGCCAAGCTGCCATATTTCGTTATCTAGACGAATCCAACAACACCTCATTTGTCAAAATCTGTCCAGCCGATTCAGTTACAGAGGCAGCCAAAAAATAATTGAAAATGGCTTCTTACAGCCGCCATATTGGATTTTTTGTCACTTTATGTAGCCTGTGCCACTCTCATTATTCAGACAAATTCAACGATGTCTCATTTGTCAAAATGCGTCGAGCCGTTAGGACTACAGCTTCAGACAAAGGAATGCATATACGTACCTTCATACCTACACATATCCTCCTTCTTCGCGGTCGGGTAAAAAGTGCATACCCAGACCAGAAGAAATATTTTGAGCACATGTATAAACAGAGGGGTTAATAATTGAACCCGCACTCGCTCATCTCAGCTGAACACTCGCCCACCACGCCATTGAGGCCATCAAAGATGTATTCTATAGTTTAGAAAATTCTATACTCAAAATAAATACTTGTTTTAGTACGTTATACTTAATACTTATTAAAGTAAGTAAGCTGTCTAAGAGAAAATACATATTTATCCCTCAAAAGGTCTAATATTAGACTCATATGAATGAAAAGATCAATCTTCAATAGACGCTTCGCTGCCTCTCATCTCACCTCAATATTCTCAATTCCTCGGTTTCTTAATTGGAAATCATCTAATATTCGATACTCAAAGGACTTCTTCGGAACAGCTTCAATAAAGAAAACAAATCCCCAGTGAGAGAACCAAAAATATAATTCTAATTAGAGTAGGTGCAGTCGAGGGATCATGCTCTGACACATTGTGGGCATTATTATTTGGCGAGTATGATAATTGAGCGTAATTGAGTACGAGACGGACCTGGATGACAGCAATAGACCGTAGGGAATCTCTTGACAATTCATTTCAATATTTTGCGCGGTCTCACTCTCTGTATTTCTTTTATACACCCGAAATCCGTAGTGCTATCTCTTTAGACATCGGTCTAGACGCGATGATATGGTAGCCTCATAAATAGGCGTGATAAAAGCTTGTTGTAGGTTAGAAAAACTTGTCCTACTAATATTATAAACGCGAAAGTTTGTAAGTATGGAAGTATGGATATTCGTTACTCTTTCAAGCCTAAACGACTTAACGAATATGAATGAAACTTGGAATATACATAGTACATGTGCAGGATTAACATATGGGCTACTTTTTATCCGGGTACCACGCAAACGAAGCCGCGGGCTTCTGGCAATAGGCGAATGGTCACCTTTCCGAATTAAAAAGCAAACCAAACAATTTTACGACGATTTATATTGACTACTAAAAACTAAATAGTTAGTTCTATTTAGGTAGAATAGTACTTTAGAATGAACTTCCACGAAACCTGAATACATTAACTAAGCAAAATTTTGACGAATGAGGCGGCGAGTTGAGACCCTCTCTGAATAATCGATGCAATGTTCGATAACCCAACGCTCAATTCGATCAACATCTCAGATAATTTTTTCATCGATGTGCCACGATAAAAGCAGGTAACTAGATAGCCCGAGTGGGGGCTCCTGGGACGGAAGTAATGCCGGCGGTAGTAATCGATGGTATCGAATGTGGTGGCTTAATTTTTTAACGATACGATGAATGGAGAAAAAATGTACCTACTTCTATTTATTTATTTATGTAGAGTTTGAGTCTAGCTCGTCCCCTTCTTTATTTTAATTTTTTTTATTTAGGCACTCAATACACGTTACAAACAAAAAAGAATATACGTATAGCTAAAATACAGTTTCTATCTGGTTTGGAACATAACTCTTGAGCGCACAGCTAAACAATATAAACAATGTTGAGTGAACAAAGAGGCAATAAGGTATGTTTGAGGACCAAATTAAATATAAAACCCAGGAAAAGAAAAAAAAAAGTAGGTTAAAAGTAAACCAATACAATAGGTACCATGTAAGAACCTGTAATCTGCTACCTTGTCAATGGACTATAAGGTTCAAGACGCTACTATTAGCATCTAATCTCCCGTTAAAATGGAAGATGTCTTTGATTATCACCTTAAGTTTATGTAATTTTGAGTTGAAATATCCAGCTCCGAATTAAAATAAATAATAAATATTTGTGGACATTTCACACAGCGCCATCTAGCCCGAAACTAAGCAAAGCTTGTACTATGGGAACCAGATGGCTGATACAATTATACTTATATACTTTTTTTTGTAAATACATACTTATAATACATAGTATTGAAACACCCAGACCCGGAAGAAATATTTGCAGAACACTCTAACATTTCCTCGCGCAGCGGAAATCGAACCAGCGTCTTTTGAGTCTCAGTCGAGCACTCGCCCGCCAAACCACCGAGGTTGGCAAAATTGGTTTTTGATAACTCATTGAAATATCGATATAGTATTCTTGTAAGGGGATTAAAAGAGAAAATATTGTTTTTATACTCGAGTAGGCTAAATAGGTATATTAGTTTCTTTAGATCTACGGGTACTAAATTTAATGATATTGAAAGAAATTTGCGACAAAAATTCAGACGAATCAATTGATTGAGTGAATTATTTTGTAGAGACAAATTAAATCAAAATGAATGCGACGTTTCTCCAATGATTGAACGTTTAATTTATATATCCTGTCTTTATAACTAGAGTTAGAACGACCAGCTGATAACGATAATTTAATATTTTAAGATATTTACTGTAGGTATGTAGGCTTTTTCGATTGCATTGATATGGACTATGTAGTATGGGGACCATACTGGATTACCTAATTCCAGAAAACAAGGGTGTTAATAAGTGGTTACGAGGGTTTTTAAATTTTTTTGTCGATCTAAGGACAAAGCCAAGGAGTTGATTAGCTTTAGATGTGATATATTGACAGTGTGCCCTAAATGAAAGAAAAAAATCTAAGACCTTTTACCATCTGGTAAAAGGCTTAGTTCATTTCTACTATAGATATAGTAGATGATTTATACAGCGTCAGGAGGTAACATCAACCTTCACAAACGGGACGCTGTAGTGCCCGGGATGAATTAAGACGGAGTAGGCTTGCCCAGCACCTATTCCATCCTCTCAACTTAGTCGGGTTTCCTCATCGTGGGGAAACTCGACTCATTCAGATGGTATTTTTTTTAATCTATATTTAAAGACATTTGATTGAGTTTACACCATTTAGACACAGTTTTAATTTATTTTTTGTAAAGAAATGCAATCGGCTTAGTCGCAAGATAAACTTTGAATCAAGTCATTATTGAAAATAACAAATAGAAGGAATTGTAGGAAACAGTTCGCTAAACAGTACATACATATTATCACGCCCGTATCCCTAAAGGAGTGGGCAGAACCACAAGCAATCATAAGAAAACTTGCAGTCACTTCTAATCCAAGACTCCATAGATGGATATGGTGAACTATGGTGACAGGTGATCAGCCCATCACCCACATAGGTCCATCAAGTTGGAGAGGATACTAAGAAAAACGAAATACTAACATTACAAACTAAGAAAAACACGCTGAAATACCAAGTTTCCACACAAATATTTCAGCCGTGTCCAATTTAACGTTTGATAGGAAGAAATACACCATAATAACGTGTAACGAGCCCTAAGCAAACATCCATAATGGCTCGGCGGCCATGTTTGTTTTACCGGCCGTGTCAAACACGACCCGCCCGGGATTATCCTGAAACTGTGAAAATTATACCGTTGATCTTCACTGCATTTGTTTGAGAAAAATAAAGTAAACGCTCTGGTCTAGTATAAGCGTATGAATAACACCCAACAGTCACATACATAGTCCTGACCCCACACTAGGATTCCCTGTGTCGTGGGTATCAGAAACTACGAGTACCATGGTACCACAACACCCAGATTCGGAAGAAATATTTACAGATCATGCAAACATTTCTTCCGTAGCGGGAATCGAACCCGCGCCTCTTGCGTCTCTGCCGAGCAATCGCCCGCCATGCCACCGAGGCCGTCTATTCTTTGTAGATTCTATGGCGCAAGAGTAGTTTTAAACTCCAAAGTTCAAATGGTATGTTAAGAAACGTCTTTAATTGAATAAAACCGGTTAAGTGCGAGTCGAATTCACACACGAAGGGTTCTATTTTTGATATTTGTTGTTAAAGCGGCAACACACTTCGTGTAAATTTCAACTCTACCTGTTACGGTTCATATGATACAGCCCGCTGACAGACGGACGGACAATCAAACAGCTGAGGCTTCTAATTCTAATTATAGTTAGGGGAACAAAGATCTTAATTATTTTAGAGGTATAAATATAATATTTAACTAACTGACGACGGATCGTTCTTTATAATACCAATGTTGTTTTTTAGAAAAAATGTGAAGCGCTCGTGTCGTAGCTTGCCTCGACGTTCTTGATAGATCGTTGAAGTTAAGCAACCTTGTGCGCGGTCATAATTAGGATGGGTGACCGCAAGTGGCATTACGAGCTGAGCGCTTCCGTGCTTCGGAGGGCACGTTAAATTGGCGGTCCCGGCTTTTAAGTCGATAAGCCATGACGGCGGCCTCAAAACTCCGTCACTAGAGTTGGCCACTAGCTCATACGTACTTACTTAGTAAAAATGTGGGGCGGTTTTCGATCCGTCGTCCGTTAGTTGAATATAGGAACTCGGCATACATCAAATGATATCAAAACTGTCAACGTCAACAAACGTAAGAATGGAAACAGGAAGTTCTTAGAACCTTTTCCTGCCATATCGATCACGGTCGGAGCATCGTTACACGGATCCCAATCTATCCCAATCCATTAAGGCGAACGTCCGGCAATGACACCCGTTTATAGAACCTTTACCATGCCGCTGATATATCGAACAGAGCCTTCAGCACTAGTATGTAATGTCTGCATCATCATTATATCCGAACCCCGTTTCTGAGACGTGCTCAACTCTGAGTCGCGTTTGAGTATTCGGGGGTTAGTCGAGCACTCGCCCGCCACGCCGTCGAGGTCGTCAATTCGAAGCTTGACTGATTTACGCCTGAACAAATTTCTTTAAGGGGCTTGGTGCAGCACTGAACAGCCTCCAACAATCTTATTAGATCTTCCATCTAGCATGCTCGATAGCTGATCGTATTACATGGTACCACTTACGTAAAGATACCTTGTTTAATTCATTTTTGCACCGAAATGCTATACTTTTTCATTTATTTACAAATATATAGTTGAGGAAATAAGAAAAAGGAAATTTAAATTTAACCCAAGGAGGGTTGACGTCAGGCAGGCGGCCGGTCATAAAACACCTTAGCCAAAACTCTTACAGCTTCCAAGGATCATGCTGTGCCGACCCCACATAGAGTGGGATAAGGGCAGGAAGATGATGATGATGATGATGATAGTTATATGAATAACTTATTCTAATACTAGCTGCCGCGCGTGGCTTCTCTCGCATGGTACCTGGATAAAAAATAGCCTAATGTTAATCCAGCAGACGTACTATGTATATTCCAAGTTTCATTCGAATCCGTTCAGTCGTTTAAGCGTGATTGAGGCACAAACATCCATACATCCATACTTACAAACTTTCACGTTTATATTATTAGTAGGATAAGATCAAATATCCTCACAAACTTTCGCATTTATAATTTAAGTAAGAAGATGCGTGAAATTGCAAACTTTTGGGTTTGAATTCCGCGATCTTTGACGGGACTGGATCCCGGAATCTTTAAGCTATTACGCGCGTTTGTTAAAAAGCTACAAATTTGGTTATGAATCCCAATATCTCGGAGTGTTGGGATTGAATCCTGATATCCCAGTTGCATTTTTTGAAGACTTTTGTCTTTTGGCCTTAAATCCCGGAATCCCGGTGTGACGGGATTAAGTCCCGGTATCCCAGTTGCATTTCTTAAGTCACTGGTGCTAAGGGTGCTGGGTTCGCATTCTATTGACTGGATTCAAAAGGAAAGGAACAACGCACTGAACAATGTCGGTACGATGATTAAATGAAAATCGAAACGAATGACGGCTTAGTGAAATATATAATCCGTAACCAGATGGGTAAAAATTTTAAACAATTTTTTTTTGTCTTCTTATAAAAAAATAGGTTTTAACTTTACTCGTTAGCAATTTCTGTCGTTTCAACTATAGCCGCTATAATATACTACGAGTAGTTATTGGTTACGTGGTTAAACGAACTCTATGCAAAGTGCACGAAAGGAGTCTTTGAGGCGCACTTTAAATCCTTTTACTACACTATAACACCATCGCCCATTCTTCTTTTCTATCCTCTCCATCCCAAGGTTGTCTGGAAGAAATTGTTCTTAGCAATAAGACCGCCGTTTATGTATATCTGTTTTTTTAGTACCTAAGTTTTTTGTTTTTTCATATTTTCGTTTTTGTTGTTACACAGTTAAACAGTCGGTCCCGGTTTTAAGTCGTTAAGCCATGACGGAGGCCTTTAGGCGGCCTAAAAACTCCGTCACTAGAGTTGGCCACTAGCTCATATGAACATACATACATACATACATAGAATACATACATGTTGTAACTCATAATAAAGAGTTTATCTATCTATCTATAATATTGTTCGAAAGAACTAGTGACTCGACTAGATACTATCCCTTAGTCGACTTTTACGACTTGCTCGAGGAAAAAAGCAGCTGGACACATTCTATGTTTTTCTTTACTCCCAGTCCAGCAGACAAGTAAATGTGATGATGTGATGAAAGCATAAAAATGCTCGTTAGTTTTCGTTTACACCCTGTAGACAGCGCAGTAATCACTTATGTAGGACATTTTATAGCGATTTTATAGACGTTATAAAATGTTATCAGACACTGTCTCGGTAATTACGAGCAGATTGGCACTTGATAAAATTGAATTTGGTTAATTTATTCTGCTAATAATCAAATTAGGAACCATTACAATAATGTTCTGGATTCTTTGATGCCGCTGAGTTGAAGAGTTCGATTTTCGAAGAAGGCAAAGAAAGAGTTTTATACGCTTTTGTTTTATTAGGGTTCCGTGCCCGAAGGGTGCCAACGGGACCCTATTACTAATCTGTAATTTAGGAACTATTTTTGAGAAAATGCTCTGAATCATTTTAATAGTACTTTAGGAACTATTTATGCTAGAATGCTCTGAATCATTCTGATTCATAAAAATGTAGTAAATCTCGTACGCCAATTGCACCGTTGTTTACCGTTGCAATGGCTTGTTCCCAAGGACGTGCTCAAAACAAACTATCGGGTACTAACGTGCTTCTCTTCCGATGTCCTGATAATATACTGCGAGGGGCACCTCCCACTTCCTCCTAATGTCGCCGCTACGAATATAAAGTATCCTGAATGTTGCTGTAAAATGTGCAGTTTTGTATACACGATTCAGTTGTCGACGTGAAATATTCCACTGCGCTGCAGATATAAGAAGTTGTTTTGACGATTCTTGCGGGGACTAGACGCTAAGAGCCGATTTTGCCGTTCAAACTTGACGGCTTCGGTGGCGTGGCAGAGACGCAAGAGGCGCGGGTTCGATTCCCGCTGCGGAAGAAATGTTTGCAACATGCAAATATTTCTTCCGGATCTGGGTGTTGTGGTGCCATGGTACTCGTAGTTTCTGATACCCACGACACAGGGAATCCTAGTGTGGGGTCAGAACTATGTCTGTGACTGTGGGGTGCAAAAACAAAAAAAAAACTTAGCTGTCAAACTATCTGATCACTGTTAGCAGCGCTTCCTGGAACTCTACTGAACTCAGTTCAGAACTAGCTATTAAACTCAGTTTAGAACTTTTGCAGATTTGTTTGAACTGTAAAATAATATTCTAGTTATTTATTTAGGCATACAAAATGCGTCACTAACAAAAAATATTATACAGTTTTGAAATGATTTATTTGGTACATAATTTTTGAGCGCATAGCAATAAAACAATATGACAATGCTGAGCGAAAAAAAGGCAGTTATTATTTTATGATAACCTAATTTAAGTATCAAAAGTTTGGGTTCCGCAAGGAAACCTGTAAAATATCAGTTACGTCAGTACCGATCAGCTTCAATGCAAAAATCTGGCTCATGTCATTGAAATATTGGTTCGATGTAGACTCTGAGAATGACGATCATAGAACCCATGGCACCATCGTTTGTGCGGGAAACATATTGCTAAGGCCTTTGAACACTAGTTGACGTCCGTATGCTGATGATGATGGCGATGAAACTGCAAGGAACGGCTAACCAAATAATATCAGATCACAAAACCTTTAATATTCATAAAATAAACTCCATTTACAGACGGTATTCTTGAATTATTTTATTTCTGTCATACGAATAGGTAAAGGTTATGAAAAATTGGTTTTCACCCTCTCACTATGATCCCGGGACCATACGATTCCCTTATCAATATCGCAGTGTCACAATAATATTTCATTGATATACTGAACCAGTTTCATGAAAGTGTCCCATTTGAATTTACTGACCATACGTGTGAGCCGGACTTTACTCAGCTCAATCAATTTTAGATCTAAAGCTTCTGAATATAGAGTTGATTTTTACTTGCATACATTCTTTTGTGGAAAGAAAGTGGCATTTTCAATCTTATACTGTGGAAATAGAGCTTAGTTTCCCTTGTTGGAGACGTGAAGTGAGACTTTACGGTGAGGTCATGACGGCGATGTTAGAAATAATAATAAATTGTCCATTGCAGGTTAAAAGGTAAGCCGTTTCTCTGTTAGTTTTTGCTGCAGCTTTAGGCTTTGAAAAATATTTAAAGTAGACTCTTTTAGAACTTTTTAACCTACTTAGGTTAAGTTTTTTATATTACTCTCTCTCAAACATTTCTCCCGCAGCGGGAATCGAACCCGCAGCTCTTGCGTCTCAGCCGAGCACTCGCCCGCCACGCCACCGAAGTCTGAAAAATCTAATGACAATCTAACTAGTCTGTCAGAATTCTATCTTCTTAATTATAATATCAGTATGTAATATAGGGATGTTACAATAATTATAGATACCACTTATTTTTTTAAAGAGTTGGTTATTATTCCAATTGTTTTGAACTAAACTGATCGGCAAGCTCCGAGAGGGAAAGGGAGGCAAATAAACGCATATGTGGTATTACAATGTGAATCAATTTATTACAATTTAGAACTTTAGCCTAGCAAAAACATCAAAACGCATCGATAGCGCGTTCTAGAAAACCGGTCAGATTTGACAGCGCCATCTAGTTGTGAAACGTGAACTAAAGTTGGGAATTTGCTCTAACATACCGCCCGCCAAGGACCTAGTAAGGGTCCTTAACGGAAACTCAATAACATTTTGTACTTACTTTATATAAATCAATTTTTGATGGCGTGGCATAATATACAGTGAACTCAACAAATTACATACTTTATACCATTCAGACTTCTTTATCCTTCTCTATCATTGTATCTTTACAATTTATTCTTAATTTTACTGATGCATACATAAGTTTAATCTTTACACATATATACTTTTACTTAATATTCATCTATTAGTAACACAATTAGTAACACAAAGTTTAGATGTTGGTCTTTTAATTATATTTTTATTATTTTATACTTTAGCTATCCTTGAACATTTACAATTTTGAACTTACCTTTACTGTTGCATAATTAATTATACTTATTTTTAACATTCATACATTTTTATTTCTACTTAATTTTATTCTAATTACATTTTGTTAGGTTGCAATGTGATCATGTGGGTTAAGCCATCTGGACCCTCAACTACAATGATACTTTAGATAATAATGATAATTTATATTTTTTAATAATTGCCATCCGGGCAATGAACTAATATTTAAACTCTCAAAATATATTCTAAATTAGTGCTGAACTACAAACAAAATAAAAATGACCTGGCATCAGTGGAAATGGTTCACTCCGTTCTCTATGGTAAGAAGTTGAGAAATAATCATTTTTCAAGTAAGTGTATGGTAAGTACTCATATTCTTCTAATAATTCTGTGGTCTAATTTTGCTTATATTACCGCTTGTGCTATTCATCCTAATGTTCATATTATGTGTGATCTAATTTTTCTTTTAATTACAGATCTGAGTTGCAGAGGAAACTGCATCTTGAACTGGAAAATGTCTTCATTATTATTATAGGTATGTCCTAATATTTTTTTATATATCCTTGTATCTATCTTCACTTCTATTTTTTCTTATTTGACCGATGATTTTCATCTGCTTGTCCTAATACTTCTTTGCTCTTCTTTTATTTTGTACCTTTCTATGCTAATTATTTTAATATTTTGTTTTTCTGTTTCAGGAGATCCCGATAGCTGTTGTACTTCTTTATCCTAAATCTACCTTTATCTTATAATCCTACTATTTATCTGTACAGGTTCTCTACTGTTTTCTTGTCGTTCCGGGCTACTGCACGATGTGGTAAGTACACAACTTCATTTTTTCTATTATTGCTATTACTATCCATTTGTATGTAGTTTGATCTAAAATATTCATTAGTTACATATTGTTCTTTTAGTACTGTATCTCTTGACCATCTTCTTCCTAATGACCTCAATTTTCTTACTACTATATCTCTAGAATTTCCATATTTTAATTGCTTTTCTTTATCTTTAAATGACAGGTTACAAACAGATTCACCGGCTTTCTTCATAGTTGCTTTAAGGAAATCTTCACATTTTTGCTCTGCTGTGGTAAGTAGCCTTTTTGTACTTATTGCTTCTTCAGTTTCTCCAAATTGCTTTACTAATTCTTTTTCATTTCCGTCACAAGCTATATGCATGGGCATGGCTGATATCTTGCTGTGCTTAGTATTCGTTGTTGGTCTGACCATTCCAGAGAGTACCCAGCCTAGGCTGGTGTTCTGTGCAACAATAGTGCCACATGAATCCTTTTTTATACCTTGTTTCAGAACTTGACTGTAGATGTCTGCGCCAAGTAGCATATCAATCTTACATGGAGTTGTGAATTGCGGATCTGCTAACTGTATATTTCCTATATCCATTCCATCTATGTTCTCGGTGCTTTCTTCTGGTGGATGAGTTGTTATATGGTCTAAAACATATGCTTGAAGCTTCCATTTTAACTTGGGATTTGTGCGGGACTGAATTATGAGTTGAACTAAATACTTTGCTTTTATCTTGTTGTCATTGCCTATTCCAGAAATCGTTACTTTCGCAGGTATCTTTCTCAGACGTAGCATTTGAACAGCAGCCTCGGTGATAAAGTTTGCTTGGGATCCCTGGTCCATTAGCGCTCGGACAGTTTGGTATTCACCAGTTATTGCTTCTGCATTTATCAAGGCTGTCGCTAATAAAACCTGTTTCATCATTGGTACTTCACCGGTGGAGAGTAATGCTACAACTTGTTGATTCGTGGATGGAGTTTCGATTTCGACTGTAGATTTAGATACCGCTGGCCTTTCTACATTGTCCTCTTCTGATGAGAGATGGAGCAAAGAGTGATGTCTCCTCTGGCAGATACGACATGTAGTTGGTTTTCGACAATTATACACATTATGGTTTCCGCCTAGACAGTTCAAGCACATCCTGTTCTTGTTAACAAACGCTCTCCTCTTATTTATGTTTTGTTTAGCAAACGTCTTGCAAAAACTCAATTTGTGACTTCCTGAACAAAACTCACAAGGCATCGACACAGATGTCGCTACCATCGACCGATATGACTCTTGTGAACCACTTCCCTGCTGAGCTACAGATCGGATACTAGATTCCACAAACTCTAAAGCACGAAATCGACTTTCTAGAAAGGTTTTGAACTGCGCAAAAGTTGGTAAATTATTTATGTTATCTACTTCGGTGCTTGAAACATTGAAGACACTTAGTTCCCATTGTTTCCGTGTTTCAGGGTCTAATTTCGAACCAACAATGTGGATGATGATGGTATCCCACGTGCTTACATCAACCTCTAAAGCTTCCAACGCACTCAAACAATCAGACGTGGTATCGATCAATTCTTTAATTGCTATAGCTGCTTCGAATTTCATGGAACGTTGTCCGAATAACTTATTAAGTATTGCATTTGACAAAAACCTTTTATTGCTGTATCTGTTTTTTAACAACTGCCAACAACGTTCATAATTTGAATCAGCTATCGGCATATGCCTAAGCAAAAGTTCGGCTTCACCGGTGAGATGTCCCTTCAGATAGTGAAGTTTTTGAACATTATCTAATGATTTATTTTTATGAACTAATGAAACGAACAAGTCTTTAAATGTAGTCCATTCCTCATATTTTCCACTAAAAGTTGGAATTGTGATCTTGGGCAGTGTCACTAGTGAACTCGAATGACCTTCATAATTTGTACTCGCTAATATTTGATCTAACTTTAATTTTGACCTAATTTCTGACCTACCTACAATATAACTTTCTTCTGTAATTGCATAAATATTATTTTTTACATAAACCGATTCCTCCAAATCGCTAGCCTTGTAAGATTCATACAATTTGGAATTATTTATACGAAACAAGATCCAGTCCTTCTCTAAATTATCTAATTTGGCCTCAATGTATTCAGCATTACATCTATCTTTTGGACATTTTTTGAAACTAATTAGAGCTCTTTCTATTGACCTTTGAATATCTTTTTGTAAATTAACAATAGACTCCATATTTAATTTTATACAAAATATATGAATTTTAATTTTAACTCAATTATTATTAAGCTAATTTACTTATTATAATAATTTATTTATCACTAGACTAATTTTATTAAACTTACTATTTTTTCTAAAAATGTTTATCAAATCTCTTTACCAAATTATCACCAAACACAACTTAAAGTTCTCAACAATAGGTACTTTTAAATATGACGCAAAAATCACTTTAGAAAGTTAACGAAAAGAGTACTCACGGTTTGTTCACAATACAAACACAACACGACACGATGCTGTAGCTGTGTAGTAGCACCGTCATCGATCTTCTGGACTGGAGGCGCGGCGAATGATTTCGCCCGCCTTGGACTGCTACTTTGGGCACTGTAGGCCCACCTCCTGGCTGTTCTTCGTAGGGATGTGGGGTCAGCGGCCCCTCACTCCTTGGACTGCTCTGCGTGGGACACGGGTTCAATGAACCTGCGCGCCTTGTACTGCTCTTCAGGGGGGCGTGGGGGTCAGGCTCCACACTCCTTGTACTGCTCCTCTTCAGGGGGTGTGGGGGGTCAATGAGCCCCGCACACCTTGGACTACTCCTTCTTAGACTCGCAAAAGGCAGATCTAGCCTTTGCGTTGATCTCATGAACTGTGAGCGGCGCCGGCGGCGCTCACGTGAACTATGGACTCACTGAACTTCACTTCACACACTGCACTGCAATCCCATCCAATGCACTCTCGAGAGAACACGGGGTATGGTTTCACCACCGTGTCTCAGCTGCACCTTATCCGCTGCGATCCACAGCGAGTACAGCTATTCCCTACCTGCCTCTTACTGGTTAGGCACCTAATAATCTAGTGCCAATCTGGCTTACGGAGGACCAATGTTTTGAACTAAACTGATCGGCAAGCTCCGAGAGGGAAAGGGAGGCAAATAAACGCATATGTGGTATTACAATGTGAATCAATTTATTACAATTTAGAACTTTAGCCTAGCAAAAACATCAAAACGCATCGATAGCGCGTTCTAGAAAACCGGTCAGATTTGACAGCGCCATCTAGTTGTGAAACGTGAACTAAAGTTGGGAATTTGCTCTAACACCAATTATTATATTCGGTCAAATTTGGTTTTCATACAAAGCACGAAGTTTGCCGAGGCGTACAATATTTTATTTTATTCGGACGGAATATAATGCTGTGGGTCTCAGATGACCGCTGGCAGCGTTACCGGGCTTTAGTGAGCGCAGAGGGCGCGACACCGAGAAAAAAAAAGGTTTTTGTGGCAACTAGCGCAAGGGCGTACAATATTTGTGGTACTACTGTACTTATGTATAATACTGCCTTGTATTTACAATCTAACTAACCCCAACATTCGCAACATCGGATTGATTCGGCATCGCGCTTAACTAATGCGTCCATTTACCCCGACAAATGTACCGTGCCCTAATTAGGGGTGATGACTATAGGTTACTCACTGATTTCTACCTCCTCCATACCAATGTAATGGAGGAGGTATCTTACTGAGATCGTTGAAAAGACCGTTGTGGCTCCCTGAATTGTTTTGACATTTGTCATTCAGGTTCTTATTTTAAGAAACCAAAGAAAAAATGATAAAATTTAACACACTTCATTAACTAATAGCAGAGTTCTACAATTTTTGTGCGCAAATTAACTCTTAACAACAAATATGGTGGCTTAATGAACAAAATAATTCGTGAACTATAATAATAAATTACAATAAAATGGAGATCCGTTGTCTCTGCCTACACCTCTGTAAAACAGGCGCGATTGTATGATCGATATAAATAGATTTGATTAGCAACATATCAATCTTGGGAGTTTTAGATAGAAGTGTCTGCAAGTTTTCTTATGATTACTTATGGTTCTGCCCACCCCGCTAAGGATGCGGGCGTGATAATATGTACCTATGTATGTAGATTTGAATAGCAGTGAGCAACGATAGGCTGTGGATTGTGTTGTACCTATTGTTAGCATTTAGACGATTTCAGTTCGATAAAATATTCATTTTGGTTTATTTTGTATTGAGATATGATTTTAAAATTATTTATAATACTTAAACTTTAAGAAAATTGTACTGTAACGTTCCGTAAATTAATATCCTGATTTTAGATGTTAGTTAAATTAATGTAAAAGTCAATTTATGATTTTCATGGAAGTCACTGAAAGACTACCGGTACGACATCGCCGCCATCTTGTTGTTTACGAAGGAGTGTGAGAGAAGCGTCTGGCGTGTCGGTCCGGTAGGTTTTTTTAGTGGTTCGGCCGTTGATATATCTATGATTTAATAAACCTCTTTTATACCCTATTAGTACGGTGTTTTTCTTATACTATGTATGACTAGAAAATAAGGTCAAAACTATAGTCTGCCTATAAGGCGAAACATAAAACAATCCGACTCGCACCTGCCCAATTTTATTCTGAGATCACCTCAGAACATCACACGAAACCGCTGAGCGGTACAAAACGTCACAATATAAATGTAACACCCACGGCCTCAGGCGTATCATTTCCAAAGGGTCCGAAATAAAAGTGTTCCCTTCTGTAAGACGATATCCAGCCGTGCATGCGTGTAGAATATCTATTAGCTACCTAACAGGCGTTTTGGTTTATTTTTAAGGAATAACAGATGATGCTCTCCGCACAAATAAGTTTTTTATTTGTACAATTTTACGCACTTCTGCGAAATATTGTTACTTATGTAGGCTATTTTGCCTAGTTTATTTAACTATAAACACAATATGTAGGAGAGCACTCGTAGTCTAGTGGTAGAGACCCCGCCTTCCGGTCCTAAGGTCGTGGGTTGAAACCCAGTCGTGAACCAATGGATTTTTCTGTTCGAAAAATGTATTTGCGCTATAACAGTACTCTGAAACGGCGAAGGAAAACATCGTAAGGAAACCGGTATGTCATAGAACTGGCCCTAGATTCTAGTAATACGAGTATCTATGTGAAATCTTTACATAGTATAAAATAAAGTCGCTTTCCGCGTCTGTCTGTATAATCCGCTAACTTCTGAACCACGCAATTTAATGCGGTTTTCACCATCAGTTGGATAATTTTTTTCGGAAGGTTTTAATAAAACCTTACCTTAGCCCTATCGCGCGTCAATTATAAACTTTGTTTGTACTGTGTAACGAAAGTCAGCTGCAAACATCTTTATAAAAAATCTTATATAATAAAATTAAAGGCAGTAGCTTCACATTTTTCAACTATTTTTTTCTAAATAACATCAGTGCGTAGCCGCGGCGAGTCGCTAGTCTTTATATTATAAGAATCTTTGTCCTGGCTGACTGACTGGCTGACTGACAGACAACGCACAGCCTAAACCGCTGGATGTAGAGACTTGAAATTTTCAGTGTAGGTAAACCTTAGTACGTAGGGGTGTACTAAGAAGGGATTTTTCAAAATTCAACCTCTAAAGGGGTGAAAAGGGATGAAAACCTAGAATAAATTTTTGGTCTAAAACTGCACATAACCTATATCAAATTAAAGAGCCGATTTTTCTCATTTATTTGATGTCATAATTACCTGTAAATTCTTTATTTTTGGCATGCTTTTATTTTGACATAGGACAGCGATGATACCACAGATTAGTAATAGATGGTACAAAACATATGGAAAAGCAACTGTCAATTTCAAATTACACTACATTCAACAGCGTCTAAAAAAAAATTGTTGCGATAATATTTTGGACTGTTAACACTGCAGGTGGGTTACTATGTGGTCTTAGAGCAGAGCAATAGTTGAACTCTGCTCGACTTTTTTATGCTTAGTAGGTACCTACGTGTGCTGGAATGGGGCATAGGGTACTTTTTATCTGGGTACCGCGTGAGCGAAGCCGCGGGCAGCTGCTAGTCATGAATAAAATATATCAAAGACGACCTCAGCGGCGTAGCGGGCGTATGTTCGGCTGATACGCAAGGGGTGTGGGAGAAATGTTTGCGTGTTCTGCAAATATTACTTTCCATCTGGGTGTTATGGTACCGTGGTACTCGTAGTTTCTGATACCCACGACACAGGGAATCCAAGTGTTGGGTCGAGACTATGTATCTGACTATTCTGTTGGGTGCTAATTTTATAAAATCTGATGAGCTAAATGCTAAATTAGCACTGATCTAGTTGTTTTGGCATTGCCTTCTTATCCTCAGACCTGGGTTGGCCCATTTGCTACTCCAATATCTCAGTACCATACTTTGATGACACGTTCAAGCGCACGAAGAGAGCTTTATTGAGGCACACTTTAATCCTTTCACACAGACTTTGACACAAGCACTAGTATGCTATCGATTGGCAGAATTTATGACAGTAGGGGAGACAAGTCTTATCTTACGTCTAAAGTCTGGAATATATAAGATGAAAAGGATTCTCTGACGATAACACAATAAACAACATCTCAAAATATTTACAGATATATCGCAAATATTTGCGCAGGTTTTATTCTTGACCTAGATACTTTATCGGTAGTTTTCTAAAACACTAACTTTTTACAGTTTTGACGACCTAGGTGTCGTGGCGGGCGAGCTGAGACGCAAGAGGCGCGGGTTCGATTCCCACTACGGGAGAAGAGTTTTGGCTAAGGTGTTTTGTGATTATAAGTATGTATTTACAAAAGAAAGTATATACCTAAGTATTTTATCATCCGTCTGATTCCCATAGTACAAAAATCCCTAAACATTAAGCCCTCCATTTGTGTTTTTTTTAAGTTGTGCTATAAAGAATAAACAACAATAATTTGTGTTGAACGACAAAATTAGAATCACTCACTGGCCGTTATTGAAACGTCCCAACAAAAGGAGATATTCAACAGTTTTTAATTAACCCCGCTCCGTTTGTTTAAAATAGATTATTTTCGGTTCAGTGTACCTACAAAGCCCGAAAAAGTCCAATTCCCATTGATTACTCTTGTGTGACGGCTTATTGAAATATTCGCGCGGTGGGTCTGATTACGAAATGAAAAATCCATTGGTAAAACCGGGTTTGATTCCGCAACCTCACGATCAGAATTAAACCCATTTAGTAGCACTTGTGGTTTGGTAGAGGCCTCGTCTCTCAATCCTTAGGTCGTGAGTTCAGAATAGATGCACACCTGAAGGAAAATATCGTGAGAAAATCGGCATGTCTTAGAATCTAAAAAGTCCGAAAAGAACCTCTTTGAAACGTCAATCCTGACCGCTTTCGTGGTTCGGAGGGCTCGTAAAATTGTCGATCCCGGTTTTTAAGTCGTTAAGCCATGACAGAGGCCTTTAGGCGGCCTAAAAACTCCGTCACAAGAGTTGGCCACTAGCTCATACAAACTTACTTATCCCGTTTGGTTATTGGTATTGGCGGTTTAGTAATCCTAACTAAGATGGGTTTGAATTATGTAGAGTACCACTGGATTTTCTGTTCGAATTTATGAGCGATATAATGCCAGTACTCTTAAATGGTGAAGGTGAACATCGTGAGGAAACCTGCATGTCGTGAAATCCTAAAAATATGAAACTAAAAATATGAACTCGCAGTAAACAACAGTTTATCGAAGTCTAAGTTGTATTAGCCAGTCTATTTGAGATATCAAAATTCAAGCACCTACCAGGCATCGTTGCTAACTAAATTTCACGGCCGAATGGACCTCGTAGTCTGTGGTAATGCCACAGGATAGCACTGAACAGAAGTTTAACATCATGGCAATCTACGTGGTTCATTCGCTATTGCTTAATACGCTTTTTTGTATTTAGTAGGTACAAAGTTATTCCGTCAAGATGTTTCTGTACATTTTCAGTAACTTAAATTTTAATACATTTAGAGTAACTTCTTTGCTGGACTGGAAGTAAAGAAAATCATTCTTCTCTTCCCGACCATGTCCTAAAAGTTGTTCTTCCTATCAAACGTTAAATTGGACACGGCTGAAATATTTGTGTGGAAACTTGGTATTTCAGCGTGTTTTTCTTAGTTTGTAATGTTAGTATTTAGTTTTTCTTAGTATCCTCTCCAACTTGATGGACCTATATGGGCGATGGGCTGATCACCTGTCACCAAGGTTCACCATATCCATCTTGGGACTTTGAATCAAGAGGGGCTGCAAGTTTTCTTAAGATTACTTGTGGCTCTGCCCAACCTTTTTGGGATACGGGCGTGATATATATGTATGTAGACTATTGTAATTCTCCTCGCTTTATCCAATGATTATAAAATGGAAGTTCGTGTTCTGAAAATTATTTTTCTGTGGCGATGGCTACCGAAACCCAACCAAGTTAGTTAACGTTTTGGGAGATGGTATTTAATATTGATTGAGGCATTATAAGTGTATTGATGAGGCTATTGTCTTTGATAGAGAGTTTGAATAGGAGGATGAATTGTAAGGGTCTCCAATTCAAAGTTAAAAAACAAAATTATATATCCAAGCACAATTTTGACAGTAAAATTTTGTTATTCTTGGTAGTATGATGAGAATAATGTAAATATATTAATAGATTGAAGAAAATTTATTCATGTCTACATCGTAACATATAATAGTCTTAGTAGGCACTATCACCACCCAGAAAGGTTTTGGCATGACAGACAGTGACAAAAAAAAACTGAAATCTAGTCTATTTAATCATTTGTCTTAATGTGCTATTTCGACTTTCGCTTTACTTTTCCCCTAAGACTTGCCCTTAGATTTTCGAGTACTTCTGCCAGTAGTATTTATGTGCGAATTTATCACTTTTACGAGGAAAAAGCATCGAAATCAGTGCGTCCTTGAACGGAACACTCGATCACAGGAGACACCCCCTATTGGGGCAAGGTTTATGATGCTGGTTCTTTCCTGGAATAAACGGTTGGTTGTAATTTTTTTTATTTTCCAAACCGTTGCTACTGGCTATTTCGATGAGTAAACTTTCGATTAATTTGTTTGGAATATAAAATACAAATAAATCAAGGCATCACGTCAAATAAAAATTAGATAGTTAAACGAACTTAACGGAGTGAGTGTTGAGATGTCATTTAAGACGTGTCCAAGTGATCCCAGTGATTTTAAGGAATAAAAATTATGACTTTGACTTTGATGACTTCTGAACGGATTTGGCTTGGAAAATACCTTCAAACATACATATTATCACGCCCGTATCCCTATGGGGTGGGCAGAGCCACAGCCCAGCAGAGAGTCATATAGTATAATTACCTATATAGTTGTATGTAGTAGTATAGTTAGTTACCTATAAGACCTACCTATCAAGTCTACTTTCTATCCGGATAGGTGCCACGCGAGCTGATGGATGTTAAATATAAAATTACAAAGTTACCAAGCTAATACATGAACCAAGACTTACATAGTTAACACAGAACTGGCAACTAGCAAACAAGTTGTATGAAACAGTCGAAACTAATAATTAATTGGCAAAATCACTCAGCGGGTTGAAAGCGGAGTACTAAACTTTGTATTGTTGCTAGCTTGGACTGATAATGACTTTACGAATTATGGCACAAATCCATAACTCGCAAAGTTAACATAAGTAGCAACATTAAAAACACAAGATCGGGCAAGTTTAATTCAACTTACACACTGATGGTTTAAATAATTGGATGATGTGGTCGCAAAGCGACAAAATCCTTAAAAAAAACGCTTTTCCTGACGAAAGCGAAAAAGTTAAAGCAAAATATTTAATATTTAAAAGCTTAGTTAAAAAATTAAGCTTTTGAATCTGGTAAAAGCGGTATTAAAAAATAATAATAGTTATTTATCATAAGTAGGTCTATCATCATCATCTTTCTGATCCTGCGCAAATCTAATCCAGCGGATACCCGCCGTCTTGGTCAGCCCTCCTGGCTGGTAGTCTGCCTGGTGATCTATGGCCCTCGGGTGGCCACCAGTAGGTCACTGCCTTTGTCCACCTACAGTCATCTTCCGCCTTGCAGATTCTACGTTAATAGTAAAATTATCCCAAATTAATATAGATAGTTTTAATGGGTAGTTCCTAAATTAATCAGGCATGGTTACAGCTGAAAATCAGCGTTGGTTGTAAGACCTACTTCCAACACACATGCTGAGCTGGATGCCTTTTTGGCACCCACACTCTTAGTTTAGTTTAAGATACCTACTAAGTTTACGTTTTTTGTGTGTTTTTGGGCAAAATAAACGTTATATTCATTCATTCTATATGAAAATCAGTTCTTTGATAGTTGAGTTTTAATCATGCCATAGTGACAACTGAGAATGACGCCGTTAGTGTAAAATCGATTTAAATGAAAGGTAAAAAAAAAATTGTCTCTATTTTATCTGTCTGGCTTCGTGGTACACGTAAGAAATGCCACAGGCAAGTAGTAACTAGTACCATCATAAACGGATGCCCGCGACTGACCATCTGCAGCCGGCAAGTAGAACAAAGTTACCGGACAAAGTTGCCCACTAGACAGCCAAATTCAGCACTGGACTAAAAGCTAGACAATTGCTCACAGATATGATGGCCAGATTCAATTTAGGCTGCGAAAGTGGTTTATGAGGCTGAAGTTTGAAGGCTTTTAACGCGCTATTGGATACTGGAGTAGGTATCGGATCGGAAAATGTGATTTACAACTTTCTATTTCATGCTATGAATTTTGACATGGTTATGGTAATTGAATTTCAAAGTAAATTGCTCAAATGAATATTAAAATTCGGACACATCGATTACTATTGAATAAAATAGCCTGCAGAAGAATTATTATTTGGTCGAGAACTATTCTGGCCAGTTTGGAAGGCCTTAAATAGGCTCAAAACTCAAGTTAACCGATGCGAGCGTCACTTGAGCAGAGGGGACATGATCAATGAAAATGATACACAATCGCCGTATAGTGCCCAGTTGCAGTCTATGTCACACGCCTATGTGTCCATCATGTCCCAATACCCACAATAAAAGACCTTATAACATGCTCAAATAATGCCGTGGATGTGGCTACCTAAGTAATCAATATGGCTCTAAATTTTGTTGGTACACCGTCTCGAAAGAAGAGAAAAAGTCCGTCAACGAATCGGTCTATATCTGCCTGATTATTGAACGCAGTAATGGGACGGGTTAAGGGAAAATCCAGACTTGTAGATTATTTATTTCTCTCCTTACATAATCTTGTGTCACCAGAAACGGACATATGCACAAGTAGGTACTAAGCGTTCATAAGTTACAAGGAGGTGATAGCTTTAGCTGTTTCTAAGTACAATGTATCTGTTGATGCTGCTGAAGAGTGTTGTGGGTTTTTTTAGTGATGGTGACCTTCCAAAGCTAAAATCGTGGTCTTGTATTCAGTCATGCACTAATGTATCTTTCTATTCAAGAAATGTTTAGTAGTTACTTTCAAAATGGTGAAGGAAAACATCGCAACGTAACCAGGCGTGTAGAATCTAAAAGATCTAAAAAAACCTAAAGTGTCAAATGCACAAAAAGACGAAAGCACTAGTTCAAATAAACAGGGATACAAGTAGTATTTAATAGTAGTAAAGGGTTTCAGAGATGATTTAAAAGTTTGAATGTAGAATAACCACTGGCATAATGTAAATAAATCAATCGCATCATCTCAAACTCCAAAGATTACCATCTCCGTTCCGTCGTGGGTAAAATATGTCCTTACATCCTCGAACGCAATAAAATTCCCACGAATAGCTATCCTGAATCATATTCCCCAAACACGGTATCAAAGAGTATTGACTTAGGTCCATACTCTGTGAATTTTATCATGCCCTTTGACGTTTAACTTAGGTGGCGTGCCACGGCCACGCTATGGCCTGTCGAGCGGGTATCCGACTGAGATGCGAAGGGATGTGCAAGTTCCTTTCCGCGGGATAAATACTTTCATATTATGCATATTCAGCAAACATTTATTCCTTTATTGTGGTATCATGATATTCAGTGTCGGTTCTGTGTCACTTGTATCAGACAAGTGACACAGAACCATGGCGTAGGATGAAAACTATGTTTGTGATTGCTGGGTGTTATTTTCAACCATAAATAAAACATAGCTTAATTATTTTTTTGAAAAATCTTAATCAAAAAATGAAGATAAGTACTTTTAATGCTGGGAATAACTTAGGTGGACTTTGTGGAGTAACCTGTCAGTCAGCAAGATATAACGCGCGAGGCATAGTTATAAAATATTATGTACATATGAAAATTATGTGCACACTTTGCGGAACCCTTTCGAGTTTCCATGTGTACGTAACATATTAAAGTTTGCCAGTTAGTTGTGTTTAATTTACGGAATGGGAAGAAAAATACAACAATGGTCAAAATCCTTTGTTCATTGTAGTTGGTTAGTGACTTATTAATAATCGGTGAGAGATAACCGCTTTTAGAATAGTTTAGGAATTAAATACTTTGATGCCTATGCATTTTTTCCCAAGATAGACAAATTGACTTAGATCTATCCCTGTAGTTACTCGTGTAACTCTATCACAAACATACATACATAATTATCATGCCCGTATGCCTAATGGGGTGGCAACAAACAATTAATCATAAGAAAACTTTTAGCCACTCCTGATTCAAAGTCCCAAGATGGATGTGGTGAATCATGGTGACATGTGATCAGCCCTTTGCCACTAACAAACAAGGAGAAGTCCTGTCAAAAGACTGATTGTTTTGATTGTCAACTGTTTTGCTTGACGAAGAGGACGGCCGAAATGGGGTAGTGGCTGAAAATTTCTACTGGTACACGATCCTTACTGCTCTGACGATTCAATTTTCAGATTCAAAATACATCTGAAATGTTTACTATTGAGTAAGCGTCAGGCTGTGGTTAGAAGGTTGGGTTTCAGTGAACAATTGATCGCCTGTCAAATCCACTCAGTTTCATTAGGCCTGCGGGCCAATTCTGAAATAGCCTGTGTAGTTTTTGTATAATAGCTAAGTACTGGTATTATTTTGTGCATCACATGCGTTGATAATTAAGGTACCATTTCATTCATACTCAAACTCAATATATTTTATTCAATAGGATCGGTAAGGATCATTTTAAATAATCTTAAATCTACGTTAAATTTACGCCTGTTCGTAAATGCGACCAACCGTAGATGATACAGGCAAGAAACCACGCTGGGTAATTTTTTTTTTTGAAAATGATCCCAACGATTTACAATCTTGTTTAAACGAGTTTGAGCATTATTCAGTTCCAAGCATTTTGCTTTCTGTATAATTAGATGTTTTGTAATAAGCTATTTTAAACAATTACACTGTCAATTTTTTCATCTCGCTAGGGACTTAGTTATAGAAGCGTTTTAAATGATTTGTTACCTTTATCTAGTCTAATTGTAGGTACAGCGAGTTTATTTCTAGTACACACATTTTTTTCTGCTGGACTGGGAGTAATGAAAAAAAGAAAATAGAAATGCGTCCAGCTGCTTTTCTCCCCGAACACATCGTAAAAGTCGACTATGGGAAAGTATCCTCTCCAACATTATGGGCGATGGGCTGATCACCGGTCACCATGGTTCACCACATCCATCTTGCGACTTTGAATGCAAGTTTTCTTATAATTACTTGTGGTTTTGCCCACCCCATTAGGGATACGGGCGTGATAATTATGTATGTCTAGTACACTCACTATTATTATCGCTATTTTTCTTAAACTTACTAAGTAAATTCAGCAAACCCTTCAACAAGATGGTATTATGCCTACCTGAAGCAGTATTGAAAGAAAGATCCAATAAACAGACGTATAATTATCAAATTATTTATGTTTGATTGTGTATCCTTTAATTCGTTATCAGTGTTGTTTTCGGTTATTTAAATTTAATTTTTCATTTACGAGTATGTATTTTTCATGTCTTTTATAGATGTTTTCGATTTTATGATTTAACCAATCAATACTGTATAAGAAAGCACATTAATTGGGTGACTCTCAAATCCCCGACCCTTCCGACCTTTCAAAATCCAAAGACATTTTTCGAAGCCTCTCAATATTGACAGTCACTTGAGTACATTCCCCAAGTAAACACAATTTGCATTCTCAACACCTTGCCGTTGCGAAAATTTGCTCAATGTATAACTTCGTAGCTCCTGTACGTAGGTATTTAATATAGAAATATTGGAATTTTGCAGATTTCAGTTTATTGAACATTTTTAGAGACAATTTTAGCTATAGCAATAGATTTGCTTTGAATAACAAAATTTATTAAAATTGAAGAGAAAGATTTTTTGTGTCTAATATTAGATTGAAAATTTTCAGACGTAAGACATTGAACTTAAAAGCAAGGTGAGAAGATGATGAAGTGGGGAGGCTGCCAAAACCTTTTATTTTACTTACAATTTTATGAGCAAATTCGAATCATTGCAAACTAAAGTAGGTATATATTACCATAAATCGTTGTATATTTTCAGCGCGATATTTCATGACATTCAAAAAGACACAGAAACTATGTTTATAGAGTATAATTTCAAATTATGTCATAAAAATGTATGAGATTTATAACTTTATTGTCACTGGGTATCAGTGACGAAGCCACGAGACCGTCCAAGCCCGTACGCGCTCTGAATACCAATCGGGGGCTTTTCGCATTAAAAACAGACTTTCGAACAATCGGCCGTGATTATTTGATCGAAATGTAAAGAGAAATGATCTTTGAATAACAAGAGATTGGAAGTAAAGCTGGTTTACAAGGCATCTTTCCGAAAGTAATTGACGGAGAAGTGATTGAAGTTGTTTTAATACTAAAATGTATAACCGCATTGTTTTGTAAGACTACTTCATTTGAGATCTCTAAAATTATAGCTATAGGTATCTTTTTTATATCGATGAATAAGAATTGATTTCTTGGAATGTCAAATTGAATTTGGATAAGAAATGCACAGGATCGAAGAGGCTGGCGAAATCGAAAAGAGGCTTGTACACAACGGTTTGTGATACCAGGCTGAAATTATGATGTCTAAAGAAGAAACATAACAGGTGATTCGTAATAACATTTTCTATATGACATTAAATCCAATTGAAATTATATTTACAACTATCATTATGTAGGTTATAAGAATTTATAACATTATAAAAAATATTTCTCTGATGGACTGGAAGTAAAGAAAAAGCAAAGAATGCGTCCAGTTGATTTTCTCCCCAAGCATGTTGTTAATGTCGATTAAAGGATGGTATCCTCTCTTAAATGATGAACTATCTATATGGCCGATGGGCTGATCACCTGTCACCATCGTGTATACGACCTACAAACAGAGCAGAAGTACTGAGGCTAGACAGTAAAGAAATAAAAGGCTCTCGCACAAGTGAGTAATCCCAGAGCATGTGCCGCGAATGGCTGGTGAGATAAAGCGCCTAATTTATAGCGTTTCAATACCTACTGGCTACGAAACAGGTGTCCTAGAAGTGGCACTAGAAAATAATTTTCCTCATATAACCTAACTTCCATATTTTTTTTAATCTCTAAAGTCCACATTTTTGGCAAGTTATAACATTTCTAGTACTTAATCCTTAGTTGCCTTACAAGAGTCTTTTTATCCTTACACGAAACAGGATTGATTTGCATACAATTTTTTTAGTATATTAGGATTTTTTCGCTGACTTCGATTGCCGCTTCAAGGGAAATTCTTGTATGTTCTGCAAATATTTCTTCCGGGTCTGGGTGGTACAGTATAAGTATGTATTTACAAAAAAGTATATAAGTATTCGGTCAGCTATCTGGTGCCCATAGTTTGGGGCTAGATGGCGCTGTGTCAAATGTCCACAAATATTTATTATTATTCTTTATAAGCAGTATGTTACGGTTCACAATCTTTCGACAATTTACAATCTCGCGAGATAGATTTTAATCAAACGGTATTTACACATTTACGGTGACATCAATACTAAATAACCAAGCTCTTTGTGGTCCTTTAAAAAAGATCTATGCTTATTGATTAAGATTCCGCGAAAAAAAAAATTGTTGCTTCATTTATGTGTATTCTTTAATGTGCACCCTTTTGGCACCTTTTAGATTGAAATCCACTCTTTTATGTTTTTTCCTCGAATTACACTGATCTATCTAGCGAATAACTTTACATCTTTGCTTCTAAAGCTTTTCTTGGAGGCCAGCAGATGTTGAGAGTTTTGTTTCGCTCACGTGTTATTCTTTTTGGAGTTATTTGTGTCTTTTCAACATCCTTTCAAAGACTTTTCTTGATCTGATTTTTTTATTTGCTGTTTTTCTTTTATTATTTATTTCTTAATAAATATTAGGTATGTAATAAAAAATCAACTAAAAAAATATTCGCAACGTACCATATGAGTAATGTTCAGTAATAAAACAAATATTATGCGCCTCGGCAAACTTCGTGTTATGTGTGAAAACCGAATTTGTCCGAATATAATAATTAAAATAATAACTGAACCAACCCTTCAAAAGTAAGTCTCTACATAATTATTGTAGCATCTCTATATTACATATCATCATCATCGCGTTAATTTACAAACAGTTCAGTTATTATTATTTGACTATTAGTTGCATTTTCGAAAAAAACGATTTTTATACTAAGCATGAAGTTTAGCGAGGCGCACAATATTTGTTTTACTACTGTACTTAAGTTATCGCTAGAATTTCATTGCGAAAACGACTATTTGGATAAAACTTTACTAGAGTTACCAATTAACTTCGTAAACTCGCATTTAATGAAGGTCAAGAAAAGGTCGAGTCTATTTGTTTTCACCTTTTGCAGATACCTGGGATTTTGCTGTTGTTTCTTAATAAGTTCCGACTGTAATATTACAACCGTCACAAAGAAATGATAATGAGTGCTACATTTTAAAATTTAAGGGAAGGTTTGATAAGTGTTGATCACTTTTAGTCATAATTTTATTAAGTTAAAAACTATGCGCCATACAGAAATGGAGATATGATGTTGAATGGCCAAATCAAGCCTTTCAAATGATACCGCATTTTTGTATATTTTATTTTCAACTTTTTTTTTAATAACAATGATATCTTAGCAACTAAAAACCACTAAGGTTTATGCTAATTGCTAGTATAGTTTACAGCTAGCAACCTTCTATAAAACTTCGTCTATTAGTAAGTTCAGATACTTAATAGTAGTAGTAAGTAGTACCCCTAAAATCAGCCAAAAAAGGGTTTCAAGGATGAAATAAAACAAGCAAAAATGGTTTAATGGTAATAAAGGAACTTTGCTTCTTCTTACTTTTGGACGTCCTTGAAATCCTGTGATAAATCATATTATAGTTGCTGTCATTCTACGCGATAAATTCGCCAAAACACGATAATGTAGCTACAGGGTATCCAAATAGGTATGTGGGTTATATCTCTATTAGTCCGTCATTCAATATCCACGTTTAAAACAAGTCAGCACTTTTTTCCAATAACCGTATGACAAAGCGTAAATTGGTAGGCGCATAACATGCTAAACACCACCCTGTATAATCTGTTAGAAGTTACTTTGGTATACAGGCTGAATCGATATGCAAATTTTATGTAAAGAGACTCTGAGAGGGCGAATTTCGGAGCCCCGAACCAATCAGTGGGTCTAATAATATGTATCAAATGTTTAGTTTACGTAGGTTTGCTTTTAGTCTTACTATTGGAATAAGAATCGATGAAAACTTTTCACTGTGTAGGAAAATTACTGAGCGATCCACGTGTCAAATAACAGAAGAACTAATGAAGAATTAGTCATTAAACTGTAAAAAACGATTCTGCTTGACTGAGTGGTCTACTTATCAAAATGTCTCAGATAGTCACAAAATAACTATACCTAAGCTTTATCTAAGGTCCGACTTGTAAGATAGTCGTTTCGTTCGTCAAGGCCGCAACCATGTTTGTAAACGTCCGTCGGTCGTGCGACGTTGAGATCTGCAAAATTTTACAAAATCAGTTTTTCCGCGCTATAATGTGAGTTTCAATCGAGATCCAACAGTAACCATAATAGGTACGTGAGAGATGAGAGTGGAATGAAACGTATTGAATAATGTTTAAGTACTCGTCAAGGTTGTATCGTTAGTAGAACAAGAAGCGGTACTTACCCTTTGACTCACTTTAATGGACAGATGGTAAGTGGAAAATTGGATTTCGTTTCTACTTCAGTACCTTCAATATAGGGTTCATTTTTATGGAACAAGGTTCTGAAGTTTTTTAATGAATATACGACCAATGGACGACCTCGGTGGCGAGGCGGGCGAGTGCTCGGCTGAGACGCAAGAAGCGCGGGTTCGATTCCCGCTTCGGGAGAAATGTTTGTATGTTCTGCAAATATTTCTTCCGGGTCTGGGTGTTGTATTATGTATTACAAGTATCATCATCATCTCCCTGCCCTTATCCCACTTAAGTGGGGTCGGCACAACAGTTTCCTCTTCCATCCCCCTCTATCAGCCGTCATTTCAGTATTCACTCCTTTCTTACTCATATCATCATTCACGCAATCCATCCATCTCTTCTTTGGTCTACCTCTACCCTTGTATCCATCCACTTTCATATTATCTAACATTCTTGTTCATGTTTTTCCACCTTGTATTTTAATAAAATAAGAGTATATGTATATTTAGTTTAAGCGCAATGTGACGTTTGTTGTTTAATAAATTTCTATTCTATTTTATTCTATTCTATTCTTCTCGTCACATGACATTCATTCCTCCGCATGACATGCCCATACCATGTTAATGTATTACAAGTATGTATTTACAAAAAAAAAGCATATAAGTATTCTATCAGCCATCTGGCGCCCATAGTACAAGCTCTGCTTAGTTTGGGGCTGGTGCTGTGTGAAAAGTCCGCAAATATTTATTTATTTATTTAATAATTTATCTAATACAAAATCTGAAAATTGCGGCATGATTTTAATTTGGCTATGCAATGCCCACCTGTGCTTATGTTATTTGTTGTAATTGTATGGCCTTTAAAACATTAAATAATTTAGATTTTTTATAGTTGGAGTAGGTACTTGTATTTCGTAGGTTTTTGTATTCAGAAAGATGGGGCTTTTGTCACAATCAACTTGATAAGTGCTAAGATTACAGTCACGACTTGATCAAACCGATTCACAAACCGATCCAAGATTCAATCTAAATAATTTAACACTAAATCCAGCAGCACAAACTTTAATCCCCACAATTAGTTGCCAAAACCTAGTTGGGCAATTGTCACTGGAAATAAAGTTCCCAGTCGAATACTCTCACATTTACCCCGAAACCACCATAACTTTACCCCTATAACCCCCTTAAAACTGTACCCATAGAGTTAAAATTTCCTCGACAAAGGGTTAAATACACTTGGTGATTCACTAACTCAGCTTAAGGGATTTCGGATTCCCACTTTGATGCTAAACAGAAACGTTTTGAATTCGGTTTAAAGGAAAGTTACTAAAACTATTTAATGAACAGTTTCTGTAGTCAAACGTGGAGTTCTTGTTTGAATAAGTGTTTGAACAGTCCTAACAGTGGCGGGAACTGGCGTAGACGTTGGCTACTACAGAAAAAAAAATATGAGAAAGAATGGGCTCTTACTATTCTGTTAACAACTTTCATCACGCTACTACTGCTAGCTGTGTCATTAGTTCTTTCAAACCAGTGTGGTGAAAGGATTTAAATTGCGCCTCAAAGGCGCTCACGGTTAAAATCACGCTCAAACGGTTCAACAGATTTCTACGAAGCTTGAAATATTATGATATGATATTGCCGTGAGCAAGTGGGCAATTGCGCTATTTTTCAACATATTCAATTTAGGCTTTGGCAGATGTGAACGTCTCAATTTCACACAGTGAAATCTCTGTGAAACGCTCGTGGCGTAGCTTGCTTAGACGTGATTGATCGTTGAAGTTAAGCAACCCTATGCGCGGTTACAATTTGGATGGTTGACCGCAAATGCATTACGAACTGAACGCTTCTCGTTAAATTGTTGGTGGCAAAACGACTTAAACGGAGACCTTTAGGCGGCCTAAAAACTCTGCCACAAGCGTTGGCCTCTAGTTCATACGAACTTACTTACTTACTGTGAAAAGTTCTTCGGAGTTAAGTTTTTAGATGTTTATGAACGTGTTTTTATATGGAAAAACGTTCAAAATCAGCGCGATTAGCGCGAGTACATTTTATTGCAATCATTTATTGAATTTTAGTTACTTGTTAACAAATTAATTTAATGTTATTTTAATAACAACAATGACTGGTTTATGAATAAACACGCAAACCCAATAGTTTATCAAATAAATACATGTTTTCATGTTGCTTTCGATGTTTATACTCTGTAATAAATGTCATGTATGAAAAGCACAATTTTGCTTTTGTTTGGCACAGTACATCAATATAAATAATTCGGTTTATCTAATCATTTCATAATAAAATTACGACAATATTCAAGTGAACACCTTCGTTGTAGGTCTAAGTACTTGTTTACATTACGCTCACATTCAGAAGTAGTTGTTTGATTTGACTGCAAACTGCATACTATAGGCGTATTAGTATGAATGCTTCAAATATGGCATCGGCTTTGATTCTTTTGGCAGTTCCCAGAACCGGGAATTCACTCTAGCTTCAAAATAATACCGGGTGCCATTCCTAACAGTGATCCGGTAAAACCATAGCAATGTTTATTTGTTAAAAAGCTCTATTCATTTTTTGACAAAAAAAAAACAACGCTGCCTATGGCTTACTGTCGAATACATAGAATTATTCATACTGACATAAATAATTAAACATTTATTATTAGAAAGAAACTTACAACGAATACAAATAAAATTGACAAAATAAAAAACAACAGTCGGGCTATCTAAAGACCGTTGCAAATGGTCTATAGAATAGCCTCACCATTTCCAGCTCATCGGACAGTGGAAGCGTGCCTAAAACGCTGGCCGCATGCTGAATGCTGAATAAATCAATGCTGAATAGCAATACTGATCTGTTGATAAAAAATACAAACAGAAATCATGCAATTAAACAGTCGAATCGTGCTGTCTACGATCGGAAGTCAGACGTGTCAAATTGAGGCGTAACCCGGGACCGAACTTGGGTCCCGAATTGACTACTTGTACTGGAACTTCTGGGCCCAAGGCGAGCCCCTGAATATGCTCTGATTGTGCATAAAAGTTTGGAATCCCATAGGTGTCACTTTTCTTTATGTTATTTTGCTTGCAAAGCCAGATAGACAGATGAAATTGTGAAGGACGGTAGATGGAGACAGAACAAAATCGTTCACCCAGGAAATAAATTTGGGGGGCCTGTATAAATAAATAACACCCAACAGTCACATACATAGTCCTGACCCCACACTAGGATTCTCTGTGTCGTGGGTATCAGAAACTACGAGTACCATGGTACCATGGTATGAGCAATCGCCCGCCACGCCACCGAGGCCGTCAAATATATATCTAGCATAGTCCTATGTCCTTAGTCAGCTCCGCACGTATTGACCATGTCTTTCCTGTGGACAAGGCTAACTAAGCTGAGAGGATGGAATAGGTGCTGGGCAAGCCTACTCCATCTTATTTCGTTCCAGGCACTACAGTGTCCCGTCTGTGAAGGTAAAAGTAGCCTCTTGACGCTGTATAAATCATCTACTGTAGATGGTAAAAGGCCTTAGTTTTTTTTATGTCCAGCTGTAGGCTTCCTTAGGCTGGTGGTGATGATGATTTGCAAAGCAAGTAGGTATAGTAAGAAAGTCTGTCAAAGGTGGTCTGGTGGCCCCGCTTCCTAATCCTAAGGAAGATCTCGAGGATCCGAATCCATTAGTGCACAAATGGTCAAAAAAAAAAAATTGCCGAGCATGGTTTCTTACCTGTATCTTCCATGCTTGGTGTCAAAGTGATCCCCGTGATTTTATGGAATAATTTTTTTTGACTTTGACTTTGGTCTTTTTCGACCGAAAAAATTATGTGTGCCACAAGTACTCTGAAACAAAAAAAATAAAACGTCGTGAAGAAACCCGCGGCTTAATCAGCTCTGCACGTATTAACCATGTCTTGCGGGTAAGACCGACTAAGTTGAGAAGATGGTATAGGTACTGGGCAAGCCAACTCCATCTATAACAGCCCGAACATTACAGCATCCCTTCAGTGAGGCGATTAGTATAGGTAAAAGTTACTTCTTACAAACCGTCTCTTATGAAATGAAACCAAGTTACCGTCAAAGAAGCACTGATTACATTCGACCATGGCTTCCGAGGGTTCGCAAAACTGTCCCGCGGAACCCCAAAACTCATTCCAACGATATCCATGCCCACACAAGTGCCGACTGATTCGAGAAACTTCTCGATTTAATTTATGTACTTGTTTGGTTTTGCTCTTATCGAGTACGTAGTAGTACACGCATCTTTGTAAGAAACTTTTGGCAGCTTTTGCTTTTTATTTGTGAGTATTTTATTAATCTTTTTTTATATTATATTGTGAGACTAGGCCGCCCACGTCTGCCGCATGCAGAACGAACTGTGGGCCCGGGCTACAGTCTGTAGTACTGGGTCCCGAATGTCAAACAGTACTACTCCTGATCCAAGATGGATATGGTAAACCATGGTGACAGGTGATCAGCCCATCGCAGTTGACTTTTACGACATGCTCGGGGATAGAAGCAGCTGGACGCATTCTGTTTTTTTTTTTTTCTTCCAGTCCAGCAGAGAATTAAAGTGTATGTATAACACACATACAATAATATTGAAAGCCAATAACTACATTATGTAAACAATAAATACGTAACCTACTCGGACATCTGCGATAAATAACTCGTGTTTTTAAAATCGCAAGAGACTATGTTGCGTGGAATTTTCACACAAGTTTGTGTTACCTCCTCGGTGTGGGGTTGATTTTAAAACCCGAATCTTATTAGTTTACCTATGTCATTAGGACTTCATTCTAAAAAGACATGAAACAAGAAATTTAATGCCGCTCTACTGATTCCAAACCCATTATTATAGAATGATAAATCGGGGTCAGCTAGACTTATACTCTGTCAAAAGTTACAATTGAAGATGCCAGTGTTGTAAGTATTGTTTATTCTGTGGCGGATTACGGCTTTGTGAGCACTCTCTCGGAAGATTTCAACGTAATAAATGATTAAGTTTTTGAATTGTAGATTCAGACGGTATTTGATAGGCTTTGCAGAGTTTCGAAGGGATATATAGGATGAGAGAAAATTGTTCAATAAAACCTTGCACATCAGGAAAAACATATGAGCATTATCTTAACAAAAATGTTTTGTTAATATGTTTTCTTCAGTTTCAATAAATCTTTTAAGTACATCGTTCTCCAAAATTAAATTATTCAAACAAAATCAGGTAAATTAAATTAAAATTAATATATAGCTGTGTCACAAAATAAACTGAATGTAAATAAAGAAGAAAAAGAAATAAAAATATTTATGTTAACAAAATAACCCAATTATTTCTTTTTTTTGTAGTACTTACATATAAAAACCATTTTAAAGTTCATGTGACAAGAACAGTGTTGACCAGTGTTTTTCAGTTGACCCTTTGCCGTATCAAGAGCAGATAAAAAAGGCGCCAAGAGGAAATCTTTACCTAATTTATGTCTAGGAAATCTATGTCGCGTAGTGGGGAACTGTTTATCGAACGTCTTGTGGTACAGGGGAAAACTGAGACTACAAGATGTCCAATGAGATGGACGGAACAAGTAAATACAGTACAGAATGGCGCAGAATTGTGAAGGAAGCCACTACTCCTGACCTGACGACCACGAGCACTAAGAAGAATGAGGAAGCTGTATTGGACGTTTAGTAGGGTTTCCTCTCGTTCTTAACGAATACTATAATAATATTCATAGTTTTCGTTACGCCTGTTCTCTAGAAGGAATAATTTATTTCCTTCTTGTCGCTAACCTAATCCTTCTTTGTTCTGCTATTTCATAGCGGTTTAGATGCTTGATAACATCTGAGAGAACCATCAATATATAGGAACTGGAAAGCGTTATAGGGAGTCAGGATAGTTTATTCATTATGAAGCCCTGTGACCTGTGACCTAATTGATGCTTCGTTGAACTTCAAACTTAAAATGAAATCAAATAGCACTTGAAAGTATTCGCTATTGTAATCAGATCTTGAACGGTAAATGTTGTTCCGGGAACAGCTTAGCGAGTGATGCATCGTGATAGCCGTCCACCACTTACCTCGTGCTCACCCCCTTTAGGGGTGGTACCGCCTCGGTTAAAAGGTATCGATAGAAGGGGTTTTAAAGTCGATCATACTACTACTTCACTACTTATTATATCTTCCCCGCTTGGTCGCGTTACGAACAGGTGTAAATGCAACGTAGATTTAAGACGTGTCCAAGTGATCCCCGTGATTTTATGGAATAAAAAATATTTGACTTTGACTATTTATATTTTTGTATCTCTAGCTTTATCAAACAATTGTGGTGATAGGAAAGGTATACAAAAGGAGCCTAAAATCACAAGGTTCGTCTGCTATTTCCATGATTCTTTTAGACATTTAGCTCACGACTGCCATCGATCTTTTATCATAGTCGCTAAAATAAATATCGAATAGTATGCCTAGCCTCATCCCTAGACTTCAAAGCGATGCATGTCATAAAAGTGTTGACTCGACAATGATATGGAAAACATTAGTTATCGATAAATGAAATGCAGTACCCCATCCCTAGTCCACAAAGCGCTGCATGTCGTGAAAGTGTTGATGGTATCGCCCGGCGGGATGAGACGGCTCGCGACTAATGTAAGCTCCTTAAAAGCTCCCAGTGAGAATGCTTCTTTATGCGCCATCCACACGGCTTCAAGATAAGTGACTGTGATGTGATGAGTGTGGTGGGGCCTTTATGCACAGCTTAATCGTCACAGTTTTTGAATATAGTGAGACTAGTTGAACGCCCCGTGACTTTGTTCGTGTTCAGTTTTTTTTTTCATACGAACATCTTCCTGTTGCGTCTGCTAGGGGACACTTTAAGAGAAATATACCCTCCAAGTTACATGGTTTAGGACTTCTGACTGTGGGTTGATTGTCATAATTATACCCATAAAACTCATAATTATGTTATTGACTTACCAGTCAGTAACATAATTATGAGTTTTATATAAGAAAAATATTGTATATAAAAAATACTCCATGTACTTTTTTAATAACCCGTAGCTTCAATGATCTAATATGAAACTTAAAAAAACATGCAGCAGCACCCTTTTTTATTTTTATCATTTGTTGTTATAGCGGCAATAGAAATACACACTATTTGATTTTTTTAACTGATTTATCATTTAATCATTTATGTTCATGAGATATAGCCTGCTGACAGTCGGACGAACGAACGGACGGACAGTAATAGAGTCCCGTTGGCACCTTTCAGGCACGGAACCCCAAAAATCTCAAAGTAAGTAATATTACAAATAAAATTCGTTTTAATTTGTTTCTCCATTAAGGATATTAATGTCGAGGTTCGCATGTCGCTTTGTCTTTTCAAAAATAATTTTATATCCTTGAAACACGTTCGTATTTTGCATATTCGCAGAGTTCAACAAATATTTATGCAGACAGGTAATCCCTGATGGGCAAACCCTGAAAATAAATCTATCGTACATTCATGTGTTAAATACCATCTTAGTATATTTTTTCATTTATTTTCAGTCGTTTTCAAAGGTCATAAAGCACTGGTGGTCTAGTGGTAGTGACCTCGCCTTCCGGTTTTAAGGTCGTGGGTTCAAATCCGGTCGTGCACCAATGGATTTTTCCGTTTGAAATAATGTGCGCTAAACCAGTACTCTCAAACAGTGAAGGAAAACATCGTGGGAAAACGGTATGTCAGAACGTCAAGTGCACGAAAGGAGACATTGAGGTGCATTTTAAATCCTTTCACCACACTGGTTCTAGACTAGATACATACGAGTAGAATGGTCATAATCTCTTGCTAAGTCGATTACAATTGATGTTTTGATCGTTTGCAATAAATATCCTACAAGTGAATACAGCTGGCCAATTTGTCCCATTGTTTGTGACGTCACAATTTGTACACACTCGATTTAACCAGAACACTGCTGGTAATCTGATTTGTTTGTACGCATTCAAGAGCTAAATTGTACATACATATTATCACGCCCGTATCCCTATGGGGTGGGTAGAACCACAAGTAAACATAAGAAAACTTGCAGCCACTTCTGATTTAACTCCTAAAATGGATATGTTGAACCATGGATATGCTATGGTGTCTTCTAGGTAAAAAAAAGCACAGAATGCGTCCAGCTGCTTCTCTCCCTGAGCATGTCGTAAAAGTCGACTATGGGATAATATCCTCTCCAAAATGATGAGCCACCTAAATGGGCGATGGGCTGATGAACTGTTATCATGGTATGTGTTCTTATAATTACTTGTGGCCCTGCCCACCCCGTTGATGGATACGAGCGTAATAATATGTATGTATGTATTTATATCTGAGTACAATTGGAGCAAAATCACGGGCGAAAGCTATTGATAAACTACATAATTATAAACATGTCATTTATTAACAAAAATACAAAACGTACATTTAATTTACTAAACTGTCAAAGTTATTATCCGTTGCCGTACAGGTTTGATAACTTTCATGTAGTTATTCAGCTTGGATGGTATTGGCTTGAATTTCATCTTCATCTGTTTCGTGGTCAGTATCATATGAGATTCTGTTGACGTCGGCAAGTGGTCAAATTTCTGGGAGTTATGGTTAGTCTGCTCCGCCATTTTCCTCATCAATGTCTCGAACTGAGACAGTTTCATGCTGTTTTTCTTCAACGGCACGTTGTACTTCTTCGATTTCTTCTTCAGGATGTTCTTCATAAAATGCTTGCGTGGTTTCAATAACTCCACCTTTACTTTGTAAATTATCGTCGCATTTTCTGATTTACCTAACCGTATCCGTTTCGCGTATTTCTCGAACTCTGCTTTGGCTGTGTTAAGGTTGTTGCTTTTTATTTCGAATTTCTTTAATGTTTGTGGAAATTTTGGTCCGTTGTGCGCCATATGGAGTTCTGAAACGATACTTAAATTAATTTATGCTAAACAACTTAGGTTACCAAGTAAGTTTAAATCGGGTTTAGATTTAATTAGCATTTTCATTAAAACTAACAAACATGTTTCACCTACCGATTTTATAGTATCTGAAACCTTTTGACTTTATAGTTAGGTGATGATGATATTTAAATATATAAAACGCTTTCTGACTGACTGACTGACTGATTGACAATCAACGAACAGCCTGGACCCTAAGTACTAGGAGCAAGAAGCTAGGAGGTTATGTTCCTATTATGGTCCAGGGGTGTATTAAGAAGGAAATCCTAAAATTCAACTCCTAGACTAAAGGATAGTATCCCTCCCAACATGATGGACCATCTTTATGGGCGATGGGCTGATCGTCTGTCACCATGGTTTACCAAATCCATTTTAGGACATTGAATCAGGAGTGGCTGCAAGTTTTCTTATGACTACTTGTGGCTCCCATTAAGGTTAACCAACCCCATTAAGGTTACGGAGATAGGAAGTTGAAGTTTTAGGTAAAAAAACAACATTAACAGAGTCGCAGGGCGTTCCACTAGTACCTTTTCTAACTTAAATCACAAGATGGTTTTACAGAAGAGCGATTTAATAAAAAAGTTACAAATAAATTTATTTTATAAACGATCCTACTATGACAGATATATGATATAGCCCGACTGTTTGTTTTGTATTTTATAAATTAAAGCAGTAGTTGTGAGTTTTTTTTATATTAATAAAATTTATAAATATCGTTTTTAAACATTTACCTTCAAAGTATTCCTGCGAGCTCGCATACCCGAAAACAACGAAAACCAACAATTGTGTTAATCTGACCATATCGATGTCTCCAACGACTCTGGACAACACCACGACCGTCAGCTGTTTTATACCGAAACTGGAAAAAGAAAATAAACAGTCGCAAAGAAAATGAATAAAAAATGCTTACAATGACACCCGCGCAGTTAATCCGTTAACCCAGCCCGCGCCGGCGTACACGTGGTTTTCATTTCACGATTTATCTCACAGTTTCAGAGGTGAAATATTACGTTTTTAATTTTGTGATGAGCTTTCCTCGTTCCTGTAATGTAATTTGACACTGACGGGGGTATCTTTAGAATACGGTATGTGGTTACATTTTTAATGAAATGGAGTGTATTTTTATGAATAAGAGTAACTAAATTCTAACCTAACGGCGGCCCCCCATTGGAAAGATGACTGAGTAAAGTTTGCTGGGAGCCGATGGGTGCAGACTACACAATATCAGTCGCTCTGGAAGTCTATGGGGGAGGCCTATGTTCAGCTGTGGACGTCATGTGGCTGAAATGATGATGATGATGATGACTTTTTTATATTACCTTATATTATAATATTATTTATAATTTTTTTTATGACTTTTTTGTAGTACCACGAATATTGTGCGCCTAGGCAAACTTCGTGCCTTGTATGAAAACCGTTTTTTTCCGAATATAATTATAATAGGTACTTATACACTTTTTTGTGTTAAATTCATACTTATAAATTATAATACATAATATTGACATTCAGACACGGAATAAATATTTTCAGAACATACAAACATTTCTCCCGTAGCGGGAATCGAGCACCCGCCTCTTGCGTCTCAGCTGAGCACACACCCGCTACGCCACCAAAGTCGCCAAATATACATAGTACGAGGGCTGGAATAAGATTTTATTTTACTATATGAGTAAAGCCACGGAGGAAAGATAGTATTCAATAAATACCTATAGAATAACTATTCACCCAACCGATAATAATGCTAAGTGGATATTACCACAGAATCTAATATCATGCAAGTCAAATAGACCAATTGTACTAACATTAACATTTCCGAACTGTAATCAGGGGGTCTAGCCAAGATCATTTCTATTCTCTTTCCATTGTAGAAAACGATTGGTGTTGCCACCTTGCATTTTTTTAAAGCGCTAGGTGAAAAATAAAATGTCATCAGATTTCAGAAATTTGGATTAAAAAAAACACTAACACTAAACATTATACAATTTTACGTAGGTAAAATACCTACGTAAAATTGTATAATTAATAAGATACTAAGTACTATTTTTTCTGCATCTCATACATACTTGTTCGTTCGTTTTTAATTTAAACTAGGGTTTCTTTAATCTGAAATAATTTAGCGGAATATGGTGTTTTTTTTTTAATCCAAATTTCTGAAATCTGATGACATTTTATTTTTGACATAGCGCTTTAAAAAAATGCAAGGTGGCAACACTGCTCGGCTACCAATCGTTTTCTACGATGGAAAGAGAATAGAAATGATCTTGGCTAGACCCTCAGTTCCTGTTAGAGATGTAAGTAGGATTATATTGTTCTATGAAAATGTTTATTTAATAAATTCACGGATTACAAACAACTTAGCGTAAACTTATCAATTTAGTTTCAGTAAACTAACCCCCAAACACACTTGAGCACGTCTCGAGTCACGGTTTTTTGACAGTTTTTGATGAAAATCTGTCAAGAACTCGTCACCTAAACAAAAATGTTTTGGAAAAGGGCCAGGTCAAGAGTATCCTAAACCGACGAACGTTTGTATGAAGAATGATAAACGAGTGAATGAAGAGAAAGAAGTATGTCAGGATCGTAGCAAATGTAGATCCGTCCTACCCCTATGGGAAACAGGTGTGATATTATGTAGGTATGTATGTAGTTATAAAATTAAAAATTAAACATGATTTGCTTTATTCAGCTTTGTAAAAAAAATTAATAGAATCTAAACATTTTTGTTACTAGACACATACAAACTTCATACGCATACTCATACAACTTATAAACGCTTGGGTTTAATTTTTTTTCATAAAATTATAGTTATTAAATATGCTCCCGTGGTAACCAACTAGTTAAAAGTACCCTGTGTGTTATTCCAGGTTATAAACTATATGTATTGAAAGTTTCAGTGCATGTTACGAAGTTGAGGTTACGAAGTTGAGTGGGAACAAACATCACACAGGCAAACTTTCGATTTATAATATTATTAGATTTGACATTTCTATCTTATTTTCTCGGACGACCTCGGAGGCGTGGCGGGCAAGTGCTCGGCTGAGATGCAAGAGACGCAGGTTCGATTCCCGCCACGGGAGAAATGTTTGTATGTTCTAAAAATATTTCTTCCGGGCCTGTTGTAGTTTTATACATTATATGTGTGTGATTCTATCAGCCATCTGGAGTTCATAGTACAAGCTTTGCTTAGTTTGGGGCTATATGGGGCTGTGTTAAATGTCCACTAATATTTAATACTAGCTGCCGCCCGCGGCTTCGCTCGCGTGGTATCCGGATAAAAAATAGCCTATATGTTAATCCAGTACATGTACTATGTATATTCCAAGTTTCATTCAAATCCGTTTAGCCGTTTAGGCGTGATTGAGGCACAAACATCCAAACATCCAAACTCACAAACTTTCGCATTTATAATATAAGTAAGATTTATTTATAGTATAAGTAAGAAGTAAGATAGATGCTTTGTTTGGGAAAGCATGTAAAAATTTTGCCCAGCGGCAGATGTTTCTTAACCATTGCAGGGTTAAGCGTACAGGTAATCTAAGGTAACCAGTCTTATCTCGATAGCATTGTAACACCTGCATCTTTGTTCTCTGCATGAATGGAATGTGTCACGTGTTTTTTGTAAAAAAATATTCGATTTTTCGACTTTTCAATACAAGTCTAGCCATCTCCTCTAGTGACTCTCGTGCGACCTCGTTGGCGTGGCGGTCGAGTGCTCGGCTGGACGTAAGAGGCGCGGGTTCGATTCCCGCTACGGGAGTAATGTTTCTATGTTCTGCAAATATTTCTTCCGAGTCTGGGTGTTGTAGTATTATGGTATTATAAGTACGTGATTTAAAAAAAGGTACCTATATAAGTATTCTATTAGCCATTTGGTACAAGCTGTGCTTAGTTTGGGGCTAGATGACACTGTGTGAAATGTCCACAAATAAGAAGCATCATCGTGAAATCTGGGCAAAAGCGGTATAGTGAAACTAACCGTTAGTCGTGGAGCAAGATACTGGGAAGCGAGGTAATGGGAACAAGTCATTTGAAAGAATAAGGACGGTTGGTTCACCTTTTACTAAGGCTAAGTAAGTTCGTATGAGCTAGTGGCCAACTCTTGTGACGGAGTTTTTAGCCCGCCTAAAGGCTTCTGTCATGGCTTAACGACTTAAAAGCCGGACCGATAATTTAACGTGCCCTCCGAAGCACGGAAGCACTTGATTTTTCACCGTCAATTACGAGTCGATATCGCACACGAAGGGTTCCGTACCATCGTATTATTCAAAAAAAAATCTTGTACGAATACCTCTTTTATTTTCGTATATTTTTATTATTTGTTGTTAAAGCGACAAATAGAAATACACACTCTGTGTAAATTTCAACTCATGAACCTATTATGGTTCATGAGGTACAGACAGACAGATGGACGGACGGGCAGGGAACATTTAGTAATTGGATCCTGTTTGTACCCTTCGGGTAAAACCCTAAGAAGCACAAATACAACAAAACATTGTTGTATTTTCAATATAAATCCACTTCGAACAAATATCACCTACTACCTTCCTATTTCAGTTCCATTAAACTGTTGACATTTCACCCCCATTTAAACACAAACAAATTAGGCGTAGTCCTCATCGACTACGTGGAGGAACTTCGCATTGGAAACAAGACCCTTTTTGGAAGTTTCTTCGTATCTTGTTTGATGCTATAGTATTACTGCAACTTTGTTTGATATCTTTGTGGAGGAATAGAAATAATAAAACCGGTCAAGTGCGAGTCGTATTCGAAGGGTACCTTACCATCGTTGTACATGTACATACTTGTTTCTTGCATACCACCTATTAGGTGGCGGCACATTCCTTATTAAAATAAAGCAAAGCTCGCCTCGCGAGTAAATAAAATCGAAATAAAAAAGGAAACACTGTTTATTTTCCGCATTTAATTACCTTCAGCATAAATTCGGCATTCGTTTTCAATACCTGCAAAAATCCCGCAAAGATTTCCCGCCGGGGATTTCATTTGCATATCCTGCAGAGCTCGCATTAGTGAATCTCTTTAGCTCCCAACTTTGTATTATTCACAACATTGTACAGGAGTACTACAAATATTGTGAGCCTCGGCAATTTTCTTCCATCTTCTAAAATATGAACTAACGGAATAATGATACGTAGGTATCTAATATGAAGATGTTACAATCATTATGTATATTACACTAAATTTTTGTTAAAGGGTTGGTTCAGTTATTATTTTAATACTCATCATCATCATCTTCCTGCCCTTATCCCACTTAATGTGGGGTCGGCACAGCATGATCCGGATGCTGTAAGAGTTTTGGCTAAGGTGTTTTATGACCGGCCGCCTGCCTGACGTCAACCCTCCTTGGGAATACTTGCTTATTGTATCTCATCATGTTGGAGGATACTATCCCTTAGTCGACTTTAACGACATGCTCGGGGAGAGAAGCAGCCGGCTTTAGCTTTATTATTTTAATACTATTAGTTGCATATTCAGACAAATACGGTTTTCATACAAAGAGTGAATATTTGCAGAGCATGCAATAATTTTTTCCGCAGCGGGAATTGAACGCGCGCCTCTTGCGTCTCAGCCAAACACTCGCCTGCCACGCCACAGAGGTCGTCGAAGACTGTGGCAGTTCGGTTATAAAACCGTGCAGTACAAAATGGCAGTAGTTGGAGACCATGTGTGTGGTTAACACTATAAAAAAACCTATAGACAAACCTAACATAGGCTTACAAACACTACTAACCAATGTTTGTTAAAACTTAATGAAATAAATATGTCTATCTATCTATATATAAAATGTAATGTTCCATTTTATAAGCATTCGATACACTGTGTCGCATAAAATGTTTACAAAACGCTCTCACTAATACCGGGAACTAATCCCACACGCCGCTATTGTGTTCGAGGGCTTATCGGGTCAAACGGCCGCAATAATCGGATTCCGGTAACTTTAAATTAATAGGCCCGGTTAATTATAAACCGGCCCAGGTTATTTGTAATTAGACTGCCTAGTAATTTTATTTGACAGCCTTGGTGTCCGGCTTAGTTGCGACAGGTGCGGCTTTGATTCAGATATACCTCACGATAGATAGATAGACGATAGATTACCTCACGAAGCGCTCGTGGCGTAGCTTGCTTAGGCGTTCTTGATTGATCGTTAAAATTAAGCAACGATATGCGCGGTCACAAATTGGGATAAGTGACCGCAAGTAGCATAACGAGCTGAGCGCTTCCGTGCTTCGGAGGGCACGTTAAACAGCCGGTCCCGGCTTTTAAGTCGTTAAGCCATGACGGAGGCCTTTAGGCGGCCTAAAAACTCCGTCACTAGAGTTGGCCACTAGCCCATACGAATATACATATACAAACACCTCACGATGTTTGCCTTTACGGATGAGAGTTGAGAGAGATTCCGAACCAAAAAGTCCAATTTCCTCCCAGATTAGAACACAACCTTCGTCAGAAGACAGGGTCACTACCGCTGGACCAGGGGCCTTTTACATGTATTCACCACGCCCTTATCCCTAATGGGGTAGGCAGAGCTCCACTAGTAATTATAAGAACACTTGCAGCCACATTTGATTCAATGTCTCAAGATGGATATGGTGACAGGTGATCAGCCGATAGCAAATATAGATGGTCGATAGAGAGGACTATCCCTTAGTCGATTTATACTACATGCTCGGGGAGAGAAGCAGCTGGACGCATTCTATGTTTTTTCTTTACAAAGTCAAGCAAGTAACAATGGGCTTTATACTATCATCAAATAAGCAAAATTATTCAAGTATAAAAATAATAAAAGCTTATTTTTACTTGTAATAACAATACATTAACAGAAATAAACTTACAACTAATATAAATGTAATTTACAAAATGCGAAAGATCGGGCTATCTAAAGACTGCTGCAAACGGTCTGTAGATAGATGTCCTGATCCAGCTCATCAGACGATGGAAGCGTGCCCAAGGCGCTGGCCGCATTGCCACGCTGAATGGCAAAACTGATCCGTTGAGCCAAATAAAAAGCAAAATAAAATAATAAGTGTTTTTGTGTTTGTCAATTTTACTTTACTCATTTCAATACTCACAAAAATATTGCTGTTTGTGGCACAAGAAAGTGGACCATAATTTACCCAAGGATTTAGCAAAGTTTGGATTCAGAGCAGAGATTGCTCTGATTCAATAAAAAGTATGTTCCATGTTGTTGCCACTAACTTTGTCATACAAAAAGCGTCCCTTCTCGCTGTCCTGTACGAAATAAATAACTTTAATACTATATCTTAAAGCGTGTCATCATTGGACGACAAAATTTAAACGATTTCTATAAGCGAGATTATAACAAAAGAGCTCCGGTACAAAAGAGCGTAATAAAGAAACGTCAAAAGCTTGCTTGTACATTGTTTTCTTTAAATTGTTGAGTCGAGACTGGAACTCGACTGGTCCAATTATGGAACGGTACGGACGTGATAAGCGGAGTGCTTTAGCTCACTTATTTATATCTATCTATCGAGACGAACCAGTGTGGTGAAAAGAATTAATGTGAGCTCCAATGCTCTTTTCGTACACTATCTAACCGCAACATGGTATCAAAATTATATAAAACAGTAATGTACAGTTCTGTACTTCTGCGCATCACTTTAGTTATTATGCACAGTTGATAATTGTCTATTCTACTCTACTAATAATAAATGCAAAAGTTTGTGAGGATGTAAAGATGTGTGGATGTGACGATGTATGTTTGTGCCTCAATCACGCCGTAACGGCTGAACGGATTTGAGTGAAACTTGGAATACACATAGTATGTGTGCTCGAATAACATAAGCAACTTTTTGTCCGGAAATCACGCGAGCGAAACCGCGGGCGGCAGCTAGTAAGACATATTTTTCTTTCACTACGCGCCACAACTTACCAATCTTTTTTGGCTTAGCTGCCAATGCACCTGATTACCGCACGTCCAGTAACTGCCAGGCTTTACCACGGGTCCCCATGGTACGTCTCGCTGAATGCAGCCGGGAACGCTCCGGGAAACTTCTCAATAAGTATTGATTGAGAACGATAAGTTAGCGGAAACTTTATCTCAGATGAATGGACGCTCTGCTGACCACCTTTTTTGAGGAGATGAACTGCTAGAAATACTTTTATAAACTTGATATCATCATCATCATCACAATTCTAATTCTAATTATTGGTGGGGGAACAAAGATCTGTATTGACGTCCCGCGTTGGGGTGTATTCTGCATTGTCCCCATGCTAACCCCCCCCCCCCCCCCTCCTCGGCCTTTCCTTTTAGTTTTTCGAAGCTAAAAAAATTACGAAAATGTAGACCATTACATGTGGACATCCTAATATAGGTCCAAATCTATTCTCTCTTGGACTTTGAACGATAGAAAGCCTTTATAAAAAGATTGAAGAAAGCTGGAGTTTCCACATATTTATGGTCATCGTATGTATGTATGTTAACTTTTCACCATGGTTCATCATATTATCCATTTTGGGACTTTGAATCAGGAGTGGCTGTAAGTTTTCTTATGACTACTTGTGGCTCTGTCCACCCCATATAAAGGCGTGATAATATACATACAGATATACATGTATGGCTCTTCATATTTACCCTTTAGAAGTTTACCTTTGTTCATAGACGTCAAGAATTTTCTCCAAGTTTTAGATCTAAGTGAAAATAATTTAAAAATATAAGTGGAAACTTCTATTCGAACTTCGATATTTTATAACAGAAGAGACAGGTAGAATCTACTTGGAAACGATATGGAACACCTGTTTTTATTTATATTGTAGAAACTGACTGAACGTCAATATTATTTTAAGATTATTTAAACTAAGGCCTTTCACCATCTAATGTATAAGCCGCTGGTTTTTCAATTTTTACACATAGTTCGTTTGTGATATAGTTTGTTTTACACATAGTTTTGGAATTTTTGAGAACACTGGTGGTCTAGTTGGTAGTGACCCTACCTTCCGGTCCTACGGTCGTAGGTTCAAATCCGGTCGCGCACCAATTTATTTTTCTGTTTGAAAAAAATATGTGCGTCACACTCTCAAAACGTGAAGAAACACATGAGGAAACTCGCATGTCGTATCATCATCTTCCTGCCCGTATCCCACTCTATGTGGGGTCGGCAAAGCATGATCCTTGAATCATGCTGCAAGAATTTTGGCTAAGGTGTTTTATGACCGGCTGCCTGCCTGACGTCAACCCTCCTTGGGAATACTTGCTTATTGTACCTCATCGTTGGAGGATACTATCTCTTAGTCGACTTTTACGACATGCTCGGGGAGAGAAGCAGCTGGACGCATTCTATGTTTTTTCTTTACTCCCAGTCCAGCAGAGAAGTTGTATGTCGTATAGCCTAAAATATTCGAAAACGTGTGTCAAGTGCACGAAAGCCTTTGAGGCGCATTTTTATTACGAAAAGTTTAACATAGCATAAATTTAAGTCATCTGAGTACAAAGCAGAGATAACCAGCCGCGAAATCAAATCCCGAGCTCGCACGAGGTGCCGGCAAAAGATTCACTCGTTTCCCTAATGAAACGTCGAAACCCACCTACATCTGACGCCGCCGGCGCCACAGTGGAACAGAATGCAGAAAGCAATGCCACTTATATTTTATCTAATTACTAGCTGCCGCCCGCGGCTTCGATCGCGTGGTACCCGCACACGTGTACACAAATATTAATCTAGTACACGTGCTATGTGTGTTCCAAGTTTCATTCAAATCCGTTCAGCCATAAGCGTGATTGAGACACAAATATAAAAAAAAATCACATTTCTAATGTAGTAAGAAGATTTACTTTTAGCGCTGGTCTAGACCTCCCCGTCTTTCGATCATATTCAAATCAAAATCGAAAAGCCTTTATTCAAAAACGGCAAGTTTCTGTTAAGAAAGAATAATTTGTGTTAAAAGATTCTGTGGCCGATACAATTTCAATTAAAATTAAAATTATAAGAAAATTTACAATTTACTGACACTTGACTACGCCGAAAAACCTGGCCATTTAAAGTTAATTTTTAATCTGAAATTCAAACTTTGGATTAACGTGCCTGCCGTAGCCCGGAAGCGCTCAGCTCGTAATGCCACTTGCGGTCACCCATCCTAATTGTGACCGCGCACAACGTTCCTTAACTTCAACGGTCAATCAAGAACGTCTAAGCAAGCTACGCCACGAGCGCTCAACGAAAAGTGACACGACTAGACTTTACCTACTGACTGGTTTATACTGTGTTAAAATTTATTGAGTATACCCAGCCATCCCCATCGTCAGATTTATTCTTCGCGTATAAATTGACGAGCGAATTCCTCTCAAGTGATTTAGTGGCTTTCTATGCATCTAAACCGTTTATATTCGCTTTTTACGATGAATATTCAACTTTTTGTCATGCAGTTTGGCATCCCTTGAGCGTTTGGCTGAGGTTCACGGTTTTGTGTGGTGTAATTAGTTTTATGCCCGATTACAATACACTACTAACGGACGATGGAGCATGCAACGTAAACACAACGTAATTTGTCGACACACCAACGTAATTTATCGAAATAGCAACGTAACTTGTCGAAATAGCAACGAAATTTGTCGAAATTGCAACGTAATTTGTTGAAATTGCAACGTAATTTGTCGACATAGCAACGTAATTTGTCGAAAGTGCCAGACACTTTTTGATAGAAAAACAACGTGACTATCTATTTAACAATCCGTTTTCAGTAGAATATTGGATTCGGGCATTAGTCAAAATGTAAATGGATTTTGTGTATCTGACTGTGGTTTTCAAATTGATTTCCATCTATATTTCGTTATAGGTACTACTACGTCTCAATAGTTCTTTCGAACCTGGGTGGTGAAAGGATTAAAGTGCGCCTCAAAGGTTTCTTTCGTGTACTTGACATAATATTTTCGGCCGGTTTGCCGGTTTTCTTACGGTACTTTTTATTAGGATATAGGCTACTTTTTGTTGCAAAAATGACGTAAAATAAGCTTAACCCAAGGTTAAGCAATGTTGTGCGCATCCAAAAGTTGGATGGGTGGCCGTCTGAGAATGCCGCGTGATGTTAACTTTTTGTTCTCCAAGATTTTTTATGCTCATCCCCGAATCCAAACTTCATAATATTTAAACTATCCCCATATATTTGAGTTGTAAGTAGTCTTATGGATTTTTTTAAAACGCTGACAAAGTCGCGTGTTACAGCTAGTAAATTTATAAATAGACCTGTTTTGCTACACGATTCTCGAGTCTCCAGTCTACTGTAAACAAATAAACGAATATTATTATTGCTGCAATCGATGGGAACGAATGATCATGGCCGAACTTCCACCATTACGGTTTATGTATTGGGTGATTGCGATGGCAATTGATCGTTGGCTATAGACATGAGTATGAGGAAGGAGATTTGCGACGTAGGTTTTTGTTACTAAAGAATCATTGCTGTTAAAAGGCTACAACACACTCGTCTAGACCGATTTCGAAAGAGATACTACTACTAAGGCCTTTCACCATCTATAGTAGATGATTTATACAGCGTCAGGAGGCAACTTTTACCCTCACAAACAAGACTAAAAATGGAGTAGGCTTGTTAATTTATTGATTTTAATATATTTTGTTGAATAAACCCATATGTGAGTAATAGTTGTGTTTCAATAATGTAGGCATAATATAGCCTACACGATGTTTAATAGGATAGAAAACACATAACTATCACAGTACCTAATATATAAAACTGTTAAATACCTACCAAAATATTACACAATTTGTCAGTTTGTTGTGATATGAATCTAATGTGACTTTGTCTTGTTTCCCGAGGAGGTCCCTGGAGATAAGCAATGAGTCGTGAAAAATGGCGTACACAAAGGAATGTCTATACCTAGTATATGAAGTCAGGTTGCAGCTAATGACACCTAAAACTTACATAAAAAGAAGGAAATCGAACCAAAAACAGAGCACTGGTGGTCTAGTGGCAGTTATGCCTTTTAATCTGAAGGGCGTGGGTGCAAATCCGGTTGTGCACTAAAGGTTTTTACTGTTAGAAAAATTTATGTGCGCTATGTTTACTCTCAAACGGCGAAGGAAAACATCGTGAGGAAACCGGCATGTCGTAGAAAAAAGTTTGAAAACATAATTGTGCCACGTGCACGAAAGGGGCCTCTTTGAGGCAAACTTAAAACCCTTTCACCACACTGGTTCGAAGTGACACGCCTATTTGTAGTAATAGTTAATCTGTTGATTTTTTAACACTTCTTGGCACCCTTCGGATACGGAACCCTAAAAGTACTAGTAGCGGAATTATCAACATTCTTAGCTAACAGATATAGGTAGACCTTCTCCATTTGAACCTGCCCCTCCATTTCAAGACGGTCTTGGTAGCGTAGCGGGCGATTGTTCAGCTGAGACGCAAAGGGGTATGGCTTCGATTCCCGCTGCGGATGAAATGTTCGCATGTTCTGTAAATATTTCTTCCGGGTCTGGGTGTTGTAGTAGTACCATGGTACTCGTAGTTTCTGATACCCACGACAGGGAATCCTAGTGTGAGGTCAGGACTATGATGTATGAGACTCATCATCATCATCTCCCTGCCCTTATCCCACTTAAGTGGGGTCGGTACAACATGTTTTCCTCTTCCATTCCCCTCTATCAGCCGTCATTTCAATATGAGACTGTAAGGTGATAAAATAAATATCCAGATTACTTAATAAATTTATCTAGGTAGGTACACATAACAAAATTATAAGGAAAGAAACAGCAAGCCCATCCCCTAAGTTTACTTCCCTCTCCAAAATTACCAGAAATAACAAAAGTCCTCAAACAAAAGGTTTAAAAACTCCAACAAAACCAGCGGTTTTACGACTCCCGGTGTCATTACGTGAACTGAATTCGAAGGTAACTTCGAAAATCACTCAACTTGCCCGGAGCTGTTGACAAGTACTCGTTTAACTTTCCCGATTATTTTTGGTCTTTTTGCAAGTAAAGCTCTCTCTTTTACCATTTTGCCAGATCGATGTCTTGGCTCGAATTAGGCTTTCTGGGAAAATTTCAGTTTTTGGGCAGCTCTCGTTGTTTTTAGTCCGATTGCGTGTAGGCGTAATATTCGGAATTTTGCGAGGCTGTAAATGAGTTTCGTGATGTGAAAATGGTCTGACAAGCAAAACATGCCATGATATCCACTCCCTGGCCCGGCGCACACTATCGGCATGGCACGGCATGTCTAAGGACGCCTTGGCATGCTTATGACGCCTCGGCATGCATAAGGATTTTGGGTTGCTTCGGAACCGTGGACCAGCACCCATTGTCTGCTCGTCTCGGCATCCTTAGGCATGCCTAGGCGCATGCCTAAGGATGCCTTGGCATGCTTATGACACCTCGGCATGCCTAATGACGCCTCGGCATGCATAAGGACTTCGGTTTGCTTCGGAAGCGTGGCCCAGCACCCATTGTCTGCTCGTCTCGGCATCCTTAGGCATGCCTAGGCGCATGCCTAAGGATGCCTTGGCATGCTTATGACACCTCGGCATGCCTAATGACGCCTCGGCATGCATAAGGACTTCGGTTTGCTTCGGAAGCGTGGCCCAGCACCCACTGTCGGCTCGTCTCGGCATGCCTAAGGACGCCTCGGCATGCATAAGGACTTCGGTTTGCTTCGGAAGCGTGGCCCAGCACCCACTGTCGGCTCGTCTCGGCATGCCTAAGGACGCCTAAGAATCCCTCGGAATGCCGTGCCGATATTGTAATGCATTCAATAACATTGTCAACTCCCGCACAAAAAACTAAAAGCAAAACCTTTGCTGCAACCATCGATCACAAATTAGTTTTCTGCGAGCGACCATGTATGTATAATTTGAGATATATCTGTCTCTCCAATATTTCAAACTCCCAAACTCGCATCGCCGAACTACAAAACAAGCACAAACTTAAAACCGAAAGTGGTACAAGCAAGTGGAAAAATCGCTGAGCGCAGATGTGTGGAACTGTTCGAGGACAAATTGTTTTTATCGAAAATTACTTTCTGGAAGCAAAATTTCCATTTTTCTAATGGAGCGTACGACTTCGGGCGTAATGAATAACTTTTTACACAAGGATCTAATGAATAAACCTTGTTGGGTGTTTGAATGGGCTATAATTTGAATGTAAAGGTCGTGTCTACTAAATTCTGATAAAAAAAATATTTTTTGTATTTAATCCACAGGTTAGGTAACATTGTGTAACTTTATTATTTTCAATTTTTGATTTCACTTCAAATGAGTTTTTCCTTATTGAATGGTGCAACTTTACAATGCAAAAAGTTTCGTCATTATCATTAAAGTTGATAGGTAGTAGGTGTAGTACAATAAGGTCATCTATCCTTGCAAAAACATGATCGTTTTACAGGATAAAAAGTAAGTAATTTTTAGTAAATTTCATTAAAATCTGTTCAGCAGCTAATCGTGAAAAGGTAACAGAGAGACAAACAGAGTTCCTTTCGCATTTATACTAAGTATGTATTTGTTTTGGCTTATTGTTTGATTCAGGTATAAATAAAGAATTTTCATTCTTAAAGACAATAGCATAAAGTTTCAAGTCGTCCATCAAAATATGTGCACCGATTTTACGCCCAATTGAATTGGTTATTTATTAATTGTGTTAAATTTGATTTCGTTCGCAATTGCTGTGTAAACAGTTCGAACAACACAGCTCGTTGTGGACCGATGAAAGGCAATAAAATTCTGGGTTATTTTATAGTAAGATCCAACCGCGACTTCACTTGCGTGGTACTTTATAATTGCTAGACATAGGCCTTTCCGAATGAGCACCATATCTTCGCCTTGACGCATCCAGTCTCTGTCAGCAGCCTTTCGCAGATCGTCACTCCACCTAGCCGGAGGGCGTCCTACATTAAAGAACTTGTTTACCCCAGCGATTGTCGGTTCTTTGGCAGATATGGCCAGCACACTGCCACTTCAGTTAACCAATACATACATAGCTCAGAGAGAGCTATGTCGACAAACAAACTTTCGGATTTATATTATTAGTAGTTACGTTTGTTTGTATAAACTCCACTTGACCAAACACTGAATAAATTTAACATGGATACTTGGTTGCAATATGCACAAAGTTGCCGACATAAGCAAGTTAAAAATTTGCATTTGGAATACCGCAAACTGCTTAAGCATCAGCTTAGCTAGAGCTTTTGGAGTTCTGAAAACCGGTGGCCGTTACTTCAAGTTAAAGAATCAACCAAATACTACTATTTGTGCCATTGGTACCTACTTTCGAACCAGTGTGGTAAAAGGTGCTCCTCAAATGAATTTCTTTTCGTTCTCTTGACACAGTTTTTCGATTTTTTTTGGTTCTATAACGTGTCGGTTTTCTCACGATGTTTTCTTTCACCGTTTGAGAGTTCTGGTATAGCGCGTATAATTTTTTCGAGCATAAAAATCCATTGGTCCAAATGGATTGGAATCCACGACCACGGTTGGAAGGCGAGAGCACGATACTACCAGTTCTCTAAAGGTGCATTTTACAACACGAAGCTAAGATAGACGCTCTTAGTAAGTAAATATCTGAATCTCAAAGTTTAAAATAACCAATGACCTAAACTAAAAGGCAGAACGCCATTTACAAGTTATTAGTTTACCCGAACATCTATTGATTTTGACTAGCCCCCGAATACTCAAACGCATCTCAAAGTTGAGCACGTCTCAAATGACGATTTTTTGACAGATTTTCATCAGAAACTGTCAAAAAACCGTGAGTTGAGACGTGCTCAACTCTGAGTCGCGTTTGAGTATTCGGGGGTTAGTCAGATATTATATACGGCAGTAATATGACGTCCCAAGTTTCTCAGAAAGCTCCGCCTTGTATCATTTTAAATGAGTCAGTTAATCGCACGTTACTGGGTTTTTAAACGGCCGTTACATGAGCGCGAAGTGATTAATTTTTATTGGAGATTGTTACAATGCCGAAACCACCCTTTTAAAAATTCAGAAGGTTTTTTCGAACATATTTCTGTATTAGCACTTATAACGGGATATATTAATCATGATCAAATGTTTTTTGAGTATCCCGATATTTTGACGCATTTGTACACGCCATGGTAATCATGGGAATTATCCATGCTAATAAGAGCGCTGGTGGTGTAGTGGCAGCGGTCTTCCAATCCTAAGATCGTGGGTTCATATCCAGTCGCGCATCATTGGATTTTTCTGTACAAAAAATATGCGTTTTACCAGTACCTAATCTCAATGAAGGAAAACATCGTGAGGAAACCGGCATGTCGTAGACCGGCATGTTTTAAATCCTTTCACCACACTGGTTCAAAACAGTTAGTGGCGTGACTAGGACTAGTAGTACTAATAATGCTTATATCCATGATTTGCTGCGAATTTAACAGAATTTATACAATTTTAAGCAGTAAAGAAAACATTGTAGTGTAGTCCGCAGCTTAGTAGATTTTGTATAAAATTTGTAAAAAAAGTTATCTACTTTCAGAAAAAAATCATAGACTAAGTTTTGACTGATCGGCAAAACGGTACAATCTATCTTCACCATCCAAAAGCGTGACTCCCGCGAATTTTCACTAACAAAATATATTTTCATCATCACTCTACCGAATTTGCATGGAACGTCTATCTGTCCATCACAATTTGTAAATATTTCACTGGAGTCGACCCGAAGGTGTTTACGTCTTCGGAATACAAAGCGGCTGTTTTTATTTTTTTTCTTTTACAACCTAATCAGGATTTCAGCCCACATTACATTTCATTAGCTCGCTGTAGTGATTTAGCGTTTTTGTTCAGAATTTTTTGAGACATTGAAAAGTGTGGAAAGGATGAAGTTATGTTTTGAAGACTTATTTAAAATCATGTCTTTTTATTATAATAGGTTATCTGGATCAGATTGATTTATCATTTGCATACGTTATTTGGATAGCGCAGTATATTTTAATTAATTTTTATAAAATTACTTGACAGACATTTGCGAAGCAATGGGATGAAGTAGCTAACTATTAAGTGTGTTGTGTATTAATGTTGTCCATCGTCCGAACTGGTTAGTAGGTTTTTATTTGGAATTATTGACGTTGTCGACGTTGTCTATCACGCAGACAACGTCGCGAGCTACAGCTAGTGACTTTATAAAATTCTCGTTTTTAACCTATAAATGTAAACCCGTCCATTCCTCAACAATGCCCTAGAGACAAGTGGCTCGTTACGACATCGATATTATTTTCAACGCTGAATGCCATTTCCGATAACGATACTCTGATGGGTGACAACGAATGTAAGGCAATTTTATTTAAATCGTGTTTTAAGCTTGATAATTATTGTTGTCTGTAGTTTGTTGTTTGTTTATGTCATGGCTAGGGCTTCATGAGCTATTCGATATAATTTTCTATGCTGGACTGGGATTTAAAAAAAACATAGAATGCATTCAGCTGCTTTTCTCCCCGAGCATGTCGTAAAAGTCGACTTAGGGTTGATCAACATGATGGACCATCTGTATGGGCGATGGGCTGATCACCTGTCACCATGGTTCACCATATCCATCTTGGGACTTTGAATCAGGAGTGACTGCAAGTTTTTTTATGACTACTTGTAGCTCTGCCCACTCCATTATAGATACGGGCGTGATAATAATATACCTACATACATACGTACATTTTCGCTAGCGACTGTAGGAAAAAATCTTACTTCTTACTTATATTATAAATGCGAAAGTTTGTGAGTTTGGATGTTTGGATGTTTGTGCCTCAATCACGCCTAAACGGCTGAACGGATTTGAATAAAACTTGGATTATACATAGTACATGTGCTGGATTAACATATAGGCTATTTTTTATCCGGGTACCACGCGAGCGAAGCTGCGGGAGGCAGCTAGTTATGAATAAAACTTGACCTATAAACGGTCGTAAATTCATTTTATAAATTACCAGCTTTTGCCCGCGGCCCCGCTCGCATGATAGCCAGATAAAAAAAATGTAGCCTATGTGTTATAGCTTGTCGCGATCTATGTTTATTCTAAGTTTCATCCAAATTAGTACAGATGTTACGAAATTAAGTATGAACGACCTCTTCACGACCTCGGTGGCTTGGCGGGTGTGTTCGATTGAGACGCAAGTTGGATTCCCACTCCGGGAGAAATGTTTGTATGTTCAACAACTAGACCTGGAAGATAAAGTGGGTATTATATATTATAAGTATATATTTGTGTATATCAGCCCATAGTTCCAAGATTTGGAGGCTAGATAACTCTGTGTGAAATGCCCACAAATATTTATTTATTGTTAACAAACATACACAAACTTTCGTACTTACGATTAAATAAATATTTGCGGAGCGCTATCTAGTCCCGAATTAAACAAATCTTGTACTTGTAATATTAAAACACCCAGACTCGTAAGAAATATTTGTATAGCACACAAACATTTCTTCCGAAGCGGGAATCGTGCCCGCGCCTCTTGCGTCTCAGCCGAGCACTCGTCCGCCATGCCACAGAGGTCAATTACTAAGATAATACGATTATTTTTACTATAGTTTCTAGCGAGTATTGTCTGGGGTAATTTATGGTAAAGAATCTTTCTTGGCGATCGACTAGTTTTTGTTTGCATAAAGATAAGAATTTAACCGGCTTATCATCGCAGGCCGCGCGGCTTAGTGCCATTTGTTTTGAACGGCTTTATTAATTCAGCAGACTTAATTGTTCCAAGCTGATTGTATTTAGAGTGGCAATAAACGTCTTTGAGACCTGATTAAACGTTGCTAATTGAAAGATCTGACTTATTCAGATCAACTCCCTTTGTTTCTAAGTATTTGTTTTATAAAGATTGCCTTTTGCGAGTTGTTTACCCTAGTCGCGCTATTTAATTGATCTTTTCGGTGGAAAGCACATTGCGTTCTTTTGTTTTCGTTTCGTCAGATGGCAATGGGAGATACGTAGTTTATGTATGACTAGCTTCTGCTCGCAGCTTCGCTTGCGTGGTACCATAATAAAAAATAGTCTATTTGTTATTCCAGTACACATACTATGTATGTTCCAAGTTTCATTCAAATACGTTCAGCCGTTACGGCGTGATTGAGGCACAAACTTTCACATCCTCACAAACTTTCGCATTTATAATATAAGTAAGATAGCAATACTATGTATTACTAGCTTCCACCCGCGGCTTCGCTCGCATGGTATCCGGACAAAAAATAAATAACATCCAACAGTAACATACATAGTCCTGACCCCACACTAGGATTCCCTGTGTCGTGGGTATCAGAAACTACGAGTACCATGGTACCACAACACCCAGACCCGGAAGAAATATTTACAGATCATGCAAACATTTCTTCCGCAGCGGGAATCGAACCCGCGCCTCTTGCGTCTCTGCCGAGCAATCGCCCGCCGCGCCACCGAGGCTGTCCGAAAAGTAGCTTATATGTAGGTATAAATATGTAGGGCCATTTTACCTAACCAAAACACATGGATTAGTTCCGCACCCAACTATTCTCTTACTCAAGCATCTATCAAAACTTCGCTAAGCTCACATATATTCCATCAAGTTAAGTAAACTAGGACGGCTCTATCTATATTAATATCAACTTGGCTCCATCCATCCAAAAACTCCCCTTTCATAAGAAAAATATTTTTTTTTTACTAAGAACAATCGGTTTACTACCAAAAGTAGGTAAACCAACTTACTGACCAAATGCAAACAGGAATCTCTAAATACACAAATTTGCCTTTGACTTCTCATTCATTATTAAAAGACTTTTTGGCGCTAAGACATTTTTCATATCTTGATATTTTAGTCATTATAACATCAAGACAACATCTTGTGTTTATACTACGAACAAAATATTGTTATACCAGGACTTTTTTCCACCTACATTTTTACTCACAGACTTTTCGCAATCCAGGCAATTTGAACAGGGCAGGTAATAAGAAAATATAGGATAAGTAGGCTATGTTGAGATAAGTATATTTGGCAAGTCATTCTGCTGTTGACTGTACTTACTTTGGAAGATAACAAACGGTAAGTACGCGTTGGTTGGCGCAATAAAAAAGGCTTTACCCAAAAAATACCTTGAACTTTTCCTAAGGCTAATTCAGTTATGTCCGACAGTGTCGAACATTCCGATATTTCACCCTACTAAGTGACTTTCGATGGAACATATGGTCGGGGTCGGACCTTTTCGGGTGGTCTTAGGGTGGTTTTTACATTTTTTGTTATAAAAATTCAGTTTCTTGTAAGCAAGGGGCTGTGGTACGGACTTCCGTAAATTGTGGGAATTTGCAGACTATTGTAAGAGGTGTTCCATGGTTAAAATATACCCAATCGATTCTATACAATTTGATAAAGTAAAAACCCTCATGCGACTACACTGTTAGGCTTTGTGAAGGTTAGTGTTTTTCGTCCTTGTCATGTGACAAAAAAAACAAAGTACCATCTATAGTAGATGATTTATAAAGCGTCAGGAGGCAACTTTTACCTTCACAAATAGGACGATGTAGTGCCCGGGACGAATTAAGATGGAGTAGGCTTGCCCAGCACATATTCCATCCTCTCAGCTTAATCGGCCTTGTCAAAGTAATTCAAAAGTACAATCTTCACATAAAAAAATCAATATGTTTACTTACATCCATCGTGTTTCAAGAAAACAGCTTATCCACCTATAAATAGCTTTATTTCAACACTGACTGAGTGACTAATTAATAATTTAAAAATATTTTTTTACAAGGCTAGCTCCACTACTTCTTATGACTTATCTGTTCGAAGCCTCGACAAGGACTGGCCTCAGCTTTAACTAGCTCCTTTGTAGTTAGCAGCAATGACTAGGAAAGCAACGCATTTCCGGCGACCGATCATTTGAAGGACTAAAATAAAAATAAAAGTGTCAGGAAGTCTATTGAGTGTTCATAAAACATTTGATATTCTAAAGAATATAATAAACTAGCTGCCGCCCGCGGCTTTGCTCGCGTTGTACCCGGATAAAAAATAGCCTTTATGTTAATCCAGTACATGTACTCTATATATTCCAAGTTTCGCTCAGATCCGTTCAGCTGTTTAGGCGTGATTGAGGCACAAACATCCAAACATCGTTACAAACTTTCGTACTAGATGGCAGCACAGGTAAAGTTAGTACGGGCTATCGTTGCGTTTTGAGCTTTACGCCGGTAATTTCAAGAAAACTAAAACTTTTCAATTTTATAATATAAGTAAGATAAGATTGAACGTAAAGATCAATAAAATCAAATAAAAATTAGTAAATTATGACACGTGGTAGCGCAAATGAAACCTAGACATCTACTTTTGATAAGTGCCTGAGTTTACCGATGAACGCTCGTCGCTCTTTTATGAATTGGATAAAAATAAAAATACTCTGATTTTCTCAAATCGACAAACCATCGACACGACCGTAAAAATGAATTGGAACGAAAAATTCAGACATTCATCACATTTCCGATACGCAATACAAGCAATACCTACTTGGGCTCGTAAAATGTATGATTAAATACGTTGGAATCACAGAGAAAACGGGGTCATGTCCCTTGTGAGTACTTACTAAATTGAAGACCTTATTTAAGAACCGCAAAGAACATTATTTCGTCCAGTGAGAAAAACACCCATTGGTTGGGTGTCACCAGCCATGCTAAGCCAGTTAGGTGTCATGGCCTCTTCTCTATCAAGTCGCTCCTGTTGGTCTTGTGTCCTGGTGGTCTGCCTCGAAGCCACCGTACATTTCTTAGTCACCATCGTTGGTCGTCCCGTCCGCACAATGTAAAATGAGCACTGGTGACCCGCCTTCCGATCCTAAAGACGTGGGTTTAAATCCAACGTCCACCAATGTATTTTTCTGTTCGAAAATTGAGGTGCGCTATGCCAGTACTCCTAAACGGTGAAGGAAAACATCGTAAGAAACCGGCATATCGAAGAACCTGATAAAATAAGTTCGAAAACATGGGTCAAGTGCACGATAAGAGCCTTTATTCCTTTCACCACACTGGTTCGAAAGAACTAGTAACACGATCACTAGTAGTAATGTAAAATAGTTTTAGATTGGAGTATGTAGTTTTATATTGTTGTTCTGAAATATGCTATGTACAAAAACTTTTTATAAACGAACAATTGATAATTTCACGTCTATTTTAATATTCAAGATCTCTTAGTAATCAATAAGCAGGTACTTTACAAACTTGCTCAATAGAATTCATAATTTGTGTTCCCATTCAAATCTTCGCCAGAGTTCTTCGTAAATGCGGCCTAGATAATCATAAAAATTACTGCCCCAGACTGAGAGTCAATAAAATTTTAATTGGACTAACAGAGGGCACCTCGTTTTCCACTCGATCGGTTTGTTTGAGTCATCTTAATTTTATAGGCAAGGTGATTGTAAGATCTGGAGTATTTTGCTTGATAAAACAGAATTTGATGAGTCAACAGTTCTTACCTGCGTTTGATAATTTTGAACCCGATGTCCTTTGAAAGTTTGATTTGATATCATCATCATTTGCAACTTGATTTCAGCATATTAAAGTGGCTGGATATGCTATTTAGCCCGGTTTCCATCAAAAGAGCAAACTGCATACTTGTATTTCCACCAATAAATAGTCGAGCGGAAAGGACTGAGCGAGCAGAAAGAGTTGAAGTGAACTCGCTCAGTTCTATGGAGCGGAGCGGAGTCCTTACGGGGTCCGTTCAATACGCAATGATAATACAAATAGCGTTTCTACAAAAAAAGAAGTGAGCGGGCGGATTGAACGAGTAAAACTCTTTCGCTGGTAGAAATGTAAACCTATTTCTTTAAAAACCCGTAAAACTATAAGGTAGTGGAGTCGAGTTATTACGCAATAGTTGCCTGGTAGTGGATTCTTTAAGGATACTAGCTGCCGCCTGCGACTTTGCTCGCCTAGTATCCGAATAAAAATTGCCTATTATGTTATTCCAGCACATGTTCTATGTATATTCCAAGTTTCATTGAAATCCGTTCGGCCGTTACGGCGTAATTTTGGCATAAACATACATCGCCACATCCTCACAAACTTTCGCATTTATAATATTAGTATGTTCTATCCGACCGGCTCCAATAAAGAACGACATCGTCAAAGTAAGCCGTAAATGGATAGATCGCAAGATCGCGTTGGATGACATAAAGAAAGGCCTAATCAGTGGATGCTATTGCAATTCAAACTTACAGTTCTACTCAATTTATAGCATCAGGAATGAAAAACCAGCCAAGAGCGAGTCGAATTCGTACACGAAGGGTTCCGCACCATCGTACATATACATAAATGTTTCTTGTATGTTGTGTAGCTTTAATTTTTATATTATTTTTATGATTTGTTGTTATAGCGGCTATAGAAATATACATTCTGTGAAAATTTCCACACTAGGTACCTTACGCTTCATGAATACAACCCGCTGACAGTCGGACGGACGGACAGTATAGGCTTAGTAATAGGGCACCCTTCGGGTTGGAACCCTAAAAAGTAAGGTACCTTTGCAATATTTTTTGGTACAAACGAACTTCTGAATTGTGAAATAGCGAGGCTGAAACTCATTCCCTCATAAGAAAATCTACTTAGCCCCTTAAGCCTTCATAAAAATATCAATAAACATCACAAAGGGTACATACCTGGTTAATTGCGTTCTTCGGCTTATGGAGGGATTTCGGAAGGTGCCATATATTTTGCGGTAAACGCATCGTAAAGTCGCACTTTTACGATTCAGCCGAAAAGATTTACTGTATAGAACCTGCTTTATTAGGCCCCTGAGTAACGCCACAGTGGGGATACAACAGCTAGCGCACTTCAGTCATTATTGGGCAATTGGAAAGCTCTCAAACCTTCATGCTTTTTAATTTTTTATAGTACCACATACCTACTTGTATGTATACTAGGAACTTTTCGTAGTAAAACTATTAAAATCAGTAAAAAAAATCCATTGGTACACGACCGGCTTTGAACCCACGACCTTAGGATTGGAAGGCGGGGTCACTACCAACTAGACCATCAGTGCTCCCGTTGCATTAGCCTGCAGTTTGTTAAGAGTTTTTGGAAAAATAAACGAGTCGACGTTAAAAAGTAAGGCCAAAGTATTTATTCAATATTAAAAGTGTGTAAAATACATGGTTTGGGATCTCTCCTTTTAAGTCGTGTGACCTGTACTATGAGAGTCCCCTTTTTTCAGTGGTACAACTTAAAATAAAGCACTTGTATTACCTAATGTGAAAGCGTTAAGCTAGTAGTTTGAATAAACCTATTAAACCTCGCATAACGTAAAGTAAAGAAGCTGTATTCTATCAGCTACAGTAATACCGGGGTTAAAGGACCAACTGTGTCAGTGGGCAATCTTGTTAGTGTAATTGAGATCTCGGATTAGTCAGTTGCTGTTGTTCAGACAGCACTAAACCCCTACTGACGACGATTGCATTGACCCATATAAATTAGGAAGAATCCTCCCTAAGATATAGAACACTGAGAACACTGGGTTTGTCAACTTCGAAGGAAATAATTTTCATTCATCCATTCGTCTACATCCCGACTTTAGCCAATACTGAGCATAGTAAATAAATATAAATATTTGTGGACATTGCACACGCATTTAGCACCAGACTAAGCAAAGCTTGTACTATGGCTAGAGGCGCGGGTTCGATTCCCGCTGCGGAAGAAAAGTTTGCATGTTCAGCAAATATTTCATCTGGGTCTGGGTGTTGTGGTAGCATGGTACTCGTAGTTTCTGATACCCACGACACAGGGAATCCTAGTATGGGGTCAGGACTATGTATGTGATTGTTGGGTGTTATTTATTTATTTATGGGCACCAGATGGCTGGTAGAATACTTATGTATACTTTTTTTTTGTAAATACGTACTACAACACCCGGACCCAGAAGAAACATTTGCAGAACATACAAACATTTCTCTCGTAGCGGGAATCAAACCCGCGCCTCTTGTGTCTCAGCCGAGTACTCGTCCGCCACGCCACCGAGGTCGTCATAGTGTTCATATTTGTGTCATTTATCACAGTCTTAATTAGGCTACCCTTGTCCATGGGTTTTGACTATAATCGTCTGCCCATCACGCTGGGAAATAACAAACATCAAAAGTGTAAAATCTGATTGATGAAGCGCTTTTTTTTTTTACCCGAAATAGGTTTGCATTTGACCACACTCTACCTGATGTTAAGTAACAGTGTGGTCTAAGATGCTTCCATCCGCTGCTAGGTTCAGGCACATTACAGCACACCTACACACTATGTTGTGCCATTGTACATGTCCTTGGAGCAAAGCCCTTGCCAAGTACGACCGGCAATTTGTAAAAATATAAGGGGAAAGTTTTACTATGACTTCGAATTAAAACTAAGCGAATTAAGGAAAACAAAATGAAGAAATCAGATCAGAAGGAAACCGGATAGGCAAAAGGAAGTCAAACTTGCTACTTGACGAAGAAGAGGGATTTCTAGCGCTCAATCATTCAACTTATCAACTAAACTGTATTAGAAAAGCCACTCTACCAATTATCAATTAAAGAAAGCAGGTTGGAGCGAGGCTTGAGTCTGGCCCTCGCCAATGCCAGTCTTCTCAGTAACAACGGACTCCCCACAGAACTCTTCATCCAAGCTCTACTTATACACAATGCACAAGAAAACTTCGCTTGCGCGATTCAGGCCTCGCGATCTCATTGGCCGAATCGTTCCATTCGATGAGCAGAATGGATTTAAATTGTAGAATTTGTTAGTTGCTCTAATTGCTGATGTTTTATTCATAACGTAAGCAGTGGGTAATTTCACTGCAGTCTGTTCACAACTGTATTGTCTCTGTGACAAAGAGCCCGATAATATTAAACTGTGTTTTCAGGATTTCATTTTTTATGAAAATGTATTGATTCGTTAGTGGAGACTGTGTTAGTACAATGATGATTATAGTTTCATTAAAATGAATGGAAAGATATATTTTTTTTGCATTTACTTGATATGGCTCAAATATATGAAAAAACTAGCTGCCGCCCGCGGCTTCGCTCGCGTGGTATCCTGATAAAAAATAGCTTATATGTTAATCCAGTACATGTACTATGTATATTCTAAGTTTCATTCAAATCCGTTCATCTGTTTAGGCGTGATTGAGGCACAAACATCCAAACATCCAAACTTTCGCATTTATAATATTACTAGCTGCCTCCCGCAGCTTCGCTCGCGTGGTACCCGGATAAAAAATAGCCTATATGTTAATCCAGCACATGTACTATTTATATTCCAAGTTTCATTCAAATCCGTTCAGCCGTTTAGGCGTGATTGAGGCACAAACATCCAAACTCACAAACTTTCGCATTTATAATATAAGTAAGATGGAAAAATTAATCTAACATTGCTTTTACATTGGAGACATCGCAATAACAAAATGCATTAAATAACAATTGATGGTTCAGTAGTCTACATAGTGTCGCGACACATAAGCGACAAGTACGGGGCCGAACTTACGAGTTCATAGAGTCCTATAAAACTACTCTCACTGACAACTAGAGTTGCGCGCTGCAGTTATAGAGATGTACCTATGTCTATCGCTAAATCCGCTAGGCACACTCATTTTGATGTAAAAACGTCAAAAACTAGTGCTTAGTGACGGGCGAAACATGCACACTCAGGTACAGTGTTTGAATAATAATATTCAGAATCTAAAGTACATTCACGACGACAACTTAAAAGAGGGAACGTACGCGACTGTAATATATAGACATTTTCACATTTTAGCGTGACTGAGATAAAATACCACTCACGATAGTCTATGTTACACAATGCTTTCGATTTTGTTGTGCATTTTTCTAAACTGGATTATACGATAAGAAGCTAGCCTACTTATTTCATCTCATTCATCTCCCTGCATTTATCCCACACAGGTGGGGTCGGCACAACACGTATTATTCTTCCTCCCTCCTCTATCAGCTGTCATCAACCTGCTCCTATTGCGTTCTAGCTGAGCAATCACTCGCTACAAGACCCTACAAGACCCCGAGACATTGCGTAGCACGGCGCAGTTCAATCGTGTAAATTAGTTTCTTTTTAATTTGTGTTTTTCATTATGTATGTTAGTTTTAAGGTATATATTTCTATGGGCCGTAGAATAAATTTATAACATCTGTAACTTTTCTAATGTTGCCTGAAATAAAGTTATTATTATTATTATTAATCACTCGCTACGCCACAGAGGCCGTCAAAAATTTAGTCATCGACATCACTGACCAAAATGCTATCGAAAATCATAAATCATTTTTGAAACATTGGATCCTGAAACGTGATTTTGCGCTGAATCAACACGACGTGTTGACATTAGAATTTTACCGGATTCCGATTGGTGGATATTTGATTACGCTGACATAAAACGGTAATGGAAAAAGGAAACTGGAAAATCTCACTAAGCCAGTGTTTCATGAAACATGGACGGCTGTTGTCAGTTATTCTGAAGGCTGTTATAAACTAACTTTTAGTAAATGAGATTTTTTTTACAAAATAGTGCTTACACTTTGTATCCAGAAGGCAAGTTTCGCCTAATCTAATTCCAATTCTAATTAATGTTAGGAGGTCAAAGATCTGCACTGACGTCCCCAGGTGGGGTGTATTGTGCATTATCCCCCTGTTGACCTTCCCCCAGCCAGCCCAACTCCTTGAAGTACCAGAGTAGGACTTTGGGATGTTGGTAGCAGTGTTCCAGTATCCTAGATGTTGTTATTGAGGCCGTTATTGGTGCCGACTAGGTTGATGATGATGGTGCCTGACATTGCTCGATGACCGTCAGCAGTCCTGAGCTGTGTCTTATTTCATTTGTTGAGGAGTGTCACGTGTTCTACAGTCTCTTCCTCTCGGAAGCATCCGATACAGAGGTCGCTGTCCTTTGCTCCTATGCTACTTGATGCTACTTGATGCCGAATCCGTCGAGTAGGTATAGACTATAAATTTCGCCTACAATATTTTTTATTTTCTTCAGATTTCTGCATTAGGAACTCGGTCTACAAGTCGCGAGCCGAGCATAACGCGCTCCATGGCTCTCTGTAATTTAGTTCAAACCTTAAATATTTCAATAATATTTTTCATTATAAAACTTGAATCCTGAAACATAAAACAATTTTGAAATTGAAATAAAAAGAGTTGAACAGTTCTTTTCAGCGCTCGGCAACCTTTTGCAGGCCTTTTCCGGCTGCCTTTATGTTGTACCATAACCGTATCTTTTTTAAATCTTTTGAGTAAATAATACATTAATTTATTTTACAGCAATGTAGGAAAATTACTGTACAAACTGAATGTATCAGAATAGCAGATTTACACGAACATTGAACCCACGATCTTAGGATCGGAAGACGGGGTGACTACCGACTAGACCACTAGTGCTCTCAGGAACAGACATTGAAGTTAAATTTCCATTTGAATTAATCCCTGCAGTTTCATATCAAACTTAATAATTCTCAAAACTTCATCACTTCAAATACTGCAAATATGATATGAAAGTTCGACTTAATATCAAACTTTGAATTGTGCTTCACAATAATACGCCAGTATTGGAGAAGAAAAATGTGACATACTCGGAAAATAAACATGAACTAAAGTTGAAGTCCTGGAACTTCAGCGTGTCTTCCGTCTTCCGTGATCAAAGCTGGCCCAAACTGCTTCTGACAAACTTTGGAATATGTCACATCAAATTGTGACAATGAATAAACAAGAAAGATTTGGTATTTCTAGCAAAGAGGCACTAAGTCGTTTAGCCACGACGAAAGCCTTTAGGCTACTAGCTCATACGAACTTACTTACTACTGCCTGTTTCTAAATCTATTTAGTTAATTTAAATTATACGACAGCCTCGGTGTCATGGCGGACGATTGCTCGGCAGAGACGCAAGAGGCGCGGGTTGGATTCCCGCTGCGGAAGAAATGTTTACATGTTCTGTAAATATTTCTTCCGGATCTGCGTGTTGTGGTACCATGGTACTCGTAGTTTCTGATACCCACGACACAGGGAATGGTGTGGGGTCAGGACTAATGTATGTGACTGTTGGGTGTTATTTATTTATACAATTGAGCTTTTTAGGGGCATTTGACATATCAAATACATGCATCTACAACATGCTGGTTTCACTGGTGGTCTAGTTGGTAGTGACCTCGCCTTCCGATCTTAAGGTCGTGGATAAAAATCCGGTCGTGTACCAATTGATTTTTCTGTGCGATACCAGTACTCAAACGGTGAAGGAAAACACCGTGAGGAAACCCGCGGCACAGTCAGCTCCGCACGTATTGACCATATCTTTCCTGTGAACAAGGTAGACTAAGCTGAGAGGATAGAATAGGTGCTGGGCAAGCCTTATCCATCTTAATTCGTCCCGGGCGCTACAGTGTCCCGTTAGTGAAGGTAAAAGTTGCCTCCTGACGCTGTATAAATCATCTACTATAGATGGTAAAAGGCCTTAGTTTTTTAGCCCAGTTCCTATATTCTACCAACGGATGACGGAACGTTCACTAGCCACATGTCGAAAAGCGCCTCTTATATAATATAGGAACCGGGCATTAGTAGTATAATATAAAACTACAGAGCAAAAACTAATTCAATAGAGTTTAAATCAGTGATATAACATATCACTTTTAGATCATTTAAAAACTTTTTCTAAAACATTTTGTGGAGGCAATTTAAAAAAAAACAGAACTTTTACAAAAACCTGAAAACCATTTTGTCGAGAATAAAAAAGTATTTGCAATATTCACAGTGCAAACAAAAACAAATGGTCTGTGTATATTGTTTATCAAAATGTCGCTTTCTGTTCCACAGCCAAACAGAAATGGCATCTCAAAACTTGCAATGTTATATCGCGCGTTTTCAGTTTTATCAATAAAGTGAAATTTCATACGTTTATTCATTTAAACCTTACGTTTATTTATCTTCGAAATGAAAATACACTTAAACCACAGGGTTTGTTTCTAAAAATATATGTGCTACAGCGCGATGTGGAAAACATCGTGAGGAAACCCACAGCTTATTCAGCTCTGCACGTATTGACCATGTCTTTCCTGTGGACAAGGCCGACTAAGCTGAGAGGATGGTATAGGAACTGGGCAAGCCTACTCTATCTAAATTCGTCCCGGGTACAGCATCCCGTTAGTGTAGGAAAAAAAAGTTACCTCCTGACTCTGTTTAAATCATCAGGTATAGATAGCCTTAGTTTCCATTCTATTATCTCGTGTTTTTCCACATTAAAGTCTTTTCTTTAGTGTTTTCATGAAGGTCCATTAAAAAGCAACAATTTCAACACTATAAAAGCAATATAGAATTCGTATCACACTCCCCGATACGTACAATATCACAGCTTAGTATTCCATACGCGATCCCTATCTATCCTCAAAGAACAAAGTGCTTTCCTACGGATGGAGCGGGAATTGGATAAGGTTCCTCGCGTATATTGGTTTCGCGGCAATGGAACCTTCTCGCAATAAGGTCTGAGCACTCAATTATTAGCGGACTTTTTATATTTTCGCATTGGGTAAGGTGAAACTTGGATAAGAGTTGCGAGAAGGACAAACATCGATTCAGATGATAACCCACTCACTAGAAAAAAGAAAAAACACCAAATTAATAGGAAAATATGTATTTCTACTACTATGTACAGAGAGTACTCTGGTGATCTAGTTACACATAAGAAAACTTGCAGCCACTTCTAATTTAAAATCCTAAGACGGATATCATGAACCATGGTGACAGGTGATCAGCCCATCGCCCATATAAGTTGTGCAACATTTTGAAGAGGATACTTTCCCTTAGTCGACTTTTCAGACATACTCGAGGAGAAAAGCAGCTGGACATATTCTCTGCTTTTTTTTTACTTCTAGTCCAGCAGATAAGTAATTAATTTATTAATAACTAGCTTCCACCCGCGGCTTGTGGTACCCAGATAAAAATAGCCTATATGTTAATCCAGCACATGTACTATGTATATTCCAAGGTCCATACAAATCCGTTTAGCCGTTTAGGCGTCATTGAGGCACAAACATCCAAACATCCTCACAAACTTTTGCATTTATAATGTAAGTAAGGTAAAGAGTGATATTTTAGTGCACAAGAGCTTTACCGTCACCAGGGTTTTCCCTGGATATTCCCGTTTATAGTAACTGTCGAGGCCATCGTCCGTAATGTCGGTGGGTGGATGTTAATTACAATGGCCTCTCCAAATAGATTGTTCAATGGTTTGAACCTACCAAACCCCATTTCGCTAGAACACATTCTGTGGAAGAACATTTCATGATTTTGGAACGTAGGAACTACCAATATGTTTGTGACAGAGGTTGGGGCTGGGGCAGATTCAAACTTTTTAGGGTTCCGTACCAGAAGAGTGCCAACGGGATCCTATTACTAAGCCTCCGCTGTCCGTCTGTCTGCTGTATTTCATGAACCGTAATAGATAGAGTTGTAATCTTCAGTGTGTATTGCTTTTGCCGCTATAACAACAAATAATAAAAATAAAATAAAAGAGTAGGTACGGTACATCGATAAGAGAAACACCCCCATATAATAAACATGTTTTTAAACTTGTACTCTTTATAAAGTACATTGAGTAAAAGTCATAGTAAAAAGTACATGTTCAATGGTACTGAACTCTTCGTGTGCAAATTCTACTTTCACTTGACTGGTTTTTTATTATGATTGGTTTATAATCTCATTTTTTAAATTACGTTTCAAATACCCTTTCACCAATGTCGAACAACGAATTTTACAAAAAGGTAATCTGCCCACACTGTAATTATGATCATAAACATAAAAAAATAACAGGATTATAGATTAAAGGTTTCGTTTGCTCTTTCGGCTTTCTTCCAGGCTCAGCCAAAAATGGTTTTCCCTTATAGTTTTAAAGACGTTCCAAAGCGATCAAACAGAGCGGTTTTGATCGAAAGACGCCTTTTCCACCCGAGTGACCATACCATTGTTTAACGGTCGACCGTTAAACAATGGTATGGTTATCTCGACCAAGTCAGCACAAAATCGTTTATCCTGGAAGTATATTGGGAAGTAATTTGTCTTAGTATAAGTAAAAAGTACCAGGAGACCACGACGTCGAAGATGTTTTAAGCTTTCAAAGATTCATTTGGTTGTCTTAGACATTTACGGTCCGTTTCAAACGGTAGCCGCATCCAAAGAACAGAGTTACTTTTTTCAAAGATGACATAATCACGCTTTTGTGTAATGATATTCATTGAGCTGGTCACTGGTTCATTTGTCTGTGTACAATGCAAAACTACCAGGAGTCCAGAAACTAAAAGGCGAATTAAAGCTTGGGTGAAGCTTTATTGATCCATGTTATCTCGCTGGGGCATTGGCGGAAGATTTTTTCGAAACAAATCGCATGGAATTTTCTCATAGCTTACTTTTTTGGGTGAAAGATAAACCTACCAAGAGACTTAATAGGGGATGAAAGCTTTTATTGATCCATGTGGCTTTCGCCTGGGCATTTGCGGTTCATTTCAAACGGTAGCCGCATCCAAGGAACTGAGCGTTCGCTTGTTTTTCCTCCAGACCGCAGCTTGTTTGGGCCGCCGTGACCGCAATAATCCTACTAGTGCCACCTGCTCCGGAATAAACGAGCCTCGTAAACCCATGGAATGTCCCGCTGTTATTATTAGCCGACAGATACTTGATTTGGATTTTGGTTGGTGATTTACAACTCAGTCATGGCCTGTAACATCTACAAAAGATGATTTAAACGTCCGAAGTCATTATGCACTCGAGTTTGTAAGGTCAGCGGTGGATGTTGATTTTGATGAAAAGATATATTTTTTGAATTGATTGTGTGACTGTTTTAAAACAATTTCAAAGACAACTAAGAAAAGGCATTGTCACAGGTTAGACACTTATTTATAAAATAATTGCATTTTTAAGGGTTTGTCACTGTTAGTGATATGCACATGAAGATGGCAACATTCAGAGTATTGTGCATAACAGGTATAAAGTTTAAAAGTAAAAAGTTTGCGCTAACTTTGAGATCCTGAATAATGTTGGAATGATCACCAATCCAAAAGAAAAATCCATTTAGGAATATTCATTTTATAGATGTCAGATTATAGCCACCGTAATGTTTTTTCGGAAGCTATAAATAAAAGTCTGGGTTCCACAAATTACTTTTCCGACAAAAGGATCAGTAAACGCCAATAAAGGTATAATAATAAAACTTTTATTCAAACCTAATATTTACGTAAGTCGAGGTTCCCGAAGGACCGGCCAAAGTTAACAACCTTCAGCTTTAATTAGAGGATCGAGCTAATTCCCAAGTTTTGATGAATGCGATTTCACGGATACAGCCCGTTTGCAGGTAAAGTAGAACCCCTGGGTCAGCTTGGTCCAACCTGGCGCCGACCTGGTGGATAAAAGAGTGACGCGAAGAACACTGGCTGGAACTGGCTGCGGTCACGAATGTCACTCTTAATAACTGGGGTTAAAGTTTAATTTTCTATGAGGATCTGGATGATATTGAGACTGAGAGCTCACCCTGTTCCCTCAGTCCCAATTTGATCCAGACCTGGAAAGACCCTGAGAGACCCAAGAAAGAAAAACGGAGAAGCAAACACTAGCGTAGCCTGTGTGGTCACGAAAGACTCTTATTAACTAAATAATATAAATAAATAAATATTTGAGGACATATCACACAGCACCATCAAGATCCAAACTAAGCAAAGCTTGTATATGGGAACCAGATGGCTGATTGAATACTTATATTTTTCTTATTTTTTTGTAAATAGGTACTTATAATACCAACACCCAGACCCGGAAGAAATATTTGCAGAGCATGCAAACATTTCTCCCGCAGCGGGAATCGAACTCGCGCCTCTTGCGTCTCAGCCGAGCACTCGCCCGCCTCGCCACAGAGGACGTCAGGGTGAAAGAAAGAAAAAGTGGCGAGTGTCTTTTGTCTAGACCATTTTTTTTACTGTTTGGCAAAAAAGGACCGAATTTTTTGTCTTTGATATTTTTTGACGTTATCTACGTTTCTACTAATGTAACTTCTCTATCTCTGTTGCAACTCCCTGCATTTTTTTCGTTTCATCTTCCTCTGAGTCTTCTAGGAGTTGAATATCAGGTTTTTTTTTCTAAATACACCCCCACAACATAATAAGAATATACCCTTCAAGTTTCCATACTTCTGGGACTTGCGTATGCTTGCGTTGATTTTCAGTTAGTCAATTTTTATATCTATTAAAATCAGGATGTAATGGTATCCGTTGCGTAAGTTAACCAGCCGCGCTCTCCTCATTTTCAGTTTATTCCCAGAAAGGGGGAGAGGAGGGGAGGAGGTGGAATAATTTGAAATTTTGATTTAAACCCTTGTTTGGTAAATTGCTGTTAATACTGTCTGCTCTGCGTGTTATGTTTGACTAATCGCGCCCTTAATATTAATGTTTGGTAATAGCCTGACCTCATAGTGCGTAATTTAAATGAGATTACAACATGAAATTGAGTAAGTTTGTATGAGCTAGCCAACTCTAGTGGGTCTATGGGCTACACTTAAGGCTTTATGGTCTAAGGACTTTCAAAAATTATTAAATTCATGAGGTCTAAATAATTTTATGTCTAGTTCATGAATACCATACGATATTAGGGGTCATGCTAGGAAGTATGATAAGAAAATATACTTTACGCCATGCTAAAACGTGAATACCATACAAAACGGGGCCATACTGGAACTGTCATTTGGCCAACCAGATCAGACCAGAACAAATCAGATTTTTTTGTATCTATAAATTCGGCAGTCTATGTGTTCAAAAACATGTTCAAAATTAACCCCTCATCAGACTCTGTCGTTAAAGTTTTGGTTTTATACACAATTAGGACCTGGAAAATTTCTACATCGCTTAGCGTTTCGCAAAAACCTCCTCACTAAGTGATTGATGGCAATTTTCTTCGCGATTTTTCCTGCTGCCTTAATTTATTCGCGATCTTATGCAGAATTTGTTCGGAATAAAGTGAAATAATCAATGCTGCGGTAATTTGCCCATAATTTAAGAAGGTTTAAATCTGGTTTCGATGAAAAATAAGGAAATGTAACGTTACAAATTCCAAGTCAAATTCAAACCCACAATGCCAACTTCTATTTACAATACCTAAATTACAATCGGGATCAAAGGCATAATGATTATTTTTGGTTTCAAACGAAAATAAATAATACGTAGAATCAATTATACATACATATTACCACGCCCGTATCCCTAATGGGGTGGGCAGAGCCACTAGTAATAATAGGAAAATTTGCAGCCACTCCTTATTCCAAGTTCCAAGATGGATATGGTGAACCATGGTGACAGGTGATCAGCCTATCGCCCATATGGTCCATCATGTTGGAAAGGATACTATTCTTTAGTTAACTTTTATGATATGCTCGGGGAGAGAAGCAAATTTGAGGTCTCAAAGTGGCTACTCCGTAATGTAATCTCTTTTACTATTTATAATAATAATAATATCCAACAGTCACACACATAGTCATGACCCCACACTAGGATTCCCTGTGTCGTGGGTATCAGAAACTACGAGTTCCATGGTACCACAACACCCAGTCCCGGAAGACATATTTACAGAACATGCAAACATTTCTCCCGCAGCGAGAATCGAACCCGCGCCTCTTGTGTCTCAGCCGAGCACTTCGAGCCATTGAGGCCGTCGGAGTATTTAATTTCTAGTTTTGCTTTATAAATATTTCGTTCGACCATTCCGTAAAATAATATGCATTAATGAGATACTCTATGATGTTAAATCAAACAATATCGTATTTTGTTTGTTTAAACTGCGATTAACTAGGATAATGTTTTGCGGTTTCCTCTAACAACCCACTGAATAAACAGTGCAACTTGTATGAAACCACTAGTAATTATTTAGTATAAACCGCAAAAATAGCTCTTTGCTATGTTTCATACACAAATGAACTGAAATAAATATAAACGATGGCTTAAAAACTAGTTTTGTACGATTTGTTTTAATTAATTATTTTTTTCGTTCTATTCCATATACATAAAATTGGAGTAAATTACATTTATATCTATAGGTAGGTATACATCTATATGGAAGCTTATTTAGCTTAACTATCCTTAAACCAAACAAGCTATTGAAATAGTTTCCTCTCAGGCCGTCTTCAAAATGCTCCATCACGTATGAATGAGATGCAACAGGCTACCTTTTCAAACGTACTCACCAGTAAATACGAGGCTTTCTTCGAATAGGTACCTAAAAGTACAGCTAGGTTTTACATTTCCTTTTGGTATTATTTTTAACTTTTTAAAGTGGAGAAGTTGGGATTAGAGGCGCGTGTTAATGGTACCCTTGGGAGGAACCTAGGCACTGACATTTTGGTAAAAAGCTAAGTCAAGGGTACCTACCCTAAACCGACGAGCATGCATGGAAAATGTGATGAGGGTGAATGAAGCAAAAAAAGTAATAAAATAAATAAATATTTGTGGACATTTCACACAGCGCCATCTAGCCCTAAACTAAGCAAAGCTTGTATCGGAACCAGATGGCTGAATGATAGAATAATTATAAACATTTTTTGTAAATACTTATATTACATAACACTACAACACCCAGACCCGGAAGAAATATTTGCAGAACATACAAACATTACTTCCGTATCGGGAATCGAACGGGAATCCCGCGCCTCTTGCATCTCAGCTGAGCACTCACCCGCCACGCCACCGAGGTCGTCAAGTATGCTAAGACCGTAGTAAATGGAGATCCGAGAGAAAAGCGAGCTAATTTCTATTGAATAGGAATCAGTGAGATTATTCACTCGTTTTCTCTGACGAGTCGAAATAGAACAGTACTAGTAGGATACATTTCGTTAAAATTGAACATATTCTTACTCGCTAAGTAGGCTTCACTCAATTTATTTCGGTTGGTGCATACCCAGCTTATTGTTAGGTATATCGAATATGTAGTTCAGTAAATTGATGCAACAATTGTTTAGTACGCATACGCATATCCTCGAAATTTTTCGGCTCTACAACATGCCCACGATGTTTTTTTTTCAGTTTAAAGGCATATGATTTTTCGAATTGAATAATCCAATTCACGGCGAAAGAAGTCATAGTAATAAATCAGAAAGTAAGGCGAGATTCAGCAATTCTACGGCATACGTTTCAAGCTATGAAGTAGTGTGTCCCAAATTTATCGGTCCCAGAAATTTTACAACCTATCCATAAAGTGAGCTTATTGGAAGTGCACGTTGCAATATTTTACGAAATGAAAATAAAATGAAAAATCACAGTTGCACAAAACACTCCTGTGACTCTACCACGAATTTTTCATACTCGCTAGCATCATCATCATCATTTTCCTGCCCTTATCCCACTAGGTGGGGTCGGCACAACATGTTTTCCTCTTCCATCTTCTCCTATCACTCGTCATCTCAGTATTCACACCTTTCATACGCATGTCCCCTTCACACAATCCATCCATCTTTTCTTAGGCCTTTTCATACTTTTCATACTCGCTAGCATCTGTAAAAAATATTTATCTACCTATGAACGTCCAAAAAAACTGCTGTTGGGATGAAGTATGAAGGATTGGTTGAAGGGGATGAGTGACCATTCTGAATTTGGTGCTATTAACACGCGAAAGCACTGATGGTCTAGTTGGTAGTGACCCCGCCTTCCGATCCTAAGGTCGTCAGTTCAAATCCGGTCGTGTACCAATGAATTTTTCTGTGCGAAAAATTTATGTGCGCTATACCATTACTCTCAAACGGTGGAGGAAAACATCGTGAGGAAGCCCGCGGCTTAGTCAGCTACCTATTGACCATGTCTTTTCTGTGGACAAGGCGGACTAAGCTGAGAGGATGGAATAGGTGCTGGGCAAGCCTACTCTATTTTAATTCGTCCCGGGCACTACAGCGTCCCGTTTGTGAAGGTAAAAGTTGCCTCCTGACGCTGTATAAATTATTTACTATAGATGGTAAAAGGCCTTAGTTAGTTAGTTAAGGCGTGGTTTATACACAAGTGACGAGTAGTGGTGGTGTGTCTCTTCTATAGATCTATATAGAGTTTATACATTGACGACGTAGCGTGTATGTACACAGTTCAGATATTACAACAAAATATTTCTTGTTATGACGTTCTACTCTGTGAAAATTTCACCTATTACGGTTTTTTTATTTTTTTTATTTCGGTACTTAGGTAACAAAATTTATAAAAAAAATAGGTTCATGAAATACAATTCGCTAACAGACGAAGACGAAGGGACGGAAAGCTGAGGCTTAGTAACATGGTTCCGTTGGCATGCTTCGGGTACAGAACCCTAAAAAGGGTGCCCTATGGGGCATTAGTACATTTTTTTCTTGTATGCAAGAAAAAAAGTACTAATTACGCAAGTAGAGCCATAGCCGGAAGCTAGTTTCCCCATAAATGTAAAAAGGACGTTTCAATAATTAAACTGCGAGTGACGAGGCGAGCACGAATAATGGCGGCCATTGAACAAAAACAATATATTTCAAGCTTTGTTTTATTATTGTCACGTATGACCGTGATATGTGAAGGATTTCCGACACGAGCTTTGTTTAAAATTACAACAATTCATTTTGTATGCGGCTTAGCAAATTGTTGGATTTATGTTCAAAGAGCTCAGTTATCATAACTATCATTTGGAATTTTTACAATTAGGTAAGGTGATAGTTCTAAACCAAAGTTTAGAACTAAAAAACTATGGCCTTTTACCATCTAGGCCACTAGCAAACTTACTTAGGCGTACACTTACGTCACAGAAAACCAAAGTTAGAAGAGTGAATGCTTCTGTCATATGACCTATAGAATAAGCTGACGACAGAAGAGTCATCTTCCTGCCCTTATCCCACTCTATGTGGGGTCGGCACAGCATGATCCTTGGATCATGCTGTAAGAGTTTTGGCTAAGGTGTTTTATGACCGGCCGCCTGCTTGACGTCAACCCTCCTTGGGAATACTTGCTTATTGTATCTCAACATGTTGGAGAGGATACTATGACGACAGAAGAGTGATGACCAATTTATTTTTTAGTCTTCCAAGTTTTTGGAACGAAATTAACTTTTACTTAGTTCTAAGGCTTTATGAGCTTACTCTAAACTGCTTTCCTATTCATCCAGGTTCTGAAAATCCCTCTTATACAAACCAGATATTACCTTCAATATTCCATCCTCCGGTAGTCCAAAACACCCTAACAAAAGTCTAAGAGCATTGTAAAACAATTTTACTGCGCCCTTACATTTAATCGTTTGTAACATTGAAATGAAAATTTAAAAAGCGCCACTCCCAACTGATCGGAAGCTTGGAGAGCTTGAATACCGGACTTAAATAATATGTTTGTTGAATGTCTTACTATTCTGCTGGACTAGTGACTTATGAGTAAAGAAATAGCCTAAATTAATAGTTTTTCTCTGCGAGCATGTCGCAAAAGTTGACTAAGGGATAGTATGCTTTCCAGCATGATGGATATGAGCGATAGGCTGATCACCTGTCACCATGGTCCTACCTACATATCAAAGTTTTTATCATTACTTGTGGCTCTGCCAACCCCAATAGGGATATAGAGATATTATGTTGTCAAATATCAGAATAATATAAAAATGATTTTCTGTTAAATCTTTTTATTTCAAGTTCCAAGCAAAGTTGCAGCCGTTACGGCATGATTGAGGCACAAACACCCTCGCCATCTTTTGTAATAGTACTTTACTTTGTGGACATTTCACACAGCGCCATACTTAGGAACTTTATATAAGTAAGTTATTATAATATCAAAACCCTGATGATAACAATACGAGAAGTGAAGAAAACTCCCCAGGGTGTATTTGATGTGACCACTACGTATTTTGTGTACTTAAAATAAAATCCTATGACGTCACCATTTTGGTGTCCAAACGTTCATCGCTCCAGCGCAGTCGCTATGAAATTGTGCTCTTTCAGTGTCGATGGAACTTTTATCTTATCTTTTATGTACCTCGGAGATCGTTAAATGGAACTATTAGAGAAAAGTATGACAGTTCGGTTAGAAAAATGAGGAAGAAAGTCGATGTTATCAATTATTTGAGACTTACAAGAAATCTTTACAAAAGGTGTTTTTTTAACACGATTTTTAATGATTAGCTATATTACATAGGGCCTCACCAAGGCTTCACTATTTATTTACTGTGGATATGGCTGACTAAATGATCCAGATACTGGGTAAGCTATACTAAAAACTCCATCCAAAATACAGGCAATACAATAATAATAAATATTTGAGGACATCATCACACAGCACCATCTAGCCCCAAACTAAGCAAAGCTTGTATAATGGGAACCAGATGACTGATAGAAGACTTAAATACTTTTTTTTTGTAAATACATACTTATAATACATAATACTACAACATCCAGACCCGGAAGAAATATTTGCAGAGCATGCAATCATTTTTCCCGCAGCGGAAATCGAACCCGCGCCTCTTGCGTCTCAGCCGAGCACTCGCCCGCCTCGCCACAGAGGTCGAATACAGTGTCCCCTTAGTGTAGTATTCACCTTTCATGTGACCAATTGGCTGACGTCTGTAAGAGATAAAAGTGAGTAAAAGGTTATAAGAATTCAAAGCACGCCACAGCAATGAAGTCTCCCGCAGACGCACGAGCAGCCTCCAGACAGCCATGAAACGCCGCTAACGTGCTCTCCGCTACTCAATACATCTATGGAATGTTAAACGAACTTCACAAAATTATGAGCTCGCACAAAAATAATACTAATGTCACTTCTGAATTTGGACACTTACATACTTATTACTAAGAATGGACATTTTGAGGACTTTTGCGAGCACTGGTGGTCTAGTGGTACAACAGGTCTAGTGGTAAAAGGCCTTTTGGCCCAAAGATTGATACTTTCTGATCAGTGTACTGAAAGGACTAGACGCACCTCAAGGAAGCTCCTTTATTATACACTACTGGCCGCATGCGGCTTCGCTCGCGTGGTACCCGAATAAAAAATAGCCTATATGTTAATCTAGCACACGTACTATGTATATTCCAAGTTTTGTTCAAATCCGTTCAGCCGTTTTTGAAGGAGTAACAAACATACAAACTTTCACATTTGTAATATTCTGACGTCATAAGAAAAAAGGACGTTTCTACATAAAATTACGAAATGGAGAAAAAATACTGGTAGATGCGTCTTTTTTTACTGATTCCGATGATGTATATAACTCAATTATGAAAAAAATGTCAGATAAGTCTTTTTTCCTTATGACGGCAGTATTAGTAGGATTAGGTATTAAAAAACGCCTAATCTTCGATACATCCATACAAATTATCCCAGTAGGTATGCTCGCTAAAGTATCTGCTGAGTTAGTTCGCGTGCCTCGCGTGACTGGGCCCGTTTAGCGGAATGCTGGTAATTAGGGCAGGCTTCATTTCATTCGCATCCAACTGACTGGGCTTCACTCAACTTGTTTCTAGATTTTATGCACAACATTTGAAATTTTGGTAGTTACTGTTTGTTTTATTAGCAGTATTATAGTTGCGAAAAAGATAAATAAATAAATAACACCCAACAGTCACATACATAGTCCTGACCCCACACTAGGATTCCCTGTGTCGTGGGTATCAGAAACTACGAGTACCATGGTACCACAACACCCAGACCCATGAAGACCGACAGACCCAGAAAGATGCAAAAAGTAAGTAAATAAGTTCTTCTTATGCAAATCTTGCACCTTCTTGGGGGGTTGGTGGGGAATGGGAAGGTGCCTATACCTACACTAGCTATGCCTACAATACTATAATTCTTTTCATTACTAGGTGGGTACCTACCTACTCTGACCTACTTACCTACTCATTTTTAGTTATTATTTTATTATAATTTTAAGGATTTATCTCGGTTTGTTAGTAAACCTTTTTCGTGTTGTGTCGTTAATAAAGTCTATTCTCTATTCTATTCTATAAATGTTAAATTCTTAGTTCGTGTATCAATGGATTTTTCTATACCAGTACTCTCAAACGGGGAAGGAAAACATCGTGAGGTGATTGCAGTGGTGGATGCTGCTGCCCTGGTATGTTCCTGCAGTTGCTTCTCACGACTTCCAAATGAGGAGTTTACTCAGTGAACAATTTAACATAAACTCAACTAATCACTTTAGACCAGATGTTCTGTGTTTTGCTTGGAGAAAGCTTTCAGTGGTCATATGCAAACAGAGAAGGAACATCACTTTAATTAATTAGTTTTACTACGAGTGCAGCTCACACAAAGTACCTTAGATCACTAAGTCACAGTACTACAACAAAATCAATTAAAATCCAAGCAGTAGTACTTGCCATCGTTTACTTAAACTAGTTTCTGTCACCATGGTAACCGTTTTTTTTTAACTAAGGTACCAGTAAGTTTTCCTCAGCAGCTGCCAACTTCCAAAGTCTCAGATAAGTCCAAGAAAAACAGCTCCTCGGGAATGTTTGACGTGTTTTCCAATAGGGAAACTTCTACACTTCGCCCGGCAAAAAGGTAGGCGAGTTTTTAATTCAACTTTAAAGCTATTTGTAGAAGGCGATGACCACAGTGTACGGTGGGCTAAGAAAATAGACTTCAAGTTTTGAGAAGATTTCATGGTGTAGTCAAAATAGCGCTAAAATAATACCTTAGCATCCGTCAGAATATTATTGCAAGAGAAAATCCACCTTGTTTTTTTATAAAGTGCAAATAAACTTTATCCTTAGGGTGGTAAACCACATTTTTGGCTGACGGTACTATTATAATTAAAGGTTTTAGGAGAAAATATAAAAAACTCTTTTGTAGGGAATTTTCATTGGCGATTGTCGTAGGGGGTTTCTGTATTAAGCCCCTATCAAAACAGACCTTTTACATTTGACTTTTGATCATTAGCTTTTTGTTGAAAACCTTAAACGTAACTTCCTTCAGTTTATAACGTCGACGTTAAATTAAAAAAACCTTAATGAAATCGCTATTTATAAATGGTAAAGTTGAGATTATATTTTGTAAATATATTCAATTTGAGTTGGTACGTTTGCTGTTCAAACTGAATTTAAATTTAGTTTATGAAAATAAACATTTATTTACTTACAAAACAGTCGGGCTGTCGTAAGAAACGTTGGAACAGTTTATAGATAGCTCACACTGATCCAGCTTAAATTTATTTGAATAATTACAAGATGAAAATTTGTAGTATTTGGGGTTCCACATGAGAAATAAATTAGTTATCAACGTTTTAAACGTTAAAAGTAGTTTACTACTTTACTAAAACTAAGAATAATGTTGCAACTACAGTCATAAAACCAATTTTGTATTGAAAACAATCATAAAATTGAAATATAGCTAAGTAGTTTAATTATTTGATTGCTTCCAATACAAAAATAGTTGTAAATAATATTTTGTAGTATAATATTCTGTTTTGAACTGAACTGATAGGTAACTGATAGTTGCAAGAGAGGAAGGGAGAGGTTAAAACACCGTGTATATTATTAGTGAGACAATTTTATTTGGAACCATACCCTAGCGGAAATAGCGAAACGCAACAATAGCGCGTTCTTAGGATACTGCCAAATTTGATAGCGCATTCTAGTTGTAAAAAGGAAACTAAAAGTTGACACTAGCTGTGACCCCGCGAACTTCGGGAGGACTAAAGCGAGTGCGATATGGTGCAGTCGAATGATACGGGTCTTGCGTAGGACGGCAAGGTTCAACTGACGAGCGGGGACCGGCGCGCGGCGCGGGTTCGATTCTTCGCGGAAGAAATGTTTGCATGATCTGTAAATATTTCTTCCGGGTCTGGGTGTTGTGGTACCATGGTACTCGTAGTGAGGCATTCCTCGTAGCGCGCCAAGATGAAGCGCGCCCAGACGAAGCGCACCTAAGTTATTCCAGTTTCTGATACCCACGACACAGGGAATCCTTGTGTGGGGTCAGGACTATATAATGTGACTGTTGGGTGTTATTTATTTTATTTTATTTTTATTTTATCCGCAAATCGGGAGCGCATGCAATACAACACTGCAGCACCTTTTGCATACTACGGGTATCGCCCGACTATGCTTGTAGATTTAATGTCTTGTGCATGTGTATTGTTTAATGAATATTGTGTTGTGTAACTGTATGTGTAGAATGTTATCCTACTTCCTATTAATTATTATAAACGCGTAAGTTTGTAAGTATGGACGTATGGATGTTTGTTACTCTTTCACGCCTAAACGGCTGAACGGATTTGAATGAAACTTGGAATATACATAGGACATTTGTTGAATTAACATATAAGCTATTTTTTATCCGGTTACCACGCGAGTGAAGCCGCGGGCGGCAGCTAGTATTAAATACTTATATCGGCAAAACTGAGATAAATGCAAAGGATTCCCTGCAGTATTTTCTCTAAGTTCAATCGATCTACAAAGTTCCTTTTGCATGTATAAGATTTACATTTCCACCCGCAACTTATCAGCTGTCTTTATGTTAGTTAACCAGGAAATGATTAGTTTATGCAGATGTTAAATCAGTTTCATGGTTATCGTTAGCTCAAGAACAGCTGTATCATTTATGCTTAACTCTCAGTCTAACTTGAGAAGATTGAAAGAAACCATTTTGACTTTATTTCTTTCATTACAGTAGTTCAAAGGAATTAAACATCTTTGATGACCTCTGTAGCGTGGCGGGCGAGTGCACGGCTGAGACGCAAGAGGCGCGGTTCGATTCCCGCTACGGGAGAAATGTTTGTATGTCCTGCAAATATTTCTTCCGGGTCTGGGTGTTGTAGTAGTATGTATTTACAAAAAAAATGCATGTAAAATATTCTATCAGTCATCTGGATCCCATTGTACAAGCTTTGCTTAGTTTGGGGCTAGATGGCGCTGTGTGAAATGTCCATAAATATTTACTATTTATTTATTCACGTATATACTATTATCGGATGCTTATGAACCTAAAAAAGTAACCCCCGAATAATCAAACGCGACTCAGAGTTGACTCACGGTTTTTTGACAGTTTCTGATGAAAATCTTTCAAAAAAAAAATCGTCATTTGAGACGTGCTCAACTTTGAGATGCGTTTGAGTATTCGGGGGTAAGACCTGCAGAGTTACCGTTTGTAAAATCCAAAGAAAACATAGAACGCGGAAATATTTCACCCACCTAGCACGTTCTATTGTTCCATAGTGAAATACGAAATGTCGATTAATTTAATATCTCCACCGAAATTGTGGAATAATGGACGGGCCGCTGTCCACTCATAAAAGCAATTTTACGGCCCATTCTGAGGCCACCAATGGCCGTTTACACGAACAATGTTTTTGGAATCACGACTGCATGCGTGGGCCATTAAAATTATTGTCATTTTTGACAGAATTTTGCCTTTTTTTCGAAATTGAGAGCACACGATGGGGACAGAAAGGTGCTTCATAATGATCTCACTATATGAGAAATTTTCGTTTTAATTGTCGTCGAGAGAAGTGTGTTTATTTTTCCTACAAGTAGCATTAATTTAGCATTTATTTGTCTTTGCTATACGATTATGTAAGGGTAATGAGAAAAGCAGGTGTGTCTTTAGAGATCTTCTGTCTTCAGGAGAGCAGGTAATGAATCAGTGTTCCAAAGTCAAAATCAAAATTTCTTTATTCCTTAAAATAACGGGGTTTATTTGGACACATCTACGTGAACATTGCAAATGCAGTATTTCCGTATACTGCATTTATGTTTCTACTTTAAAGTTTTGCATGACTGGTTCTAACAAACGGAGAGGAAGGACTGGTGACGCGACATACAAAACAAACTTACGCGTCAGTCCGATTACCTGCGGCTACCTAGCCGCCACAATACTTTCATACCCCTTTACTATCTATAGTAGGTAGATAATTTATACCTATGCAACTTTTACCTTCACAAACGGAACGCTGTAGCACCCGGGACGAATTAGGATAAAGTAGGCTTGCCCAGCACCTATTCCATCCTCTCAGCTTAGTCGGTCTTTTTCACAGGAAAGACATGGTCAATACGTGCGGAGCTGACTAAGTCGCGGGTTTCCTCAAAATGTTTTCCTTCACCGTCTGAGAGTACTGGTATAGCACATAAATTTTTCGCACAAAAAAACCCATTGGTACACGACCGGATTTGAACCCACGACGGATCGGAAGGCGGGTTCACTACCAACTAGACCACCAGTGCTTTCACTTCTGTGTATAGAAAATAGTGTTAGGTTTATACAAATGTGTAAATAGTTCGTGGCGCTGAAACTCAGGAGATAATTACCACGTCTATGCCGCCGCCATGTGTGTATAACCCGTGCCTTAAGGGTGCTTTAATCTACCCTCATAAAGAGTAAGCCTCCGTATGCACAAAGGCTTGAGAGGCATAGGTTTCTATTAACATAATTATGGTAGCTTGCTGAAATACGAGAGGCTTTCACGTTTTTCGTTTGTATTCCTGTTCGTAGTTGCACTTGCGTTTTGTGGATGTGTTTCGAGCATTTTTTCTGCATAGAAATGGTAACTCAATGTTTCTAGGGCAGTGAAATTTTCAGTCTTTTGAAATTATGGATTTTATATGAACTGGTGGTATAAAAAGACTTGTCTTAAGTCTTAAGAGTGTGCAGTAGCGGATTTGCTTAATAAAATTGATGTAGAACTCTGTTATAAGTTAATTAAATGTGATTTTTCTAAAACAAAAAGAAATTTTAAACTTTTTTCTTTGGTTCCTCAGAGTGAAAAAACGATAACAGAAAAATAACATGATAAAATTTTTCTAGAAATATACAAGTTTTGAGTATGTTTTACTAGCATATTTTCAGATGAGTTTTACTTTGATATGTACGAGTAGGTAATAACTATTTCTTTAGTTGTTGAAACCAGTTTTTTGATTCTTTTTGTAGTGTTCTTGTAATTAACAATTATTTGACATCGGGTTATTTGATTTCAATATTTTGCGCGGTCTCACTCTCTGTCTTTCTTTTATACACACGAAATCCGTAGCGCTATCTCTTTCTAAATCGGTCTGAGCGCAATGGTACGGTAGCCTCTTAATATCCTAAGGTCGTGGCGATGGGTCGTGGGTATGAATCCATGTGTATCAATCGAAAAATGTATGTCTCTAACGATGAAGAAATACATTTTGAGGAAACCTGCATGTCGTAACTAGAACGTTGTACATACATAAAATCACGCCTGCTTAGGGGTAGGCAGAGATCACGGATCTCCATTTGCTACGGTGCTGACATTCTTTTTTCACTTCATTCACTCTCATTACATTATTTATGCATGCTCGTCAGTTCAGAGTACTCTTGACCTGGCCCTTTTCCAAAACGTCGCCGATTTGGTCCAGGTATGTTTCGTCCAGGGCTCTAAGGGGCTCTAATGGAACAGTATGACTATACTATGAGTAAGTAAGTAAGTTCGTATGAGTTAGTGGCCAACTCTTGTGACGGAGTTTTTAGGCCGCCTAAAGGCCTCCGTCATGGCTTAACGACTTAAAAGCCGGGACCGACAATTTAACGTGCCCTCCGAAGCATGGAAGCGCTCAGCTCGTAATGCCACTTGCGGTCATCCATCCCAATTGTGACCGCGTCCAACGTTGCTCAACTTCAACGATCAATCAAGAACGTCTAAGCAAGCTACGCCACGAGCGCTTCCAGTATGACTCTGACTGATACTAATTACAAATGTACAGGTTCGCATTGATATACCAAAATAGACACATTGATTCAGTAACAAAACCACACCACTACCTCGCGCCCGGCTAGCGTTCGAATGACCAGTGTGGTTAGATTTAATTCCTTAAACATTACAATATACATAATGAAACATCTAAATTACTGCATGCAATTATGACCCGTGAGGTATAACTAAAATCGTGGATGTGACGTCGCAACTTACACAGAAAATATCAAAGTCAAACAGAAATTCGATAAGCTCATACGGTCGGAAGTCCCCTACTTGCTTTGAGGATTTATAATGCTCTAATTACAAGGTTTAAAAGCTTTCAGGGCATTAATAATACAACCTAATGCCCTGAGCCCTGAGCAATGGTAGTCTAAGTTGGTAGTGACCCCGCTTTCCGATTCTAAGGTCATGGGTTCAAATCCGGTCGTGTACCAATGGATTCTTCTGTGCGAAAAAATTATGTGCGCTTTACCAATAATCTCAAACGGTGAATGTAAACATCGTGAGGAAACCCGCGGCTTAATGAGTTCAGCACGTATTGACCATGTCTTTCCTGTGGATAAGGCCGACTAAGCTGAGAGGATGGAATAGGTGCTGGGCCAGCCTATTCCATCTTAATTCGTTCGTCGTAAATATCGTAAAAGTTGCCTCCTGATATTATCATCTACTAGATTGTAAAAGGCCTTAGTTTTTTTATGCCCTGAATGTGTTCAAAAGCTTTTTTGGAACTGCAACGGTTCAGTTATTGCACGATATATTCGTAGTGGAGGGAGACTCTAAGGATAAACATGTCCAGTGACGTCATTCGTTGCACCAAAACATGTCCAACAAGTTACCAGTAGATGCATCTATCAATCGACAAAGCTCGCAATAAAACGGACTGTTTGCCGAAACGCAATAAAGCCTTTAACAGTTTCCAAATGAACTTTTTTAATTACACTTCGTACTCGATTTTCAGTATTGGACAAGCTGGTATTGGAAATTGTGTTTTAGTACGAGGACTTACAGTTTTGAGTGCACCTTTAATACTCTTATCGGTAAACCTAACTATGGGTGAATCAAAATATCGGTGAAAACTAGATATGTTTTAATGTCATTTTTTCAGTACAGATACATCTGAAACACCTCATAGACATAGACATAGACATAGACAAACGTTTATTCGCGGAAACTGTACACAACAACAAATACAAAAAAAACAGACTTAATAACTAGACACAAAGAGTAACAAAATAATAACTAAACTAATTTTAGACAAGAGCAAGTACAACAGTGCATGCATGATGTGGAACGCTGCCGTGTACAGTTGGGCGAAAAGTCTTGGGCTCAGCGTGTGCAGTGAAAAAGTTCACTGCGCTGATTTTCAGCCCAAGGCTTTGGCGACGCACGAACGAAAGAAGACTACCTACTACCATTATATACAACAAGTACATATTATATTTATTAAAGGATCATATATAAATAAATAAATAAAGAGCCGTAGTACCAACAAATTACAGATAAAGAGCAAAACAATAATAATAATTACAGATATAGAATTAAAAAAACCTATTTAAAAACAAAATATATATATGACAATAATAGCTTAAGCACTGCGCCACAAAGTCAACATAAAGGAAGGAGGGATAGACAGGATAGACAAACTAAAAGGAAAAACATAAAGTGTTAGCCTCAGCGAAGCAATCGCAGACAACGGTAACGGGGTATGAGGGAGCTGACGTATTGCTTTCACGAGACCAACTTTTGAAGGTCAATTAGGTGTTTTTTATATTTCATCCTAAAGTTAGGTATACTTTGTAGTGCTCGTATTGGCGGAGGAAGAGAATTCCAGCACTTTGTGGCACAGAAACGAAAACTACCACGAAATGCAGCAGAACCATGACGAGGGGTTCGTAACAATAGCGAAGACGCTCGGACCGCGTATCTATTACGATCTTGAGCCCATACAAGTTTGGAATAGAGGTAATGCGGCTTTTGTGACTTCACCACACCAAACATAAGTACTGAGAGATGTAGGTCTCTTCTGTTCTTCATGTTAAGAATATCGTGCTGATTTAAAAATGGTGTGACATGACTGCGTGGGGGAACATCAAAACAAAAGCGGGCACAGGCGTTTTGAACTCTCTGTATAAGGCGTGATGTTTTAGATAATAGACGTGGACCGTACACACTGTCAACGTAGTTAAATTTAGAAAGAACAAGTGAGTCAACGAGTTTAATACGAACGTCTGTACTAAGGTAATTTCTTATTTTGTAAATTACCTTTAGCCTATAGAAACTGTTACGGACACTTTCAGAAACATGGCGTTCAAACCTTAATTGCTCATCCATGACAAGACCAAGGTTCCTCGCTTCAAAGACACGTTCAATGGCTTCATTGTTAATAAAGAGTAATGGATTTGAATCCGATATTGTAAGAGTTTGGTTTTTTGTTCCTAAGATCATGTACTTTGTCTTCTTGGCATTTAGCAGTAAAGAGTTCGACACGGCCCAAGCCTGAACTCTTTCAAGATCTTCATTGAGTTTAGCCTCGGCAGTTCTAATGTGTTGTGGTTTAAAAGATATGTATAATTGAATATCGTCAGCGTATATATGAAACTTACAGTGTTGAATGCAGTTAGTAATGTCAGCACTGTATAAAATGAAGAGAATCGGACCCAAAATTGAGCCCTGTGGTACCCCACTGACAACTTCACGAACCTCAGACATCATAGAGACTCCGCTGTCTTTTTTAATCTCAACCAATTGTGTGCGCTTACTTAAGTATGTGTCGAACCAACGGATCACGTTTGAGTCAAAACCATAAAAATTTAGCTTAGACAATAAGAGAGACACGTTAATAGAGTCGAATGCACGTGAGAAATCGAGCAGAACTAAAATCGTACCCATACCAGCGTCCTGAGCTGCAAGAATGTTATCTGTTACGTCCAACAATGCAGTGTTTGTACTTCTGCACTTTCTAAAGCCAGACTGAAGGTCTGGTAAAATGTTCTGATCTTCCAAGTACTTGGTCATTTGAGAACAAACCACCTTTTCCAGAACTTTAGAAAGGCAGGGTAGTAAACTGATTGGACGTAAGTCCTTAATATCCTGAGGGTTAGGGACTTTGGGTATGGGCTTAACTATAGCAGTTTTCCACGCTGAAGGAAATATAGCAGACTGAAGTGATCTATTTACAATAGCAGTAATGGTCTCTAAGCTCTGAGGAAGAGTGAGAGTGATCATATCTAGGGAAACTTTGTCAATACCAAGAGCATTGGTTTTAATTTCTTTAATACATTTTAAAACAGCTGCAGAATTAGTAGTTTGAAAAGAAAACCGACTAAGACTGTATTTATTAAATTCAAAGAAAGTCATGGCAGAAATACTTACAGAAGAATTACTAGGTAAATTTAAAAAGTGATCGTTAATTTTATCAGGATTGTCGAAGAGTGGAGGAAGTTCCACAGACTTCGGTGGTAGAACTTTAGATTTTAATGTTTTCCATAATGCTTTCGAGTTTTTAAGGTGACAATTAATGTTTTGTTCAAAAAAGGCTTTTTTTTCGCTGTATAAAGCAAATGATACATGTTTTTTTAGGTCCTTATAAAAAATTCTATGGTGTTCTAGACTGGTTGCACGATACCTGGCTAACGCTGTGTCTCTGATCCGCATCATCAGCTTAACGTTATCGGTTAGCCATGGGCTAGGTGGTTCCTTAATAGCTCTCGACTTTACAGGCGCGTGTAAATCAAACAACAACGTGATAACTCGATTAAAATCGGCAACCATATCATCTACACGATCTACAGAACAAATTAGGTCCCAGCGTATAGACTCTAAATCACTAATAAACAAGTCAAAACAAATATCTTTGATCGGTCTGTAAACAATAGTTACTGGGGCTATTTTAGGCTTTCTGAAAATGAACTCGCATGTTACAAAAGCATGACCAATGTCCGACCCTATAAGCTCAACACAAACATTCCGTGATCGAACGTTCGAACAAATCACGTCGATTAGAGTTTGACTGTGGCTAGTAAAATGAGTGGGCTTGTCCACTATCTGAGTTAGTTCAGAACAAGTGAGGAATTCCTTAAAAAGTTTTGTTTTAGAGTCATCATCTTTGAGCATATCAATATTAAAATCTCCTAATATAATCAGACTATCACAGTCAGAAAAAGTATAAACTGTGTCCATGAGTGTCTCTAAAAAAACATTAACGTTAACCCACTGTGGACGATATGCGGTTCCAATAATCAGCTTCGAGGACTTTACAGTAAGTTTAAGCCACATTTGGTCAACATTTTGATTAATAGGATGGGGACATGTCCGCACGTTAACACCGCGCTTGACATAAAAACCTACGCCTCCACCTAGGCCGTCACGAGTACAAGTCGGACGCGGGAAATATCTAAGTCTGTAATTAGGTACAGAGGGGGCACGACCCAACTCACCAGCTCTGATCCATGTTTCATTGATCGCCATGATATCTACTGAGTATTTGTCCATAGCTGCAATAAAGTTATCATGTCCAGTACCTAAAGAACCAGCATTATGAAGTCCAACTTTAAGAAACTTGCTGGCCATCATTAAAAATTGTTATATACTACATTGATAGGCATTTTATTTTCTTGAAAAATGTAAAAATATAATAATGCTGGTCTGCTAATATAATTTGTATAACGGATATAAAAGTATAATGTATTATTATTAAAAAATAAAATTTTATAAAACATGCAATTCGACAATATATATTTGTATATGGTACTAAAAATAAGTTGAAAAAGATATAATTTAACGTGCAAGTACGTCAGCAGCGTTCGACACATGCATACATTCAAATGAATACTAGACTGATATAAAAAATAAACATACTGGTAGCCAAAGTAAAATAGTAACATCAATAGTATAAAGTAGGTATAATCATAACATGTATATAAAAAACCAAAATACATTAAAAGTTTAATCAAACAGTACTTTTTCCAAAAATTCGATTTAGGTCCATTTCGTTTCTGATTCGGGAATAAGGAGTACCGTGTTCCTTTCGTACGTATATTCGTCCTTCTTTGGTCCAGCAGTACTTCCACATGCGCTCACGGCTCTCCTCCCTGGCTTTGGCAAACAATTGCCTATTCACTTTGGTGAGGCGCTCGTTCACGTAGATGCGAGCGGGTGCTCCCTCTACACCGAGCTCTGTGGTGGTAAGGCCTCGCCGGACGCGGACAGCTTGGAGGTACTCATCCCGTAAAGCTCGTCGTGCGAAACGGACTATGATGCGGCGGGCACGCGCTGGCACCGATGAATCGTTCTGGGCACGATGGGGAGCCCCCTCCCTCTCGGCAAGGACGATGTCACGCTCATCCAGGGTCATGCCTACTTTGGATCCAAGTTGGTAGGCAAGATTTAACGGGTTTTCACCTTTCCGCTCAGAAAAACCAGTAATTACCACATCGTTGAGAAGGTACTCTTGTTCGCGCTCATTGAGTTGCAGTTTCACTTCTGCGAGAGCCTGCTCTAAACTACTTGTTTCCTCCGACTTGGATAGGGTTTCCCTAGTTGTTTCCAAGGCCAGTAAACGTGCGTCAAAAGCATCCATGCGTTCATTAAAACTGGAGCGTACTGCGGACAATTCCTTCTTGAGCTCACGCATTTCTTCAAGGAAGGTGCTAATAGTTTCTTTAGTAGACTGAAACTCAGAAGTCATGACTTTTTGCATATTAGCAAACTCGGATCGCATCTCTTCTCTCAGTGAAAGCACCATCTCAGCATCAATCTGTCCCGATGGCCCAGAATCACAGGAGGGAGCCAAAGAGGGCAGGGTGAGTGGCACCGCAGCTGGCTCTTCGCGGGTATGATCCTGCGACTGATAGCTATCGCGACTGACAACCGGCGTAGACGGATCTCGCCCTTTTGGCGCCTTAGCTTGGCATTCGCCACATCTCCAAGATGAGTCGACTGTCACTCCAGCCGGAATCCGAACACATTCATTGTGACTGCGCGACTTACATTTTGGACAGCTAACGCCCTCTTTTGTTCCTAAGAATTTTCCACAAGCTGCGCACCTCCCCATGGTTAACCTGGTACGGTATTGACTCAGCCGGTGATAGTTATTTAATAGATATCGTAGCAATCTTGATCACCTGCAGCTGACGTTAACGTTGGTTCTAAAGATGAAAAATAGATGGCAACACAGATGTATGACCCGGTGCAGGTGGCGAGCGTAACAGCTGAGCAGGCTTTGATATGAATCTGCCGACTTAGGCGCAGCGTAGTTCCCAGTTAATTAAACAGATGACAATATTAGGTGAAACGTTTTATCCACGATTTACAGGATTTCGGAAGCCTGCAGCGTGCACTGATTAGCGCCCGCAGTGGCCTCAACGATAAACTGAAGTAATCCACACAAAGTTTTTTCGGATGTTGAAGTTAAATTACAACACCACTATTATTTTACATTTGGGGGTAGTTTGACTCACTGATCGCTGGTTGAAATCTAGATTATGGATAATCTCACAATCCCAAAGACTTTCAACGAAAGATAATAGCTCCACTGGTTAACTGCACACTACACCGCAAGTACACTATACTTTAATAAATGTTAAGACTCTTTACATATTTATACGAATACAGGTGTCAGTTTGCATTTTTTGCTTGGTTTTAATTGGGAACGTACCTTATCGTAACCTTTATTATAGGTGGCATACAAGAAACATTGTTATGTACTCGTACATTGTACGATAGTACGGAACCCTTTGTATGCGAATTCGACCCGCACTTGACCGATTTCATTTTCTTTGATATAAATTTCGAGGTGACTCTCATAAATGAAACACAGCATTCGACATATAATTTGTATTAAATCAACAATATCCTTAATCTTTACAATTCTTTGGCGTAATTATCAGCTCGTTTAGGTACATTTAACTATATTTTGTTTACTTTAAATTCACATTTTATCCGCCAATTAACCTAGACACCTACTTATTTATATTTATTATTTTACAGTTTCTTTTTTTAATTTATAGTTACTAACTTATGTGTTGTTCGCCCAGACAATTATTAGAACTAGTGGCATTATTTGGCATAGGGGGAGTTTGGCTGCTGATCCTGGTGACGTCACTGAAACAATAAAAAAAAAACAAATTAATTGATTTGATTTCAATAGTGCTCATATAAAGGATATTATCTAGATTTCAAAATGTGCCCGAAAACTCGCGCGTTACGTAGACAAATTCGGTGGCGTTAGGCTAGCAGGTTCAAATCTCGTTATTGTCTGTTTTTGGATGAACGTCAAATAAAAAAACAATAATAATATAAAATTACGAGAAATAACAGACAATAAATTTAATATAATACAGACTGTAACTTCTTAATTTTTCACGGTTTCAAAAAAAAATACAAATGCCTCAGAACGATAATAGACCATGGTTTAAACAATGTTTGTTCTAGGAGCACTGGTGGTCTAGCTGGTAGTGATAGTGCCTTCCGATTATAAGGTGGTGGTTTCAATTCCGGTCGTGTACCAATGAAGTTTTCTATGCGAAAAAATTATATGCGCTATACTAGTACTCTCAAACGGTGAAGGAAAACATCGTAAGGAAACCCGCAGCTTAGTCAGCTCCGCATGGATTTACCATGTCTTTCCTGTGGACAAGGCCGACTAAGCTGAGAGGATGGAATAGGTACTGGGCAAGCCTACTCCATCTAAATTCGTCTCGGGCACTACAGCGTCTCGTTAGTGAAGGTAAAAGTTGCCTCCTGTTGTTGTATAAATCATCTACTATAGATGGTAAAAGGCCTTTATTTGTTATAAAACTTCACCATAAATAGCGAATATACTAAAAGTTATCTCTATAAACTTACTGCACAGCTTAAGAATGAAAACAATACAATACATAACAGGTTAATCAATTTTCCACAAAGCAATGCAAAATGAGAACCTATGCAGTAGAACTAAAACAAATCAAACGAGATAACTCAATCTATTTCCTAGCATCGGAATATTCCAGTAATTCAATTTACTTTGTAGGTAAAGCAATCTCTTTGTAACCGAAGCTAACACGATCACATTGCTAACTGTATCTGATAATAGGTATCTATAACGTACCTACTATTGTTGTAGATAGATATGTAGATCGTATAGGTGACTGAACATTTCATTGCAGACTGAAATGATTGAAGTGAGAGATTGTATTTAAAAAATGGTTACTAACCTTTTAAATTGACGTGGTTAGTAACCGTTTAAAAAATATAGCTTCCAATGAGCCGCTTAGTTTTTGTGAGTGTGACTTTAAAAATACTATATCAAAATGTGAATCGGACATTTAGTACTTTTGAAGCGCTCGTGGGGTAGCTTGCTTAGACATTCTTGATTATCGGTTGAAGTTAAGCAACGTTATGCGCGGTCACATTTTGGATGGGTGACTGCAAGTGGCATTACGAGCTGAGCGCTTTTAAATTGTCAGTCCCGGCTTTTAAGTCGTTAAGCCACGACGGAGGCGTTTAGGGGGCCTAAAAAACTCCGTCACAAGAGTTGGCCACTAGCTCATACGAACTTACTTAGTGAATTAGTTTTTGTCTAAAATAATAATAAATAGATTGTTAATATTGTTATACAAGGGGCTAAAATGACTTATTATATACCAGGTATCAATCAAACACGTCTAAAGAAGCTCTACGCCACAAACGCTTTGTACTAGTTCACTAACAAATACTGATCAAGTATTCAACACATCAGGGTAAACAAACGTCGTTTAAAAAATCATTATACACTTTCATGACTTCGAATTTTATAACCTCAAAGATTACTGCAAAACCCATAATCGGAACCAGTTAAAAATATACGAGCACTTAACAAATTCATACTTGGAATGACCTGAGCATAAAACACCATACGCACACATCCGTCGGTCGTTTCCGGGATCGTTTTAGCTTTTATACAACTCTTCAAGTCGTTAGACAACGTTTTACAACGTTATACAACGTTCTTAGAGCTTAGTGTGGAACGTGCTTAACTAGTGTTGGAATTATCAGTTTGTGGTGCAAGGAACTTTCGTATTTAGATGTTTAGATACACAAAGCAGTAAAGTTTATGGTAACAGAACTTTGAATTATGTATGTTTGTATGTATGTATATTATCACTCCCGCAAAACACCCGGACTAATAAATATAAAAATACAAAAACCGAGTCACCGTAGCCGAAAGTGGCTAGGTAGATTATTATTATTATCCCTAATGGGGCCACAATATAGCCACAAGTAGTCTTAAGACAACTTGCAGCCACTCCTGATTCAAAGTCCCAAGATGGATAATATGGTGAATTATGGTGACAGGTGATCAACTTTGAATTATTTCCAGGTGTGGGTGTTGTAGTATTTGATTATGAATTAAAAAAAAAAACTATAATATAGTTATCTGGCGCTGTCTGAAATGTCCACAGATATTTATTTTATTATTATTTTTATTGGACAGTCTCGTTTGAACAGGATACTATTTTACTGAAAGTATATTTATGGTGGGAGGCCTCGAAGGACAGAGATGGTTGGCGGAGTTTGGGGGAGACCTTGCCCAGCAGTGGGATGATATAGGTTAAAAAAAAAGTATATTTAGTAAAAACTTTCTCAGTATAAATCTGGCTCAAAAACTAATTATATTGGCGATGCATCACCGCTGAACCGCAGTTCCGCGAAAAGTAATCTTCTCTTGTAAATGAAATAACAGAGGAAGTGAGTGTAATGAGATTACGGGAAGCAAAAGGGCATTGAGAGCCGAATGAGTTATGGCCTTAAGTTATTACTCACAGACGTTTCACTCTACGTGAAAAAAACAACGAATGTTCAAACGATGTTGAGCTTTCAAATAGGAGCTCAAAAGTTCGTTTTTATTTGACACACATTGTTAGGTTTTTAGATTTGCTGAGGTTTGGAAAGGAATCTCGCTCTTTCTAGGGGAATACACATAGTTATTTCAGTAAAACGTATAAAAATACACTAAAACAAAATCTTTTCTTGAGATATTTATCTAATCTGTATTTATATTTCCCCAAGATTTACTCCCAAATACTCAAACGCATCTCAGAGTTGAGCACTTCTCAAGTGACGAGTTTTTGGTAGATTTTCATTAAAAACTGTCAAAAACCATGAGTTGAGACGTGCTCAACTTTGAGATGCGTTTGCGTATTCGGGGGTTAGTCTGGTAAATTATCGGTACCAGTGGAAATTTTCTCAGTGCTATTCATCAAGCGATATTGAACTAAAACACTTGGCAATGAAGCTCAATTTACATTGTAAGAGTTAAAGAGTGACAGTAGTCGGCTTAAGGCTCGCCGACTCATTTGCGCGGCAATTTCCTCCAGAGCCACAGAGGATCGTTGTTACGATAATAGATTTATCTTCGGCACACGCCATTTTAGGCGCATTGGCTTCGAAGAATACAGACAGGCCAAAATACTGCTAACAGGGGGTCGATTCTTGAAAGTGATTCCGAAATCACCGGTGATTATTTAGTCGAATGATGATTTGAAAATCACTCTTTTCCAAAAGTATTCTTGAATATCACACGTTTCGTACCAACATTTAAAAACTGCATACTTTGATCATAGATGTTTTCTGCATATAATGGAACGCAAATTGACCACAGTATTTGTGGTCGATTTGCGTTCCATTATATGCAGGAAATGTCGTTTAGCTGTAAACACTGGTTTTAATTCCTAATAGAAACCGATTATTAATATAGAAAAAGTTATCCGTAAAATGAAACGCATTATGTCAAACTTGACCGACGTCGCTGTACGTTTATTTCTCAAGTTTATTTATTTAATAAGTAATACTTGAAAAAAGTTAAGTACCTATTTTATTTTTTGTAATTTAAAATCTCAGCCAGTACCTAACCGAGGCACAATAATCGTCAACTTTCAGATTTATAATATCAGTAGGATTTACTCTAATAATTATTAAATCGAGTAGGTACATTTTTGTTTCTTCTTTTCTGTCTTTTGGCGATTTCCTCAAGTGCCTTCTTATTTAACATTTAGAGTAAGGTAGAATTAGTAACTATCTGGCAGGTAGGTAACTGCCTGGTAGGGGCATCAATCATCATATTTGCGTTTTTTTATTTTTTCTCTATTATTTGATAATTTACCTTTTCTACTTTTTTTGGTTCCGTACCCAAAGGGTGCCAACGGGTCCCTATTATTAAGCCTCCGCTGTCCGTCCGTTTGTCTGTCCGTCCCTTCGTCCGTCAGCATAGTATGAAAACTTTTGCACCATCAGAATATAGGAGTGACGTCGTCGGTACAAGCCGTGACTGAGAAGTTATAGGGTCTAAAATACCCTACATATAATCAAAACGTAAGTGAGGGTAAAGGTGAGTCAGACATTGCATTGAAAATCATCAATAGACCAATTTGTTTAGAACACTATTATCTGGTGCATATGGCGCGTAATTTTCGCGCAATTAATTCGCAATATTCGCGTTCAAACTCTATTTTATCGTTTTGCGATGCCTTTAATACGAACAGTATTACTCCACACGCGAAACTTATTTGGCGACAATTATCGATTTCCACAAATTGTCACTCCACAGGAGGGCGGAAAACCCGGTACTTAAAATGCAAACTTTTTAAAGAACTTTGAACTTTTTGCGCAGGTTCGGGAGAGTGGCATTCAAATAATCTCAACCAGTTAGAAAGTGATTGGCATAAAAAAAAACTACGGTAAGCTTTTATCAAAACAACAAAATAATTTACTTCCAAGTTTTATGTTCAGAACAATAAAGACGAATTAAGAAATTCCAGTTGGTATGCGAGCTCCATCATAGCGCTTTTAATACGCAGAGTAATGACATGTTTAGCATCGTCAGCGCTTAAAGCGCTTTGTGGTCATCGGCGATAGGATTTATGGCTTTGAAAAACGGCTTGCTAAATTATGATAAACCTTCTCTTCGCAAATCTCTTTGGCTTCAAATCGCAGGATTAACCCCCAAATACTCAAACGTATCTCAGAGTTGAGCACATCTCAAGTGACGAATTTTTGACAGATTTTCATCAAAAACTGATCTTGCGATTTGAAGCCAAAGAGATTTGTGATGAGACATTTTTCAATCTAAGACAGGACACGTTATAATTGTTGCACGGATATACCACATGGAATGAAGTTGTGTATTATACAATGTTCGAATACATTGGTCGTAAAGTTTTAGACTTTCAAAGCTATGTCATTATTTACGTATGGTCATTCTTTACTAATAATTCTTTAGTAATTTATATAATATAGAAAATCACCTCTTACGATCGCTGTTAATCGATTAAAATGCGACGGTGTTATCTTCTCTATACAAATTCCTGACTATGACCTCGCATTGTAAGTTTGGCGCTCCTCTCTCATAGTGGTCTGACACAATTGTAGTATTAAAAGTAATTGAAGCTAACCTAATCGCTGTTAGCCGAGAAAAATGCAATGGTGTTATCTTCTCTATACAAATCCCAGACTTTGGCCTCGCATCGCAGGATTGGAGCACCTAGTTTGTATTGGGCTGGCCACAGTTGAACTTGCACGTTAAGATTATTAAATATACATAGAACCTCACCTCTTTCGATCTTAGGATCACTATTTGCCGAGTAAAGTGCGACAGTGTTATCTTCTCTATACAAGTCCCCGACTTTGGCCTCGCATCTTAAGATCGGCGCTCCTCGCTCGTAATGGGCTGGCCATAGTTGAACTTGGACGTTCAGATCAGCTCGGAGCAGACCTTCGGCGACGGGGTGGACCTGGTACTGTCCCGGCGTCACCTGCGGAAGGAATACCTGCGGTTAGTTATAAACTGTTTGGATCTTAGTTTGTGGATTAAGACTTAATCCATAACTAACATTCTCATCACTAGTTTTCGCAACGTTGTGCGCGGTCACAATTGGAATGCGTGACCGCAAGTGGCATTACGAGCTGAGCGCTTCCGTGCTTCGGAGGACACGTTAAAGTGTCGGTCCCGGCTTTTAAGTCATTAAGCCATGACGGAGACCTTTAGGCGGCCTAAAAACTCCGTCACAAGAGTTGGCCACTAGCTCGTACGAACTTACTTAATTAGTTAAGAGACTTTCTTAACTGTAACTTTCTGTAGGTAAACAAAAGGCTTATTATTCCTGCCCTTCTTCAGATCGATTCAGATTTGCATCCGCAGCGCAATGCCATGACATCTGTCAGTCTGAAGTAAACAAATGACTGTAGCGAGCAGTGCGCTTCGCATCAACATAGCAGCCTCACAGATTTCAAATATAAAATACACAATTCAAAACTTTAACAGGTAAATACCCAGCTACCGTAAAGCTTAGAAGGCTAGCTCTGATTTTTAAGGGTGCTAGACTGCGAATAAAATAATAGTAGGTATGCTACGTTAAAAAAAAGGCCTTTTACCATCTATAGTAGATGATTTAAACAGCGTCAGGAGGCAACTTTTACCTTAACTAATGGAACGCTGTAGTGCCCGGGATGAATTAAGATGGAGTAGGCTTGCCCAGCACCTATACTATCCTCTCAGCTTAGTCGGCCTTGTCTACAGGAAAGACATGGTCAATACTTGCGAAGCTAACTAAGCCGCGGGTTTCCTCACGATGTTTTCCTTCACCGTTTGAGAGTACTGGTATAAAATAGCACAAAATCCATTGGTACACGACTGAATTGGAACCCACGACCTTAGACTAGGAAGGCGGGGTCACTACCAACTAGACCTCTAGTGCTACGTTAATATAATAGTGCACAAAAACTCTTATTGTTTGAAAACTATACCGTATAAATTCTACTCTCATTTTGATCAAAAACGTACGGCTGTCAGTAGTGATAGAAATCTAAAAATGTAGGTATTGTTATAAAAATTTGGTACATCTGAGGTTCTTTCAAAAACCGTATCCATTTACCAAATTACAATACTTTTTAACAGTCCTTTTAGAACATTTCTGAATATAAATTCTCTGCTGAACTGGGAGAAATAAAAAAACAGAATGCGTCCAGCTGCTTCTCTCCCCGAGCATGTCGTTAAAATCGACTAAGGGATAGTATTCTCTCCAACATGATGGACCATCTATATGGGCAAAGGGCTGATCGCCTGTCACCATGGTTCACCATATCCATCTTAGCACTTTGTATCAGAAGTGTCTGCAAGTTGTCTTATGATTACTTATGGTTCTGCCCATCTCACTAGGAATACAGGTGTGATAATAAGTATTAAAATTTCTAAATGTTAAACCAGCTGATTGTAAACGTTTGAAAAATTGAGATTGTGTTGGTTATGGCCATCGCTACAAATTAATTATCCGTATATTTCGAAAAACAAACAACAATCGGACTGTTTATAACAGATTGTAAATAAATTATGCAAATACAGACCAATGAATAACTGAATGCGGTTACGAAAACAAAATTAAAATGTAAATTCGTTTATTGGATTTTGGAAATTAGATACTTATTTTATATTGTAAAGTTATATTAATTATATTTATATAATTTTGTCGCAGTGTTCATGCATTATCAAACCACATTTGTCACTTTGACGCTCGAGATATAAGTGGTAAACAGTTCAGCTAAACTGGAGATATAATTTATCTAAACCAACCGCCCATACTTAACCTAAAAACTTACTTTTTCATTAAGTACAATTTTATGAAACTTTTAGTATACCTACTAATAACGTGAAGTGTGAAAACTTATGCTGCGAGGTTTATTTACCTAAAACTAAAGTGATTTCATCGGTTTGTTTACATAACTTGTATATCCAGTTTGGCTGAATATTACCTACGGTTACCGTCAGTCATACATTGTAGGTTTCATCCTACTTGAATAAAGCCGTGGATGTTAGACTTTTTGGTCGAAATACCTTTGATCAAATACGGTTGTAACAGCGACACGAAAGAAGAAGCGGTTACCGTTTCGCAGACAAAGCTCTCATTTTACCTGTTTTAATTACTTTCCGAACCAAGTCTTAATCATAGCAAGTGCTGAGCTTCTCCGAGGCAGACTCTGATAATTATAATGTTAATAGGTCGCTATTTCTTAACATTTCCAGAGATCTTATTGTATATGTTCGTTATCAGCTTCATTTTGCTAGGAGAAAGTAAGGTAATTGCCCGACTTTCACATATTATGCTTAGTTTTCTTTATTAAATAAATATTAATTGTGGACATTTCACACAGCGCCATCTAGTCTCAACCTAAGAAAATCTTGTATTTTGGGAACCAGATGGCTGATAGAATAATTATATACCTACTTTTTTGTAAATATATACATATAATGTACTTAGGTATAATACATAATACTACAACACCCAGTCCGGAAGAAATATTTCCAGAACATACAAACATTTCGGATGCTAGTTTTCTTATGTTTACTTGTGGCTCTGCCCATCCCATTAGGGATATAGGCGTGATAATATTTATGTATTAAGAAGTTTTTATTCAAAAATTCGGACTTTTTATTTAATGTCGTTGATAAAAATGATTACTTACTCTATTTGTTAAATATCTTAACGAAATCATTGAACACGCTCAACTATCTATAAATGTTACATACATTACTAGTATTACCTAATCCCCTGATAGAGGAATAACGTCGTAAAATCCAGTTAGCCATCAGACACTGAACAATAGCACTAAAATCCGTCCTAGATTCGAAAATCCGTAGCTCTCAGAGATTCGGAAGCATTAAAACTTGCCACTATGGAATTCTAGCTGAGCCTCGAATTCACAGCTTAGCGGAGAGACAAGCGGTGAATGATGGCCTTGGAGCTTCGCCGAAAGAGTTTAAAATTTCGAAGCTAGAAAAATATATTTCAGGCAACATTAGAAAAGTTAGAGATCTAAAACCTACGGCCCATAGAAACGTAAAATATGTCAACCTAAAATTGTAGAAACCGTTAGATTGTAATATATCTCGAGATTGTAAACTCTCGAAAGATTGTGAACCGTAACATTATTGCTTATAATTTAATGCATTATTACTTATCCACCCAGATCGAAGTCAGTTGGTTAGGTCAGTAGATTAGGTTTGAGTAGTGACCATAGTAGTAGCATAGTGACACAATAACATTTTTTGGCCACCGAAGCTTCAAAAAATGTTCTGACCATCAATTGCGTGCCTTGATTGTCACTCATTCAACTAGTCCGCTTCGCTAAACGCTCAGCTTATGAATGAACACAGCCAACCAACTATGGTTTCAACTTAAAACTGTTACTACACTTACAGTTAATAAAGTATATTTGAGTCGAGTTTTGTTTATGTTGCCAAATTGAATGCTTACAATGCTCTGTACAGAAAGTTGGGAATTTCACTCTTTTGTAAGAATTCTTTGGAAAGTTGCATTATTCTGCGAGATTTTAGTGAAATTATAGTGATTTTAAGAGAATGGGATACTCTTCTGATGATTGTGAGAAATGATGGAATGGGTACCTAAAATGCTGTCGTATACCTTAGTTCATCGAGCATATAACTGAATAGAGTGGTATTGTTATTTGTTTTGTTCGACAACGAATTCCGCCAAAACAGAAGCCCGGTCGCTGCGCTCTGATTGGCCGACTCAAGGTCAAGTAGAGCTGTGCAATAAAGTATTCATATCGATATCGATAGCAATGTTTGTTAGGTGGTATACAAATAAAGTTTATTATGTATTATGTTTATGTGTGTGTCGTTGAATATTTTCGTACGTAACACACAGATCACTTTTTGGTTTGGTACTGTTTTAGCGCGAGCGTGAATTGTTATTATCAGTGGCAAAAAACTGATCAGTTTCGGAATTGGATGGCTCATATTACTGCTCTATTCAGTTATATGCTCGATGACCTAGTTCAACTTGTAGGCCTACATGGTCAGTGTCAACGCAAGCATCTCCAAGGTGAGGGTTGAGGGGTGAGGGGGGACCCGCACATTCACGCCAGCTTCGCATTTATAAATTAGTGAAATTATGGATTCGTTTACATGGGAAAGATCGATCAGATAAACTTTAAAAATTGTTGATTTCAGAAACTTTAATTTAACTTACCTTAGATTTTTACCTTAAACTAACTTACCTTAGATTTTTTCAAAGTAGAAAGTTAAAACAATTTATACAAAGAATTGCTCATTAAAAGGCATATTTTAACGATAATCTACTTCGCAAGTACCTAATATCGTAAAAGCTTCTCTAAAACATTTTTATCTCTAATATTGTAACTTATCTCCCGAAAAAATACTTTTCTCCTAAAAAATGTTAGGTTCTAATGATAATGACAATATTTCTTTCGAAATTGATATAAATGACCATAATTATTGCGAAACAGACCATTACTGAAAATTTGGATAAAATACTAGGTATATCAACGTAAAAGATCAATCTATTAGTTACATCTATCATCAACTACAAGAAAGGTATTCCCGAAGAAAAACCTATTGGTGCACGACTGGATTTGAAGCCACGTCCTTAGGATCGGAAGGCGGGGTTCTAATAATAATAATTATCTACTCACAGGCATGTCGTTGATGTAGAAGGTGAGTTCAGAAGGCGGTCGGCTCGGTCCGGAGGAGCAGTTCGCCCGCAGGATGTCCCCCGGTGTGTAATAATGCTGACTCGTCACTAGCGTCGGCGTTTTGGGAGGGAGTACTGTTGAAAAAAACAATATTTTATACTCATTCAACTAATTTCCTACAAATGCTTTGCATGCCTGTAATTGGTGCATTCTATAGTACTATTTGTGTGTACTTACTGTCTCTATTAGTATGATAAAAGCGATAATTATAAATGCGAAGGTGTGTAGGGTCATGATGTATAGGCCAACTCTAGTGACGGAGTTTTTTAGGCTGCCTAAAGGCCTCCGTCATGGCTTAACGACTTAGAGGCCGGGACCGACTGTTTGACGTGCCCTCCGAAGCACGGAAGCGCTCAGCTCGTAATGCCACTTGCGGTCACCCATCCCAATTTGTGACCGCGCATATAGTTGCTTAACTATAACGATCGATCAAGAACGCCTAAGCAAGCTACGCTACGAGCGCTTCAGGTTAATGATAGATGCTTGTAACAATAAGATAATAAAGCCTTTGAATCGTAATATCCGTAACGCTTACGGTATAAGACTGATTTTCTGGTATTTTTGAAGTAAATTGAGAAACTTTGGTCTTAGGCGTGGATTATGCAAATATTGTACTAATATTTGTTAAAGGACTTAGTTTGAATATAACGCCAGTGACGGAAATATTTAGGAATAATAGGCAAGCGTGGTATGGGCATGTCATGAGGAGAGATGAGAGTCATGGAGAGTTATAAATTAATTTAGAGGTAGGCCAAAAAAGGGTGGATGAATTGTGTGAAAGACATGGTTAAGAAATGAGTAGGTACAGAGATGACGGGTGACAGAAGGGAATAAAAGAAGAGAACGTGCTGTGCTGATCCCATATAAAGTGGGATAAGGGCAGCAAGATGATAATGGTACCACTTAGTCGTGTGACAAGTTCTTGAGATCTGGTGGTGATAAGATTAATATTTATTTTCATTTTCAATGAAGCTCTTTCCGTGCAGTTTACGCTTAAACTTTTTATTACAAGTTAATAATTTGATAATATATTATGTTCAGCAGTGATCGCGTCTTTTAATTAGAAACCCAGTGAAAACTCAACTAAGAAAAGTCAAGTAGTAGGAATCAGTTACAGGCAGGTAGAGTAGGAAAGACAGTAGGCCAGGCCATCGTACCACAACGCACACCACAGCCCATACCACAACAATACCACATTTTTTGACAGAACTAGTGGCACTAGGTACTACTACAAATACTTCTCTGCTGGACTGGTAGTAAAGAAAAAACATAGAATGCGTCCAGCTGCTTTTCTCCCCGAGCATGTCGTAAAAGTCGACTAAGGGATCGTCCTTTTCAACATGATGGACTACCTATATGGGCGATGGGCTGATCACCTGTCACCATGGTTCACCATATCCATCTTAGGACTAAATTATAAGTGGTTGCAAGTTTTCTTATGTTTACTTGTAACTCTTGTAGCTCTGTTTACTTGTAACTAGTGACACTACCAGTATTACCCCAGAATACTCAAACGCGACTCAGAGTTGAGCACATCTCAAATCACGGTTTTTTGACAGTTTTTGATGAAAATCTGTCAAAAACTCGTCACTTGAAACGTGCTCAACTCTGAGATGCGTTTGAGTATTCGTGGGGTGGTAACGATGACACTCACCGACAACCTCCATGTTGCTAGAAACGATGGACGTAGCGAAGGAAGGTGCGTCAGCAGTCACCTCGCAGCTGAAGTTCCCTGACAGGCCGAAGCCCACCTTCGTCAGCACCACTTGACTCTGGTTGGAGTTCGCCAACTGTTGATAAAGTACCATGTCACTTTGGCTATACCTCTTGAAGTAGGAATATTTGCACTTTTTGTCCTTGTCTGAGGCCTTTTACCATCTATGAAAGATGGATACAGCGTCTTGAGGCAACTTTCACAAACGGGACACTGTAGTGCCCGGGACGAATTATAATGGAGTAAGCTTGCCCAGCATTCCATCCTCTCAGCATAGTCGGCCTTGTCCACAGGTAAGACATAGTCAATACGTGCGGATCTGGCTTATCCGCGGGTTTCCTCACGATGTTTTCCTTCACTGTTCAAGAGTACTGGTATAGCGCACAAAAATCCGTTGGTATACGACCGGGTTTGAACAAACCTTAGGATCGGAAGGCGGGATCACTACCAAATACGTTTTTCATTTTCAACATTCAACATACGTATTAAATTAGCATTTAATCTGCACTCATCGGTTATGTATGAAATCGTGCTCGTCAAACTCTCAAGCAGCAATCACGATAATCCTATCTCGCGAAAGCCACACAATTTCCTCTCAGAGAGAACATCAAATTGATCAATCCCGAATGGATATTGAGTTATAAAAACTCGCGAGCACATTCCCACTCCGTAAGAATGAAATAGAAACAAAATGCCTGTTATTAGCGCAACAGCAGCTTGAGAACAGCTTGATCGTTATAAAATACTAACACGGGAATTACAGATTCAGTAGTTAATTGTGGTAAAAGATTCAGTAGGACAAATACTGCTCCCCGAGATACAGGTTTCTCAACTAGTTCGACGGGTAGGATGAATTCAACTCGACCACAAAAATTCTATCTACCTACAATAAGTTGACTTATCTTGTCGTTTGCATTGTATAGTATCAAATAGTAATGTAAACTACTTAGATTTATTAAATGACATTTCGGTTTATTTACATAATTTTAAGTCGAGTTTCAATTTTAAAAATTAGTTTTAATTATATGGAATCTGGTGGTTGTTGTTGAAAGATTTTACTTGTTAACTTGAAATAAATAAATTGAAATTGATTTGTGTATTTTTTGCTCACTGATTGTGTACACGTAAATGGCATCGACGACAAAGAGAATACAGCTAGTCTATTAAATAAAATGCGGTTATGAATACGATTAACCTAAAACATCCTACTGCTGATCAAAGGCCTCTCCTTTTCTCTTCAGCCGCTCCGGTCTCGTACCAGTTCGACCCTCGTCCAAACTATAAATAAATAAAATAAAGTTCTACTGAGCCAGCCGCCCTCGCCAATTATCACTGTGAGTGTGAAAAAGGAGGGCATGATAAGGATGAACATCTGCTGCGTCGCAGGCAGAGAGAGATGACTGAGTCCTTGGAAAAAATAGTCGGGCGAATGTGAAAAATGCTGCCGAGACGTCTCTTGATTGTTTTGAGCGTCTAGTTTCTTTGTGTTTCGATGGTGTCATTACAATTGTCTTCGCAGGCAGGCTGTACAAAAGCTTTGAAAATATAATGAAGAAAAACACCAGTGTGTAAACTGTACGATTTCAGACACATTATTTTTATTTGGTGGTCACTGGTGGTCTAGTTGGTAGTGATCCCGCCTTCCGATCGGGGGTGGTGGGTTAAAATCCGGTCGTGTACCATTGGATTTTTCTGTTCGAAGCCTAGTCCATCTTTATTCGTCCCAGCAGTCATTGTTTAGTATAAAGGCAAGATTATAAAAATTACAAACCAAATTATGTAGCAGTAAAGAGCAGTAAAGGAAGAATTCCGTAGGAAACTCAAATTGAAACGTCTGCTTTATACTTTGATCAAATTCAATTTTCCGCCAAAATAGGTTAATATTAAGACATAAAATACAAAGAAAGGTAAATTACATGTACCAACTCATATTACAATTTTCTTGTTATGTTAAGATAAAAAAATACCCAAGAACGAGCTAACACACAGTGAAGACTTCTGAAGTCATCACAAAGAATTGAACCAATTAGAAATTACCCTAAACTAGTAAAATAGCAAATTGATTTTTTTTTCACTTCATTTTATGCTTTCACTCTCGTGAACTATGTCCTGTTCCAATATGCTACTAACGGAAGACATATTGTCCATAATCATAGTAACGATTGTGTTTTAGTCAAAAATGAACGACACTTTTCGACAAATTACAACGTTGCTATGGTAACAAACGATTCGTCATCCGTCAGTAGAATATAGGAATCGAGCATTAGTCAAATCTACCGACATCCCCTTTTTCAAAATCCTTCCAGCCGTTTAGGCTACAGACAAAGAGACTCAGTTACACCCCAAAAACCTCCTCGCAGTCGGGTAATGAAAGTTCTATGTGGGTCATAGTAACAACAAAATATACTCAGTTCATTCCGAAGTACAACAACGCTCCAACGCCATCTCCTGAGTAATCAAAGCAAAACAATCATTGTTTGTCTTCAAAAGTTGTCGTCCAAACTGTACAACTCAATGTTTGCCTATAAATAAATATTAGCACAAGCCAGTTCCAATGAGAAGGAAAACAAAGCTTTAAAGCCGGTTTCAAAGTATGGCTTCCCATAAGCAAAGAATTGAGTCACACATTAACTCGTTAAATTTTTTTTTCCAATTCTTCTCAATGAGTACATATTATAGACTAATTGATTTGCTGTTCTGAGGACTTCAAAATATACACTGTGCTTGAGAACCACGCTTAATGGCCACCTCGTTCCCTAACACCCAAAGCAAATTCCTTCATTGTTTGTTTTGTTTTTTGTAGTGTAGTAGGCGGTTTTTGACTCACGACCACCCTTTTTATAAAATCTGAGTATAGTATTTTAGTTAAAGCTTAAATATATACTATAATATATTTAACTATACTCACACCTTTTTGTTATTGTTTTGCTGATATATTTAAAAAGTGAACGCATCAGAAGAAAATAGAACACTGCTGAATGTTTATGGACGTCTAATACATTATGGTTGTGTGATTCACAGATGTCTGTGAAAAGGAATAGCAAAATAAACCACCATGAATAACTTTTCAAACGGTTGATGCACCTGTTTGAGAGCTTTAGAACCAAATTAAATGAGATGTCCATTTCAATATGTTTATTTTCAGATGTCACAAACATACAATTTACAATTTGCTGTTCGCGTCATGCTTCGTTGGAATCGGCAGTAATTACTGTGTACATTGATTTATAGCTTCCTTGTCCTGTCTTCTCAAACTGTTCTTTTGTTCTGTAATGAAGACATTTTTTTCCTTTGCGTTACGGACATGCGTAAGTTCAATGTACATATTATTATATCGATTACCTCGGTAGCGTGTCGGAGTGCTCGGCTGATACGCAAGAGGCACGGGTTTGATTCTCACTTCGCCAGAAATGTTTATGTTCTGCAAATATTTCTTCCGGGTCTGGGTGTTATGAATTATAAATATGTATTTACAAAAAAAAAAGTAAGTAATGTGTTCTATCAGCCATTTGGTGCTCATGGTACAAGCTTTGCTTAGTTTGGGGCTAGATGGCGCTGTGTGAAATGTCCACAAATATTTATTTATTTATTGAAAACGTTTCAGATTTGAAAAATAAAATAGAAATATAAATTTGAATCTAATAATTTAAGTTTTTCGTCTGGTCGAAGCAATGCGCGATCCAAGAGCTGGTTCTTATTTGGCTCAATGGATCAGTATTGCCTTCTTCTAGTCTTGGGCACTCTTCCACCGTCTGATGAGCTGGATCAGGTGTTGAATCTATAGACCGTTTGCTAAGGCCTTTAGATAGCCCGACTGTTTTTTTTTTGTATTTTGTAAATTATATTTGAATAAGTTCCAAGTTTCTTTCTGTTAATAAAGAAGTAAAATATTTAATAATCGAAATTATTTCGAGCTTGAATACGAATAACTAAATCCTCGGTCGATTGGAATGGAATTGTAGGTTAGGTAGCTCATCAGAATTCAATACGACCCTGTATTTAGTCAACTGAAGTAAATCACGAATCGAAACAGAATAATCGGATGCCATAGTCCATTTATTTACGTAACAAACAATAAGCACCTTCGCTTCCCCTTTGAATTAATTAAATTCCTAGTCTCCATCCCTTAATTTAAGGGGCTGGTACAAGTTACGAGGATATAAATATTAGAGTTGAAATTACAGGCGTAATTGGAGCGGGACTGGTGATTTGAATTTCTAGTTCTTAGTTTTAGTGGGAATTGGTTAGAAACATCAATAAACTAACTTTATTATTATTGGTTTATCAAGCTGAGATCGACTTATGGCCCATTCATAAATTCAGCTGACTTTGAATCCTTTCACCACCCTGGTTCCTAACTAGTGACCTTTTACTATTATATACTAGATGATATTATATTATACAGCGTAAGGAGGCAAATTTTACTTTTACAAATGGGACGTTGTAGTGCCCGGGACGAATTACGATGGAATGGGCATCTATTCCTTCCTCTCAGCTTAGTCTGTCTAGTCCACAGGCCTTGTGGCCTTGTTTCCTCACGATGTTTTCCTTCGCCGTTTGAGAGTACTGGTACGCACATAAATTTTTTGCATAGAAAAATCCAATGGTACACGACCGGATTTGAACCCACGTCCTTAAGATCGGAAGGCGGGGTCACTACCAACTAGACCATCAGTGCTCTTTTCCTTCAAATTGAGCCAGCAGTTACTAACACAATGCGCTTTCGGTTCGCCACCTCGGAACAATACGCCTAATGTACTAGAACCGTTATCTTCTGTTTCCGAAATATTTAAATTAATATAATTTGATTAGCTATTCCTTTTGTCGTTCACTGTTGTCGTGAAATTGTGATAAAATACCATTTCTTAAAGTTTTCTAAACAAACACTTTTACGATACCATCATTTTTTGTAATATTTCCCGTTTCCTACTATTCAATTTACAGAATGTCCGTAGGTAGAATTGTAAAAACTAGTACGACACGTAAGAGTTGCGGGTTCGATTTCCGCTACGCGAGAAATGTTTGCATGTTCTGCAAATATTTCTTCCAGGTCTAGGTGTTGTTAATTATAGAATGTATTTACAAAAAAAGTATATTAGTATTCTATCAGCCATCTGGTGCCCATAGCACAAGCTTTGCTTAGTTTGGGGCTAGATGGCGCTGTGTCAAATGTTCACAAATAATTATTTATTTATTACTACTTCTAGTAGTACTTTCGTGCACTTGTTCATTGGTGCACAATCAGATTTGAACCCACGACCTTAGGATGGGAAAGCTGCAACTACTCGTAATTGTAAGAAATCATAATTCGGACATTATTAGGTTTGTTTAACTTTTCTACTTTTTTTGAGGAGATAAGGCAAAACTGAAAATCTCCAAAAATATTCTACCTAAAATATAACTAATGAAAAGCCAAGGTTAAAAACCAAGGCGACAGAATTGAAAAAGTTTTATACAAAACTGGTCAAGTTCGATTCGACTACTACATTGAGGGTTCTCGCTTTACGTTTCAGTTAAGAGTTATTGTGCGATGAATTGGTGTTTTTTAACTTAGATTTGGATAAAAGCAAGAAGATGATGATGGTCTGGTTTAGAAAAAAAACGCCGTCTAGACCGAAACTAAGCAAAACTTGTACTATGGGAACCAGATGGTTAATAGAATACTTATATGCATTCTTGTAAATACATACTTATAATACATAATACTACAACACCCATACCCGGAACAAAATATTTGCAGGACATGCAAATATTTCTCCCGCAGCGAGAATCAAACCCGCGCCTCTTGCTTTCAGCAGAGCATTCGCCCGCCAAGCCAAGGACGTCGTCGTCTTCGGTTTTCGGAACCCTAAAAGGAAACATTTTATCACCAAGCAATCTCATTATAAGTTAAAAAAAACGCTGCTGTTCCCCGGATACCTAGCATTAGCGAGAACATTATCAGAATAAACCATAATTTCGGCCATTTACCTCAACATTATACCCGTAATAACACCAAAGTGTAATATAAAGAGAAAATCTGCCTAAACACTTCAACGCCTGCTTATACAGGCTGTTCAGAATTGGGAATTATATGTTATAATGATAATGTTTATTAATAAGCGCTTTGGGGACGGAAAATACCATTAGAAATCAAGCTGTGTCGAGAATTTGTTAAGTATAGAATTATTTTGGGTTAGCTTTTGAATTACTGAGAGCGACTGCAACAAAGAGCAAAATAAGCAATTTTCTTTTAAATGTATAAGTACGTATAAAATTTAATTTACCTAATCAGCCAATTCAGTCCTTATAAGGTTTCTTTTAAGGCCTTTTCAAGGCCCTTATAAAGTTATTAAAATGATGAAATGTAGGTATGGAACGGAACAAAAGTGATTTATGACTAATATTATACAGAGGAAAGATTTTTTTTTGTTTGTAACAAATAGGCTCCAAAACTACTGAACCGATTTCAAAAATTCATTCACTAGTAGATAGATACATTATTACGGAATAAGATAGGCTATAATTTATTAAAAAAAAAGGGAAACTTCTAAAACTCTAGTAATGTAACCCGAGGTGTCAAAAATTTACCTAAAAATCCTAATTTGTTATATACCCGTGCGAAGTCGGGGCGGGCTGCTAGTCTCTAATATAGTAGGATAAAAAAAAGTAAATATATGATATTTAACTTGTACACCCGGTATACAACAATCTGCCTAAAACACTTCAGCATTCTCACTAATATTTTAAGGTAAAACATGACTACATTTCTCTTCCACTAAATTGAACCTAAGGAATATTAACCAAATTCCAGGCCATAAAGTACATTGTTTCTGCTCAACAGGTAAAAATAATTGTACTGAACACCCGAGCCAAGAATAACAGTCTACAATCACAGCTCAGAGTGCTTGCTCCGCGTTTTTCCTCCAACTCATTGCTAAAATATGGACATAATATAATTGACGACCTCGGTAGCGTGACGGGCGAGTGCTCGGCTGAGACACAAGAAACGCGGGTTGGGTTCCCGCTATGGGAGAAATGTTTGTATGTTTTGCAAATATTTTTTCCGGGCCTGGGTGTTGTATTTACAAAAAAAGTATTTAAGTATTCTCTCAGCCATCTGGTGTCCATAGTATCAGCTTTGCTTAGTTTGGGGCTAAATGGTGCTGTGTGAAATGTACAATTTATTTATTAATTATATTCATCTGTTTTCTCGTATTTGCTAAACCCCTATTCAGTACTTACTTATTTTTTGTAAATACATTCTTGTAATACCAGACCCGGAAGAAATAATTGCAGATTATGCAAACATTTCTCCCGCAGCGGGAATCAAACCCGCGCCTCTCGCGTATACAAATATATATACATAGTCTGCTTAACACATACCCTCGAAACACAACCCTCGTTTTTCTTCGGGTAGTCGGGTAAAAGCACTAAGTATATACTGTCAAATAAAATCAAATTGCTCCAGCCATCTCCAGTGCACTGTGTCCAAAATGTGGTTCCGTTTGATGTCCCAGATTTTTCTCCTGAAAGTTTGAGATTCGCATATTTTCCGGCACAACAAGCTTTAATAGTAGACGTAATAAATGTTCGCGTCGTAAAATGAAATTTAAGGGGCGCTGAACACTGTAAGAGGCGCTATTGTGTCTTTGAACAAAGGTTTCATTGTAGAGCGATCTTTGAAAAAATATGTGGAAGGACAATGTGCGGAATACTCAGAAGTGTTCGTTTAGATCTTTCGTAGAAAATCCATGTTATTTCGTCTGGATTAACCTTTGAAGTACACTCACAGGGGATCGTACAATCGGTGCGAAGGATGGAGTGACGTGAGCGACGAGAACGTCAGGTCTGTATTGACTGGGAGGTGAGAAACAACCTTTGTTTGTTTGTTTAGTCGACTTTTACGACATGCTCGGGGAGAGAAGCAGCTGGACGCATTCTACGTTCCATACATTTTCTACGTGGTAAAAAAGTATATCCGACATTGTTAATTTTGGTTCTCGTGGTCGAAAAGTTTTCATCGCTTAGCAGTACACATTGGAAGCCAACCTTTCTAACATGCATTTACATGACTAGCAGTGGGATGTGACATTTTCGCGAAGACAAATCGTCCCATGTTCAACTTCCGCTTTCGTACACCTACATGTAGGTATGTATGTGTAAATTCAATGCATATAATATTTGAGCGTCTTTAGTTAACAGCCGTTCAGTTGCGAAGACTAGTTTTTATGAGTACATGTTAGTTATTTTGTGTTGTGTGGCAATTTTTCATTTTATACCTTGCTTCATCATTAACTTACAGTAATGCTGGACTGGTGGTCTAGTTGGTAGTGACCTTGCCTTCCGATCCCAAGGTTGTGGGTTCAAATCCGGTCGTGTACCAATGGATTTTTCTGTGCGAAAAAAATATGTGCGCTGTACTAGTACTCCCATAAAGTACAGGAAAACATTATGGGGAAACCTGTGGCTTAGTCAGCTCCACACCGTATTGACCATGCCTTTCTCGTGGACAAGGCCGACTAAGTTGAGGGAATGGGATAGGTGCTGGGCAAGCCTACTCCATCTTAATTCGTCCCGGGCACTACAGCACACTATGGAAAATCGAGGTCGGTTTCAGATCAAATATCGATAACTTCTTTATTTTTCAAGGAATATGCTTGCATTTTTGCACATTCATAGAGTATTATTTCGTCCCGGGCACTACAGTGCCAGCGTCCCGTTTGTGAAGGCAAAAGTTGCCGACGATAAATTATCTACCATAGATGGTAGAAAGCTTAAGTTTGTGTATACTTACATCAACGTTGATACCAGCGAAGGGGAAGATCTTGGTGGCGGGTACCTCCGTGGGCGAGTACCGGTAGAACTCGTGGCGCCCTCTGTACCACTTCACGGAGTAGAGAGGGGCGTCCGTCAGCTCGTACAAGCACGCCAGGGTGGCCGTGCTGCCACGTTCCACCACCGGGGGGGATATCCGCAGCTCTGTCGCTCTGAGACCACCCGCTCCTGAGAAAGAGTAAAGAGTAGTATCAGGTTTGTAAAACTCTTACGTACGGTGTAGGGGTGTACCAAAAAGGAATTCCCGAAAGTTAGCTCCTAGAATACGTAGCGGAAAGAGAAAGTTTGTATGAGATAAAACGTGTACAAAGTTCCAACAGTCGTATAATATAATAAATGCAAAAGTTTGTGAGGATGTTCGGACTGAGTGGTTAACGTGTAAAAATACCCAAATGATTGATATACTCAACAGGCATACGTCATATAGTCATAAAATTCTATACGTCGTGACTAGAAACCATTTAGAAACATATAAGCTTGGTACTTCTTTCTCTGCTGGACCGGGAGTATAGAAAAAACATAGAATGCGTCCAGCTGCTTCTTTCCCCGAGAATGTAGTAAAAATCGACTAAGGGATAGTATCCTCTCAGACATGACAGAATGAAAAGAAAGAAAGAATCTTGTGGTTCTGCCCACCCCAATATAGGAATGGGCATTTACATGGGAATTTACTAGTTAAACCAATGAAAATTGTTTGCTTACTGCGCATGTTGTGCTTACCTGTAATTGGTTTTGCATGTAGCCTAAGACAATTAATTGCTTGTGATATATACATATTTTATTCATGTATAAACTGTTAGTGAACCTAATAAATAAATAATAATGTATGTATGTAAGCTAGGCCCTTTTTATTGGATTAAGTAGGTAGGTACCACCCAGACGGAGTGACTAGTCCAGTTATTTTCATGAGCATCTAAACAATGAAGCCGGATTTGTATATTCGGATACTGTATTTTTAGTATCTTTTTCAGACAACCAATTTCCCTCTCATTCAACTCCTCTCAATTCCAATCAACGTATCCCTCAGGTACATAAAAGCCAATACCAGTATCGGTATTTCAACCAAAAAATTCGTTTTACAAATTGTACTATTCACCATTGAAAAATAAATACATATTCGCGAATTTATCAAACGTCATTGTTTGCCATTTATTTTCGCTGAAACGAAACACGTAATTAAAACTCTTTGACCGTGAGTGAACGCTACAAAAGGTGGAATCGTAAAAATGGCCGCGGTGACAGGAAAATAGGGAAGGTTGGATCGTATAAAACAGGTTGGCACCAAACGTTATCGAAACACTAGCGAGTTTGAAGCGAACTTGCAAAGTGATGGCTACAAAAAAAGGTTTTTGAGTATTGTTATCAGTCATTTATTTTTGTCATCTTACTTCTTACTTATATTATAAATGCGAAAGTGTGTGAGTTTGGATGTTTGTGCCTCAATCACGCCTAAACCGCTGAACGGATTTAAATGAAACTTTGAACATACATAGTATATGTGCTGGAATAACATATAGGCTACTTTTTATCCGGGTACCACGCGAACGAAGCCGCGGGCGGCAGCTAGTAATATATATTTTATCTTGTTAATTTAGTAGGTGTACATCCACTATTGTTTCGTTACTACTGTCCTTATCTTTCAAAGTTATGTCCTGTCCATCCAAAAGTTGCCTGGAAGAGATCGCTCTTAGCGATGAGGCCGCCCATTGTAATTCTAATTGTTCTGTTAAGTGCCTATTTTGTTTTATTTTAATTTTATCTGATGTGTTTTACAATAAAGTTATATTGTATTGTATAAGTTTCTGTTTTATTTTTAAACTGAAGAAAAAAGAACAAGTTTGATGAAATGAATGAATGAATGAAACATTTATTTGGCACACAAAAAACCTTAAACTAACTTATATACTACTTAACTAAAAGTGTAGATGCCAAAAAGGCGTCCAGCTCAGCGTGTGTTGGAAGTAAGTAAAACTTACAACAAACGCTGATTTTCGGCTGTAACCTAGTTAGGGTAGGGAGAGTAATGAAATGAAATGAAATGAAATAATTTATTTGCGTGAAGTGTGATACATAGAGAACTTAAATATCTAATTTGGATTCACACGCTTCGCTAGGAAACCCAGCATGCAAAAAGGACTTTATGATTATAATTGTTGTGAATTAAATAATACATTAAAATTTCAACTTATTAAAATATAAATTCCGGCATTAATTGATAAATTATTACAATATATTTTAACTTAATAATTCATTGATACTATAAAAACATTTGTCAACCAGCCATGTATACAATTTAGTTTTAAATTTATTAAATGGTAGTTCTCTAGTTGATCTAGGTATCCTATTAAATATTTTAATACACATTATGTAGCTATTTTTGTGACTTAGAGCAGTTTTTCGAACTGGAAGTAATAATCTAGTGGGGTCTCTCAATTTTACTCTCGAATTTATTTGATTTTCATATTTTTTAAAGAATTTGTTGTGTTCAACAACAAAACAACATACCTGAAATATATATAGACTGGGCAATGTAAGCAACTTCAATTTTTTAAACAGTGGCTTGCATGAGTCAATTGGACCAGCACCACATGCAGCTCTAATGCATTTTTTCTGAACTATGAAGGCCCTATTGATATCAGTCGAATTACCCTTTATTAGTAGGTGCAGCAACGACAATCACAGCAACATACATAAAAACAGAACAGAACTAACAATAGGAAGATAGAAAAACAGAGGTGGACACTAATATGCTTGAAAGGATATTTATATTGATCCACAACAAAGTATACCGTTGAATTTTATGCGGCGAGCGGAGTCACCTGCGACCTCTCTTCAAAGATCACAACAAAAGGTAAAAGCTGGTAAAAGTGAGCGTCGCTCGCGCGGAAAATGTTTGGGACGGTATGCGACGCGCCATGATGCTAGAAAGGTTTGAAAATATAAAGAAAATTCTATAAATTGTTATTCGAATGGAGCCTTCCAAATAGCCACCGTAAAATCTCGCTAAAATAACTTTCTTAAAATTGTTGACACATTATCAGAGTGTCGAAGTATTCTTTTTTTTTTTTGACTGTTTTTATAATTACTTTAACTAACAAGGACAACGCCTTAGGTACCCTTTTCCGTTTACTTTTTCAAACAAAATCGACAAACAACACAAAAAAGGTAGGAAAATAAAGAAAGTACCTACTCTTTTTTCTTAAATTAGTCGAATTGAAATGACACGGCAAACTGTGTTGACATCTTTAGAAGATTAGAAGTAAAACACAGCTCTTTAACAATAGCTTCATCGCTTCACACGCTCGTATCCCTAATGGGGTGGGCAGAGCCACAAGTAGTCATAAGAGAACTTGCAGCCACTCCTCATTCAAATTCCCAAGATGGATTATGGTGCACCATGGTGGCAGGTGATCAGTACTGTTTTTTCCAGCTACTGCGTTTATTTGTTGTTTAATTGTGTTGTGTACCAGCTGTTTATTGTACAGCTGTGGGTACTATTATTACAGTCGTAATCTCATTAGTAGAAACCAAAAGTAGGCCAACTTAATCTGATTTTTTTGGTTTTCCTCTTTTTGTTTGCTCAACGAGCTCGTCAAAGATGATGTGTTTTCTTATTATATTCCATTGCCTACATGAGTGGGCAGTTTGTTCCTGTAAATGGCTATAATTTGGCATTCTATCTATCTAGTCACTAGTTCTTTCGAACTAGTGTGGTGAAAGGATTTAAACTGCGCCTCAAAGGCTCCACACATATTTTTGAACTTTCAAGTTCTAAGACATGCCAGTTTCTGACGATGTTTTCCGTCGCCGTTTGAGAATAGTGCATGACCGGATTTGAACCCGAACTTAGGATCAGAAGGCGGCGCCGCTCTCACTAGACCATCAGTGCTCAAACATGAAAGATGATCTATATGGGCGATGTTCTGATCACCATGGTTCATCATAACCATAGGCGAACTTCTTTCATCACACTGGTTAGCAAGGACTAGTGACATGACTAGATTCTATGTGGTTATTTACTGTGAATTTCAAATGGTTTCATCAGAAATTCATGACACAACATCAATTTTCACGATACTTCACAGTACAAAACTGATAGCCAGCCTCTGATATATACAAATAAGCCTCAAGTCAGATGAACTTTACATCACTATCTGAATTGGCCCAAAATCCAATATCGAACCAACATTGAATGCGAAATTCCTACGCGAACTAGGGTCTACGCTACGTGCTGCGAAGTGCTACGGAGTGCTACGTGTGCTACGAAGCTCTGCGTACTCATATACTACTATAAACTAGTTTCCTAATGTTATGGGCCATTTACTCCATCGCCGAATCCTGCAAGCGAACCGTAACGACGAATGTGGAAAAAATATTGTCGTCTCGTTTTTAGGGTTCCGTACCCAAAAAGGTACCCTTTTACTAAGCCTCCGCTATTTGTCCGTCCGTCTGTCAGTGCGCTGCTCATGAACCGTAATATTTAGAGAGTTGAAATTTACAAAACATGTATTTTATTGCCGCTATTATAACAACAAAACATAAAAATAAAATAAAGGAGACCCTATACAAGAAACGTTGTACATGTACGATGGTACGGAACCCTTCGTGTGCGAATTCGGCTCGCACTTGACCGGTTTTTTATTTGTTCGTTTGTCTTTTACGTAACGGTGTTTCAGATCCGCGACTGTATCTGACCAAATTTAAAAATATCCAAGGATTTGGTAAAACATAAATAATTTTATTGTTTGTACCTTTTCGTATCTATAATTAAAACGATCTACACTGACAAAGATTTCTTAATCATTTCACGTTGGCCGTTCAAATCGTTCAAAATATACAACATACATATTATCACACCGGTATCTCTAATGGGGTGGGTAGAGCCACAAGTAATCATAAGAAAACTCGCAGCCACTCAAAGTCCTAAGATGGATATGGTGAACCACAGTGACAGGTGATCAGCCCATCGGCCATATAGATAGTCCATCATGTTGGAGTGGATACTCCCTTAGTCTTTAATGACATGCTCGGGGAGAGAAGCAGCTGGACGCATTTTATGTTTTTTCTTTACTCCCAGTCCAGCAGAGAAGTAAAACTCAAAATATAATCGCTCTATTACTAACGTAATATTGTTCATTTTACAAAGAAAGCTACAACGTATAATGTGACTTTCATAACCGTTAATTAGGTGATCTAGAACATTCTTCGTTGATAATAATGGTATCGGAAGTTTGGCTGGATATTGGTTAACTTATTTGCTGAGTTAGCTTCCAAACAGAGCAATGAAACTGATTGTGTAGGAGCTGGTGGGCATTTTCTTACGTCACTAAGGTCTAAGGTCGTGGGTTCAAATCCGGTCGTGTACAAATCGATTTTTGTGTGCGAAAAAATTATGCACGCTATATACCAGTACTCTCCAACGGTGATGGAAAACATCGTGAGGAAACCCGCGGTTTAGTCAGCTCCGCACAACATTGAACATGTCTTTTCTGTGGACAAGGCCGACTAAGCTGAGAGGATGGAATAGATGCTGGGCAAGCCTACTCCATCTTAATTCGTCTCAGGTACTACAGCGCCCGTTAGTAAAGGTAAAAGTTGCCTTTTGACGCTGTATAAATCATCTAATGTATCTACATTAGATGATTTATACAGCGTCATATATTACCATCTGGTAAAAGGCCTTAGTATAAAATTTACGATCATTACGAAAGATGGAAAGCATGAGGATGATGTTGAAAGAGAGTGATTGCGAGAAATAAAGTGAATGGGGCGCTACACACCTTTATGAACTGCTGGAAAGTGTCCAAAAATGCACGACTGGCTGTACATAGAGGAGTACTAGTGCCGACACTTATGTATGGTAGTGAAAGTTGGGTATGGCAGAAGAAAAATCAGAGTAGAGTGAATGCTGTAGAAATCCGTGCGTCGCGAAGTCGAATAACTTTTCAGAGATAGGTGATGAGGGTTGAGAAAGGTACACATCAGTCCGGCAGAAAAGTAAGAAAAGAGGTAAAGGAATGATTTATGTTTACCTATTTATATTATTTTGGATAATATATCAGAACACATATCCACACCCGTATTTACGAATTTTCAATCAGACTTGTACAGTTTGACGTGAGAAAACGACCCCTGGCTCCCGGACTAAGAGGAATAAATAAGTTTCTGATACGTTCACGCTTTGCGGAGTACCGCTCATTCGGTATTGTGACTTGTTTGTGGTCTCCAATCTATATATCAACGAATTCCAATCTATTTATCGGTTAACTGTGGTTCGATATTCGATGTTGTTCGGGTTAATTCTTGGACACTTATAAGATCAATGACCTTTGATATAAACCGGTCATGTGCGAGTTGGATTCGCACACGAAGAATTCCGTACCATCGTACTTGTACATAAATGTTTCTTGTAGGCCCCCCTTTTATTTTTATTATTTGTTGTTATAGCGGCAATAGAAATCACTGTCAAAATTTCAACTCTCTGCCTATTATGGTTCATAAGATACAGCCCGCTAACAGGCAGAGGGATAGACGGACGTACAGACAGACAAATGGGCGGACGGTGGAGGCTTGGTAATAGGGTTCCAAGGGCACCCTTCGGGTACGGAACCCTAAAAAAACTTAGACTTTATCATCATCTAACAACTAATATCTGAAGTAGGCAACATTTGCCTACTTCGAATGAAAATAATTATTGAATTATATGTCTTTTGGTATTCTTTTCGCCCATAGTTTAATAGATCTAACCATCATTATTACTTTCTGGTAACTCTATATTTATAAACAACAGTTTAAATATGAACCTTATTTTAACTTTCATAAGGCTTGATGTTGACTGCAACCAAAGAGTGTGGTGGTATCATTTTAGTTCCCACTTTGATTCAACATTCAGAGTAGTTGGAATAGAAACCTTATTACTTCCTACATAAGGTTGAACTTACCAACGACATCGAGTCTACCCACCGCGACATAGTAAGACTATTGCGGTGCGTTCTGTATCACTTCAACAGTTTTGGTTCAACATTCATGGAAGGATCTACAGTTGGAATATGGACCTTATTACTTTCTATATAAGGTCGAACTTACCAACGACATCGAGCCTGCCCACCGCCACATAATGAGGATAAGAAGGTGCGTTCTGTATCACTTCACAGCTGTAGTTTCCACTCTGGTTTGGCGTTACTCGGAGTAGGATCACGTGTGTTTCATTTGAATTGAACCTCTGCGAAAGAAAAAAGTAAATATAGTACCACTACTAAAGTGTTACCAGCCCCCTTACTCTGAATGACCAAACAAACCGTAACGCGGCCACGTTTGTGGAATCACCGTGTTATCGTGTTCTATATGACGATTTTGTACTGCAAGAACACGACGCGGCACGTCACAAATAGGTTACGAGCTGTCAAGTTTCGTTTGGTCATCGAGAATGCCCCCTTGGCAGGTGGGTTGACCAGGTGACTATTTTATGGCCAAATATGAATCTGCGGATGAATCGAATTGCGTACTATTCACCTACAATTCAAACCATTTTACGAAAATGACAGGAATCGCATAGGATTTTCTATAAAATGGAAAAATGAATTGCTATAATATAGATGAATTGCTCAAAGTGACCTTTTTAGCCCCACAGTTATTTAGAACTAGTGTAGTGAAACGGTTAAACTTCTAATAAAAATAAAATAACGTAAAACTTGTGTCGTTAGTTTAGTTTCCTAGATTATGCCTGTTTCCTTTCGAACATAAATTCGAACGGAAAAATTCAATGTTGCACGACCGGATTCAAACCCATGACCTTATTATCTAATTGCTCTCACTATGGCATAGTATAATAAAATTATAATTTTTAAAAAGCTTATATTCCGAGTACAGATATAACAGGTCACGTCAATTAGGGAATATGAGAGTCAATAGGGTAAAAGCTCAAGTATTCTTCAGACTGTTTTTTATAATGTTAAGCATATTATAAAAAGATAATTTAAAATGTTTTTCTAATTTTTTATTTACTGTGAACAAGAACATATTTTTTTCATATTTTTCGTTATTTTTACATTACCTACTCATTGTCACTGGTTCAAAAACAGGTGTGCGAAAGGATAAATATAAACATCATACATAAGTAAATACATAAATTTGTAAATACATAAGTACTCATTCTTACAATACATAAAACCAATACACAGGACAAACATATATTCATCAAGTAAATGTTTGTCCTGGGAAGAAATCGAACTTATAACCTAGAGCCCAGAAGGCAGAGCTAATTACCAATAGAGCTATGAGGCCAATTAAGTAAGTTTATTATGAGCTAGTGACGGAGTTTTTGGGCCACCTAAAGGCCTTCGTCGTGGCTTAACGACTTAAAAGCCGGGACCGACAATTTAACGTGCTCTCCGAAGCACGGAAGCGCTCAGCTCTTAATGTTACCCATCCAAATTGTGACCGCGCACAGTGTTGCTTAACTTTAACGATCAATAAAGAACGTGCCAGATAGCTACTCGTAGTTATTTCAATTCAAAATGAATTTGAAGTAAATTAAATAACTTTTTATGATTTTTAATATTAGGCATGTTGATCTTCTCTAATCAGAAGGATTGTGTAAACAGTCATAATTAAATCTAGGTACTAAAATTTTTATATTAAACAAACATTTGTTAGTCAAATTTATTCATTTTAAACTTTAAGCCTAAACATTTTGACGATTATTTTTAATTTTTTTGAGATACAGTCGGGAAACCATTTTTTACAAAAGACATAGTTCTACTATGTCCAACTATTCTTAGACATGAACATTTTAAATATATTGTTTCTTGACTGTTTCTTCCATTCTTGACCAAACGAAACTTGACACCTCGGAACTTGTTTGTAATACAAAATTGTCATATTGAATACGATAACACGGTGATTCCACAAACGTGCCCGCCTTTACCCGCGTTGCGTTTTGTTTAGTCATAGTGAATAAGGCCCCAGGCGTACATTTCATTTACGCGCATGGGTAAATTCAAGCCTTCAAAAAGATACTAGTGATAAGAAAATAACTGTTTAGCCTTTCGAAGTCAGTAGACCAAACCGCGCGCGACAGCTAGTACGAAATAAAAGCTTATAGTTTTCAATTTTATGAGTTCGTAATCCTGACCTTTTACAGTCATATTAAGATTAAAGTTAGATTCCAAGCGCAGCGTTCGAGCCAAAAACCGAACAACGGCAATATGTTAGTCTGGATCTAAAGCCTAGCTCTAAGAAGCGGCGACTATTACGCCGACCATCATTTAGCAGACGTCATTTCTACTAAACAATTTTAAACGCCATTGTTCTTCAAATATTGTTTTGACGATATAATGATTATAATCATCATTATATTTTTATCTAAAAACCATCACAGGCGTAGCTAGATCCATTTTAATTTGTCCCGGGCATTACAGCGTCCCATTTGTGAAGGTGAAAGTTGCCTCCTGACACTGTATAAATCATCTACCGAGCACTTGCCCACAAAGCCACCGAGGTTGTCATTTAATTGAGTATTATTATTTATTATTTAATTAATTACCATTTAATTAAGATTTCTAGCTAAATAAAATGGTTTACGGACGTCATAAGCCAGTAGCCGCTTATACAAGATTTCATGGCTTTATTCTGGTCTAAGCTTGCTTGGCGAGAACTCAAACGCTTATTTATTGGCAAGGAACATGCGATATCTCCTGCTAAATGAAGGAAGCCAATGTCCGCGATGCATTCACTGTTTACAGTGTATCCGTACGTGGCTTAGCAACACACATTAATAGGTACATATTATCACGCCTGTATCCCTAATGGGGTGGGCAGAGTCACAAGTAAACATAAGAAAACTTGCGGCAACTTCTGATTTAAAACCTTAGATGGTGAAAGGTGATCAGCCCATCGCCCATATAGATGGTCCATCGTGTTGGAGAGGATACTATCCCTCTGTCGACTTTTACGACATGCTCGGGGAAAGAAGCAGATGGACGCTTTCTATGCTTTTTCTTTACTCCCAGTCCAGCAGCTCATACGAACATAATATGTACTTACTTTTTAACTACAGTTTTAAGTTTCTGAAGTTAATAAATCGATCCCAAACCGAATAATGCGGTAATTTTTCATACATTTTGTTATTGAATATTCGTGTTTTACGCATTCGAATTTATCACCTCAATTTTTTTCAAAAATAAAAACCTATTACTCTTCAAAGGGCACCTCATGCCACCTACCAGCAAATATTTATCCTGTGACCTAAATCGAATCTAATTGGGAATACGAAAGGACCGTCCTTGTTTTTGACCCAAGAAACTAATTCCAGGTATTTATTTGTACAATGTCACCGAACAAAAAAATACTTCAGAGGAAAATACTCATTATTTTTACAATTTTACAACGGTAATACATATATCCCTAATACTAGCTGCCGCCCACGGCTTCGCTCGCGTGTCACCCGGATAAAAAATAGCCTAAAATAGCCTAGATGTTAATCTAGCACATGTACTATGTATAATTCGAGTTTCATTCAAATCCGTTCAGCTATTTAGGCGTGAAAGAGTAACAGACATCCATAAATCCTTACAAACTTTCGCATTTATAATATTAGTAGGATTAGAATCATCATTATCATCATCAATTTCTAGAAGTCCAAAGGTGAGTCCAATGATGAATATAGGCCTCTCCAAATACTTCCTGTACAAAAGATTTCGTGCAGACTCCATTCAATGCCGACTTATTAATATTATAAATTAAAAGCACTCGAGCACTTGCGGTCTAGTAGGAGCGGCCTTGCCTTCTGATCCTAAGGTCGTGGGTTCAAATCCGGTTGTGCACGAATGGATTCTTCTATTCGAAAATTTTGTGCAGATAACATCATGAGGAAACCGGCTTATCGTAGAACCTAAAAAGTTAGAAAACGCCTCAAGTGCTCGAAAGAAGCCTTTGAGGCGTAGTTTAAATCCTTTCACTGGTTTGAAAAACTGGCGCTCAGTTTGTAATGCCAATTGCGGTCACCCATCCAAAGTGTGACCGCGCACAACGTTGCTTTACTTCAACGATTAATTAAGAACGTCTAAGCAAGCTACGCCACGAGCGCTTCAGAGGAAATATGCAAACGTCGACATGATAGTACTTGTATTAGTTGTAAGTTATTTCTATTAGTCAATAGCACTTTTTATGAGTACTCACATCAACTTTAATCCCAGCAACATTGGACACCTTGGTACTCGGCGTCTCCAGAGGCGAGTATCGGTAGAACTCCTGTGTTCCTTTGTACCACTTGACAGAGTAAACGCCATAGTCTTGCAAGTCGTACAGACACGCCATCGTCACGTTTCGTCCTCTTTGGACCACGCGTGGGTAGATGCGTAGCTCTGTGGTGCGAAGACCGCCAGCGCCTGGGGAAAACGAAAATGTGGTTAAGAACTGTGAATCATCATCTTCCTATCCCATCTCTATCCCACTCTATGTGGGGTCGGCACAGCATGATCTTTGGATCATGATTTAAGAGTTTTAGCTAAGGTGTTTTATGACCGGCCGCCTGCCTGATGTCAAACCTCCTTGGGAATACTTGCGTATTGTATCTCATCATGTTGGAAGGATACTATCCCTTAGTCGACTTTTACGACATGCTCGGGGAGAGAAGCAGCTGGACGCTTTCTATGTTTTTTAGTCCCGGGCACTACAGCGTCCCGTTTGTGAAGGTAAAAGTTGCCTCCTGTCGCTATGTATAAATCATCTACTATAGATAGTAAAAGGCCTTAGTACCTGGTATTAGCGCACATATTGCGAACAGAAAAATTCATTGATATACATAAGGCAGGATGACGTCTTTTGTTTTTTGTTTAAAAATGATCAATCAAACGTAATATTGCAATAGGTATCGCAGTTGACTAGAAATCCAAGTCGGAAAGTCGTCGTCAAACAGTCTAGTCAGAAATTGTTTAAGTTCTACGTAAACATTAATAGGTTTGCACAAAATATTAGGGACTAAATCTGTAGGCTAATGGTTTGAAATAAATTGAATAACAAGGCTTATAAAAAGCCTAGAACTTTTAAAGTTCGGCCAATTTTCCACACGATAACATAATCCACTCCAGACTTTTATTAATTATGCGGCTAACAAACGTAATAAGCGTACAAACCGTTTATCCACAAACAATATTTACGTTATGTGCTCCAATTGTGCTATTTAATGGATCTCACGTTTGATGGAACTGACAACGCGTTTTTTTTTTCGTTTTAGTTGATATCGAAAACGATTGACTAACCCCCAAATACTACGTGATCAGAGTTGAGCACGTCTCAAGTCACGATTTTTTGACAGTTTTTATTAAAACCTGTCAAAAACTCGTCACTTGAGACAAGGCCACTTTATCAGATCTGCTGCTGAATTGAATTGCATACAATTTATTATGCTTCGGACCATTATATAAAATCGAAAAAGGAATTGCTGTAAATAAATTGCTCAAAGTGACCTTTTCAGCCCCACAGATGCGTTATAAAGGTCACATTATCTTATCTGCTGCCGAATTGAACTGCGTACAATTTATCGCAATTCCGATAATTTTACCGCCAAGTATAAATCTACTGTTGAATAGAATTGCAAACAATTCACCTACGATTCGGACCATTTAACAGAAATGACAAGAATCACTTAGGCGACGGTTACACGTAAGGTATTTACTGTGATCCGTCAATATAGTATTTGTTGATGGATTTCAGTTTTTACTGATGGATTAATACACTAGCCTACACGTTCAATATTTATTACGTCAGTATTGTGTCCGGTCTCCTGCTGTTTAAACGTCTAAAATGGCCACAGAGCTGAAAAAGAAAGGTTGCGTGGCTATTATTTTAGCACTTAGTTTAAATAAAAAGGTCAAGCGAAAGCGATGGGCAAAAAATTGATTACAACAAAGGGAAAGGTACACACATTTGAATTTAATGGCTGAAATTAAATTACATTAAATTAAATTAAATAATTAAAATTAAATTTTGAAGAACTATCCCATATCTCTGGCAATACTTCTAAATTTAGGATAAATTCTTTTATAACTTTCTGATCTTTAGTAAGTTTCGAGAGGGTGCGGGGCGGCGACAACGACGACGGTGCGTCCGCCGCCTGTGGCGGCGGATCAAGGTCCAAAAAGTCGTCCTCCTCCATTGCTAGCGTAACGCGTACTGACGTGATAAATATTGACGCGAGGCTACACGATCAATATTTATCATAATCCGACGGATCATCAATCCAGAATCAAGAAATCTAGAAATCCATGAATAAATAATGACATACATCAATACATTAGGTTACACGTTAATTAAATACCACGATACGTCATTATTTACTGCTGGATCACAGTAAATACCTTACGTGTAACCGTCGCCTTAGGATTTGATAAAAAACACTGGTTGATTCAGTTGTGTATTTACCTAAGCTTAACCTAATTTGTTAGCTCTAAAATTATAGCGATCCCTTTCATCTCAATGTATACGAAAGGGACGCCAATAGTTTTAGGACTGTCAAATTATGTTCTAGAAAATGCCCAACAAAATCGATATCAGTGTATGATGCCTTCAAAAAATACACGATACACGATGTCACGGTATGAAATGAGCAAAAACAAAACGTTTTGAATGTTAGACATACATCAAATAACGTCTATGTGCCAAGGGATCCGATTCTACGGCTGACATACTTTCACTTCAATCACCCTCATCACATTCTTCATGCATGCTCGTTGTTAAAGGTACTTTTGATCTTAGGCTGCCACATACACCTGTTTCTATGTTCTTTCATTCATCCTCTTTATGCATGTTATTTCCTTTGGTAATTATAATAATAAATAAATAAATAATAATAAATAAATAACACCCAACAGTCACATACATAGTCCTGACCCCACACTAAGATTCCCTGTGTCGTGGGTATCAGAAACTACGAGTACCATGCTACCACAACACCCAGACTCGGAAGAAATATTTGCAGAACATGCAAACATTTCTTCCGCAGCGGGAATCGAACCCGCGCCTCTTGCGTCTCTGCCAAGCAATCGCCCGCCACACCACCGAGGCCGCCAAATATTTGTGGATATTTTACTTCTTTGCTGGACTGGGAGTAATGAAAAAACAGAATGCGTCCAGCTGCTTCTCTCCCCGAGCATGTCGTAAAAGTTGACTAAGGGATAGTATCCTCTCCAACATGATGAGATACAATAAGGCAGTATTCCCAAGGAGGGTTGACGTCAGGCAGGCGGCCGGTCTTAAAACACCTTAGCCAAAACTCGCGCCGACCCCACATAAAGTGGGATAAGAGCAGGAGGATGATGATGATGATGATTTGTGGACATTTTACACCACGCCATCTAGCCCCAAACCAAGCAAAGCTTGTACTATGGACACCAGATGGCTGATAGAGTACTTATATACTTTTTTTTTGTAAATAAATACTTATAATACATAATACTACAACACCCAGACCCGGAAGAAATATTTGCAGAACATACAAACATTTCACCCGGGAATCGAACCCGCGCCTCTTGCGTCTCAGCCGAGCACTAACCCGCCAAGCCACCGAGGTCGTCAAATTACGTTCAGATTGCCCCGTTGAAAGTTCAAAACTATAATTGCAGTACCTCTGTCGCCACAACAAACTCCGTTGCCATTTATCTGCTCAACGATTCAATGCTCCTAATAAATAACGTCGTAGCCAAAAAGCCAACAAACAAAGCCTCTGATCTAACACTGAGCTTAGAGAATGGCTGGTTCTCTCTTAATGTAATCTTTCTTAATATAAATCTGAAAATTTGTGGTAATGTTTGTCTATTTGTGGGTGATAGCGTATTTAAAAGTGGAATTTGTATTTCGCTCATTTATAGGACGGCCTCGTTGGCGTGGCGGGTGATTGCTCAGAAAGACGCAAGAGGCGCAGGTTCGATTCCCGCTGCGGAAGAAGTGTTCTTCCGGGTCAGGGTGTTGTACTTGTGGCTTTGCCCACCGCATTAGGGATACAAGCGTGATAATATACATATATACATATGTATTGTTTTTAGGGTTCCGTGCCCAAAAAGTACCAAAGGGACCCTATTACTAAGAATCCGTTGTCCGTGCGTCCGTCTGTCAGTGGGCTGTATCTCATGAACCGTAATAGGTATAGAGCTGAAATTTTCACAAAATTTGTATTTCTATTGCCATTATAACAACACCCTTAGGCATCTTTCGGTTACGGAACCCTAAAAATTATCCTTATCCTACTAATATTATAAACAAGAAAGTTTGTATATATGGATGTTTGTTACTCTTTTACTCAAAAACTACAGAACGGATTCGAATGAAACTTAGAATACACATAGTACATGTACTGGATTAACTTAAAGGCTATTTTTTATCCGGGTACTACGCGAGCGAAGCCATGGGAGGCAGCTAGTATGTCCTAATTGTGAATAACACAGCTGTCCTTTCAACATTCGTACGCTATCATTAGCACGGGCCTCTTGTCGTGGTCGCCCCAGTTTCGGTTACTCTTCCTTTGGGATATATAAGCTATCCCGTACTTTCAGCCGTTTTTATTCCTCTTGATAATATTTCGACTTGACGTACATTTTGTTTATTACATTTATCTTCAAGGGGAAAAAATGTATGTCTTTTTACCTACATGGATACATAACTTCTCTGCTGGACTGGGAGTAAAAAAAAAACATGAAATGCGTCCAGCTGTTTCTCTCCCCGAGCATGTCGTAAAAGTCGACGAAAGGGTAGTATTTTTTCCAACATGATGACTATCTATATGGGCTGGTCACCTGTCACCATGGTTCACCATATCCATCTTGGGACTTTCAATCAGGAGTGGTTGTAAGGGATCTTATGATTACTTGTGGCTCTGCCCACCCTATTAGAGATACGGGCGTGATAATATGCATGTGTAAGTAATATTATGTGTCATTCTAGGTCATAACCTCCTTATATTCCAAGTTTCAGGCAAATGTGTTGAGCCAAGTCCAGAGAGCATTGGTGGTCTGGTGGTGCGCCTGAGTATTTTCATAATGAGGCTCCTTTTACACTTGATAAATATTTTTTAAACGATTTAAGCCGATTATTGAACGATTTAATTTTTTACGATGTACCGGTAGGTACTATACTGGAAGCACACATTCATTTTTCAATCAGTAAAAATCCATTTGTGCACGAACGGATTCAAACCCACGACCTTAAAATTTAAAGGCTACCACTTGACCATCAGTGCTCTCACCATAACTAGACTTGATAGTCAGTCTGTCCATCAGTCCGTCAGCCCATCAGTAAGATGGTACCTATATAACTAAAACCAGACTAAAATTGTACAATTTCTTCATGTGTCACAAAATCAATTTATTGGTAATGTTTACGAGTCAATGAAATTGTTTATTGTCATAATTCTAAAGTCGCAGAGTGTTCTACTAGTAAATACGACTCTGGATAAATCCCCGTGATCCATTAGCCGCTGCATAACTGAGTAGGTACTCCGGTGCTTTCATGAAACAAAGTGTGTTACGAACCCACTCTAGTGTCAATTTGTATGTTTTTTCAGTTTTGGCTGAGAGGATGTTGTCTCTTTCATTATAATAATGAACGTGGCCACTGATGTGAAATGTCACTGAAACCCAGTGAACGGCGACTGCTCGACTGAGAGGGAAAAAAAGTAAGGTCTTCTACCATAATCTATCATCTATAGTAGATGATTTATACAGCGTCAGGAAGCTACTTTTACCTTCACAAACGGGACGCTGTAGTACCCGGAACGAATTAAGATGGAGTAGGCTTGCCCAGTACCTTTACTATCCTCTCAGCTTAGTCAGCCTTGTCCACAGGAAAGACATTGTCAATATGCGCGGAGTTGACTAAGCCGCAGGTTTCCTCACGATGTTTTCCTTCACCATTTGAGAGTACTGGTATAGCGCACATAATTTTTTCGCACAAAAATTCCTTACCTTGGATCGGAAGGCGGGATCACTGCCAACTAGACCATTAGTATTATTATTATTATTATTACTATCAGTGAAAACCTGTAATTGGCTCTCTGTTTCTATCATAGATTTTAACGACATTTATCATAGCTGTTGGTTTTCCGAAAATAAATAAATAGTGTTGAGAAGAGATTAGGTACGTTTAATTACCGCGGCGTGAAATATTTCTTTGAGATGTGGGTATTGTGGTACCATAGTATTCGTTGATTCTGTTACCCATAAGACAGGGAACCACAGTGTGATGTCAAATACTAGTGATTTTAAAAAGACTAACTTTGTATTATCTTGTTTTTTCTCGGTATTCATATATACTGTAGGTCAGTAGGTCATGTGGCTACTTGAAAATAATATAAATAGTCTGACAAAACAAAATCAAATCAATTCAAATCAAATATTATTTACCCAGACTAGAAATGAAAGAAAGAAATAACATTTATTTGGCACACATACAAAACAAACAATTTAAATAAAAACAACAGACTACAATTGGGTCAAATCCATACTAATATTATAAATGCGAAAGTTACTCTGTCTGCCTGTCTGTGTACTTTTTCACGCCTCAACATACAATCAAAATTAAATATACCTATATTGATTATAATAAATAAATCTGTTCATTAAATGGGTTCATTAGAGCTGACATCCAATACCTTTGTACTGTCATGCCGATCAGCCAGGGCCCAAAGTTAGGACTACCCAGCATTCTGCTTTTAATGAATGTTATGTTTATACGTAGTACAGCATAATATTTTACATGTGCGTCGGCAAACATACCAGACGCACTACAGAATCAAGGTAGCCACACTATCGCTCTGAAAAAAGTCAGAAAAACGCTGTGCTATATAATTTTGTCGTTTGTCTTATTCCGCTCGCAACAAATAAACACAGAAGCGCCATTCGGAAAATAAAACAATCAGATACAATCAGATACATCCGCGGATAAAGGGCGAAACAGACGGTTTGAATTATACCGAGAATGGATACAACAACTGTGCCCTCTGATGAGCGGGTCAAGGCATAGGCGGAAGCGACGTAGATGTAGACATAAAAATAATGATTAGAATATAATAATATATTTTTATGATCAGGTTAAGAAACTAGACTAGGCAATATCTTATTCAGATTCGTATAGTGCGACAACTTCTCTGCTGGACTGGGAGTAAAAAAGAACATAGAATGCGTCCAGCTGCTTCCCTCCCCGAGCATGTCGACTAAGGGATATTATCCTCCAACATGATGAGATACAATAAGCAAGTATTCCCAAGGAGGGTTGACCTTAGGCAGGCGGCCGGTCTTAATACACCTTAGCCAAAACTCTTGCAGCATGATCCAAGTATTTATGTACAATTATGTACAATTTATGTGCATGTATTCCTCTTCCATAACTCCCTGTCAGCAGTCATCTCAACGCTCACTCCTTTCTTACTCATGTCATCTTTCACAAGGTCCATCCATCTTTTCTTTGGTCCACCTAACACTATTCTCGTCACATGACATTCTTTTTCAGGCTACAAATAACCAAAATATATTAAACCGCCTCCGCTCCTGCCAAATACCATGAAAAAAAAACGATATAAAGACAGAGAAATATTGCTACTTGAGAGCGAGCAGGTGTGTACCAATAACGGCTAAGCGTGTGTCTGAGCCGTGTCTATATTTGTATTAACATATGGATGTAGCCCAAATAATAAATTGTGCAAAGGGTCATTCTCGCCATATTTATTAGTATAGAGTTTAGGCATGCGAAGTGTTAATCAGTAGGAAGTTGTTTACAAACGGAAGTTATAATGAGTTTTCAAAATTGTAAATTGTAAAAGTGTCACTAGATATATATTTGGACCAGCTACCGCCCGCGGGCTTGCTTTTTCACAGATAAAAGAAATCTATGTTATTCCAAAGCAAGAACTTTGTAAGTATATTACAATTTTCTGCCAAATCAGTGTTGATGTTACCAAGTTATTGAAATATTCAAATATACAAGGGAAAAATGTCTGCAAAAGTCAAACAACAATCATATTTACAAATAATGCGTAACCATATTGAATTTAAAAATCAGGTACAATAAGGTTCATACTTCTTCGGTACTTCTCTGCTGGACTGGAAGTAAAGAAAAAGCACAGAATGCGTCCAGCTGCTTCTCTCCCCGAGCATGTCTTAAAAGTCGACTAAGGGATAGTAAAATCAGTCCTCTCCAAAATGATGGACCATCTATATGGGCGATGGGCTGATCACCTATCACCATGGTTCACCATATCCATCTTGGGACTTTAAATCAGAAGTGGCTGCAAGTTTTCTCATGTTTACTTGTGGCTCTGCCCACCCCATTAGGGATACGGGCGTGATAATATGTATGTATGTATGTAATAAGGTTCATTTTGCAGTAATAAGTGATATGGAAAAACACAGGCTAGTCTAAAATAATGTGCGTCGTTTAGGAAAAGATTTATATTACTTTAAATAAGCTATCGAATTTTATAGCGACAGCCTACGACAGAGTATTTTCGTGTAAGCCCACTGACAGATGGTATTGGGACGTGAGGATTCGGGTGATTTTGGGAGTTTAAAGTGATAGATTGGATCTTAATATTGATTCAGGGATATTATCAATGATTTGTCATTCAATCAAACAAACAAACCTGCGAGAAATCAAAAACTCCGAGAACAATTTTATTTCTAACTTATGGTTCGATAATAACTTCTTCGTTGGACTGGGAGTAACGAAAAAGCATAAAATGTCAGGTGACGCCTTAGGATAATTTTTGAAATACAACAAAAAAAGTAATTTTTTGAAAACCTGATTTCTCTTTTTCTAGAGTTTCGATGTCTTTGTTCAGGTTAGACTGGATAGCGATATATTTGTGATTTGCAGTAGTTGTTTTTGCTGTCTCCTATAACAAGTCGACATAAAGTCTTGATTTTGTACTGTAATCAAGATATTATATCCACTCTTTCCTTTTATAGAATAACAATGGTCTTATAACAGGTCTCAGGTCAGTCAAACTTGTCAAATCAAGAAATCCCAGGTTTTTGAAATCAATTGTTGACTATCGATGAATCTAAGCTCGGGGCAAACTACTAGTTATTATATTAATATTGGAATCGGCCCCTAAACTCTCAAGGACTTACTAAAGATTTGAGAATCTACGAAGCTTCAGTACAAAAACCTTTTTTATATTCATTGTTTAGTCTGGCAACTCTTTGGAGAATATTTGCGTTATCGTACCGAATGAACTCATTGTAATGCATTGGTCTTGAAAAATGTAATGGAAAATCTCTGTCTTGTTAATTTATTGGGTAACAAAGGCAGCTATTAATAAAGAAATAAGAGACTGACGCTCAAACAATTTTCATTTAAATTGGTTTGCGATCTCTAAAATTAGGGCTTTTACAGGCCGTTTTCTAATCTAAATACCTACTCTGTTACGTTTCTGACTGATTAAAAATCTATAAATAAAATAAATAAATATTTATGGACATTTCACACAGTATAACAGTTCATAAATAAGCCCAAAGTAATGATTGTGTTCGCTACAGTTAAAAAACCTACTAATATTATGAATGCGAAAGTTTTTGGGGATGTGACTGTGTTTACATAGCATGTGTGCTGGAATAACATAATATATGCTAGTTTTTATTCTGGTACCACGCGAGCGAAGCCGCGGGTGGAAGCTAGTTATTTATATATAATGTATGATATGTATTTTTGTTTGTTCTTTCTTTATATTGTATTTTTTATATAAATTTAAATAAATATTTGATGTATTTGAATTCTTGTAACAACTCCTAAAGGACGCAGTGATAAAATGAAGCTTGTGTAAAAACTCAATGCGGATAAAGTTACGGTGCATTCCACTAGTTTTACATAGATTCCTACAACTTTTTGTGTTTGGAAAATGGTGGACTTTAGAAGGAGCGGTTCCTTTGAAAGAATAAAAGCTCTACAAGTTTGTTTGTTACTAGTTTCAGCGTAAATTTTACGTTGTTTCACTACAGGGTGAGTGGCTACTTTAATGTAAACCAAATCTGACAGCTTCGTGTCAACAAACATTCATACTGTGTGCTGTGTGTGCGTGAGAACGGTAGCGAAAGAACGGTCAGCTTTAGGTTAGTTAAGTTTGCAGATCGCTGAGCTAGAGGTTTTATTTATTTGAGAGTTTTGTCGCTTTGCGACCACGTCACCCATATAAAAACAAAAATAAATAAAAAACAATGACCAAAGGGCTGGCGCTTACCTCGGACAAAGGATAAGTATAGCTATCCAACGAGGTAACGTCGCCAGCCTTTTGGGGACCTTACCTGCGCTCGGTGATCCGAGCTCTGTTTTCTATCTGTAGGCGAACTTAGATAGAAAACTGAGCTCATTTTTATTTCTTATTATTATACCGATTACCTCAAATAAAAAACAAACCAAGAAAAACTTAATCTACACTTATAATAAAACTTAACTACTTACATAAACCTAACTGAGGATGATGATGATGATAATAAACATAATTTTTGACAGATTTATTGTAACTTAACAGCCTTGTTTTTATTCCTAATAAAATTAGTTCTACTCTATTAGAACAAAATATAAAGACTCGAATTCCTTGTATCGTGGTATCATAAAACTGAAGCATTTTCAAAACATGTAAAATACCCGCTGCAGAAATCGAACCCGCACCTCTTATGTCTCAACCGGGTCGTCTGTCATGCCATCAGGATGGAAAACTAATATCAAAACCAATACCTACTAGCTGTGTTCGCTTTTGCACAATCACATTTTTCTTTCCCCTCAAGACTTGTCGGCTGCGACCGTCAGCTTTTGAATCCCTTGACATTCATATTGTATTTGACTTGCCTACTTGTCGTGTCACTGACTCTTTGTCAATAGAATCGATGAACTACGGCCTCCAGAATGTATATATATAAAACGTTACGTTACTGACTGGCTGACTGGCAATCAACGAACAGTAAACCAACCTCCGAATATTCAAACGCATCTCAGAGTTAAGCACTTCTCAAGTGACGAGTTTTTGGCAGATTTTCATCAAAAACTGTCAAAAAACCGTGACTTGAGACGTGCTCAACTCTGAGTCGCGTTTGAGTATTCGGGGGTTAGTCCTTGCAAATGTGAAATTTGAAGGTTTATTATTTATCTCATAATGTACTAAGAATACACAAAATTCAATTCCTAGCGACGCAGCGGAAGGAATGAATGAATGAAATAATAAATACTTTATTGTACACCTTAAAAAAATACTTATAAAAATAGAACGTAACAAAGAAAGCATCCAATTGGCGGTCTTATCGCTTAAAAGCGATCTCTTCCAGAAAACCATGAAGAATAAAGATTTATGAAAAAAAAAATTACTCCATTAAAGTCGCAGAATGGTTTTACTAATAAGTATCGCTATCAAACCTTCAAAAGTGTGTACCTAAGAGTCTCCACCCGTTTCATAACCGGTACAGTTTTATGTATATTGTTGGGTGACATTTCCTTATTATAATATTTATGTTTTCAAGCACCAACTCAAGAACCATAAAAATGAATACTCAAACCAGTATCCTATTTTCCCAATTTTCTGCTAGCTATCTATATTTTATAGCTCGCTCGCTCGCTCATTAAATACAAGTCGACTAAGCAGAGCTCGCTCGTAAAAATAATAATTTACGCTGCGAAGTGGCACGTCACTTGGTTATGAGATTATGACGGTGTGTCGAGAATAAATTGCCACGTCGATACGCAGTTTCTTTGTTTAATGGGCCATGAAAACGGAGGCGTTGTAAACATACAAATTGTTGAAGTTTTGGGGTCAATGAAACTGTGTATTTCAGAGCGAATTCTATGTTCGCTAGTAGGCTATGTTCTATTTAGTCGTGTTACTGTTTTTTTCGAACCAGTGTGCTGAAAGGTATAAAGTGCCCCTCAAAGATCTTTTCATACACTAATTAACATAGTAAAATAATTCCTAAGAGACTAGTATAGTTGCTGGATGAGGCTAGCGACAGACCATGGAAAATGGTTGCGAATGATGATGTTGAATTTGAACCATTTTAGTCTAAGTCTTAGTTCATTGAAAATGGATTTTTTATTAAAGACGCCATATTGGATTTTTTACACTTTAGGTGTAAAAAAGTGTAATAGTAAGGCCTTTTACTATCTATAGTAGACGATTTCCGTCCTCGTCAGGAGGCAACTTTTACCTTCACAAACGGGACGCTGTAGTGCCGGGACGAATTAAAATGGCTTGCCCAGTACCTATTCCATCCTCTCAGCTTAGTCGGCCTTGTCCACAGGAAAGACATGGTCAATACATGCGAAGCTGACTAAGCCGTGGGTTCCTCACGATGTTTTCCTTAACTGTTTGAGAGTACTGGTACGCGCACATAAAGTTTTCGCGCAGAAAAATCCATTGGTACACGACGGGATTTGAACTCACGACCTTAGGATCGGAAAGCGGGGTCACTAACAACTAGACCACCAGTGCTCTTTATAGTTAGTATAGTTCTAACTATAATTATTAGCTTCATATATTTTGCCTAGATATAATTTAATATCAGACGCCCTGCTGTCGCCTCCGCTGTTCGTATGGCCCAATCATCGGATCGTTAAGTATTTGATGTTCCAACTAGAATGGATGAAGTTTTAATGCGTTCAGAGAACGTTTCGAATTGAATGGTTATTGAAAAACCTACTCGTAGTTTAACTTTGGTTGTATTGACGGAGAGTTGTAACTTAAGTTATAACTGTCTGGTTAAGATGCAAGACGGGTTCGATTCCCGTTACGGGAAAAATGTTTGCATGCTCTGCAAATATTTCATCTGGGTATGGGGTGTTGTGAGTAGATATTTAAATAAAAAGTATCTAAGTATTCTATCAGCAATCTGGGTTGCATAGTACAAGCTTTGCTTAGTTTGGGGCTAGATGGCGCTGTGTACAGTATTATTTGATTACATATTAAAAAATAAATTGTTATTATGATTGTGTTTGTTTGTACCTTAATCACGGCGTAACGTCAGAACGGATTATAACGATACTTGGGATAAACATTAATGTGGTCCTAAAATTAAAAAAGAAAACATGTCACCATGATTCACCATATCCATCTTGGAGTTTGAATCAGGGCTGGCTGCAAGTTTTCTTATGACTACCTGTGGCTCTGCCTACCCCTGAATATGACCGAGTTAAAAAGTTATTAGTTATAATTAAAGTCACTTAAGTCTCAGTTACACAAATTGTAGTTTTAAACAAAGATTATCTTCCTGCAACAATTTCACTCCAAAACAAAGCAATAGCAATATTAATACAAAAGCTGCCACATTAAAATCCCATTTATCACGGTAACATCCCAAACCAATCATATTCTTTTAATAAAAGTCCGCAAAAGCGCTGACTCAAAGTAATAGTCGTTTCACACCAAAACAAGATAACTTGGTGTTTTCCGGAAAAAAACTTGGTGTAATCAGGAAAAAGCATACAACGTTGGCTTGACACATTTATCATAAACTTGTCCCCACTAACCCCCCCTACGGTGGGTTGGGAATAAGTAATTAAATCTCGAGAGAGAAAGCTTAAAAATACAAGCATTTTTGAGGAGATTAAATATGAATCAAGTATTACTTTGACAAAGTCAAACAGAATAGACCAGTAAGGCAATGGTGATCATTATGAAAACGTATTCGTTGGAGACATTAACTTTTTATTTAAAAACGTTTTAAAAACTGTGCGATTCTCATCAAAATCACGCAAATACTTAAAGTATAGTTATTAATACAAACATACATTATTATCACGCCCGTATCGCTAATGGGGTGGGCAGAGCCTCAGTAATCTTAAGAAAATTTGCAGGCATTCCTAATTCAAAGTCTCAAGATGGATATGGTGAATCATGGTGACAGGTGATCAGCCCATCGCCCATATAGATAGTCCATCATGTCGGAGAGGATACTACCACTTAGTCGACTTGTACAACATGCTCGGGAGAGCAGCTGGATGCATTCTGTTTTTCTTTACTCGTTGTCTAGCAGATTTTTTTTTATTATTTTTAAAATATATTTTAGTCCATAAATGCAAAACTATTTGAATGGTTCAAAGAACTAATTTAAGACAGTCATAGTTTAAAATGTCAATGTCAGAAAGAAGAAGAAGAAGACAAATAGAAAAGGTAAATTGGGTATTACCTCGGAAGGTATTACGGAAGCGAGAAAAAAAATGTATTGCGTGCCTGTATTTTGAGAATACAAAAATAAATGTAATAAAATAATAAGCGATCTAGAAGTAAGAGGAATATCAGATTAAATTACCGACTGTGTTATATAAGACAGTACAGAACTGACCCTTAGTTCTGAGTCTAGGTAGATTCAGTTGAGTACAGTTTATAAGAAGGAACCATTTCTTAGAAAAACAAAGGCATGAAAACTTATATTTCCAAGACGAGGGCGAGACTGCCAATAGCAGGTTCGCAGACTTACCTAAGTCGATAGTTTGAAAGGAGATGTCATAAAGAAACGGTGGGGTGAGTTAACTATAGAACTCGTTTCCAGGGCTGTTATCGGGTCAATTATAAGAACATTGAATGCGCTTCGAGAGCACTGGTGTTCTAGTTAATAGTGACAAAGTGAAAAATTGATGTGCGACCATCTATAGTATGTAGATGATTTAAAGGCGTCAGGAGGCAATTTTTACCTTCACAGACGGGACGCTGTAGTGCCTTGGGACGAATTAAGATGGAGTAGACTTGCCCAGCACCTATTCCATCCTCTTAGCTTAGTCGGCCTTGTCCACAGGAAAGACATTGTCAATACGTGCGGAGCTGACTAAGCCGCGGGTTTTCTCACGATGTTATCCTTCATCGTTTGAGAGAACTGCGCACATAAATTATTCGAACAGAAAAATCCATTAGTGCACGATCTGATTTGAACCCACGACCTTAGGTTCGGAAGGCGGGGTCACTACCACTAGGCCACCCGTACTCTCCACCGTCACTGACTCGACGCCACCGACGTTTGCTTTCGATAATTTTTCAGGCTTTCATATTTCAAAAAGAAAATCGGAAACCTGTAAGCGATCACTTTGTTGCTTCATGACCCCTTTTCTCAGGAGTCGGTAAGGGTATCAAATTGAATTTGATATTAAATACTCAGGTTTACTGTATAAATGACGTTGACCTAAAATCATGACATTTGGCAAGAAGCAAGATAAAGGAAAGAAAGAATGAAAATAGTTTATTGGCCATATACTCGTAGGTACACATAAAAAAACACAGAAATGAAAAATTAAAAGACAGATTATCAAATATATGTATTTTATAGCCTCCACTGGTGATCACTTGTGGTCTAGTGGTAGAGGTCCCGCATCCTAAGGTCGTATGTTCAAATCCAGTCGTGCACCAATAGATTTTCTGTTCGAAAAATTTATGTGCGCTATACCAGCACTCTCAAACGGTGAAGAAAACATTGTGAGGAAACCGATATGTAGTTGAAGTTTTCAGACAGTGTGTATTTCTATTGTCGCTATATTTGTAATAAAAAGGCGGCAGCTGAGCAGAGAATTTTTTGTTGGTGATGTAGATTAATAGGCTAAATTTCTTTATTCTTTATTTTATTTTTTGTAATTTTGTTATATACTTTCAATATGTAAGTGTTAAGTTGACGTGTTGGCAATGTATTTGCACTTTAATCTTTTTTTATAAGTTGTTTTCTAATCGTGAAAACCTTTAATTGGCTTTCTGTTTTTACTATGTTGTCTATAAGTTATCTTCTACTGTTGGTTTTCCTATAAATAAAAAAAAATAAAAAAACATAGAGGCCTATTTTTTTAATTGAATCCACGCCTCTTGCGTCTCAGCCAAGCACTTCCCCACCTCGCCGCCGAGGTCACCAATTAAAACACATGTCATAAACCCAAGTCACCTGTGACTTCATATTCTCATCTCAAAGAAGATAAAAATCAAAGGCACCTACAAAGTCGATTTGAAGCTCGAGAGTTTCGTTCCGTATCAGCGATCATGAAAGAGGCATGGAGTAGGAAAGTATCAAGCGAAACAGCTCAGGACATTGTATTGAGAGATCGGGGTCGCAAAAACTGATATTTCTTCCTTTCGCTCCGCTCGCACGTGTGCGAACTGAACTGAAAAGGTTCGAATTTTGCGAACAATTTTGTTTACATTACATTCTATCTACTTTGTGTGGTTCGGGTTTTGTAGGTTTTGGAAATTTTCCACAGTAACTGTGTCATAATTTGGAAGACTTTATATTTACCCACGACGGAACAGAGAAGGTATTATGCGTTTGACCTAGTAGTAGGTATTATGTTTATTTATTTATTTGTGTGTTGTTAGAGTACTCTCAAATATAGTACGAACAATATAAATAGTACAAACACATGTAGATAACATCAAAAGTACGAAAAGAGCCTCATCGAGACACTATAATCCTTTCACTACACTAATTCGCAAGAAATATTGATTTGATTTCCAACACACATACACCCAAAACAATGTGGTCACAACAAAATGCGAGGTGTCTATTGAGTACTATCCATCGCTTGACCATGTGGAAACTGTCAATAGGCACTCAATGGTGCTTGAACGCGTCAATTGTCTAATTTCAATGTCCAATGACCAGATCTCGCTTTAATCTCGGCTTAAATCTAATTGGTATTATTTATATTTAGCGCATTTTTACATCTAAGACATATCTTTGTATAAGAAGTTGAGCACCTGTGGATTGCGCTTTTTTTATGGAAGAAGCGAAGCGCTCGTGGTGTAGCTTGCTTAGATGTTCTTGATTGATCGTTAAAGTTAAGCAACGTTGTGCGCGGTCACAATTGGGATGGGTCACCGCAAGTGGCATTACGAGCTGAGCGCTTCCGTGCTTCGGAGGGCACGTTAAAATGTCGGTCCCGGCTTTTATGTCGTTAAGTCATGACGGAGGCCTTTAGGCGGCCTAAAAACTCCGTCAATAGAGTTGGACACTAGCTCATACGAACTTACTTACTTACTATGGAAGAAAGCAATGGGATGATGATGGGAGGTGCGTTGCCGGCCTTCAAACCAACTTATTGCACTCCATTTTACAAAGCAGAGCACCTGGTGGTCTAGTTGGTAGTTACCCCGCCTTTCGATCCTGGTCATGGGTTCAATTCCGGTCGTGTACCAATGGATTTTCCTGTGCGAAAAATGTATGTGCACTATACCAGTACTCTTAAACGGTGAGAGAAAACATCGTGAAGGAACCCGCGGCTTAATCAGCTCCGCACGTATTGACCATGCCTTTCCTGTGGACAAGGCCGACTAATCTGAGAGGATGGAATAGGTGCTGGGTAAGCCTTATTCTTTCTATCTTATTTCGTCCCGGTCACTACAGCGTCCCGTTTGTGAAGGTAAAAGTTGCCTCCTGTCGCTGTATAAATCATCTACTATAGATGATGAAAGGCTTTAGTTTTAGGGTCTAAAGGCGGCGTCGCTACCACTAGACCTACAGTACTCTCACTTTCAATGATTTCCCCTTAAATTTTTTACATAATATTGGGTGCCTACTTGTAATTACTTAATACTTATAAGTCGAGTCGACTGTATGTATGAAGGTAGGTACATCAAAAGCTCTCATCCAAGTATTTACTGAAAAAACAAGCTGCCGAGTGATATGGAACTGTAAACACTCAACAAAGGCACGAGCGATGTTTGTTTGTTCGTTACGAAGCAACCCACCTTGGCTATTAGACGCTTGACTAATGCTTTCTTGTATTTGAGAGCTTTGAATACACAAACTCCATTATAGGAAGAAAACAGTACCACACTCCAATGTTTGCTTAGTTGCCCGACTGACAAGATCTGGCTATGTTCTTCACTATGATATATAATATGACGAATGGTCGTTTCTTACTTATATACACACTAGCTGCCTCCCGCGGCTTCGCTCACGTGGTACCCAGATGAAAAATAGCCTATATGTTAATCCAGCACATGTTCTATGTATATTCCAAGTTTCAATTAAATCCGTTCAGCTGTTTAGGCGTGATTGAGGCACAAACATCCTCGTAAACTTTCGTATTTATATGATAAGTAAGATTATAAATGCGAAAGTTTGTGAGGATGTTTGGATGTTTGTGCCTCAATCACGCCTAAACGACTACACGGATTTGAATGAAACTTGGAATATACATAGTAAATGATTAACATTATAAGCTATTTTTTAACCAGGTACCACGCAAGCGTAGCTGCGGGCGGCAGCTAGTTTTTGGATAAGTCTTAAATAATTTGATAAAGAGCGCTATTGCCCTCCTTCTTTGTATTCTACCGTGTATTTTAAAGACCATACTATTCTACTTTATTACTCGTGTAACTACCTCTTTTGAACCAGTGTGGTGAAAGAATAAAGTGCGCTAAAAAAGCTCTTTTCTTGAAGCAAGTTTTTTAGGTTCTCCGACATACCGGTTTTTTACGATGTTTTCCTTAATCGTTTGAGAGTATTATTACACACACATCATTTTTTCTAACAAAAAAATCCATTGGTACTGGTGCTAACAGCATTGCAGATTCTACGGAGGTAAATTCTCCGGTAGACATAACTTTTGATTAAGCTTTTACTGTTCGTGTTCTCGTTAATTTTCTCGTAAATACGACTAACATGGGTTTTACTGCTAGTAAAACTATCATCATTAATTTCCACTGAAATTATCTGCATTGCTAATTTTATTTTCAACAAGCTGTGAACCGCAACGTTATCTGTTATAGGAAATCATTTTTTTTAGTAGGTACCTTTTCAATAAGTGAAATAAAATACCATAGATAAACATTATAATTCTCTTACCAAAAACACACACAAATGTGTTTTCGTTGTAAAAATAAAAATGATTGTATAATATTGTATTGTACACGAATTTGCGCATGGTCAATTCATATTGAAATGCTGAAATTCGGGATATTAAATACAACTAGCGCCATCTATTGGTTTGAAAATCCAAGACTAAACATTGTTTATACTCCGTCCAATCCTTTGTTTTTCTTTTGACAGCTGATAGCTTGCATAACTGTTTCATGATTTGTAAAAGTAAACATTAAAATGAGTGTCAAAAGAAAGACTATAATAACATTAAATACTTTAAGGTAATCGGTATAATAGGAATGTGGATCATTGATGGGCAGACGATAATAGTAAAAACTATGGGCCGAGGATGGATGAGGCTAGCACAGGATCGTGATGGATGGCACCATCAGAGGGAAGCCTATTCCCCGCAGTAGGTAAATTCGGACTGTGGATGATGATGATGATGAACTTTTTAAGACACCACAAAAATGTATGTAAACTCACTGTCAAAAACTTACATTTTATTTCTTTCTTTATTAAAAAGTAAATTAAATGGTTGGACGGATTATAGCACTTTATCTAGTGAAAGAGTGATTCAATATGCCGTGACTTGTAATTTTTTTTCTATTTTATTTAAGTCCCTTCTTTTTCATTGCAATCTGCCTTTCTAGGAATTAAGATAGAATTTTAAAGTTTGCTCCGTCATTGACAAGCATGAAGTAGGCCCAACTTAAACACTGCACTTACCTGTTTAAGATTCTCGCTGTCACTATTTAAGAGAATGGAATGGCACTTTTAAAATATTTTGACAATGTTTGAAAGGAGATAATAACCCTTTTGATAAAAATTCAAAATGATGTACAAAGTGGTTGAATATTCAAAATATTCGCATCAACAAATCATGTGTCACATTCTAAAACCATAAAAGCATTCTTAATATACGAAAAGAAAAAAATCAGGACAGCTCTTTGAAAAAGTAATAACGTGTAAGTCATGAGCGGAAGCGATTTCACAATTAAACCATTTTTAAATACAAATTGATACAAAATTAGTTTAAGGTTTCTTTTCCTTGGCTGCAGCAACCACATTTACAACTTCATCGGCCAATTGGATAGGCCTTCTTCACTACGTTTCTCTATCATTGGCCATCGTTCCAGAATTTTTATATACTTCTCAACAGTTCAATGTGTTTCGAGCTGTACGGGTTATACTGCCACTTCAGCTTGTATTTTCTAAGACATATCAATAGCCCGCCGAGCGATAAAATAATTATAGCCTTGTAACTCGAAAGTATTTTTAATAGTAGGTTTTACGTTAAAGTTTTGTAATTGATCAATTTTAGGGTTCTGTACCCCATGGGTGCTAACGAGATCCTATTACTAAGCCTTCGCTGTCCGTCCGTCTGTCAGCGGGCTGTATCTCATGAACCGTAATAGGTAGAGTTGAAATTTTCACTGAATGTGTATTTTTAGGAAGCCCACACAAAAAACTTTATTTTATCCAAAAGTACATAATAGTAAAAGTCTTATTAAAAAGTACATGTATTGTACGAGTGCAAATTGGACTCGCACTTGACCGGTTGTTTTTGCAATGTTATTTTGAAGTGAGTTGCTCAAAGCTATAAGCTCTTGTCTCACAGCACACGATATAAAAAAAGCGTTAGAAATACTCCAGTGAATCACGGTGGAGAGTGAGGAATGCGTTAATAAGTCCCCCAGGCGTTTCAGGACTCCGCAGTGACTACCATTGACTCTGTGGCGAAGGGGTTCCCGATATACTCGACTCGATTTCTCCTTTTAGGATTTTGATTTTGCGCTACTAACACACGATAAGGCAGCATAAAATCGTTCGTCCTGGAAGTAGATTTGTGTAGGCTGATGATGATAATCATGACTGCTGTCATAATCCCAATTGGTAATACCGCATGCGATTTTGTATTATTAATTTTTAGTACACTTTGTAGAGCACTGTTTGGTCGTGGGTTTTAAATCCAATCGTGCGCCAATGGATTTTTCCTATCGAAAAATTCAAGTACTGGTATAGCACCAGTACTTTCAAATGGTGAAAGAAAACATCGTGAAGAAACCTGCAAGTTAGAAAATGTGTGTCAAGTGCACGAATGGAGCTTTTGAGGCGCACTTTAAATAAATAAATATTTGTGGCCATTTCACACAGCGCCATCTAGCCCGAAACTAATCAAAGCTTGTACTATGGGCACCAGAGGGCTGATATAATTCTTCCAGGTACCCTTACATTTTTTTGTAAATACATTTTTATAATAATACTTATATAACCGGGAATAAATATTTGCAGAACATACATACATTTCTCCCGTAGCGGGAATCGAAACCGCGCCTTTTTCATTTCAGCCGAGCACTCGCCCGCCACGCCACCGAGGTAGTGAAAAAGCCTTTAAATCTTTTCACCACACTCAACTGATTCGAAAGAAATATCGATGCGACTAGATCTATCTAGTGACGACGAACACAAAATGTACATAGATAGTACAAAATGTACTATCTATAGTACATTTTGTGTTTGACGCTTGCGGTCTTACAAACGCCTGTCTGGGGCTGCGTTTTGAAACCGCTTTGCGATATAACCGAAAGGGATTATCGCGGTAGTGTGATATTCAAGAGTATCAAATCCTAAAAATATGAGCATAATCTCAAGTGAAGTTAGGTGTATTGGAATCGAGTCGAGTGTTCGTAGTACTATTGCTTTGTGGAAGGCGCGGACCTTTCTGGTATAGAATGGCTTGCGGGTGTAACAAAGGTTATGCGTAGTGGCTCTTAACACTTTTCAATTACCGACTAGCTTCCGCTTGCGGCTTCGCTCGTGAGATCCCAGAATAAGTAAGTAAGTTACACATATACACACTTCAAACTTATAACATCTTTCTTTTTCGTCGGGGGTTAAAAGACTAGATATTCCAATAATAATATAATTGAAATTATTGGCGAGTTTTAGAAAAACTACTTGTTATTGTATTGGTGAAAGAGATCTGTAGCCGCGAAAATTACTAGTGTACGAGTAAGTAGGGCAATTACCTTGCTATTATCTTGCTAGAGCGCATCTTAGAAGCATGAAACTTGGAGGGCATTTCTCTTAAGGTGTAAGGGTGCTCTTAGAAAGGAATTCCTAAAAATCAACTTATAAAAGACGCAGCAGAATGGTGAAGATTGTATGAAACACACGCACACACACACACACACACAAATACAATGGGGTGATTCCCCTCACTCTTACTCGCGACAAAGTGACACAATTATTTAGTTTTTGCTATTATTATTTGTCTATTTTTATGCCCTATCTAAATTGAAACGAAAGTATAAATATAAATAAGTAAGTAGGTTCACATCATTTTTATTACAAGTACCTAGTATTGAAAATAAACCTATTGCTATGCCTCCACAATAGGACCTCAACAAACAAATCCCCGTCTTTATTTCCCCAAATATCAAGTTTCACAGAAAAGCAGTATCTAAATAGCGAATCCATAATAAGTCGAAGAAAAATAATACGAAGGATTTTCGAACAAAAAATCTGTGGATAACGAAATTTTTCGACAAATTGAAAGTGATCATCCTATTCGGTCGTGGGGATATCAGAGATAGCAACGGTTCAAAATTAATCTGGAATCTCTTGGAAACCAGATTGGATAGTAGGATCCACAGGAAATATGTAAAGGGAACTTGCAGTAGGGAAAGTCTCAGAGTAATTTCACTGTTACTTCAAGATACTTTGCAATTCCACTTTATTTTTTTATCAAAACAAAATTTTATGACTAACTCGTAGCGTGGCTTGCTTAGACGTTCTTGATTGATTGTTGAAGTTAAGCAACGTTGTGCGCGGTCACAATTGGGATGTGTGACCGCACGTGGCATTACGAACTGAGCGCTGCCGTGCTTCGGAGGGCACGTTAAATAGTCGGTCCCGGCTTTTAAGTCGTTAAGCCATGACGGAGGCCTTTAGGCGGCCTAAAAACTCCGTCACAAGAGTTGGCCACTAGCTCATACGAACTTACTTAACTAATGACTAACTGAACATAAAAAAGACTGGACATTGAGGATATTGAAATTATAATGTACTGGATTTTACACTAATGTCACCGTAAAACTGTAAATACCGTTAGATTATATTCGTAAACTATCGAAAGATTATGAACCGTAACAACCGTTTACAATTTAACTGTTTTAAATTTGTTCGTAGTTTTTCACTAACTAAACTAACCTAACGTACTAATTTCGATCTGAGCAGATGCTCGACAATTTACATTCTCGTGAGAGTATAATCTAACTGTATTTCCAATTTTACGGTGACAATAATTATAAATTCTTAATTCTAAATATTTTCTCATATTTATTTTTCTCATTGACAATAATTAATAACAACGGTGACACACCAAGCTTAATTTAGGCGAGTACAAGACGATATTATAAGCATGCTAGCGGAAATTTTGCATCGCATTATTGCCTACTGCCGGCACTAGACCATATGATAGGATTAGTCGTGTCGACGGGGTTTTACCCTACATTCGTACGGTTCCCTTTGTAAAGTGAGATCGTGGACATATTTGTAGTACTGATTTAGTTAAGCGTGAATACTGAAACGTTGTTATAATGATGGCTGAATTATGTATTATTTATGACTAGCAGACACGTGCGGCTTCGTTCGTGGGGTAAAAAAAAACTAATTAAGATTCCAACACACATACACACACAGTCGTTTAGGAGTGATTGAGGCACAAATATACATCCAAACATCCTCACATCATCAACTTTCACATTTATAATTTAAGTAAGATTATAAAGGGATATTCATTATTCGATAATTTCCGAGTTTCCCGATATTTCGGCACAGTTGCATGCGCCATGATAAAAATGCGGTTAAAAATACTTCCGCTACTATAAGAGAATAAAAGAATATGCAAGCTTTTATAAAAATAATTTTATGAACGAAACATAATTATGGTACAAAGTAAACCTAACTTCATCATGAGATGAACTAATGAACAGTGATGGGATATTCTAATGTATATTTATCTAAATGAGACGTTGACTAAATATGGAAAGCGTTTTTGTGTAATTTTATTTTATAGACAAATTGTGTTCTGATCTGACAATAAAATCGGATGCTTTTTAACCCGAAGTTTTGTTGGCTAAATATGGAGTGTATTCCTGTATCAAAAAACAAATTCTGGGGCAAATAAATTATTTATAGAAGTCACTTCCATACTTTTATAGTAAAAAATTGCTGACCCCACAAACTTCGTACCGCTTTAGAAATAAAAATGCAAATTTTCAAATGTCTTAATACCTGTAGTTATTCTGCTATTCGGGGCGGAGACAAATCCAACAAATTAAAAATCATGAAAATCGGTCCCGCCACTCTAAGTCAAAAATGGGGTAACTAACACGACTTTGTTTTATAAATATAGATATCTTTAGGTAAATATTATGCAAAGGATCATTTTTGCAATCCCGGGATTTTGGTTAAATAAATTATTTTGAAAGCCACTTCCATATTTTCTTAGAAATAAATAACTTTACGTAAATATTCATAGAAATATCCCATCACTACTCTATAAACTTTAATATATAAATCGAAATTCCAGCACAAAAGTAATTTAATAAACTGTGCATATTTATTATATTTAAGGATAATAAAAACTAATGTTAAGCGTTCTGTTTATATTACCAGATTTAGAAGTAATAATACGATTCGGTAAACATTAATTATATGGCTCTGAAATTTTCAGTAGGTCATAAAAGCATTGATCTTCTAGTTTCTAGTAGCCTTCCAACCCTAAAGTCGTGGGTTCAGAACTCCCCCTCCCCCACCTCCTAATTATTTTCTTTCCTCTGATACAATTAATATGATTTACAAAATACAAAAGAAACAGTAGCGCTATTTAAAAACATGATTGAAAAAAAAAAACATTAGCTTATCGTGAACCAGTGTGGTGAATGGATTTAAAGTGCGCTTCAAAGGCTCCTTTCGTGCGCTGACACATACTTTTCGGTTCTACGACATGCCGGTTTCCTCACGATGTTTTCCTTGACCTAGCGCACATAATTTCTCCAAACAGAAAATCAATTGGTGCACCACAAGATTTGACCCCACGACCTTAAGATCGAAAGGCGGGGTCACTACCACTAGACCACCAGTGCTCTCACCGCATTTAACTGAAGATGAAACTTTCAGAACTTTGTCATTAATTTCCCGCAGGGTAGGTTACATCATCACTCTCTAATTCAATCTTCTCCTTTTAATAAAGTCGGTTAAAAATAAGGGTAATTCAAACATGCGGACAGCAAAAAAGGAACATTACAGGTTATCTCACTTTCCTTATCATTCTGTTCATTTACTGTGACCCCTTACAAAAAGGCTTGCGTCGTCAGAAATGCGTGTGCACCTTACGAAACCGAGTAGAATTTTTTTAGACAATAATTTCTCTACCCTATAATTCGGACCGTAATAAGACCGAGGTGAGAATGGCAAAACTGATCCGTTGAGCCAAATAAGAACCAGCTCTTGGATCACCTAAAAAGTTTCAAGTGCATGAAAGGAGCCTTTGAGGCGGACTTTAAATTTCATCACATCGGTTGGAAAGAACTAGTAAGTTCGTATGAGCTAGTGACCAATGTGACGGAGTTTTTAGGCCGTCTATAGGCCTCTGTCATGGCTTTACGACTTAAAAGCCGGGACCGACAGTTTAACGTGCCCTCCGAAGCACGGAAGCGCTCAGCTCGTAATGCCACTTGCGGTCACTTATCCCAATTGTGACCGCGCACAACGTTGCTTAACTTCAACGATCAATCAAGAACGTATAAGCAAGCTATGCCACGAGCGCTTCTAGGAAAGAACTGGTGACAAGACTTGTTGTTGTCTGAGGGACACTGGTGACGATTCTGACTCAGCTCCAAAAACCCTACCTTGCCAACTCCATTCATAATTTACAGCGTTCGTTTATCACAAATGCAGAAAAGGTCTCTAAGTAATAATTTTGCCCCACGACTTCATAATATTCACATATTTCCTGCAATGGAATGAAAATCTCAATTTCAATTTGATATCTAAGTTTTATGACTATAGCTGCTGCCCGCGGCTTTGCTCGCGTTGTATCCGGATAAAAAGTAGCCTATATGTTATTGCAATACACGTATTATGTACTAGCTGTTGCCCGCGACTCCGTACGCGTGTAGTACATTATTTTGTTCTATAATCAATAGTTTTCGCAGCGCACGCCAAAAACTATTTTGGGTTTTCTACCTTAGGTTACAATATTGCATTTTTTTTACGGATTCCTAATTTTTTTTTAAACATATTATAGCCTATACTGGTCCCTGATAATGTAGCTTTCTATTGGTGAAAGAATTTTTGAAATCGGTTCAGTAGTTTCGGAGCCTATTCGTTACAAACAAGCCAAAAAACAAAAAATCTTTCCTTTTTATAATATTAGTACGATATTCCAGGTTTCATTCAAATCGATTCAGCAGTTTAGGCGTGAAAAGGTAACAGGCAGACTGACAGAGATACTTTTGCATTTATAATATTAGTATGGATTTCAAATTATTTATCGTCTGCCTAACTTATTGCAGGACGACCCGTATTCCTATAACCAAACCGGGCCTTGGATAAACGATACTAGCACAGGACCCTGATTGAAGGCCTATGCCCAGTGGGCAAAGTCAGACTGTAGATGATACATACATATTATCGCACCTGTATCTCTAATGGGGTGGGCAGGGCCACAAGTAAACATAAGAAAACTTGCAGCCACTTCTGATTTAAAGTCCTTGGTGAACCATGGTGACAGGTGATCAGCCCATCGCCCATATAGATGGTCCATCATGTTAGAAAGGATACTATCCCTTAGTCGACTCTTACGACATGCTCGGGAAGGGAAGCAGCTGGACGAATTCTACGTATTTTCTTTACCGGGAGTTTTAGTCCAGCAGAGAAGTAAATGCTGTAGCTGATGATGATGACTATTTCAAAAGATAGCAGCATAATAATGCTGATAAATGATAAATGACATTTATTTGCACGAACACATGTGTTCGTGCACAACACAATAATAATGGTCTTAAAAATACATCAGTCCAATCTATGTCCTACCAAAATCTATGGCATGCAAATTATGTTAATGAAAATGTAGTAGCTGCAGTAGATATTTCTAGTAGGTTTCTAGAATAGCAAAATAATCTGAGCTAAGAAATTTTTCCCTAGCATATTTTCTCTTAACCTATCCACCGTGTATATTTTATCCAATATGAGCTTACAGCAGCCTGTTTACCATTAGTTATTATATTTACTCGGAACATTTACATAGGATAAATCATTTTTCTCATCCACAACATCGGCATACAATACCAGGTTTTACCGCATTGAAAATAGAATTGAAATTCGTGCGAACAAAACGTCGGAATATGATAGCCTTGTATTGACTTCGTTTTATGTTATTCTTCACATTATGACCCGAAATCGTAAAGGGGGACTTATCAAAGGAAGGTTATAGTATCCCGGATGTCCTTTGAATCATTTGTGACTGACTCCAGCCAGTAACTAGCCAATATTTGATTCATCTTGTTGGTAACTTGATAGGCAAATTGGCATTTAAGTTTTATGTCAAGGGTTATTGAGCAATTTCGGTGGAAATTGGAAGTGATTTTCGTTGAAATATTATTGTTCTGAAAATTAATAAAATTGGTTATGGTCTGGTTTCAAGAGGAATTAGCAAATTCTTATCTTATCTAGATTATGATGCCGGGAAGAAGAAGAATACTCCATCTGCCGGGAAACCTACTCCATCTAAAACCTTCCTTAGCACTACAGCGTCCAATTAATGTAGGCAGAAGATGCTTCCTGACGCTGTATAAAATCATCAAGTATAGATGATAAAAGGCCTTAGTAGTATATCAGCAGATTATATTTAGACAAGTTTTTATTTCATCATCAATTTCAAAAAACTGTTTCAATCATATCAGTTTTTTTAAGAATTTATTCTCGTTCATTTGAAGCTCACTTTTATCGCAATAAACTCACTGACTCCGCTGAAAAACTCTTTGTACTAAAATGGGACGACCACACAAATATTTGAATGAGTGCCCCACGAGACAAAAGAATTCAATTTATCGAAAAATCGGTGTTTTCACGGTACCCAGTGTACCCGGTAAACCCACAAGGGGTTTTCAAAATAATCGACTTTGACCGTAGGAGGTGTTTATGAAATTGATTTTCACGTGAGCAATAACGGCCTTTGTTTTGATCTAAATTGGATATGCAAATGACTAACGGATTGGAATTTCTTTTTAAAATAAAAAAATACCGAGTGTGATATTAAATAGTACAGCGGGTATTACAAGTTGTAATTAGTATTTTAAAACTATAAAAAATGCAGAAAATGCATAGCAGACAAACAAAATAAATACCTAGTGTGAAACTTGGCACGAAATAAACCACCTCTATTCTATATAATATTAGTATCGCGCGGGACGATTATATTCAAATTTTAACAACCTGCTATGGTAATGTTCTTATGGAATAATGCCAAATCCTACTAATATTATAAATGCGAAAGTTTGTGAGGATGTGTGGATGTGACGATGTATGTTTGTGCCTCAATCACGACGTAACGACTGAACGGATTTGAATGAAACTTGAAAAACACATAGTATGTGTGCTGGAGTAACATATAGGCTACTTTTTGTCCGGATACCACGCGAGCGAAGCAGCGGGCGAAAGCTAGTAATTTATATTATAAAATGTGTTTTTAAGTTCTCATACTCTTAAGAGAATGTAAATTCTTTGTGAGAATAAAGTACCTTAAACCGTAATAAACAAAACATAAATGAACTATTTGGATTAGATATTAGTTGTGGTCTAACCACAAGTTGAAACAATTAATTCCCCCAATAATCCATCATGCTAAGCTGGTTCCTGGAGCGCTCTCAGACAGATATTGTCAATTAGCTAAGCGGCGATACGACTGTCCAATACGTGTGCAAAGCAGAATCACTCAGCTGGACTGATAGTTAGTCCACTTTGGCCCAGCTTAATGCCGGCAGAAACTGAATGCGTAAACCCGAAAATAGTGCGCAATGGTGCTCATTAGGGGAAGCCTATATTCAGCAGTGGACTGCTATAGGCTGATGATGATGATGATGGTGAATGCCTAGTTTCTTTATTCTACTATCGGTTAACGGATGTTAGGTTACCATAACAACGTCGTCTTTCTAGCATTTGTATGATGCTTTTTGACAGCTAACAATGTTGGTACGGTGAACGAGACGTCGTCCGTTAGTTGAATATAGGAAGTGGGCACGAGACGATTAGTTTAGACTTAAAATAAAATACACTTATGATTGATTGATTGATTTAAACTGTACAGTAGTAGATATTGTGAACAATAAATATAGGTAAGTACTGCTAAATTGAATAGCTTTTTTTTTTAAGTCCAGTAAGACGATTAGTTAAAACATAAAATAAAATCAAAATACTTAATTGAATTTAATTAGTGCAGTGTAGTTGTCAGAAGCTGAAAAATAAAATAAAAATACACTGCCGATTAAACACCCTTTTTAAAAGTAAAAAAGTTTTCAATCGCTTATCCATACCGATGGTAGGTATTACTGTGATACAACAATAATTATTGTTAACACGTATCGTGTTAATGGTTATTTAGAACCAATTTAGTTTTCGTACACGTGACACAGTCACATTTTCGAACTTATCAGTAACTAGCTGCCGCCCGCGGCTTCGCTCGCGTGTTATCCGGATAAAAAATAGCCTATATGTTAATCCAGTACATGTACTATGTATATTCCAAGTTTCGTTCAGATCCGTTCAGCTGTTTAGGCGTGATTGAGGCACAAACATCCAAACATCGTTACAAACTTTCGTACTAGATGGCAGCACAGGTAAAGTTAGTACGCGCTATCGTTGCGTTTTGAGCTTTACGCCGGTAATTTCAAGCAAACTAAGACTTTTCAATTTTATAATATAAGTAAGATAGTATTCTGATACCTACGACATAGGGATTATTGTTAGGTCAGAACTATGTGATTGTAGAATGTTATCATTATCCATGCATTAATCTTAGACAATTGAAACGATAAATTCACGTCTATTAGCTCAGCTAATCTCCAATTGAAAGATAGATGGACGTAAATGAGAACAGATTACGCATGAAGAATAGGAATAGAAAGATTTTCCATATTTGGCACTGTATCCAAACAGGATGCAAGCCGCATTTAGATAGAATGCAGATATTTTTGCCTAAGCAAACTAGGTTTACTTAGTTTTCTTTTTGTTTTTTGAAACTAACTTACAATACATTATTGGTCACAGAGACATTGTATTATTGAAATACAAGCTTGGTACTATTTTTACACGCTGTAGGTGCCTGTTACTAGAGATCGCTCGCGGCTTCATTCGTGTGGTAGCTGCCAAGATAAAAATGTACAAAACTATAGTGTATTTAGAGTTTGAGCCAAATCCGTTTAAAGGTTACGAAGATTAGAAGAAACAAACAACTTCACATACACACACACAATTATTCGTATATATAATATGGTTATATGGTAAGATTCCAGTAATTTTTAATGGCACCTATATTCCAAATTCAATTCAAATTCGTTCGGCCGTTACACCCTAATAATTGGCCACAAATATCCTCAGAAACCTCATTTATGACATTTGTTGAAAACAGCGCCATCTGTGTTTCAATTGCTGCACTACAATGCTAGCTTAGGATCATTATATTGGCATTCTATTTTCATTGTAAATACAGAATTTCAAATTTAGTTACCTCATCTAGTTAATAAGTTCAGACATCCGCCACCGTGGCGCTGTTTGCGCTTGTTTGCGATCTGAGCTGGCCTCTTTTTCTCCATAAACCGATCTACCCTGTTACTACATTCCCAATATATCCTGATTTCTATTAAAGTTATTAATAATAATAAAAATAAATACCTAATTGTGGACATTTTACACAGAAAACTAAGCAAAGCTTGTACTATGGGAACCAGATGGCTAATATAATACTTCTATACGTTTTTTTTAATACTTAACAACACCCAGACCCGGAAGAAATATTCGCAGAGCATGCAAACATTTCTTCCGCAGCGGGAATCGAACGTCTCTTGCGTCTCAATCATCCACTCGCCCGCCACGCCACATAGAGGTCGACAAAGGGAATAAAAAAGGTAACTTATTCCTTCCCTGCATTTTACAACAAAAGTAGAATAAGTAATAAGATTTGGACAAAAATTAGACTGTCTGTTTTCGTTGTGAAAACGGCGACACGGTTCAGGCACAGACCATTATAATAGTACTAGTTTCAGGCAAGGCCAACATTCGGAGTTTTCTCGAACAACTGTCACTCACATTCACCCTAGTTGGATATTCTAAACTGTGTCAGACGGTTGTATTCATTTTTCTCAGTTCGCTCCGTGGCCCTACTATAAGTTTTCCAAGATTGTACTCGCTAGCGACGATCTTAAAACAGTTGTTATTAATATATTATTTACTAGCGACCCGCTCCGGCTTCGCACGGGGATAGACACATGCCATCGTGGACTTCTTTGTAGACCTTTATAAGTTGTACATGTACAATCTTACTTATATTATAAATGCGAAAGTTTGTGAGTTTAGATGTTTGTGCCTCAATCACGCCTAAACGGCTGAAGGGATTCGAATGAAACTTGGAATACACATAGTACATGTGCTGGATTAACATATAGGCTATTTTTTATCCGAGTACCACGCGAGCAAAGCCGCGGGCGGCAGCTAGTACTGTAGTAAATTATTTTGATCCATCTCGTAGGGTTCAACCAGCGTTTGCAACGTAAGCGCAAAAAAATGTGTTTATTTACGACATCACATTAGAAATCTGTAAAACTATCAGTGTTTCTCTACCATAGCATGTATTATACATAATAAACCTTTCTCTTGAATCACTCTATCTATTAAAAAAAATCGCATCAAAATCCGTTGCGTAGTTTTAAAGATCTAAGCATACATAGGGTAGGGACAGACAGCGGGAAGCGACTTTGTTTTGTACTATGTATTGACTAGCTTTCGCCCGCGGCTTCGCTCGCGTGGTATCCGGACAAAAAGTAGCCTATTCCAATAGACATACTATGTACATTCCAAGTTTCATTCAAATCTGTTAAGCAGTTACAGCGTGATTGAGACACAAACATCCTCACATCCTCACAAACTTTCGTATTTATGATATTGGTAGGATTGTGAAGACACGACGACGGTAGGACTCCACTGAACTCTGTCAGCACAGGATCGGAATGAATGGCGTGTTAAAAAGGTAGCTTTAATCCAGCAGTGGGAAGATGTGTTGCAGGTGGCCGTGGGTGGCGGCAATCACTGATGGTATCAAGTGAGCCACTTGCTCGTGCCGCCTCCTCTAACATAAAAAAAATGTGAAAGATTTTGAGGATGTTTGGATGTTGCGCCTCAATCAGGTCATAACAAAAAATCGGATTTAAATGAAACTTAGAATATAATTGGTACGTATGCTGAAATAACACACAGGCTACTTTTTAGGGTTATTTGAAGGTTGCCAACGAAACCTTAATTACTTAGCCTCCTCTGTCAGTCCGTCCGTCTATCTCATGAACCGTAATAGGTAGAGAGTTGAAATTTTCAGTGTTTATTTCTATTGCCGCTATAAAGGAGGCCCTTTACAAAAAAAAAACACGTACATGTACGATTGCGAATTCGACTCGCGCTTGACCGATTTTAACTATTGAATGCATACCATGCAGAGCAGTAGGCAGAGCCACAAGTAATCATAAGAAAACTTGCAACTAGTTCTGATCTAAGACTCCTAAGATGGATGAACCATGGTAACAGGTGATCAGCCCATCGCCCATAAAGATCCAGTAAAGTCACAAGCGACTATTGATTGTCGAAACTCATGGTAGTGCCTGTGTGCTCTTGCTCTGTTTGTGACTGCAATCGAGCTATGTATAGATAGATTTATAGACTGCAATTCGAATAAATGTTTTTTTTTCAGTGGTTTATCATTTTGTCAGGTCAGAATGAAATACACTCTGTTTTTCATATCCGTACGGGAACTGACTGTTAGTACCATGACCAATTTTGGCTCTTTTCACCGCACGAAAGGAGCTTTTGAGGCGCATTTTAAACCTTTCACCACATGGGATGAAAACTGTTTAATTAACACTGTTTTACCATCGATTTTTGGTTTTTGTTCGTCCTCTGAAACTATCTTTATTAATTTTACATTTTAAAACTATTTTCTGACAAAAATGCTCACAAACTTTTGAATTCATAAAGGTAATGAATAACTAGCATTGTTATTACAATTATTAAAAATTTTAGACGTTGAAAAAAGTATGTTAAAGCTTTCTTGGTGGCGCGGCGCACGATTTCTCGGCAGAGACGCAAGAGGCACGGGTTCGATTCCCGCTGCGGAAGAAATTTTTGCATGTTCTGCAAATATTTTTCCGGGTCTGGGTGTTATGGTACCATGGTACTCGTAGTTTCTGATACCCACAATACAGGGAATCCTAGTGTGGGGTCAGGACTATGTTATGTGACTGTTGAATGTTATTTTATTATTTAGACATGTCGCACTAAAGAGAAAAGGCCTACATATCTAGTAGTGGATGGATGTGGGCTGATATGATGATGATAATGATAAATTAATAGCATAAAAAATATACCTTTTCTCTCAAACAAATTATTTTTAATCAGTACTCAAAATAGTAACTTTCAAGGCAATAAATTAAGTTCTACATAAACCTCTACTAACTACTGAATAAACTGTTACACGTTATTGTTATAACTTTACAGTCAAGTTCTAATTCTAAGCTAAAGTTTAACCTGTTAACCGCGGCTTAACCGCAGCCTGCCTCGGGGTGTATCAGTCCAAACGGCGAAGTTATTATAACTTGTGTTTATAATTTGTTGATTTCACGCACCGATAGTATAGCTAACTGAAGTTGCTAGCAGTTTAAAAGCTTCGTGCAGCCTCGAGCGAAATGATCAGTTGACCATGCTTAGGGTTACGAGTGATCCAGTGGTAGTAACCCCTTTCATCCAGATCCAGTGGTAGTGGTAGTGATAAGCTTAATTTAAGAATGCTTGTGTGGGAAACAATAAAGTGTTATCTGTCTATCTATGTCATCATCATCATCTTCCTGCCCTTATCCCACTCTATGTGGGGTCGGCACAGCATGTTCCTTGGATCATGCTGTAAGTGTTTTGGCTAAGGTGTTTTATGACATCAACCCTCCTTGGGGATACTTGCTCATTGTATCTCATCATGTTGGAGGACTTTTACGACTTTTACGACATGCTCGGGGAGTGAAGCAGCTGGACGCATTCTATGTTTTTTCTTTACACCCAGTCCAGCAAAGAAGTAGCTATCTATCTATGTAACAAACAAAATTGTCATCTCGCTTGGAACTTTGTCAAAGAAGCGTACACATTGCCCTTTAAATGATTTATTAACTTTTTCTAGCCTAGTCCATAAGTAGACAAAGCCCCGGAGCTTTTCACTAGTCATCCAATATCCTCGTGTGTGGCGGGTCCGAGTCGACAGTAAAGGATAGACCGGATCCATTCATAACTCATTCATAACGCTGAGAGATTGGCTTCTCTGAGATTATTAACTATCCGAGATGAATTTTGTTCTCAGTCTGTATTACTCAGATTTTGGATGAGTTAAGAGACCTTTAATTTATCGAAGCTAGTCGTGTGCTAGCTTCCGCCAATGGCTTAATATTCGTGCTAAGAACGCCTAAGTAAACTACGCCACGAGCGCTTCGAAAGAACTAGTGAAACGACTAGATACGTAGATGCCAAAATAGATTAACTAACTATACCTACGCCTTTGACATTGGGAAGATACTACCGCCGAAACCCAACTAACCCAATAGGTATCCTTGATCAAAGTGTCAAGTCCAATATTACAGGGAGGTAGTCGGTAAATGTTTGTGGACCCCAAGACCAATCAGAGCCTGAGGTTACTAATGAACGGTATTATGTGCACCTGGTAAGGTCGAATGCACACTAAGGGTCGATTCCTGCGAATTCAAACTGAGTTCAAAAGCTATCAAATTCTTAGAACAGTTCTTGACTAGCCTAAATTAAGAAAGTTTTATTGCATAGATTATTTATTCGTAGATTTTCGACGAATTTGAGAGTCTAGACAAATCTATCATTACTAATATTATAAATGCGAAACTCTGTCCGTCTGTTATCTTTACACGCCCAAACCGCAGAACAGATTTTTTGTTTTGGCAGGGAGATATATAAAATCTTAGAAAAGGACATAGGCTACTTTTGTCACGAAAATCAATGCAGATAAAATCACGGGCAACAGCTAATTAATAAATAAGTTTGAGGATTACATAGCAATGTATTTGGAAGACTATAAGATTAGCGATGTAAAAACTTTTTTTATTAAATAACACTACGAAGCGCTCGTGGTGTAGCCTGCTTAGACGTTCTTGAATGATTGTTGAAATTAAGCAACGTTGTGCGCGGTCATAATTTGGATGGGTGACTGCAAGTTGCATTACGAGCTGAGCGCTTCCGTGTTTCGGAGGGCACGTTAAATTGTCTGTCCCGGCTTTTAAGTCGTTAAGCCATGACGAAGGCCTTAAAACTCCATCACAATTGTTGGCCACTAGCTCATACGAATACGAACTTAGTCTTTACTATTCAGATTTACTGCGTCATGGGCATACGAAACTATCCCCGGAATACTCAAACGCAACTCAAAGTTGAGCACGTCTCAAGTAACGGTTTTTTGACAGTTTTTGATGAAAATCTGTCAAAAACTCGTCACATGAGACGTGCTCAACTCTGAGATGCGTTTGAGTATTCGGGGGTATGTATGAGTACCAAAATACCCAGACCCGGAAGAAATATTGCCTCTTGCGTAATAGCCGCGCATTCACCCAACACGCCACCGAGGCGTCACGTCATTGACAATGTGGATGCACCCTTAAGCCATTTGACTGTTCAAATATTGATAGGATTAAGAGTATATTGGCAGTCTAATGGCGTAAGTCCGATTCCCAAATGACGTGCAGGATATATTGCTCTAGCGAGTCTAATGACCGGTATTTGCATAGGAATTGATTGGCTATAAGTACCTTAGCACTGAGGTTGTCGTAAGTACCTAGCTCTGCTTGTGTAAATCACTGGAGTTCAATGAAGAACGTGCTCGCTGCACATAGGGTCAGTAATGAGATTTATGTCGCATATCGATTTGAGGTCTTTGCCCACTATGCCGTTGCTAAACATCGATCACAAAAAAGCAAAGCAACTTTGTCAAAGCGAGTCAAAGTATATTTATTGCTGGAAGTACATGTTTGATATTGTCTACAAAGTCCTTGACGCTATGGTGGCCTCAGAGCTGGTTAAATGGTTTTTGAAAAGTCGTGAGTTGCTCGATGTAAATTGTAAAAGATAAAAAAAAAAACAGAATGCATCCAGCTGCTTATCTGCTCAGGGCTTTCCCCGAGCATGCCATAAAAGTCGACTAAGAGATAGTATCCTCCCCAACATGATGGACCATCTATATGGGCGATGGACTGATCACCTATCACCATGGTTCACCATATCAATCTTGGGTCTTTTATTCAGGAGTGGCTGCAAGTTTTCTTATGGCTACTTGTGGCTTTGCCCACCCCAATAGGGATACGGGCATGATAATATACATACAATAAGACAAAGTAGATATTGTTGTGGTTAGCCAATACCATCCCACTGCTGGGCAAAGGCCTCCCCTCGACTTTTCCAAGTCTGAATGTATTAAACAAGTATTAGTACTTGATAAAAATATTTTCTAATATCATAATGTCGCAGGAACTCCGAAATATCTCAAGCAACAAAATTGTTAACTCAGCAACAATGAAACCTTTCTTATTATCGTAACCACGACGTTTTGTACCTTTTCCTTTTGTAGCACTTTCCCTCAACCTGTACTTCACGGTACATTACACACGCATAAAGAGTATAGAAATAGCGAGTTTTTATTGTATCCTACCGTCAAAGGAAACGTCACACACGGTAAGATCTGAGGGTTTTATATGAAAATATTCAGTTCCTCTAAGCTTGGCGAGGCCTTTATAAATCTCAATCTATCATACAAACTTTTACTTATTCCGCACGCAATGTTTGTGGAGTTAGTGACCCCGCCTTCCAATTCTAAGGTCGTGGGTTCAAATCCGGTCGTGTACCAATGAATTTTTATGAGCGAAAAATTTATGTGTGCTTTACCAGTAATCTCAAACGGTAAAGGAAACCCGCAACTTAGTCAATTCCACACGTATTGACCATGTATTTCCTGTGGACAAGGGCGACTAAGCTGAGAGGATAGAATATGTGCTGGGCAAGCCTACTCCATCTTAATTCACCCCGGGCACTACAGCATCCCGTTTGTGAAGGTAAAAGTTGCCTCCTGACTCTGTATAAATCCTCTACTATAGATGGTAAAAGGCCTTATCGTTAGTGGAGTAAGTTTTACTTTGTATATGTCACCGTAAAATTTTAAATACCATTACATTATAATCTTAATATACCTACATTTTGTGAATTTTGATTTTAAATTCAGAAAGACATTCCGAATATGTCGTTATTTCCTTGTCAGTTGTAAGTGCCTAATAACCCTATGCCGAAGATACACGACCGAACTTCGGCGTGATTGCGCCTGCAATGCTATTTCAATTACTAGCAACCAGATTTGCCGAAATTACGTCACGTTCTTGCGTACAACCGAACTTCGTTCGAGTGTAAAGTCGGCAAAAACGCATTCTATATAGCAACACATTATACGCGTTGGAAGTTAAAAGATAAACAAGTTGATCATAGTTGATAAGGGCTGAATGGTGTCAATCTAGCGGAGAAAACTTGATTGATTTTTTAAATGATTCAGGTGTTATTTTGCGGATGTATGGAGAATGTTAAGATGGATGTGTGGAGTGACGAGAATGGATAAGATACGAAATGAATATATTAGAGGAAGTTTGAAAGTAGCGCCTGTGACGGAAAAGTTGAGGAGCAATTAGATTAGCATGGTATGGGCATGTCATGCGGAGGGACGAATGTCATGTGACGAGAAGAATGTTAGATATAAGAGTGGAGGATACAAGGGTAGAGGTAGACCAAAGAAGAGATGGATGGATTGCGTAATAATGATATGAGTAAGAAAGGAGTGAATACTGAAATAACGGCTGATAGAGGGGAATGAAAGAGGAAAACTTGTTGTGCCAACCCCACTTAAGTGGGATAAGGGCAGGGAGTTGATGATGATGTTATTTTGCGAATGTAAAATTTAGAGGCAATTTGATTTATACTACTTTGTGCAACCGAATTTTTGTCGCGTAGCTTACAGCCTATAGAGGATATATACCGCTTGTACACAAAATGCTTAGTAAAAGAATCTTCTGTATCACGCCACTTTTGACGGCAGAAGTACCACAAACGAATCGAAACTTAAAGATTTAAATTGCCTAATAAAGGAAGCTCTCATTGAAATTTAAAATAATACGACAGAAACGAAACTCTAATTAAATAATGTGTATTTTAATATACATTTTATCATTTTTTGTTTATTTATTTATTATTTGGCAACGCCAACATAATAATTATACACTGTTATGGATGTTTCACAAAAAAAAAATAGTACTATAGAATGTGCACCAATTATAGGCATGCACAGCATTTGAAAACCATAAACTATTTCATAAACCATTAGGAAATTCAAATATCAAGGAAGGAAGTGTCTTTCACAAATAATTATGTGTACTCATGGAACTAGGAAAACTGAGTTAGACAACGTGCAATAAAAGTTTCCTATGGTCCACCGAGAAAGACAAAGTACCTGCTTTGTTGCCTTTCTGGCACTATTTGACAGATAACAACCCCGCTAAGGTAATGGAAGATATTGAAACCGGCCATGAGTTTCACTTCTATTACTTATTCGTATTCAGATCGTAAATAATTCTGCTGTCACTGCCTCATTAGTGATTTCGCTTTTGATTTACCGTTCGTGTTATCAACTTCGGCAGTTTGATTAATATTATTGCAATTCAACGGTTTTGGAGAAAAATCTGACGTTAATGTTCCATTGAGATTAAAAGACGTGTTATGCTGGAACTAAAAAATGTAGAACAATATATTTTTTTGGATAATATTTGTGGACATTTCACACAGCGCCATCTAGCCACAAACTAAGCAAAGCTTGTACTATGGACACCAGATGGCTGATAAAATACTCGTATACTTTTTTGTTATAAATACATACATATAATACTACAACAACCAGACCTGGAAGAAATATTTGCAGAACATACAAAGATTCCTCCCATAGCGGGAATCGAACCCACGCCCCTTACGTCTCAGTTGAGCACTCGCCCTCGCCACCAAGGTCGTCACCGAGGAGGATCGTTTCTAATATACTCCTACTGATTTTACGAATATGTGTTTTTGTATGTTTGCTTTTCAATCCGTTGGCAACATCATGCGAAAATCCCATTGGAAGATTTTGACGAAAACGTGAAGGAAAAATAATATGGCGGCAGTGCCAAGACAATTTTGATTTAGAATGTGTTCTCGAATTAAAGAAATATTATTTATGTTCAACATAAGAGTTTTAAATTATCCCTTAATAGTTTCAGACTACAAATAACGATCAATTTACAACAAACGGACCAAGGATCGTTAATTAAGTATTTAATTTACCTATCCGATATCCAACACCAGAAAAGGAACAGGAAATAATTTTATTTGTATAAAATAAACATTTTAATTTGTTCCACCAAACCCGCACCTACACAGCCCTTGCTTGCCACTTTACCATGCAGTTGTGAAATAAAAATAAAGTAAAAGTTAAATGACATAAATAGAACAAGTTCGTATTTATAATGTGGGCATCCATTATTCATTGTTAACGAATGCAATGTAGTCCGGTATAAGCTAGTGTTTAATAGCGGAAAAACTCAGCAAAATAAGAAAAAGATAATAATTAATTACGTTGCCGTGCTCTGGAAGCTTTTCTTGAATATTGCACTGTTTGCACATTTGTCTTTAATGCCAGGTTCCAATGTTGCATTAACGAACAACGGAGCATTTTTACCATAGCAACGTTATCGGCCGAAAAGTGCCATACATTTTTTGATACAAAAACACTATTGCTATGGTACACCGACGTCTGTTAGTATAATATTGGAACCGGACATCAAATGATGATTTTAAATATTTATAATTCAAAACATTTTTTTAGGGTTCCGTACCCGAAGAGTGCCAATGGGATCCTACTACTAAGTCTCCGCTGTCCGTCCGTCCGTCCATCCGTCAGTCTGTCAAAGGTTTGTGACTCATGAACCGTAATAGGCTCCATCATAGCTTCTTAGAAGCCATGACGGAGGCCTTTCGGCGGCCTAAAAACTCCGTCACAAGAGTTGGCCACTAGCTCATACGAACATACTTACTTACCTATAGGTAGAGGGTTGAAATTTTCACAGAATGTGTATGTATATTGCTGCTATAGCAGCTATACAAAAACTAATAAAAATAAAATAATAAAATTAAAGCACAGATGAAAAATTGTTTCATCTGTGCTTGTGGGGATGATACGGAACCCTTCGTGTGACCGGTTGACCGGTTTTATTTTATATTACAGGCAACGAAATGAGTGAATTTTTCAATTAATATAGACGACCTCAGTGGTGTGGCGGGCGAGTACTCGGCTAAGACGCAAGAAGCGCGGGTTCAATCCCCGCTACGGGCGAAATGTTTGGCATTGGTAGTATTCTGTATCATAATGTATTTACAAAAAAGTATTATATTAGCTATCTGGAGCCCACAGTTCAAGCTTTACTTAATTTGGGGCTAGATGGCGCTGTCTGAAATTTCCACAAATAAGTATCATGTCACATAAGAAATTACTGAGTACAGGGAGTCTGGCAAAAGAAACTGAAAGACCTAAGTCTTTTTATATGTAGCTAATTTCTATTATATAGTTCTATACTCCATTTTTATATATTTTACAGTTATTTCATTATATTACACTTGAAACTGCGAAAACCGTTCATCGGAATCACCGTTCCATTAAATAAAATTCAAGGAAAATATAGACGTGCTAGAAAGAGACAGCTATATATGAGACTTATAAGGAAGAGGGAGAAGGTCTACAATAAAACCGAAGAGTACTATGTCACAGAAGAAATAATAATTTACCTCTCATTTTTACTATGAACCCATGCAAACGATTTCAAACTTAAAGTCAGTGGCCGATAGCACAGTTTTCCTTAACAAACTGCTTTGACCAAAGCAATTCTTTTAATATTTGAAATGCTTACAGTTTCATACGAAACTAAGTCCTAAGGCGACGGGCTAAAGTTCACTTTGCTGTCGAAAGATGGTCGCAGTAACAAATGCCGAGTGCAAGATTCATAGGATTCAGCAATTAGGAGCACATACGTTACGAAACTATTTCTATGGCGTGTTGATTACGTAAGGCGTTTTCATTCCATTGAATGGAAAATTGGATTTCTTAGTTATTACATCGGTCTATTTCGAAATTGGCTACGTGAGAAGAATGGAGAATTATTAGCCTTAAAAATGAAATAACTTACCTCTCTGGTAACACTTAAAAAATAAACAGTAAAAAAAACTGTAAAATCGTTTATGTGTACCTACTTCTTTGCGCATTACTATTTCAGCATACCGTTCAAAACAGTAATTGTTACTGTTCCGAAAACAGTTTTTCATTTTAATGTTTGGTAGTAGGACTTATTTTTTTCAGTGAAGCTACATAAAACGTTACAAACAAAAACATACATAGAGGAATTCCAAACATCATCATCATCATTTTCCTGCCCTTATCCCAATCTATGTGGGATAAGAGTTTTGGCTAAGGTGTTTTATGACCGGCCGCCTGCCTGACGTCAACCCTCCTTGGGAATACCTGCTTAATTTGCTTATATCTCATCATGTTGGAGGATACTATCCCCTAGTCGACTTTTACGACATGCTCGGGGAGAGAAGCAGTTGGACGCATTCTATGATTTTTCTTTACTCCCAGTCCAGCAGAGAAGTTATAATATTGGTAGATATTAATATTTCCAAAAAATTACATTCAAACAACTACCCATAACATATCCAAGGAACATTATTGTCATCATCACACGTCAGACTTTAGAAAGTTAATTAACAGGGCGCTGTAATTTCGTATTCCTTTTCAAGACAACCAAAATTATGTTCGAAATGCCTTCAAGCGAATTATGCCAGTTCACATATCGAATAAAGAAGTACACTCAACTGCAAAATCATACCATGGGGTAGGTTGTAACAAAACTTCTTCGGGGCAAGTTGTAACTGTTACAACTGGCCCCGCGGGTATAAATTTGAATAAAAACATCAAAATTTAAGGTCAGAGATTTTAAAAGGAAGTCCAATAGAGCATTCAAAAGCGTAATTAGCGTTAAAATAAGTCATAGACATAGAAATCTACGTATAGAATTGGAAAGTATCTTTGTATAGATATATCAAAAACAAGAAAATTGTAAACTCGTTTCTGTTGGATATGCAAAGCCAAGATTGGTAATCTTATAATTTGGGTTAAAACGTAAATGTATACGATAGACGGATATATCAGCCATAAGACATAGTAATTTTTAACAAAAAATAGTAAATACTTTTTTATATAATAGCGTTATAAAATATGTTAAAACTGACCCCTCCAAACCAGAAAAGAGGTTAGCCAAGTAATTTAACGTATAGCGAAGTCACTAAGCGCTATAGCAAAAATGTATGTGATTTACTTATAATTATCAATGTCACCCCGTCACTTAAAGATCTCTTCCCATACATTTTTAAATAAAATGTATGAATTCTTTCGAACCAAAGAGGTGAGAAGATTAGAGTGCGCTCCTTTTTAAACAATAGTAGAAAAAAAGAAAAACATTATTTTACACACACACATAGGTACACAAAAACAATACGATAGAACAATTAAGAACGGAAAAGGGACTGAAAAATGGGTACAAAAGAGAAAAAGAAAGAGAAACAAATAAACAAATAGCAACCTTCATACCTACACAATAAGTTAGTAGTAATAATGTTTCTTCCCTTTATGGCTAAAAACATTTCGAAGTTGAGTGTACACCTAATGAAGACGTTATAAAGTTACGCAACTCTAAAGTTCGCATTTTATCACACATTGAAATTCGGCGGCTCATTCAGAGCGGGGTAAGTCACAAATTAGGCTATTCACAGAGAATACATAGGGATTTCGGCAATTACAAGTTATGACGTCTTGACTTCTGTCTTCCGACTTTGCAGGAAGTATTTTGACTGCTTTGACAAAGTTATTTTAAATAGAGTGTAAAGATCTGAAGAAAATACGGCTAGATTGAGTCGTATTGTTTTGATTTTTGTGTTACTTATCATTAGACAAGGCCTAGTTCAGTAGTAATAAATATAAATATTTGTGGGCATTTCACACAGCGCCATCTAGCCCCAAACTAAGCAAAGCTTGTACTATGGGAACCAGATGGCGGATAGAATACTTATATACTTCTTTTTTGTAAATACATACTTATAATACATAATTCTACAACACCCAGACCCGGAAGAAATATTTGCAGAACATACAACATTTCTCCCGTAGCGGGAATCGAACCTGCGTCTCTTGGAGTGACGATCTGCGAAAGGCTGCTGGCAGAGACTGGATGCGTCAAGCCGAAGATAGGGCGCGATGGCGCTCATTGGGGAGGCTTATGTCCAGCAGTGGACTGCTATAGGCTGATGATGATGATTTGTTTGCTAAATTGATTTGTTTGTTTGTTTGATGATGATGATGATGATGATGATGATCTAGTTGTGTGTGACTTTCAAAGGTGTATAAATTAATCTGAGTCTGAATCTTGCTTATTATAATGATGTGATGCCTTTTCTATACATAAAATCATTCTAGGTAGAGACTTCGGTAAAAAGATTGAAATACAAGTTACAGACATTATAATTGCAGAAAGCTTTTGTATTATATCTTGTTGATTCTTTGATCTAAAGATATTTTTTATAATGATGTATGTTTGGAACAATATTTTTGAAAAGGTAATGTCATTAGATTCTATTTAATTTACTTTTACCTTGGCGACTTCAGTGACGTGGCAATCGAGAGCTCGGCTGAGACGCAAGAGGTGCGGGTTCGATTCCCGCTATGGGAGAAATGTTTGTATGTTCTGCAAATAATTCTTCCGGGTCTGGGTGTTATTATAAGTATGCCTATACATAAAAAGTATTCTATCAGTCATAATGGTGCCCATAATAGTACAAGCTTTGCTCAGTTTGGGGCTATAAGGCGCTATGTGAAATGTCCACAAATATTTATAAAATGTCCTTAAGGTCTTGACATATTATTTATTTTTCTTTAGTACATAAAAGTGACAGAAGCGGAAAGCAAATAAATAATAAAAAATGTATTTCCCTTGAACAGCAAGCAACAAAATAAAAAATGTATTCTCCACAGACTGCCTCGAAATTATTCAAGGCTAAATAATGCAGGGAGTAGGTAAGCATTCCCAGTTTGATGTAGCCAACGTGTGGAATCAGAATAACCGAAAAAATTTGAATAACATCAAGTATTTATTTACTTACTGTACATGTAAATACTGGCCCTGGACTCAAGATTATTTCATCATCATCATCATTTTCCTGCCCTTATCCCACTAGGTGGGGTCGGCACAACATGTTTTCCTCTTCCATCTTTTCCTATCACTCGTCATCTCAGTATTCACTCCTTTCATACGCATGTCCTCTTTCACACAATCCATCCATCTTTTCTTAGGCCTTCCTCTCTGTCCGTGTATCCATCCACATTCATATTCAGCACTTTCCTTGTAACATGACTTTCTTCCCTCCGCATAACATGCCCATACCACGCTAACCTATTACTCCTCATCCTCTCTGTCACTGGCGCTACTTTCAAACTTCCTCTGATGCACTCATTCCGTATCTTATCCATTCTGGTCACTCCACACATCCATCTCAACATTCGCATCTCTGTAGCATGCACTCTTCTTTCATCCACCACTTTTGTTGCCCAACACTCAGATCCATACAGTACGATAGGTCTTATGATCGATTTGTATATTTTCCCCTTAAGCTTAAGGGGAAAATATATTATTTAAATAATAAATAAGTTAATAAATAAATAAATTTACTCCAGATTATTTAAATATAATAATAATAATAGCAACGTCCATAAGATTATATGCTTGGCGTGTCGGGCAAATGACCGCTTGAAATGATTAAGGCGAGTTTGATTCCCGCAAAATAAAAAGTTTGCATGCTCTAAAAATTCGCAGATAAATATATTGCAAAATACAGAAACTACGAATACCATGACACACAGACCTGGAAAATATATAATATATTGCAAAATATATTTATATATTTTCCAGAGTTTCTGATATCCACGACACAGATAATTCTACGTGATGTTACATAGTATGTTAATACTAGCTGCCGTCTGCGGCTTCGCTCGCGTTGTACCCGGATAAAAAATAGCCTATATGTTAATCCAGCACATGTACTATGTGTATTCCAAGTTTCACTCAAATCCGTTGAGCCGTTACGGCGTGATTGAGGCTCAAACATCGTCACATCCTCACAAACTTTCGCATTGATAATATTAGTACGAAGTAGGATGACTGTTGAGTGATATTTATATTACGGCACGGCAATCTCGAACCTGCGACCTGAAGGTCCGAAGCTCCACTACGCCAACACGAAGTATAAAATAAGCATAAATCCAAACAAACAAGAACCCGCCAGAGCTCACAATTAAAGAGAACTTGTACTGAATGGTCCCGGCTCATTCGTCTTACAACTTTCCAAAGAACTTAGCGGAGTTTGGATTGTGAATATGGTTGCTAATCTGTACCATGTGACATTAACATATTGTTTGAGTACAAAATTCGAGAACGGAAACTAAGGTCTATACCTATACTATACTTAGCTATACATTGCTAATAGTATAGTTAACTTTTCTGCTTCTCTGCTACTACTCCCAGTAAAGAAAAAACAGAATGCGTCCAGCTGCTTCTCTCCCCGAGCATGTCGTAAAAGTCGACTAAGGGATAGTATCCTCCAACGTGATGAGATACAATAAGCAAGTATTCCCAAGGAGGGTTGACGTCAGGCAGGTGGCCGGTTATAAAACATCTTAGCCAAAACACTTACACCATGATCCAAGGATCATTCTGTGCCGACCCCACATGGAGTGGGATAAGGGCAGGAAGATTATGATGACTTAGCTATACATTGATCGAGCGAGCGAAGATCTCTGTGGGAACTTGGCTGATTTGGCGTTGTATGTTTGTGGATATGTGTGTTTATGTCAAAGTCCTCTTTATCACGCCATTCTATCCGGTCCCTCAAGATTCTCATCAAAACATATAAAACCAAACAAAATATCGTAGGCTTGAATTTTAAAGCAACCAAGCGTGGAAGATACAGGCAAGGAACCACGCTTGTAATCATGAAACAATTTGCTGCCACTCCTGATTCAAAGTCCCAAGATGGATATGGATGGATAGGCTGATCACATGTCCACATGGCCACACGTATGGCCTGTCGCCCATAGGTATAAATGGTCCATCATGTTGAGATTAAGATGGTCCCTTAGTGACTTTTACGACATGCTCGGGGAGAGATGCAGTTCGCATAGTGAAATGAAGCTAAAGGTCCCTATAGAACATACCAACATTCTTGAGCAATAAATAATTTTGTTCTACTATCCATCAAAGGAACTTGAGTAACGGCTTGTAAAACTTTTTTTCACGGGAATAACAATAACAGAACATTAGGACAAATAAAACAAAATAAATAGCGATCTGACTAGTGCTTTTAGCGTTAGCACTGGTTTTTGTCACTAAGCTCGAAAACATTTTAAGTGGTAAAGCTAATTTTATTAATTTTAATTTTTTTTTTTATTTTTTTTTTAATTTTTTTACAGGAGCCTAATTTTATGTTTTTCAGAATCAAAAAACGTGTCACATAATTCTTACGGCTGACAAAAGAGAATAGAAGGGTACGTGCTGTACCCACCCCACATAGAGTGGGATAAGGGCAGGAAGATCTTTATGAAGCAATACAAAATCGTCCGCGTGACTAATGCTAGGGGCACTGATAAGGAGTTGCTGAAGGAAAGTTGTCCAATTCTCAAACAAAACGAGGAAAAGTATGATTAAAATGCAGAACTTTGAAGATGGAGTACTGTAGTTTCGTTATTTCGTAAGAATGCTTGCCTGCATTTAATTTAAATATTAAAAGAGATGTTTATAATGGTAGTTTGCTCTGTCGGCTACTACCTAGTTTTTTCTTTTTTCTGTAAAGTTCAATAACCGAAATAATTGCTGGTTAAAGAAACCACTACAACCATTTTTTTTGGCCCACGTAAACTAATTAGGTATTTTCTTTTTCTTATGTTTTTGGTGACGACATTATTTTTTATTATTATTTCCGTATCACCATATATTTTTTTTACATTGATATTAAAAAAAAACTTAAGAAGTAGGGTGCCGCTGACAGCGGGGAAGGCCTAAAGCTGTCGATGGTCAGGGCTGCAGGGTGAGGAACCCCCTGACAATACGTGCCGTGTCAAGAATTACTTATTGTTATTATTTATTAGGAATCAAACCCAAAACCTACAGCGCAACAGGCAACAGATGTGAGGTATCAGGAAGCTATAAGACAAGCCAATAGCTTCTATAATGTATTTTTTTGTTAATTGCTTTCTTCGCATATAATAGAAAAAAGAAGAAAGAAAATGCATGAATTTACAACAATGAAAAAGTGGATAGTTAACAAAAATACATAATAAATTTCAAATGAAAATAAAAAATTGTGGACACAGGACCTAAAAAACATTTTTTTGTATATACTTATAATACACAATATTACAACACCCAGACCTGGAAGAAATATTTGTAGAACGTGCAAACATTTCTTCGGCGGCGGGAATCAAACCCGCGAGTCTTGCGTCTCAGCCGAGCACTCGTCTGCCACGCCACCGTCAAATAAAATAAACTAACTTCCCCAACACATAATTTCTTAGACGCAAACATTGTTATCTATAGAGAATAGCTAGCGACCCGCCCCGGCTTCGCACGGAAATAGACATATACCATCGTGAACTTTTTGGTAGACCTTTTTAAGGTGTACAATTCTGTAGTACATTATTTTGATCTATCTCGTAGGGTTCAGCCAGCGTTTGCAATGTAAGCGCAAAAAAAATGTGTTTATTTACGACATCACATTAGAAACCTCTAAAATTATCAGTATTTCTCTACTATATTATGCATGTATTATACATATAAACCTTTCTCTTGAATTACTCTATCTATTGAAAAAACCGCATCAAAATCCGTTGCGTAGTTTTAAAGATCTAAGCATACATAGGGACAGACAGCGGGAAACGACTTTGTTTTATACTATGTAGTGATGACACTTCAATAGAGGCAAGTATCAATAACCTGGATCTGAGTATTGTTCCAAACGCTAGAAATTTCTAAGGAATGGCAATACTATTATTGATATACGTATGTACAACATTCTACTTCCTACGTAATATAATAATTATTAATATTGTCCCTTGCGTCAGTTCATCCTTTTATACATATCATGCGAGGACGACATCGATAGGCTTACAAAATAAGGCGGCGAATTTTTTTAAAATAACCTTGAGTTAGATAAAATAAAAAAGTGATGAGACAAAAAGACGTTCCAATATTGGGTGACATAAAGGTAGTTACGACATAGTTTTAATGGTTAATGACCCGTTCGGGACTTCGTTTTATGGGTGCTAATGAATAGGGCAAAAAGGAGGAAACATTAATTAACCCTTCACATGTAGCGTGCGGTCTGAGAGACCGTGTGGCTTTGTTACAAGGTGTGTTTTCCTGTGTGCGGTGCTTTGGTCGGGTTCGAAGCTAGGGTACGTATTAAAGCTATAAAGTAAACTAGATGATCAAAAGACTAATAACTAGTAGCTTTTCTAAGAAGTTGTTTTTAATATTACTCATATTTACATACATACATATTATCACGCCTGTATCCCTAATGGGGTGGGTAGAACCACAAGTAATCATAAGAAAACTTGCAGCCACTCCTGATTCAAAGTCCCAAGATGGATATGGTGAACTATGGTGACAGGCGATCAGCCCATCGCCCAAACAGGTGGTCCATCATGTTGGAGAGGATACTATCACTTAGTCGACTTTTACGTCATGCTCGGGGAGAGAAGCAGCTAGACGTATTCTGTTTTTTCTTTACTCCCAGTCCAGCAGAGAAGTACTAATATTTACCTACTACTAATAATCCTGTCAGTGCTTCTTTCGGATCAGTGTGGTGAAAGGATTTCGTACACATGAAAGGGTTCGTTTCGTGCATTTGACATCATTTTTGAAATCTTTGGGTTCTACGGCATACAGGTTTTCATGAAGTTTTTCATAAAAAAATCGAAATAAAAAATCTTTTGATACATGGCTGGATTCAAATACCAGTACCTAAACTAATAACAGGTTGGTAGGGCCGTATGTGGATGTTTGGCTACATATCTAGGTAAATATGTAGCCAAATATCCACCTACGTTCTTATTTTTACTATATTGCGTTGCTTCTTATTTCTTTTATTGTGTCTGCCATTCTGTCTGTACTGTTTCCTGTGTGCCAAATAAATAATATTTTCTATCTTATTTTATTTTTATAAAAGTACTAGCTACCGCCCGCGGCTTCGCTCGCTTGGTACCCGGATAAAAAATAGCCTATATGTTAATCCAGTACATGTACTATGTATATTCCAAGTTTCATTCAAATCCGTTCAGCCGTTTAGGCGTGATTGAGGCACAAACATCCAAACTCACAAACTTTCGCATTTAAGTAGATTTAAGTAATAAATATATTCACACCAATTTGCCCCTTCTATATTTTTTTCCATCCAATCCATCACAGGTTGACTGGCAGAGATCGCTTGTAGCGATAAGGCGGCCCATTGTTTTTACCGTTATTTTTGTCTATTTTGTAAGTTTAATGTTGTGTGGTAAACAATAAAGTGATATCTATCTACTCTTATCTTTCTTTAACAAGGTACGACGAGCAAATATATTGTTCGATTTACAAAATCATTTTTTTTACTCAGTATGTAGTTAGTATAGAAAATTAAAGGTTTAGCACCAGTCATTAAAAGTGATATCCATCGTTGAACATCACACGTCTCTAATGAAGATATAAAAATGAGCGAACTTTTAAAATAATAATCATGACAGGTAAATATTTTCTTAAAAAAAAAATCTTTTATAAAGATTCTGGGGCAGTTTAAATTAAATACAGTACACTATAGAAAGAGGTGAGTAAGTATCATACAAATTATACTTGTACAAATAAATTAATAAAAAATTTGTGGACATTTCACACAGCGCATCTAGCCCCAAACTAAACAAAGCTTGTACTATGGGAACCAGATGGCTGATAGAATACTTATTTATGTACTTTTTTTGTAAACACATACTTATAACACATAATACTAAAACACCGGGTAATATTACATACAAACATTTCTCCCGTGGCAAGAATCGAATCCGCTACAATGGAACTTTTAGGTTTCATACTTCTAGCACCATTGGTTTGGTCTGTGCGTTGATTTTCAATCACTTAGTCAGTAACTTAAGAGATTTATATAGATACTAGCTGCCGTCCGCGGCTTCGCTCGCGTGGTATCCGGTAAAAAAATAGCCTATATGTTAATCTAGTACATGTACTATGTATTTTACAAGTTTCATTCAAATCCGTTCAGCCGTTTAGGCGTGATTGAGGCACAAATATCCAAACATCCTCACAAACTTTCGCATTTATAATTTAGGTAAGATTTAGATTTAGATTATTTTTACGATTTACCTATTTACCCGACTTGTACTAGTATTTCTATGAATAAACTATTTGTACACACTCTACTACCACTGGTACTTACGTACCTATAATTAATTACAGCGGGATATATCACAAGTTGTTTGACAGTAGGTTGACAGGTTTGACAGATTAGACATGTGTCAAAAGCAAGGAGTCTTACTGAGGAACACAATAGAGCACAACCTTTCACTGTAGTAGTTTTGAAAAACAAGTGACATGAAAGTAGGTGAAATAGACGCGTATGCATAAAGAACGTGATGAGAGTAAATGAAGAGTAGTATGCGAAAAAATCGTAAATAAATAACACCCAACAGTAACATACCATAGTCCTGACCCCACACTAGGATTCCCTGTGTCGTGGGTATCAGAAACTACGAGTACCATGGTACCACAACACCCAGACCCGAAAAATATTTAAAGAACATGCAAACATTTTTTTCGCAGCGGGAAACAAACCCGCGCCTCTTGCGTCTCTGCCGAGCAGCCGCCCGCCACGCCACCGAGGCCGTCAAATGTATGAAGTACAAATAAATGTGAGACATACCCCCGAATTCTCAAACGCATCTCAGAGTTGAGCACGTTTCAAATGACGAGTTTTGACAGATTTTCATCAAAAACCGTGACTTGAGACGTACTCAAATCTGAGTCACGTTTGAGTATTCGGGGGTTAGAATCTGATTTTATGTGATACTTTTTTGCAAACCGAAACAAGGTAAGCGAAGTCTCAACTTTATCAGACAACAGGAACTGTGTCAGAAACTTGAACACGGATTCAGCTCGTTTAGTGTATATCTAAGATGGTCGTTGCCGATTCAAGGGTCTGAATCCGCTAGTTTTATAATTTACGTACATACATATTATCACGCCCGTATTCCTAACGGGGTGGGCAGAACCACAAGTAATCATAAGAAAATCTGCAGCCACTTCTGATCCAAGAACCATGATGACAGGTGATCAGCCCATCGCCCATATAGGTCCATTAAGTTGGAGAGGATACTTAAATTATTCTTTATTTAATAATTACAAAGGTTTATTAATTACCTTTCAACAATTAGCCCGAGGTCTACTTACTTACGCTTTGAAATATCACACCGAGGTTCAATAATTGAATGCACTTATTAGGTAATAGCTTTTTTTTATATTAATTAAAAAGCTTAATTACAGAATAATAGAATCGACAGAGAGACGTTTATTCATCATCATCATCATGTATACGCTTATACACAAACCTCGAAAGTTCGATAGCGCGTGTCAAGTGTACGAAAAAAGCCTCTTCGGGCCGCACTAAGAATAATATTTTTTCACACTTGTTCGAAGGAACTAGTTGCCACGAGTAGGTATTTAATATACCTACGTTTACTGAAGTTGGACATAGGCTTTATATCTTCCAGAAATATGTTGTGCCGACCCCACATAAGTGAGGGCAAGGGATGATGATGATGATGATGATTTTTTTATCCATCGTAAAAAGTTATTTTTCTAGGAATTATTTCGACACTATAAACGATTTTATACGATGATCATCGGGGATAAACGGCCATCTTACATTTAATTTTTCGGTCCGTGACTGCCATTCTAGGTAGGAAAATATAAAACCTTTTTAACCAACCTTTATATTCATAAAGTAAATGAAAGCGTTCATTGTAAATCTCATGGTTTTACTTCAAAACCTTAATATCAATCATGTACAGTCAGGAACATAATAAACACAATTGTACGTTAGGTACAGAGAAGAAAGAACAGAACTAAAACAAATCATCGCTATCATAAACCGTAGTATTAGGTACAGTCGGGAAGTCAACGCTATCATAAAGCTGTCAAAGATAGTACTGTTCATACGTCAACTTATAAAGAGCAACATAATTAACTCCTCGCTTCATTAACGATGTACAATCGAGCACTCACCATATATCATCGAGATGAACAGCAATACAGCATTCACTATGTATGAATGCCTCTTTAGTTTCTTCAATCTATCGCCCATTTTGAACATTTCCTTATGAGTAATCTATTTTAATTTGACACTTCTTTTCCACATCACTCGTTTACACTACGAAGATAATACGCTCTACCAATAGTTCATCTTTTAATTGGTTGGTTATCTTTCAACATTTATCCTACTTAATTAATACGCTGACAAATTACTTTATGACACGAGAGCCCTTAAAAAGATGTCACATCGTCTATTACAGTTTCCGTTTCTATTTTTACTTTACTCTTAAACATTCACGCATAAATTGCCCCGTAGAAATGGTTTTAGTAGATAAGCGTATACGGATTACTACGTGCAACATGACGATCTATTTTAAAAGGAAATCTCCCTTGTTTTCAGAGATAAATCTTGTATAATCCCCGGGTAAGTTTAAAAGAAATTTCGCTTTATCACGGCATTTCCGCTTGATCTGATTTATGAGCACTGCACTTTGTACACGGTTGTTTATAGTTTTGAAGCACTTGGATCTCCGGCGATCTTGTCTGTTTCGGAGTAGGGGCCGGCCGAGAGATTCGGCATTTTCGTGTTCGAATTCGGGAGAGCAGCGCACGACTGAACGCTGAGGTCGTCGTGAAAGCACTGACTTACATAAGGAATTCGCTCCGGTTGCGGCGCGTCTGCTAGAGAGGGATGGGGATGGTCACCCGTAAGGGTTGTAGGTCGCGGTGCCTTGAAATGAAAGAGATGCAAGAAGTTTCCACATTAGAGCCTGGACTGAAAACGTCGGAATCCTGTGTGAAGACGCAATTAAAATGTACATAAATCTAAGAGAGATAAGTTCGCGAGGCAACACATCCGAGTTAATAAGTGTTTAATCTACCATTTAATAGCTTTCTCACTTATTTGTTTTACATTGAAGGGATATTAGAACTGATACCTAAAATAAATGAAGCTCATTACAGGGGTCACAACTTTCACATCGGACAAAATCGCGAGGAAAAATGTGAAATCATTGAAACTTCAAAATACATTATGATTGATTGTAATTTTTGAACATTGACAAGGATCCGGGATTTTAATGTTCCCGTTAAAACGAGCTTTGCAAATGGACATTTTGGGACAAAGCCGTCAATTTTATTATTGGTGATGGTAAAAATGCTTTATCTGCGAATTATGGAAGTTTTTATTGAGTTTCCTGAATTCATTAGCGGACGGGGTATTCCCTTGTGAAATTGGTTCTTTTGAGGATATACCTCTGCATTCATTAACTCAAGTTTTTTGTTCACCGGTAAGTAAGTAAGTTCGTATGAGCTAGTGGCCAACTCTTGTTACGGAGTTTTTAGGCCGACTAAAGGCCTCCGTCATGGCTTAACGACTTAAAAGCCGGAACCGACAATTTAACATGCCCTCCGAAGCACGGAAGCGCTCAGCTTGTAATGCCACTTGCGGTCACTCATCCCAATTGTGACCGCGCACAACGTTGCTTAACTTCACCGATCAATCAAGAACGTATAAGTAAGCTACGTCAAACTGGTTTAAAAGAACTAGTACTATAGTAGTATTTAGTAGCTTTGCTGAGGAAGGTGGAAATTTACGAGCAGTCAAACAAGATACATAGATTGGCATGATGTCAACACGTAGGTACCTATGTCGCAAGCTGTATACAGACCAGTCAAGCTATATCTTACAAAACAAACACACAATGCTGTGTTCATGTGAGTGAAATCTCTATGTCAATTTTAATAAAAAAATATACAAAGAAGTTTATCACAAATATTTGATTATCGAGAAAGCAAAAATATTACTTGGAACGGAATAATGTTCCAACTCGTCATATCAATTGGATAGTAAAGGGCTTAAGGCGCGGCTTTGTTCGTGGGGTGTAAATTTTGACACCCAATTTTACCCATTTTTGGGGGTTGTTTTGAAAAATCCTGAAAATATGTGTCCATTTATTTTGCATTTATAGTATTGACACCGAGTTTCAAGCATATTGGACTAATTAAAAAAAATGCTAGAAGATAATTAGCCGAGTATGGTCTTTTGCCTGTACTGGATTACACTGGATTTCTTGAACAGACGTAAATCTAACGTAGATTTTAGGTCGTTTCAATATGATTCTTGTGGTTTTTAAGTGTTTAAAATTCTTCGCCAAGTAAAACCAGACGGAAACAATAAATTGATGCCGATCCAAATATCTGCGCAAGAAGAAAGTTTTTATTAGGTTTCTTCACTTCATTAGAACGGAGTGAGGTAATTATTTCGCATTAGCTTTCGAAGTTGTTGGCATTACTTGTGAATATACATTAACAGCTTGAGTTACTCAAGTTATCAGGTTGAACGTTTTTTAAATGATTTCACTTGATCTTTTGATTAATAATTGACAACCTCGGTGTTGTGACGAGTGCTCGGCTGAGATGCAAGGGGTTCGATTCCCGCTACGGGAGAAATGTTTGTATGTTCTGCAAATAATTCTTCCGTGTTTGTGCTATGTATTATAAGTATGTGTTTACAAAAAAAAAGTATATAAGCATTCTCTCAGCCATCTGGTGCCCATAGTACAAGCTTTGCTTAGTTTGGGGCTAGATGGCGCTGTGTGAAATATGCACAAATATTTATTTATTATATTTATATTTGACAGCTCTTAAACTCAGTTTAGAGCTAAACACCGTTCAGTTTGAACGGTGATAGCAGCCCTTAATGGTTCAAAACGCTTCTCAAAATAATGTCAATAGACAATGAATATAGAGGTGTCAATCCAAGAGTGTTGCAAGCTACGTTAAAAACGCGAAACAAAATAAAAATTAAATTAGCTCAGTTAGTACTACCTCTGTAGAGCCATAACAATTAAAAAAAAATATTTATTTTGAGACCCAAAAGTACGGTTGACGTAACATGACGGTCGTTATTAATGACGTCTGCAATACTGTGTGGAAGTTCCAGAGGTCCATCGCACTTTGAACGTTTTTACCATAACCAAATGACGTTCGTAAACTTTTTGTTATGCACATTTTTGTATGGAGCTTTTTTGACAGCAATAATAACGATGTTGTTTAAGTACCTATACGATTTTGTTTCAAATAGAGTATGAACGTTTGTATTTTAAAGAATTTTTGCGGTTTTATGTTGTCAAGTAACTTTTCAATAGCTTAATATTTGTCATTGTTTAGTAATTTTTTATGCTTTTTATTTCTTTTCTTTTGATGATTATACATGGGTGGCATATTTGGTTTATTATGAGCAAACCACTCCAATAAATTAGTAAATAAATAGCTTGTCAATATCAATCCTTTTTATTTTATTTAGTCGTATCACTAGTTCTTTCGCACCAGTGAAAGGATTTAAAGTGCACTTTAAAGACTTTCGTGCACTAGGCTCAATCCCATAATATATTGCACTGTCCAAAGCCAGCATCTCTTTCTTCCATTCCCTTCTATCAGCTGTCATTTCTGTACTCACTCCTTTCTTAACCATGTCCTCATTCACTCAATCCATCACCCTTTCTTTGGCCTACCTCTACTTCTTGATTCATCCACATTCATATGCGTAATTATAATATTGCACTCTTCAAAGTGTAGAACAGAAAAAGAAAAATACAACAACAAAACTCCTATTACTTTTTGTTTCACTATTTTACAGACGTAATGACGGAAGCTGTTTCTTGGAAAGAGAAAGCGCAAAGGGTCATCTTTAACAATATTGGTTCAGGCTTACATTGTAATGAAGACTAAGGGCAGTAGGTAATTGGGGTCCTACTGAGTAGACTGTGGTGTATGTTGACAGATGAGCTGAATGAAAGTGATCCTGGAAGACAGATAAATAAAATAATAAATAAATAAATAAATATTTATGAACATTTCACACAGCGCCATCTAGCTCCAAACTAAGCAAAGCTTGTACTATATGGGAACCGCCTGAGAACACCGCGTGATGTTTCCTTTTTGGATTCAGTTTTTTTTTTACTAAGAATTCCACGCTGCCGAAGTCACGGACAACAGCTAGTAATTTAATAAAGCTTTGAAAAGAAAACAAATTAAAAATCACCTTTATTTCTTAATCCAAACCAAAATTAGGTATACTCTAACAAAATTAAAGCACAGACACATAAACAAATTAAGAGGCCCATTCTCCAAATAATTTAACCCAAATCAGTGTCAATTAGCACAAACAAATAAAACGTCAAACGAAATGTCAAACGAATTCACAAAACTATAAATTCTAATTTTGCTCCAGCAACGCCTCGGCTATCATGGAATTTTATCTTTAGAAATTGTCTAGTAATAGATTTAAGGCGTGTACACACTGTGATTAGATCTATTTTGATTGTCAACTCAGTATTCTGAGAGAGATTGTAGTCCGCGCCTTATTAATTTGTTAACATATTTCACAGATATTATAAGATACGGATAAAATCATCAAACCATTTATTTAAATATAAATTCATATTTCAGTAGCTACTACCTAATTAATTTACATTTATATTTGAGGTTTTATCTTAAAAGATTCATGGAGTAATTAAAATTTTAAATTATTTAATGTGTATATTTACAGGAAGAATTAATAAAAATTTCATTAATATATTTAACGTAACAGTTATTTAAGAAAAATAGAACACCCAAAGGTACCTACAGTCATGTGAAGAACACCTTAAAAAGTTTATCTTTTGAAACGGCAGCTAGGAGACAGTTAATTTTACGTGACATAAATAAAAACGGAGGGCATTCCCTCGAAAGGAAAAAATAACAAACATATCTCTCAAAGTAAGAAAACAAACAACGTATGTTAACATCTGTCGTAGCACGAGCGATACAGGCGCGAACAAAACCATTAGCACTAGTTTTATTACTAAAAAACCCGAACGTTCAGAAACTGTCAAAAGTGACAAGCTAAGATATAGCGCGCTGTTCATTGCCGAGCAATAAAGTTTAGCAACTGGTCTCTTGTGCGATTTGACAGTGTCAGTAACTGATGCTAAAGGTATGAACTAGCGTACAGCTGAAGTATTATTTTTCATTGTCATTGACTTTCTTAATTTAAGTCTGGAAATAAATTGTTTGTAATGGAGTGCCGCGGAAATTGTTCTAGAAATTGTGATTAATACGTACTTCTTTAGAGCTGAGGAATTTCGGTTAGAATAAAATGCTCTCACTGAGATGATAGATGAGTAATTAAAATTCTACTTTACTTGGTAATACTTACCTACACGTTTATTATTTTAAATGAAGTTTACCGTATGTTTATTTAGTTCTACAAACAGTGAATATAATTTACATCAGCAAAGTCGAGGTCGGAAGTTTAGTTAGGTAGGTACCTATATTACAAAATGATTAAAATTCTACTTTACAAGTAAAGTAATACTTACCTTTATTATTTTAAATGAAGTTTACCGTAGGTGTACTATTTAGTTCTACAAACAGTGAATACATTTACATGAGCAAAGTCGAGGTCGGAAGCTAAGCTAGTTACCTATATTTCAAAATGATTTTATATTATCAGAACATACAATCATTTCTCCCTTAGCGGGATCGAACCCGCACCCCTTGCGGTTCAGCCGAGCACTCGCCCGCTACGCCACCGAGTCATCATTTATCATTATTATTTTTTTATATATACGAGACTAAAAATATAGTTACAATTTTGCTTTATATCTTAAAATAAAAAATAAATTGCGTCTTTGGTAAAAAAGGATCACCTAATGTAATGTGACTCACAATTTTCATTTTACCTCACAACTGTACCGAATACTCGAAATTCAATACGTCAGTGTTGATTGCAGTTAATTATAAATCCGTCCCCCTTCCATTGTCCGTCCTATTTTTACATCCTCCAAGTTATTTTTTCACAACGAATTTTGAACTCTATCCTTTAGTTCTAAAGCCTATAATGCCTTGGCAAGTTCGAAATGTTTCAGGTTCTTTAATGTATACTCATCCTAAATCAAATCCAAATCAGTATTTAAAAGCTTTGAGGGTATTACTTCCGCTAATAAAATGTTTTACCTTGGCGGGGAACAAACGAACCGAATTCAGTCCTGTCTTTTATGTCAAGTTCTTTTATAATCACAAAATCTCTACTGACTGATGGAATTTGGGTGTGATCCTACTAATATTATAAATACGAAAGTTTGTGAGGATGTGAGGATGTGTGCCTCAATCACGCCGTAACGGCTGAACGGATTTGAATGAAACTTGGAACGTACATAGTATATGTGCTGGAATAACATATAGGCTACTTTTTATCCAGGTACCACGCGAGCGAAGCCGCGGGCGAAAGCTAGTATAAATATTTAGGAAGATGAAGATGAAGAAGAGAAATTCGAGAAGAAGATGAAGTTTGTATTAAAAATACACACATATAAATAATAATAACACCCAAACGCAGAACAAAGATCTATGTATGTTCATTACATAAATATTTGTCCTGGGTAGGAATTGAACCTACAACGCAGAAGGTAGAGCTACCAATTAAGCTATGGGAAATCCTTCAGCTTTTAGTTAACAAGTCATTAATTCCGCTGTCCCTTTCAATACCGGAATTAACCGGATTGTTTCGGATCTGAATTTTCAGCAAACGTTACGGAACTAAGCGATTTGAATAATTGGGGTTAGCATCTGCTTAAAAAAGCTAACGATTATCGCTAAATTTACTGCAATACTTATAATATTATTTGAGGTACCTACTAGCATGACAACTATATTAAGAGAAATAAACTTACAACTTAAATACAAAAGAAACAGTCGGGCTATCTAAAGACCGTTAAAAACTATTTCATGTAGGCAGCAAATACTAATATAAAATAATTAATAATTTCTGCGTACATGCCAAAGTAAAGATTCATTGCCAACATTAGGGTTTTCTTACGTATTTTATCAAATTTAGTAATAACTAACCTGAATAAGAAATATCATAAGGTTTCATGTTTAAATTTTATAAACGAGGGAATCTATAAGTAGGTAGGTACCTAACATAATTAATAAAAATATTAAATAACGAAGAAAATAATGAGACACTCTTTTATTCACTATTTTCTTCTTTACATGATTAAATATCATATTTACTTTTAATTTGTAAATCTAATGAGCGTAGTAAAAAACTTAAAGTAAACTAAATTAGTGCATCAAATTGTGATGACTCATTAGGAACGACGACTGAAATTAGTTCTTGTGATGTTTTTTATTCTTGGAACAGTCTGACAAAATTAGATACAAAATAAATGCCACTTTTGAAAGAGACGATCTTCATTTTATTAATCAATTTATTTATTTAAAATTAAATAAATCGCTTCGTTTCAAGTGCTACATAACCAGACCAGGGTGATAAAATACAAAAAATGAAAAGAACATTTACAATTAATTTAGTAAGAAAGTGTTAAATAAGCTTGATTCTAACATCTTATTAAGAATATAAAGGTTTTCTTCATCCATTCATACTGCTTACATAATTATGCTTACCTATACTTACATAATATGCCGCGAGGGTGCATCTTTTACACTAACAGAACACTGAATAAAAATATATTACCATAATAAAAATATATTGCTTTTTTATGGAAGAGGGTGCAAACGATCAAGCTGTTCACCTGATGGTAAGAAATTACAGTCGCCCACGGATACTTGACTTGCAGCATCAGAGGAGCTGCAAGTGCGTTACCGGCCTTAGACGTTCGAGTAAGTACGCGTGCTTGTCGCTCAACGACCTTTTTCGTCTACGTACCTTAAGGCATACTTTAATACCATTGAGTTAGTTCGTCGACGATCCAACAGGTTTAAAATTTTGCTCGTAGCCCGCCTTGGTTCGTACGTCTGTCATCGCGAGCCACAAGCTGTCATTTTGTCTATGAATCGAAATAACAGGCCTCTTCAGTGTTCGACATCATTCGACATCGCGATGTCCTTTCTCTCTCTCTCTTCCTGACTATTTATCCCACATGGTGGTGGGGTCAGCCTTCCTCACACTCCTCCTCCACTTCGCCCTATCCATGACGTCCTATATCGCGATGTCCTTTAAAACTACTAATTTCGGGTGTATCAAAGAATGACAGAGAGTGAGATGCAAACTATTGCAATCAAATAACCCGCCAAATCAAATAATTGTTAATTACAAGGAAACTAAAAAAATAATCAACAAACTGGTTTCAACAACTTAATAAATAGTTATTACCTACCCGTCAAAGTAAAAATTATCTGAAAATATGGTAGGGTTCCTGAGATCTAGATCAAAACATACTCAAAACATGGATTTTTCAAGATTTTTAGTCGTGTTATTTTCTCTTATCGTGTTTTCACTTTGAGTAACCGAATAAGACATGTTAAAAAATAATTTTCTGTTGAAAGAACAACTCTCTGAATAAACACATTTCATGAACTAAAGAATTCTACATCGATTTTGGTGAGCAAATCAGCCATAGCCAACTCTTAAATACAAAAGATGAAAAAAAATGCAATGTTTTCAGGTTGAAACACCGGAGATTTCAGGAAGGCACCTCATTACAAAAAGAAATCCCCAATAATCATAAAATTTTAATTCAGTAGAAACAGCCACCCACCAAAACTCTTAAAGCCGAAGTGAATAAGCACTTTTTTAAGATTTATGAGAAAAGTTACTTCCGATTTGGATAAACAGTAAATCGCCTAAACAAGGAGCACGCCCAAATTGCTTCTTTGATTCTCTTTGGTACTTCGATTCTCAGAAGTCAAGTCATGCGATATTTATAGAGAGAACTGTAAATCTTGACAAATGCGAAACATCCAAGTGAGCTTGCTAGGGGGACTTTAAAAATGACTTTATTTTGGTTGACGCTTTGAGCGGACTTACATTGCTCATCAATACGTGTAAGACTAACCTCCGAATACTCAAACGCATCTTAAAGTTGAGTACGTCTCAAATGACGTTTTTTTTTTGACAGATTTTCATCAGAAACTGTCAAAAAACCGTGAGTTCAACTCTGATTTGCGTTTGAGTATTCAGGGGTAAGTATTATACTAATTTTAAAAGATCTAACAGACTAACAATAATTTGAACCTGAAGGGTGAATGTGTCATTTTTCAATGTTATAAACTTTCGTTTGATAGTGTTCGTGAGATAAGCTTTTAAAAATATCGCCATACGAAATTATGTTTGCATATGTCGCATTAAGAGCACTGGTGGCCTAGTTGGTAGTGACCCCGCCTTCCGATCCTAAAGTCGTGGATTCAAACCCGGTCGTGTACCAAGCCTAGTCCATTTTAATTCGTCCCGGGCACTACAGCGTCTCATTTGTGAAGATAAAAGTTGCCTCCTGAAGTTGTATAAATTATCTACTATAGATGGTAAAAGGCCTTAGTCATTTTGCACTTAACGTTTTTGACTGCCAACATAATGAGCGTTTTTACGTTCGAAACGTTAAAATATTGCGCGATTTGAACGACAGTTCTTGAATAGTATGGCATAAAAAATTATACCTTAGAAAAACAAATTATTCGCTTCATCCCGGTAAAGGCCCCGATTTCCAATCATCCGAAAAAACAATCATCATCATCATCATCAGCCCAGATCAGTCCACTGCTGGACATATACATAGGCCTCTCCTATGGCACGCCAAAATCCCAATCCCTGCCCGCTAACTTAAAAAATAAACTTTAACAATTTCATATTCGCTGTTCCAAATTCAAAACTCTAATTCGGTTTATCTCGAAGTTATCTATCGTGATACCTGAGTTCCGTAATTACCCTCTTTGTTTACGTCCTTTTTTGCCTCGAGGAAAAAGAAACTAAAGATTTCCTCTTGCTCGCTTCCTGTTTGTTTTTCACATTCCCCGAGCCGCAGTTCGGTTTCGATTACCGAAATATATCTTAGTATCTCAACTACCTACGAAATAATATCCAGATTTTTTGCAGGAATGCTCGTCTAAAACCCTAATCGCGCTTTTTAATAGCAGCTAGTCAAGTTCTTTTACGTTCGATGGAACGCACGTTGCGTTCTTTTGTTTTCGGTTTTGATAGATACGAAAAACAGGTCAAACGAGTTGAATTCGCACACGAAGGGTTCCGTACCATCGTACGTGTACTTTTTAATATGACTTTTACTCTATGTACTATTTTAATAAATAGCTTCGATGATCGATTTTGAACGTTAAAAAAAATTGTTTGGGGCCCCCTCTTATTCTTTTACAGTTCATGAGATACAGCTCGCTAACAGACTGACGAACAGCGATGGCTTAGTAATTAGGGTCCCGTTGGCAGCCTTCGGGTACGAAACCCTAAAAATGGTTGAACAGTGTATGATGTGTTAGAAATGACGGGATACCACGATATGAAATGTATAAGTCGCCGTAAAATTGTCACAAATTTGTAAGTAGTATGTTAAAACTCACAAGCTTTCGACAGTTTACTATCTCGCGAGATAGATTATAATCTAACGGTATTTACAATTTCGCGTTGAAATATATTAACGAAACGCTACAAAATGTTACTTCCTTTGGTAATTATGTTCAATATAACGCAATAGCTCCACTGCACCGGTTATTTTGAGACTATTTTCTACTATCTTTATGGGACTACTACCACTACAAGCCGTGTCACTAGCTTCGAACCAGTGTGGTGAAAGGACTGAAGCGTCTCAAAGGTTTTTTCGTGTACTAAATTTATGAGATTAAATTCATTAAAGCGGTCAATGAACGCAAAGTATAGGTACAACAAAGATCCAGTGACACAAAGAACGAATTTCAAACCATACAAATGGTCCGTTTCGATACAAAGAGGAATAAAACTAAAACTAATTACACTCAGTTTATAAATTCTCTCAGAAGCGAAATAGTTTCATTCCATATTAAACTTTATTTCAAAGACTTTAGGAACTAGAATCCTGAATTCATTTCTATGTTTACGTGTACCACAAATCAAAAAGCAATCAAAGTGCATTTATTCGTTCGTTCTATTTAGGATTTGTTTCCTTCAATAGAATGCTGAATAGTCTTTAACCATTTTGCAGAAGGAGCGTTAATCGAATTTCAACTCTATTATTGAAAGAACACAATTCAAAGACGAGTAAATTAATTGTATTTTAATATCCGCTCGCTTGTGAAGAGTGGTGCTCTGTGATTTTTAGTTTGATAAGTAATTGTGATTTATATCCTTTCCAATTTTAAAAATAATGTGGACCAAATCAGCGACGTTTTGGAAAAGGGCCAGGTCAAGAGTACCCTAAACCGACGAGCATGCATGAGGAAAGTAATGAGAGTGAAGGAAGCAAAAGAAGTATGTCAGGATCGTAGCAAATGGCGATCCGTGATCTCTGCCTACCCCTATGGGAAACAGGCAAGATTTTATGTATGTATGTATGTATCTCTATATAAAATGAAAACGTCATTAAATTCATCTATGTGTCTATCTGTCTGTAACATTGTAATAGTTCTTCTCAAAAACGAATAAACGGCAATGGTACTAACATGCACATAGTTTTTTATTTGATTCTACTAATGCCTGGTAAAATACCTGGTATGATATTTTTAAGAATCTCCACCAACTATTGCTTTCCATAACCAGACTAGAGCACCGGTGGTCTAGTGGCAGTGACCCCGCCTTCCTATACATAGATCGCGGGTTGAAATCCGGTTGTGCACCAATGGATTTTTCTGTTCGAAAAAATTATGTGCGCTATACCAGTACTCTCAACCTTTAGTGACGAAACCGGCATGTCGTAGAACCTAAAAAGTTCGAAAATATTATGTCCCGTGCACGAAAGGTGCCTTTGAGGCGCACTTTAATCCTTTTACCACACAGATTCGAAAGGACTAGTGACATGACTAGATGGACCAGACTAGAAGGTCCAGCCACTTCGCACAAACAAAAACTTTTTTTCTCAATTGGGTAAGATACGATTACAAATACAAATATGTATTTATTTACCAACCAAATATATTTATTTTACCAATCAAATTTAATAATAATTTTGTACTTACGTCAATTTGAAGATCCATCTTGAGACTGAGTCACTTGAGTTACTCAAGTCTCAAGGTTACGACTTCAATAATTCATGGAAGTCTAAAAGCTAGAAACAAGGTAATCTCCTGAAGAAGGGCCACTAAAATAACCGAAATGTTTCAAGTCCACTGTCCACTAGGACAAACACTTGTCTTTCAGTTGTCTGAGTAGATTATTAAAAAAAATGAAGAAATATTTATTTAATTAAAACAGAAATATAGGTAAGTACTTTTATACTAACTTAATTATGTAATTTTGACTTTAACTAAAATAATTTAGCTTAATGTTTAGGGCTATAACTAAATGTTATAGGCTGATATTACTGTTTTACTGGGGTAACTGTAACATTATGACTAGCTGTGGTACCCATCATCTTAGTCGCTACACTCTAGACCGAGTGGTCGTGGTCGTCAGCTCAGGAGTAGTTTCTTGCTTCACAATTTTGCGCCATTCGTCTCTAACGGTGGCCTTTCTGGAGCATTCGTGTAGTGGGCCATTCAACGCTGCCTTGACTTGGTCCGTCCAATGGTACCCACACTAGGGTTAATCTGTATTGTGACTATCTAAACAACTAGTGATACGACTAGTGTAATAGTTCTATCCTACTATATCGCCTTTCTTCTAGAATCAGGACTTAACTTTAGTGGCTGGTATACCTAATTGAAATGCTAGGTGCCTCGATGTTTAAGTTAGACTCCAGGGTCCGAAAACGTTGCCCGTAAACCTCGAAGGAATTTGAGATACGAAGATGAAATGATAACTTCTGGTTCCTTGAGAAATTGTGACCGCTATATTTACCTATAAAGACGTGAAGCTAACATATAACTAGACACTAGTAGGAATGAGAGAAGCGACATAGCGCCAAATTGATCTTTTCGACAAATAAAAACAGTCAGATGCTACGGAACTCTTCGTGTGCGAATTCTACTCCCACTTGACCGATTTTACTTCTTTCTTTATTACGTATATTATGTCGCCATTTGACGGAAACCATTTCTTAGAAAGCCAAAGCTAGCAAGATTCTTCCAAGAATATCATTGCCTCAGCTTTCCGTCACAATTTATTTAAATTCGTCTATTTTTTTAGATTTTCGTTGTTTCTGTTGTTTCTTTGACAATATAATGAATGTGATGACTTAAAATATGTCTGGCAATAAGCGCCACCTTGCGTTGCTGTATCCGAGCCCTAAACTAAGACCTTTTACCATCTATAGTAGATGATTTATATAGCGTCAGGAGGTAACTTTTAACTTCACAAACGGGACGCTGGCTGTAGTGCCTGGGACGAATTAAAATGGAGTAGGCTTGCCCAGCACCTGTTTCATCCTCTCAGCTTAGTCGACCTTGTACACAGGAAAGACATTGTCAATACGTGCTGAGCTGACTAAGCCGCGGGTTTCCTCACGATGTTTTCCTAAGTAAGTATTTACAATTACATTTCTGAATTTCTTGACATAGTACCTATAATATCACGCCTGTTTCCTATATAGGGGTATGGAGAGACCATGGATATCCATTTGCTACGGTCATGACACTACTTCTTCGCTGGAGGATAGGGATAGTATCCTCCCCAACATAAAGGACCATCTATATGGGCGATGGGCTGATCACCTGCCAGTCTGGATCACCATATCCATATTGGGACTTTGAATCAGGAGTGGCTGCAAGTCTTATGACTACTTGTGGCTCTGCCCACCCCATACAGGCGTGATATACATACATACATGACACCACTCCTGTTTCATTCGCTCTCAACCCACTCTTCATGCATTCATCTATTATTATATGAAACCTACACAAAGTTCAAGAATAAGCTCCAAACAATCAATAAGGAAAAGGGCCGGAGGCTAAATGAAGCTAAATCAAAGCGTGCACAGTATTTATTTCCCCGACATGTGTTCGCGACTGTACCCGACCGACAGCTGTTAACATATGCCCGTGTTTTCTTTATTTAAGATATCTGTTTGTTGCTTTTTGTACGAATCGCGGCGCCTCCGGTCTCTCACTTATTATTTATGATGGCGAATGTACCACGCTGAAGTACAGATTGCGAATAGGGTAGTGTGTGTGCCGTCAATCCTTATAAAAAAGTAATATTCATTTTTATTTCCCTACTAGGTAACACTACTTGTGCTCACGTGCTTTCAGTTTCGAGGAAATAAAATATAGTTTCCGATAATCGCTCAGCTTTCTGATAGTGATATAATTTTCAAAATTGGAATTAAGTTTAACATTTATTAACAGAAAGATACTTAAAACCAATCCTACTATATTATAACATGTGAAAGTTTGTGAGGATGTTTGTGTTTGTGCCTTAATCACGCCTAAACGGCTGAACGGATTTGAATGAAACTTGGAATACATAGTACATGTGCTGGATTAACATATAGGCTATTTTTTATCCGGGTACCACGCAAGCGAAGCCGTTTAGGCATGATTGAGGTACAAACATACGTATATCCTCACAAACTTTCACATTTATAATATAGTAGGACCAAAATAACCAGGAAAATAATAGCATTTCCAGCAGAGCTATCTCTCCGCTTCAAAATGTACGCTCATGGAAGAGATCGGACAAGTTTTCACATAACTCAAACCACTCGATTTGCTAGCCGACTTTATTTTGTGCGCGCTGATACAGTACACTGACGCACACAAACTCTATCTGTATAAATATACAGTTTCTATGCTTGATGCCATGACCTTTTACAAGTAGACGCGTCGTACGTTAGCAACTAAGGCCTTTTACAATCTATAGTAGATGATTTATACGGCGTCAGGAAACAACTTTTACCTTCATAAACAGGACGCTGTAGTGCCCGGGACGAATTAAGATATAGGCTTGCCCAGCCCCTATTCCATCCTCTCAGCTTAGTCTGCCTTGTCCAAAGATATGGTCAATACGTGCGGAGCTGATTAGCCACGGTTTTCCTTACAATGTTTTCCTTCAAAGTTAGCATCATTGCACTAAAAATAACATAATACTATTAGGTACATTAGATAGAAACTTGTACAAAATTCAATATCATCTGATGACTAGAGTTTATAAAACAAGAAAATAAAACCCAATTGAATATTTTAGAATTGTCTGTCACTTAGATAGAACCCAGGCTATATAGTTAAAACATAATCGTGGGAGACAATTTTGCTGTCAAAATTTTATTTCACTTAATTCGTGAGAAAATATTCCTACCCTAAGATTTTTGTAAAATTGGTCCTTAATGTATTGTTGACATGTAGACGTGAAAATGACTAGTGCGAAACTAATTGATGGTCGGGCAATTACCCTACTTTTATCTGGCTAAAATACAGCACTGGCAATGCATACTTAGTATAAGACCATCTTAGACCAGATGTAGGTTTCAGGAAAATCAGGAAAAAGGAAAAACACACATCTAGAAGTAACGGATGGAAAAACTTTGTAGGGTTAGGCTTACCTTAGCATGTCCTTATTATTATAGAATACAGATAAGGCAAGTGGTTTCTTACCTGTATCTTCCAAGCTTGGTCGCGTTACGAACAAGCGAACAGGTGTAAATGCAACGTAGATTTAAGACGTGTCCAAGTGATCCCAGTAATTTTAAGGAATTAAAAATTTGACTTTGCAAAAAAATGTTTTTAGTGTTCGGCCAAGACAAGATGCGTAATTTTAGATGCGTCTTTTTCGTTGTCTTGTATAACAATACATATATCTAAATGATGATAGTTGAAGGCCATAGTTAAGCGGTACCCGATTTGTATGAACCCATAGCTTTACAAAGGGCACTTGGCATCGCTACCCTGCATCCGTTGCACTCGACAAACATCGACGACCAATGAGTATTGTGTAGATGAGACATTTTTAAACACTACTTTTTAATTCTTCTTAAATGAGGTTCCTAGAAAATAAAGCTGTCTCTGGTTTGTACAGAAGCACCACAAATATTGTGTACCTCGGCAAACTTCGTGTTTTGTATGAAAACCGAATTTGTCCGAACATAATTAAAATAATAACTGAACCAACCCTTTAAGAAAATAGGTATAGATACCAAATGATTTTACATTTACATTTTTACATTTTCAGAAGCTAGACAAAAATTACCTAAGCGCACAATATTTGTGGCACTACTATATGTCAATGAATGTATTTCAAGACCATTGTTATAATAAAAACTTTATTATAGTGATTTCAAAAATAATCTAATTGGTATTTCTACATTCGTCTACAGAATTTTTTTTACATAAAAATGCTTGATGATAAAAGTGCTTTTCGAACAGCTTCCACAAATCATCAATAACAAGTAATAAGTTTAAAAATGTTTTACACTTTACAAATTACGACATTGCCCTTTCCAAAAAGTAAAACCTCACGGAAAATAAGTAGCCATCGTTCTTTTGTTTTCTGAAATAGATCAGATAATTCCACGTCAAAATTGATGCCTTTGTAGGCGCGATTACAAAGAATCCTTGATCCAGCGAAATGTTTTGTCATTTTTCTGTAAAATAAAAAACTTTTGTAGAAAATAGAAGCAGAAAATTTGTGGACTACATACTATTTCTATGAATACTAGCTGCCTTCCGTGGCTTCGCTCGCGAGATAACCGGATGAAAAATAGCCTATATGTCAATCCGGCACATGTACCTACTATGTATATTCCAAGTTTCATTAAAATCCATTCAGTAGTTTTTGCGTGAAAGAGTAACAAACAAACATCCATACATACAAACTTTCGCGTTTAGAATATTAGTAAGGATTAAAGAAGCTAACAGGTAATTGGCGTTAAGTAAGATTATGTTCAATGGCCATCGACATTCTTTCTGATAAAATTCAGTAAAAAAAACTTTTCTGAACCAAAACGTCATCTGTGTAGGGATATATTTTTTGTTTTTGTTATTTTTTTCAAAAAGCCCTGCATTAATTTCGATAAAATTTAATTCACCTCTGAAGTATGTCATCAAAATCAATTCATAATTAAATAAATAAATATTTGTTGACGTTTTCCACAGCGCCATCTAGCCCCAAACTAAGCAAAGCTTGTACTATGGAAACCAAATGGCTGATGTTATACATAAGTACCTACATATTTTTTTGTAAATACATACTTATGATATATAATATTACAACACCCAGACCGGGAAGAAATACCTACAGAACATACAAACATTTCTCTTCTAACAAATATACAAAAAAAACATACAGTCGAATTGATCCTTTTAAAGTCGGTTAAAAATCAGGGGCACTTTTTGGTTATCTTTATCGGTCCGATGCCGTTCAAGTCGGATTTTTGTGTGAATCAACATTCCCAAATACCTAGACGAAACCAATTTAATAAGTAGGGTTTAAGTGAAAAGGTACTAACGCCAAACGTTTTAGAAATAAGCCTTTTACTGAAAAAATCTAAAAGCTTTTACCTCATACATTGAGTTCTTAAATAGAACATAAAAAAGGTAAACCAAGCGCTAAAAAAATGTTCTACTCACGCCTCTAAGCCATATACATGATCTATGACCATTTTATATTGGGTTGAACGGGGCGTCGGTACAAGCAATATATTTGAGCTAGTACCTCGGAACGCCCAGTGCCCAACACTATATAGAGGTATATAAGTAGGTAGGTGCTATTATAAAATACTTATCTTTGGACTTAAACAGAGGGTTTTGTTTTACCTTAGGATCGGAAGGCGGGGTCACTATCAACTAGACCACCAGTGCTCTCAATAGTAGTACAAAAACTAAGAAAAATAGTAAAGTTTTGACAATTTAATTAGTTTGAAAATTACGTCAATTTTCCTTGAATCAGGCCCTAAGCTCCAGCTACCCTCAAAGCTGAACAGTTACAGCTTTTGATGAACCTGAGCAAAGTGAATTAAAAAGTAATGGCCGGTTTATACCGCAGCGCAAAATTTTAATAGGCTTTTAAACATTTTGAAGTACTCCTTTATGATTGAGCGGTTTTATGAGTTGGAATAGTTCGGAACATTAAAATTGCTTTTAGTTATTGGTTTTGAAGTGATTTTGTTTAATAATTTAGAATTCTACTTTACGTAACTAGTTTCGGCTTTGCTTTCGTTGTACTTTGATACTATGATAGAAATAAAGAAAGAATAATAATTTATTGACAACATACATAACAAATACAGAAAAAATTGAAAATACAGAGCATGGGGCAAAAGAAAAAAGAACATACATGGGATAAGGGCAGGGAGATAATGACATAAACATACCTAACCTTACGGGGCTAGTAGGTATGTAACACATACTCTGGTTGCTCTGTCTAAGTAAACCAGATTGAAGTTGCCATAAGGTCCTAACTCAGCTTTGAGCTAACTTCACTTCACTTCACTTCTTTAATATGTTGTTATTATATTAAAGAAGTGAAGTGAAGTTATTATAAGTTATTATAATATTTTAAGTCCTGAATCATATTATTAGACATGTTCCAAGCTTCATTCAAATACTTAATTCAATGTGAGCTAGCCTATTATTCCTACCTCAGCACCCTAGCCTATCCCCACTGTCGCTTTTTGTATTTTCGCAGCGAAATTACTGAATAACATCAAAAAGAAGGACAAAATAATTCTGATAGGGGCCCACATAATCCGCTTTGATCAAAATAATTCATCAATTCATTGAACTTACGAAGCGCACTCGATCGTAAACAGTCCTTTTCAAATAAATACATTGTTCAACTACATTATGTTATGCATACAATCTACCATAAGTTGTGTGCTTTACACACGCGCTGGTAAACCGCACAATCTGCGTTGACAATGAGTGTGACGAACGGAGAGACGAGCGAGACAGGGCGATTCTCCAACGCGTTACATGACACACCTGTTGAAACTAAGTAAGAAAAAAAAACATTTTACGTAGCTGTATGTCGATTAATTATGTATCACTATATCCAACATATCACATATCGGTCGGATGCTAAGTATGACAGCTTTTGTGTACAATAACTGAAATGTTTTTTATAGTTACAATTATAATACAGTTCGCAACATAGTTATCTGATAGAAAGATTAATACAGAAAGTAATTTTACAAAAATAACTAATACACAATGGGTTGATCACCCCCCTGGTTGCAATTCTTGGTTACCTAAACGCACTAAAGAATTTTGAGCGGCACCGACATAGAAAGTGACAAGCTGTGCCGCCAAACCGCGAGGAGTGCTTGTGTGTGTGATTCGTCGTATTAACATAATCGAGTCATAATCATACCACTATACTAGTATTTACTGTGTACCTCGAAGCTTAAAATACTGCTGAAGTAATTCAGAAAGCTTACAAGCTCGACGAACGAAAGGCTTAAGTAACACAAGCGTTATGTCTCAAGTTTTAGCGTCTAGATTCCACAATCTAGGGCTTAGGCCATTGTTAGTTTTTCTTAGAACAATGCTTCATTTATCAACGCCTCTCAAAATCTGTCAAAAGATAAACAATGATGAAATTACTTAGTGCCATTAAATAGTGACAAATAGTGACAAGGCAAATATTAAACACTGAATCGACCGAGACAAATTGCCTTAATAGCTCGGTTTAGAGCTTAGCTACGGTTAGGCCGAGATCGTGGTTTAAGTCCCGTTTCAGATGGAATTTTAAGGACTAATTCTACATTTTATACATACTTTTTTTGTGTAATGCTGGCAGACCACCTGCCTGATAGGTCGATGACATGGAGAGGATAAGGGGAAAGTCCTGGATGCGATTGGTCCAATCTAGATTTGAATAGTTTATAATGAGGGAGGCCTATATAATGGGTAAATGCAGACTGATAATAATGATGATGATAATGATATCTTAAGCAGTCTTTATCTATAAAATAAAGAAAGGGGTAGGTATACCTTGAACACAATCTTACCCCCGAATACTCAAATGCACCTCAGAGTTGAGCACGTCTCCAGTGACGAGTTTTTGACAGATTTTCATCAAAAACTGTCAAAAAACTGTGACTTGAGACGCTCAACTCTGAGTCGCGTTTGAGTATTCAAGAGTTAGAATAGTATCTATTGCATTTATAAGACACACTTATAAATATAATATAGCTAGAAAAACATAGCTGCTTCTCTCCCCGACCATGTCGTAAAAGTCGACTAACCCCCGAATACTCAAACGCGACTCAGTTTTTTTACAGTTTTTGATGAAAATCTGTCAAAAACTCGTCACTTAAGACGTGCTCAACTCTGAGATGCGTTTGAGTATTCGCGGGTAAGGGTGCTAAGGGACCCAGACCCCCTCAGACATGATGGACCATCTATATAAGCGATGGGCTGATCACATGTCATCATGCACAATGGCTGCAAGTTTTCTTATGATTACTTGTGGCTCTGTCCACCCCATTAGGGATACGGGCGTGATAATATGTGTGTAATGTAATCTAATCCTAGCGGTATTGGTATTACATATTATTCGACATTGAATGTCAACGAGGGCAAAACCAAGGGCACTCCCGAACTCACCAAAAATAAGCCCACAAGGAGCTCTTACAACTTTGTACCTAAGTTACTATTTTTGCCTAGAGAATAAAAATTACGCGTTTTTCATATTACATTTGTTATATAGCGGTACCTATCCGTAATTTTTATTGATATCAGCAAAATAAATCATAATGTTGAATGCCCTGATTCTTAGGAATCTAAATGAAAATATGATTGGCAAAAACTGTTTAAGTGCGAATAGAATTTGCACACGAAGGGTTCCGTACCATCGTACATGTACTGTGTACCTGTACATGACATCGAGAAATCTATGTACATCATATTTTTTTTACTATCATCCTACTTATGTTATAAATGCGAAAGTTTGTGAAGATGTTTGAATGTTTGTGCCTCAATCACGCCTAAACGGATTCAAATGAAACTTGAAATATACATAATACGTGGGCTGGAATAATAATATAGGCTACTTTTACTTACTATAATTTGCTAATACAGTTTACGGCCGTGATACAACAGATGGCGTATTTTGTAACACGAAGCTTTAGTTTCTCTTGTGGTCCTACGGCCTTTGTATCTATGTCTTTGATCAAAAGTTTTAGTCATAGTCACTTGCCATACACAACACAAAGTAGTTGCTGATCAAGAGATAACTTTTCTTTGGCCTTTAGGTTTTACGTAACTATGCGTGATAAAAACTCTAGTTTCTCAAGGTCTTACTAGTAAAGACCTTTTCTTTACTAAACGAAATGAGCATCTAATAATAATAATAATAATAAATAATTTATTGATGAAACTTAATGCTATGTACACAAAACATTTTTTTGTTTACTAGCCCCACACTAGGATTCCCTGTGTTGTGGAAGCTAGTTTCTTCCAGAATGTACAAAAAACAATAAAAAAATAGAATAAATGTAAAAATAATCAAAAGAGGGTAGGATTTCTTCTTTCTTTGGGCCATTTTAATCCTTCCACAACACTGGTTAAAAAGACTATAGGTTCTACGACTGGGTATCGTCCGAAAAATTAAGTAGACTACGGACGCTTTTTCTTGTTCGTGGTCCATCTCATTCAAAATAAGGTTTCGTAATTCACTTCGTGAATTCGCTGGACCAGTTTTATTCCAGGTGGACTACGGGCAATGTTTATTACGCGTGGTCCAGTTTTGTCACAATATTATTTCACCGTTTGAGAGTAGGTACTGGTAGAGTAGGTAGCGCACATCATAGGATTTAAGGCGGGTCCGCTACCACTGGACCACCAGTACTCTCCATGTGAATTTGACGGCCTCCTAGCGTGGCGGGCGATTGCTCGGCCGAGACGCAAGAGGCGCAGGTTCAATTCCCGCTGCGGAAGAAATGTTTGCATGTACCATGGTACTCGTAGTTTCTGATACCCACGATACAGGGAAACCTAGTGAGGGGTCAGGACTATTGTGTGTGACTGCGTGTTACTCTTATGTTGTTTACTTATTTTTTAATTCCCACAGAATCACGGAATAGTGGCACTTTGCTGTGCTACTTCTCATACTTTAAGTTTCGAGAGAAGGCCTTCCAAATATTGAAGTACAGACTCGACAAAAACTTTTTCCAAGCGGAAAGAACGGAACCGTTGCGACATGAAGATGTAAATAGATCTACAGATAAGCTTCGATATATGGTAGCAATTTCCCCGCCGAGGGGTGAACGGAAAGGAGGATATTCCGCCTCAGCCGTTCCTTTTATGCCGAATATTCTATAAGTCGAGCGTACAGTCTACCATAAACACTCACCCTTATCACCTCGCGATAAGGTCTACTTTCTCTTTGCAATAAAACTGGAAAATAGTTCTATTCCTTTGCGATGTTCCGATGTGTTTTGTTTGACCGCTATGCATTGGTGAGGCGTTTTGGTAAGCGCATTGTGTATTTTTGTAACTCTACTATTAACTATACTCACTAGGGACCTAAAAAATAAAATTATATGCGTAAATTATAATTTATAAATGTTATTATTATCTAGTTGCACAAATAATTATGTTTGTTTTATTTTTACGCGCGGAGCTGACTAGGCTGAGAGGATGGAATAGGTGCTGGGCAAGCCTAATCCATCTTAATTCGCCCCGGGCACTACAGCGTCCAGTTTTTGTAGGTAAAAGCTGCCTCCTGACGCTGTATAAATCATCTACTACAGATGGTAAAAGGCCTTAGTTTTTTATTTTTGTTTTGGAGAAAGTTCTATTGTTGACGAAATTAAGTAATCTTTTCACACAAACGAGTATAAAACTGCACCACTCGCCTCAACTAGCCACCTAAAGCCACAGAAGAGGTACTCAAAACCTTTTCAAAGCTCGTTTGGCCATTACGCCACACGTTCGAATGTTGCTTATTCTGAAGCAAATAAAAAACGCTCGATCTTAGATCTCGTCTTGCTCAGACCAAATAAAAGGAAAAGACGGCGCGCCACGAACAATAAAAGTGAAGTCACACAAAACCGTCCTCCTGCAAGTAAACATACACGTTCACGCATACACCTACACTAAAACCATGCTCATCGCTCACGAGTCGTCATCTAGTAAACTTGAAATTTAAAAATAGAATAAGAAAAATAGCATTCCTGTGTAGTGAAAACTTGTAAAAACAGCAGCAAATCACATAAAAGTCTCACAGAATCACTTTTCACTTGTAAATACTTCAAATAACATCGTTTCTTTATTATTATAGGTATTATGAATTTTAGGTTACTTAGAACACAAAACCTCAAAACCTTCGACACACACACATAGATAAAAAGGTGGCTTCACTTTTGTTTTTTCGTGGCGCGTCGTCTTTTCTATTTATTTGGTCTGAGTCGTCTTGTGAGAGGAAAGTTGAACATATTCATGCAAAGAGCAAAGCCTCGGAAAATCGGTACTTACCTTGATAAACTACCCTAACGTGCAGGGACTGCGGCTTTCCACGTAAAAAAGGAAAATAGTGTAGATTAAATAATAGTTTCCAGTACCACCACACTTAAGGGATACTCTAGACTAGAGTCTAGTGACAAACTGCACACATGCAGTCCATCTAGAGTCTAGACGAACTGTATGTGTGCATTTGTCACCTACTACTAGTTGTGTTACTAGTTATTTCGAACCAGTGTGGCGAAAGGTTTTAAAGTACGCCTCTATGGCTGCTTTCGTGTACTTCAGACATGTTTTTGAACCTTTTTTAGGTTCTACGGCATGCTGGTTCTCTCACGGTGTTTTCTTCTACCGTTTGAGAGTACTAGTACACGTTCAACTGCTAGAAGTAGTGATTTGAACTGCGTGTAGTCGAATGCGGTCAGCTTCAATGGGTCACATGTGTGGTATTTCTTGACCTATCAAGAAATACCACACGTGGAGGAATAAGTATTAGAATTTTAATCCATAATTTAAAGTAGGTAGGTGCAAGTACATGGTGCTTATGCTATAAAGGGTTAGCTGTCAATAGGATTTATGCATGTATAGTTGATACATGTTGTCCATCGTGGATGGCGTGCAGTTCATATTTCACATTGAGCTTCGGAGCTAGACGCGCAGCCATGACCAAGTGCATTCAGATGAGACCGCACAACAGCTTCATGTATGCAGTCCATCTTGTAATATCATCATCAACTATACTTCAAGCATGCAGTCCGTCTGAATAGCCCTTATTAGTAGTATTTCACTGCTCTTACTACTACTTGAACTGTGACTCATGAGCGCTAAGCCCTTTACCATTCGACTGACCCTAAACAACCTGTTTTACAATATTCTGTCAATAAGTGCGGAGCTGACTAAGCCGCTGGTTTCCTCACGATGTTTTCCATCACCATTTGAGAGTACTGGTATAGCGTACATAAATTTTTTTTCGCACAGAAAAATCCATTGGTACACGACCGGGTTTGAACCCGCCACCTTAGGATTGGTAGGCGGGGTCACAACCAACTACACCACCAGTGCTCTCATTTCATATGAAAAAACTGAATGTTCTAAACGATATAACTCGTTCATTTTCAAAGTGTCAAACACTGATGCTTTCATACAGAAAAATACCATTTTCATTCTTCTCATTATAACAATAGAGTTTATTTTTCCTTGTACACGTTTTAGAGAAGTATAGTGGGGATACAGTTTAGTTCCCCCCGTTTTGAATACAAAAACCTTCGCTATTGTTAATGACCCGCGAACGGGGGAAAGTTTTATAATGCCTCTTTGTTTAGTTGATAGGAAAGAATATTATTGTTCTACTTTCTTTTTTATTATTCTTTGTGACTAAGGCCTTATATACTAGACTAGCTGTTGCCCGCGACTTCGTACGCGTTAGATTTCAAACCGAGTTTCAAGCCATTCGCACCGCCCGTTAAAAAGTTCCCATACAAACTTTGACACTCATTATACCCCTTTAGGGGTTGAATTTCAAAAAATCCCGCCTTAGTGGGTGCTTTAGCTATAAAAGGAAGCCACCTTCCAAGTTTCAGCTTTCTAGCTTCAGCGGTTTTGGCTCGGCGATGATAAATCAGTCAGTCAGTCAGGTTAAGAGGCTCTTTTATAGGTATAGATGATTTATGCAGTCAGGAGGCAACTTTTGCAATAAGACCGCCTACAGGCTCATCAAGACAGATACAGTCTCCATAGCTATTTGACTTATTCGCAGTCAGGTTGTTTGCAGGATTTGAGAGAAACGGGATGTGGGTTACGAATCAATGAGTTACTCGTCGAATGATACTGATGATCAGGTTTTACTTGCGTCATCAGCAGATGAGTTTTAAGAGATGGTAATAATTATGCATGGAGCTTTTAAGCAGAAAGGAATAAAAGTGAATGTAGGCAAGACAAATTATGGTCTAAATGTTCATAAACTACTGCTACTGCCTGTAACGCAACATCCGGGAGAAATTCAGAACGTGCTGACATTTTTTCTGCAGCGGGAATAGAACCCGTACTTCTTGCGTGTGAGCGATCACCCGCCACGCCACCGAGGTCATTAATAATGATGATTATGTTGGACGTTGCGAAAGAGCCTTTTAGGGGTTTGACACCTAAATCAAAGTCGAAATTCATAAAAGGTATGGAAAAATGCCCAAACACATTTAACGCTATTACGTATGTTATCAGGACAAATGTCCATATTCATTTGGAAAATAATTGGCTTACATAAATAAAGCGTTGAACAATTTGCAAAAAGCTATTGCAGTTATTCATCATTGTCTTATCATGTCATCTCAGCCAAGGGGAAATGAGATGGAGTATCAGACCCTACCTTTGTCTCATCAATTTTGGACAATGACTCCCTAGACACATCCTGTATTATAAATGCGAGTTTGTGTGATGTTTGGATATTTGTGCCTCAATCGCAATCATGTTGACAACCTCGGTGGCGTGGCGGGCGAGTGCTACAGGCGCGAGTTCGATTCCCGCTACGAGAGAAATGTTTGTATGTTCTGCAAATATTTCTTCCGTGTCTAGGTATTGTAGTATTAATATGTATTATAAGTATGTATTAAAAAAAAGTATATAGGTATTCTATCAGCCATCTGGTGCCCACAGTACAAGCTTTGCTTAGTTTGGGGCTAGATGGCGCTGTGTGAAATGTCCATAAATATTTATTTATGTATCACGAAAAGCTGATTGGAACTTGAAATAAGTTTCTCTCTATCTAGAGTTCTTACAAACCAATGTGTTGAAAGGATTAAAATACGCCTCAGTGCCTCTTTTCGTGCGCTTGACACAATACATATTCGAACTTTTTAGGTTCTAAGGCATGCCGGTTTCCTAACGATATTTTCCTTCACAGTTTGAGAGTCCATTGGTGTAGAAAAATCTATTGGTGCACCACTGGATTTAAACCCACGACCTTAGGATCTATAGGCGGAGTCCTACGTAGTACCACTAGACCACCAGTGCTCTCAAGAAATATCTAGTGCCTATGTTTGCTGGATTAACTATAATAGGTTATTTTTAACGTAAAAGAAGCCAAGGGCGTAAGCTAGTTGAAACTGTATTTCAGCGAGGCATGAATTTGGCATTTTTCAAGCTTTAAGGCGGTCACATATACGTACGTAGCTATAATGTATATCATAGCAAGGCATATTACGATATATTACGGTATATTTTCTATAGTAATCTACGAGTGTCCACAGACGTAGCTGTAATATATATTATAGCTACGTCTGTGATGGCCTTTACGGTATAAACATCGTAAACTTCATGACTAAATGTAAATAAAACCACCTCGGTATACTCTTCTTTAACCAGAGCTATAATGAACAAAACACTTCATGCTACAAAACACACTAGATCCATTTATAAACCAAACTAGCTTTCGCCCACGGCTTTGTTCACGTGGTATCCAGACAAAAAGTAGCCTATTATGTTATTCCAGCACACATACTGTGTGTATTCAAAGTTTCATTCAAATCCGTTCAGTCGTTACGGCGTGATTGAGGCACAAATATACATCGTCACATCGACACATCTTTATAATCCTCACAAACTTTCGCATTTATAATATTAGTAGGAACGTAATGCGCCTACTCTATGAACACAGTTTTCATAAAAGCACACCACATTGCAAAACATTTTTCAACTTATATAAACTCCTCTGTGTATCATTGGATTTCATGTCTTTTTTCCATTCATTTTATCGAGTTCGGTTTAACTAAACGTTTCGATGTTCAAACGGATTGGCTAACAGCTTTGTGCTCTTTTTGTCGATCGATTGTGCTTTTTAATTCGACTTTTGACTTTGTTTTTATAGTTTTATAGTACTCTGGATCTATAAAATTTTAACGTTCTCTTTTAGGGTTAGTATATTCAACGGTAAGGGTAATACTACGAGTGAATGCTGTAGTCCAAACGGCTAGACGGAATTTAAGAAATGAGGTGAAGTTGGACTCGTCTTGATAATCATCGCGTTAGGAAACGAAAATTGCCGAGGTGCGCAATATTTGTGGTACCTACTATTATCCATTCTGTGTCCAGGGTTCACTTTCACAAAACTATATCATAGTGTAAGATAAAACTTCATAATACCAACTGATCGTAACACAAACTGGCTTGCGAAATATGATCTAATTTACTTCTTAATCCAATCTTGTAAACTCAATTTGTTACCGAGGACCTACTACGTGTGACAAGTTACAAGAAATTATTTTTAATTTTCACTTTAAAACAATGATAATATAGGGATTGATATCTATTGATATCTCGTATAAAACGAGCCTCACTTTAAGGCGCACATAAATAGTATCACCACACTGGTTCCGATAATACTTACATGCAGTAACTTGATAATTTCTCTAATTCCTATGGGAAATGTAACGGTCCTTTAGGAATAAAATTCGCACACACAAGCCTGTTTGAGGCGCACTTTAGCCCTTTTGGTTACACGAGCAAAATAGCGGAATCAAATTTCTATAGCCCACTCGACATTATTCTTTACAAATCAACGCAATAAATCGGTTTACAACAATAAAAAACACAAAAAAAACAGTTGAATTGACCTCCTTATTTCAAAGTCGGTTAAAAAAGTCCGCTATCTCCTGCTTCTTGAACTGCCGTTATAAGTAGAAGCAAAGCTCGATAGGACTCGGTTGCCTTAGGAACTGCGACCCTTATCAACATCGTTGGTTCACTCGGATTCCCTAACACACATTGTGTCACCTTGTATGATACTTACACGCGAACATCACTCTTATCACAATGCATTACGGTGCAATCCCGTGAAGCAAACTCAGTGCTAGTTAGGACATTTGTGGTCCAGAAGTAGAATTTACTATCGCCCTCATATTAACTCAATTGAGTTATATTGTTTCGGCTCACCTTTGTAATATTCAATCATTTACGAGTTGTTATTGTTTGGTCAATGTACATACATACATAATTATCACAGGGTGGGCAGAGCCACAAGAAAACTTGCAGCCACTCCTGATTCAACGTCCCAAAATGTATAGGTATACTTAATAATAAATATTTTTGGACATTTCACACAGCGCCATCTAGCCTCAAATTAAGCAAAGCTTGTACTTTGGACACCAGATGGCTGATAGAATACTTATATAATATACTTACTTTTTTTTTGTAAACACATACTTAAAATGTATAATACTACAACACCCAGACCCGGAAGAAATATTTGCAGAACATTCGAACATTTCTCCCTTAGTGGGATATATAACACAAGGGTATAAAATAACCAACTAGTTCAAATTTTATATTATCCTTAGTATGCGCGAGACTTCATTACTAACAATGGGTTAGTGACCCATATTACGCATTAAATTAATTGAACTGAACTGAGACATAGACTAAAATAATACAAATTATCATCATCATCATAAATTATGTCAAAAAATCTCATATGACAGGTTTGGATAGGATTGGTTTGGATAGGTCTCATAGGATTTTTTTGTTATTTTAATGAATACTTGTTACTACAAATTGTTTCAACATAGTAAGTAAAAGAAAATCATGGCAGAGCAACTGAAAATAATAAACCTAAAATTAAAATCTAATCGCTCAAAATAGGTAATAATTTTTATTTACATTTATCAAAATTCTGAAGACAAAACAATTCACAGTTTTTTAAATGAGTAACTCCAAAACAATGTAATTCTTATTTACACAAGAAACCAATTTCCCTTCAAACCTAAAAAGGGTTTGTCACAAACTACACTTTTCAAACTTTTCAGCCAGAACCCGGAGGAAATATGCGAAAAATAAAAAGCAAAACTCGATTTAGTCGGTACAAGACCAGCTTATAAATAACTGAACAAGTTTAGAACCTTGTCAAAACAAGATTGTGGGGTATTCTTCTGTGAGGGTGTACAAGAGCCGGGATAAAGTTATCGCGACACAGTCCGGCGGGCGGTTGTATACTTGCAAAAGTTGAGAAGTCGGTTGGACTGGAGTGCGTAACTTTAACCCATATCAATGTGGAGTGACGTTTTTGTACTATGGAATGGAATTGGGAGCTGGTTTACTGCCAGCATTAAACTATTGCTAACACGAGTTAGTGGTCTTGGGACAATACAGTAATTGAAAATACGGATTTATTTATGCAAAGTTTGGTGCGGAACTTAACAACTGAGCCTTTTCGTCGTTTATAATATATTTATAATTTGTGGACATTTCACACAGCGTCATCTAGCCCCAAACTAAGTATAGCTTGTTCTATGGGAACCAGATGGCTGATAGAATACTTATATACTTTTTTTGTAAATGTACTATTTGTATTCCAAGTTTCATTCAAATCCGTTCAGCCGTTTAGGCGTGATTGAGGCACAAACATCCAAACATCCTCACAAACTTTCGCATTTATAATTTATGTAAGATTTGTTTATTTATTGTTACACGGCTGGATTAGAACCGACGACCTTAGGATCGGAAGGCAGGGCATCCACTAGACCACCAGTGCTCCCACTTTATCGGTACCAAGTTCTGATCACTATAATTACTTGGCACATTAATCATAGCGAATCGGAAGGCAATGACGCAGTCGTGATACATTGCCTGACACATCAAGGTGGGCAAACTTAACTTACTGCCACTAGATTGGGTACCTAGTGATCTGTCTTTGTTTATAATTATAGGCATAGTTTGGCTTCATCATATCATCCACAAGATTTTAAACATTCCTTTGTGTAGCCAGAGCGATACGTCACCAGATGTTTCTAACGTTTTTAGAACTATTCTGGCGACTAAACAAAACCTTTGGAGAAGTGAAACACGTGGAAACACATGTCGAAGATATTGAGTTTGCATATTTTTTTATTGTGTGTGGGCGGGCGGTGTACTTGTCTTCCTTTGGTGAGCTAGATATTTAACATCTATTTAATATTAGACTATAATTGTTACTCCTGAAAGCATTTTGTATAACCTGGAATACAGATAAGTAATTCATAACTTGGAATAACACACAAGTTACTTTTTAACCAGGTAGGCACCACGAGGTTCGACATGTACACGCTTTAGGGTTCCGTACCCGAAGGTTGCTAACGGGACCCTATTATTATATCTCATGAACCGTAATAGGTAAAGAATTGAAATTCTCACATAGTGTGTATTTTTATTTTCGCTTTAATTTAAACAAAAGGGACACACAGGAGACCTTTTTTAATATACGATGATACGGAACCCTTCGTGTGCGAATTCGACTCGCACTTGACCGGTATCATCTTTTAAAATGTGCAATAAAGAAATTTCTATTTATCAACATTTTTTGTTTTAAAAACAAACATTTTGCTGTTCGCAATGATTTTTGGTACAAAACCTCATAATTCCTTCCTCGCATTAATCACGTACGACTGTTTGCGAAGCCTCTTATCACGTCGCGTGTATTTATCTCTCCGTGAATGGGCCTTTGACATATCGCTGTCATAGACTCTACTTGAGTTTACTAACTTGGGGCTTTATGTTATAACTTGTACGGTTTTATGACAACTTGAAATGTGTAATCGTAAAATTAGAATTGAGATTAGAAGTTAGAATACCATCTGAAATATTAAGTGGGTTATTGTCGAATTGAAATTTACTTTGTCACGAGTTGTAAAAAAAAGTAAGTTCCTATGAGCTAGTGGTCAACTCTTGTGACGGAGTTTTTAGGCCTCCTAACTTTTAAGTTTACTTTTAGGCTTTTGAGCCGGGACCGACAATTTGACGTGCCCTCCGAAGCACGGAATCGCTCAGCTCGTAATGCCTCTTGCGGTCACCCATTCAAATTGTGACCGCGCACATCGTTGCTTAACTTCAACGATCAATCAAGAACGTCTAAGCAAGCTACGCCACGAGCGCTTCAATGAGTTATCAATAGTTGATATTTGCGAAGAGTCGATGTCAATATTTTTCCACTCTATCCCAATTCCTAGTTATAGATATTAAATACCGTTGACTTCAAAAAAATCCAAATAATAGAATTCTGTACATTATAAAGTTCACTTGTAATTTTTTATTTGTGTTAAAAAGGTTAAAGATCTGGTTTTGGTTGACATTCTTCAATAATTTTTTATTGGATATTTTTTCATCTAATATAAGTATTTGACCTTTACACAGTATCTCAAATTATTTACTCCACTCTGTGTTATTTTGATAGGCGTAAAACTTTGACCATGAAAACTTTTTCATTGCGTGCCGAAAAAACATGTCCAACTGATACAAAACACAAGATAAACTACCAAAACTGCCATCGAATAAATCCAAATAAAGCCACTGCCACAAAAAACTTCCTGTGAAACCTCAAGACAAACTGTTTTCGACCCCTGGCCATTCATCAAATATCTCAAAATGGCCAAAATCAAAATGTAGTTACCATTGTTCCGAGTTGATAAAATATGAGCTGGGACAGTGACAAATCGGAGGCGCAATTTCTCGGCTTATTTTAAGTCACAATGAGAGCACAGTCACTTGGTAGGGGAAGTTTGTCTTATGCGATCGAAGTGTCAATTTCTCAAAGGATATTAATGGGTCGAATGAAAAACTGAAAACGTTTGGAAGACATCATCGAAATATCGTATTTTGGTGAACGCCTTAGTTTATCGATCCTCGTAACATACGAATATAATATTCCATGAGTTTCGCAAAGGCTTCAGAAAGCACACAATTCTTTACAAACTGATGTATGTTTGAATAACAAGAATTTTAAGAAAAATGTATTTGATAGTCTTGTTTTGAGAAATGAGTCTTTTTCAATCATCTGATTCTTTTTTTCAACCATCCAGGTAGTAACTTTTGTTAATTTCACCAAAATGTAGGTACAGTATATTCTATTGCTAATTATTATTTAATAATTATCTCCTCAGAAACACATTCCAATAGTAATAACCCTTAAGTACGAAAATCCATACAGTTTATCAATTTGTATGGTACTGGTTCCAATCAGTGTAATTACTTGGGGACACGCATTACAGCGGCAGGCCAAATTGCTTATAACCACTCGAAATAGATGTAGATTATTATAATAATGTATTATGATAATGTTGATAATGACTTTGCGACGGCCCTTGTCCGTGACACACTGCTGTTTGGTTTGACATACAAGTTGGATTAGGTCTATGGATCTTGATTTCATATAAAAAATTGGAACGATCGACAATGGAACAATTCTTCAAAAAAGTTAGCATCTTTGGAATAAAAACGAAAGAAAAATTATGTCTAAAATTGATACCACAAATAGGTATCCATCTGGAATCTTGTACCGTAACATCTTGAAATCATTCATCTATCAGTAAATTGTGCACGAAAGGAGCCTTTGAGACGCACTTTAAATCCTATCACCACACATTATTTATTTGCCAAAACATGTTTGTTCACATATCTTGTAAAAGTCGACTGATGGATAGTATCGTATCCACATGATGGACTACCTATATGGGCGAAGGGCTGTCTCCTGTCACCATGTTCAGGTTTTCATAAGATTACTTGTGGCTCTGCCTACGCCATTAGGGATACGGGCGTGATATGTATGTAATGAATGCATATTTTTTAGATCGAATGTTCCTCTTAGTTCGTCAACTTCCAGATCCGAGTACCTCCCTCGTTCAGAAAGCAGATGGTGACAATTGGGCATTGCCATCCGCTCATCTAATCCACTCTTCGTCTAATTAATTCCATTATGAAAGCGATACAGACTACAAGGTGGCTGTTGCGCAAGTTTTTTGGGTACCAGCATTATCGATATTCGAAATCTTAATAGGTGCCGAGGGCCTTTTGAGTTTATCAATTAATGTGAAGTTGATTATCGGATCAGCAGAAAATGTGGAACATTTTTAGTACTTACCCTTACACTTAGGACATGTGTTTCGTTAAATAAGTAAGTTCGTATGAGCTAGTGGCCAACTCTTGTGACGGAGTTTTTAGGCCGCCTAAAAGCCTCCGTTATGGCTTAACGACTTAAAAGCCGAGACAGACAATTTAACGTGCCCTCCGAAGCACGAAAGCGCTCAGCTCGTAATACCACTCGCGGTCACCCATCCCAATTGTGAACGTTGCTTAATTTCAGCGATCAATCAAGAACGTCTAAGCAAGCTACGCCAAAGCGCTTCAATTGTTATCATGATAATGACCGGGAACTTTTGAAGAGTGGATGTCTATACTGTATAGCAAAATAAAATCATTGATACCGATGTAACTGTATTAACCCGGCGAGGATGTTGTAGGGTCATTTTGACCCTGACAATTTTTAAGCGTCTGTGGTATTTTTTCCCGCGACCGTAGGGTATTGGGCGTCTTAGTAGCTGTTGCTAAGGAACCGGCGAGTGCGCCACGCACCGATATTCAGTCGGCCGGCGCCTGCGACGGGAGTAACACGTGCGCGAAGTCGAGAAGGGTAAATATGACCCCGCCACAACCGCGGCGTAACATTTTTTGTGAAGCTTCGAAAATTTTTTTTACCTAATATTATTATATTTTCAGGTGTTTCTTATACAAAATGAATAACCCGGAGCTTGAGGATGAGCGCATACAAGATATTTTAATGCAATCCGACAGTGAAGACGACTTGTTATCCGACGGTAGCGAAAATGAAGATCATGTGAGCACACGCAGTCAAGACAGTGATACTGAGCAAACTGCAAGCAGTGAATTTGACAGCGAGGATGACGTACCGCTGTCTGTGTTAGAACGAGAGGAATCGGATGACCAGGTAGCAAATTCATTTTATATTGGCAGAGATGGAACAAGATGGGCTAAAAACCCACCAAACCAACAAGTTCGAACCCGCTCTGAAAACATCATCCGCCAAACTCCTGGTGTGAGCCCAACAGCGAGATCAGCGAAGTCAGAACTTGAATGCTGGAGTTTGTTTTGTCCCGAAACTATGCTTTCTGACATTCTTACTCACACAAACTCTCAAATTCGAGATAGAAATTCGGCTTGCGAATCCATTCCTCACTACAGGAAAGAAGTGGATATTAGTGAATTCAAGGCTTTCATTGGCTTGTTATACATTGCTGGATTTTATCGCTCTGGAAGACAAAACACTGTCGATCTTTGGGCTTCAGACGGTACAGGAGTCGAAATATTTCGGTTGACAATGTCGCGTCAGCGATTTCATTTCCTTCAAAGCTGTCTTCGATTTGATGATAAATCTACACGAGATGAAAGAAAGTTGTTAGACAACTTGGCCCCTATACGAGAAGTATTTGAAATATTTGTCGAGAACTGTAAGCAAAAATATATACCAAATGAGTACGTAACCATAGATGAAATGTTGCTTGCCTTTAGAGTGTAACGTTCGATTTTTCCCTCCTCTTTATTTGAAAGTTCCGTTCAGCGAGATAGGTAATAATTTTGGTTTTTGCTGGTCACACTCTGGCTTGGCACGGGTGATTTGTGAGTGTCAGTGTCCTGATCAAGACGAATCGAACTGTCAGTGTCATTTGCGTTCTTTCGTCTCGCTCGGTCAGAGCGAGAGGGGAAGGATCTTTTTGACGGATCGATGTTGAGAACGTGGCGTGGAGCTTTTGATGAAAATTGTATTTGCTGGCTAATTATATCCTGGCTTCTGTGTCTGGCGTAGCGGGAATCATCCACGGGAGAACCCACGCGTGTGATTCCTTTGGGCGCGCGTGTTTTGTGCGTATTATCAGCTTTGTGCCTCTGGTAAGAGTCTTGAACTTTTGATCTTTGATTTTTGTCTTCCTCGATTGCCGAGCGGAGCTCGTGGGACATCCTCAACCCTGTGCATGAATACACAAGGGCAGATTTGCTAAGGTTGCACCCCGCTTCGCAGGCTAAAGAGCACTTGCGCTTACGCCGGGCTATGAATTTTCCAGAAAAGAGGTGCTCCGTACGGGCGCGAACACGTGGCGAGCACGTGTCGCAACCTTGCTACCTGCCGCCTTCTGGCGCACGCTGTCGTCGGCGAGGGTCCAGAGCGCCAGCGTCCCATGCTGTGCTGCTGTGACGAGACCGAAAATCCTGGCGTGGCGTTTCCCTGCCTTTTTGTGACCTTGTGGTGGCTGGTGTCAGTCGAGTGAGTGTGTCTGATAGGGTCGTTAAATCAAGCGTTCCTGTAGGTTCGCTCGCGCGAATTTCGTCAATTTCGGAATTCAACAAACCAAATATAACCAAAAACTCTATTTTGTGGATCGTTGAATCAGCGGTGAGGTGCGGTGGACTGATACTCCTGAGTAGGCCGTGACTAAGTGGGCATCCGGTTGATTTACAAGGCAGAGTAGATCAGGGCAGGTCATTAAACCCGTTTATTGTTAATTTACATTTTAATTTTTACCCGTTGTGATGAACCAAGTGTTGGAGTGTAATTTTATGATCGTGGGATATGTCAGAGCTGACCGACGAAGGTAAATTACAGTAGTGTTGTGTAGCTGAACGGTGGATGTACTGTGAATGGCAGCGTTGTAGTTTGTAATAGTCTCGTCTATGAATTGTAAGCGTTTCAATAAGTTTATTTTTTTATTTATTTACTCATAGTAACTAGAACAGTAGTGTGTAATAGATGCGGCTAAAAAGAACTGTAAAACCTTTCGATAATTTTCTTCCTTTTCTGGTAATAAAATTCCTGTAATAAACACTTGATAATCAACACTTTAATCTTTATATTTTTGTGTAGCATCCTTTCCTACCTAGGGTGGAAAAATAGCTCACAAGAGGCAGATGCAAATTCCGTCAGTACATTCCATCGAAGCCTGCGAAATACGGAATAAAAATATTAGCATTGGTTGACGCAAAAAACTTTTATATTTTCAATCTCGAGATTTATGCAGGAAAGCAGCCAGAAGGGCCATATTTCGTAAGCAATAAACCTTTTGACGTGGTGAATCGTTTAGTGTTGCCCATTTCGAAAACTGGCCGCAACGTGACTTTTGATAATTGGTTCACCAGCTACGAACTAATAGCTCATCTGCTCAACGAGCACAAGCTTACTTCTGTTGGTACGGTGCGCAAGAACAAGAAGCAACTTCCAAAAGCATTTATCGATGCTCGCAGTCACGGTGCAGCTATCTATTCGTCGAAATTTGGCTTTCAAAAGGATATAACGCTTGTGTCTCATATACCAAAGAAAAACAAAGTTGTCCTACTGATGTCTAGTCTCCACCATAGTGCAGATATTGATGAATCAACAGGAGAGAAACAAAAACCTGAGATAAACACGTTTTATAACACCACTAAAGGTGGAGTTGACGTAGCAGATGAGTTGTCTGCGACATACGATGTGAGCCGCAACTCGAAAAAATGGCCTCTCACTGTCTTCTATGCAATGCTCAATATGGCTGGAATTAACGCATATATTATACATGGGGCTAATACTGCGACTAAACAAAAACGTCGCCATTTTATAAAAACTTTGGGCAGATTACTTGTTACCGAACACTTGAAGAGACGTAAAGAAATACCTCAATTGCCGAAACAGCTACGCAAGAGGATCAGAGAACTTAGTGGAGAACCTGAACCAGAAGCATCCGTCAGAGTTCCAGGTGTACGTAAGAGGTGCCAAGTATGTCCTTATGCTCGCCATCGCAAGACAGCAAATGTTTGTGACGAATGCCATAAATATATTTGTCCCGAACACACTATTTCGTTCTGCCAGAATTGTGCTGCAACCACAGACAATAATGACATGTAGTTTATAAGCAATTATAAGACTGTAGGGGAAACTGATTGATCTCTACAAGTTGTAGGTACCTAATTACGAGCTAATTGATAAAAAAGAAGTTATCTATTTTTTGTTATTTTAGTGTTACTTAAGTAGTTTTATGAAAAAGTTTAATTGTGTAGTACTTTGCCAAAACTGATTTAATTATAATATTTTGTATCATTATATGCCTGTTTTATTTATCAATTCATAAAAATAATATGTAATTTACATAATACCTATTAAAGCTTTAGTTTAAAATTAAAAATCTAGCTATTTTGAACCCAATAACATACAGGGTCAAATAGACCCTCGACAACCTCCACGTAACTATTTTCACCACATCCTCGCCGGGTTAAATATCTAAAACTAGTAATAAGATTATATAAATGTTTTGAAATTTTTAAGGCCAAATTTACAAAATACAAAAAAACAGTCGGGCTATCTAAAGGCCGTTGCAAACGGTCTATAGATAGCTCACCTGATCCAGCTCAGCAGACGGTAAAAATTTAAATTTTGAAATTGAAATACACTTTATACTATGTCTCCACTCGCTATACCGTCACTGTCTTGGCTCAAGCAATGAATTTAACAAGCAAACTTTTGAATAAAGTAGGTAAGCATTGTACTACTCATATCTAGGTAAACATTTTACAGAACCTGATCTCATAAATAATAAAAAGTAAATTAAATCAATATATTTTTCAGTTTAACTCTAGCAGTCATTTAAAACAGAAATATTAACATTTTCATTTCGTGGTATATTTACTCAAATGTTCATTTTGCGTTAAATGTAGTTGTCATGATTTTTACGTGGGTAATTCGCAAGTAGACACAAAGCTAATTTGAAATTACCCTTTGTAAAAGTTTTCAACGTTAAAAGGTTGGGTAGAGGTCCCTAGACACGTCTGGCGGAAAATTGACCCTTGGTCAGTTTAATAAGAGCACTAGTGTTCGAAATTCACCCTCATGCAGACACCAAACTTGCAATGGTTTCGTTTAAACCACGTGTAGGTACAAGTTCTTGTCGAATTTCGGTCGTTTCGAAGTTCAGTTTTGCGTTGTCTGTTGTTCTACACGGCTCTATTGAGTCCTCTGCTTTACAGTGAACTTGTTCTATTTCAGACCGTCAGTTCACATTGTATTTGCGTATTAAACTACTTTCTTCTTAATTAGGAAACTCTATGGGTTAAGACTAAGACCTCCTTAAAAAAAATTGCCAAACGTGGTTTTTTACCTGTATCTTCCACGCTTGGTCGCGTTACGAACAGCCCCCTTATTATCAATGACCAAACGAAACTTGACAGCTCGTAACTTATTTATGACGCGCCGCGTCGTGTTTTTGCGATACAAAATTGACGATAACACGGTGATTCCACAAACGTGTCCGCGTTTATTTGATCAACTAGAATAAGTGGGCAGATGTAAATGCAACGTAGATTTAAAACGTGTCCAAGTGATTTTATGGAATAACAAATTTGAATTTGACTTCAGTTTATGCCATTTTTCACAAAGATAATATTATCTCTAGTTTTTATCCGCTTCATTCTTTAAAAAGCTTACAAAAATGCAGACGAGTGCACGCCCTGCAATTAAATTTTTGTCAGACTTCAGCTTCTTTCATCCAGCTTTGCCTTACGTTTTCGATGACTTCATCTGCCCAGCGTGTTCCAGCTTTAGCTTGATCTAACTCATTTTGTAATTCTCTGACAAACGATAGCCTAAAAATCTGAGATAAATATTTACTTTAATCCATCCAAGTAACATTTATGGGGGTAGAAACATACTTCCGTGGGTAACACTACAGTTGGAGTAGGGTCTTCGCGTTCTATGTTCTAACAGTATTAGGAAAGTAATATATTGGGGTCGGAGAGGCAAGAGGTGATCACGTGATACGTTTAGCTAATTGAATTGTGCTGTAAGTGGACCTCGATTGCTTCTGCTTTCACTGTTATAAGGCCTTGAAAGACCTGGACAAAAACGAACATTATAAGTTTAATTGAAATTGGAAACAATTTATTTCTATTAATTACTAGCTGCCGCTCGCGGCTTCGCTCGCGTGGTATCCGGATAAAAAATAGCCTATTATGTTAATCCAGTATATGTGCTATGTATATTCCAAGTTTCATGCAAATCCGTTCAGCCGTTTAGGCGTGATTGAGGCACAAACATCCAAACATCCAAACTCACAAACTTTCGCATTTATAATATAATTAAGATAAGATTTACTTATCATTTAGGAAATATCCGCTTTCTGAGATTTTGAAACATTGTGGGTTCTTATTAAACTTTTATTTTTTATTTACTTTTGGGACCAATACCTTTCTTAAGAACCCACAAACCACATAGGTATTCAGATATTCCATCCAGTCGGCCTTGTCCACAGGAAAGAGATGGTCAATACGTGCGGAGCTAACTAAGCCACGGGTTTCTTTACGATGTTTTCCTTCACCGTTTGAGAGAACTGGTATAGCGCACATAATTTTTTCGCACAGACAAATTCATTGGTGCACGACTAGATTTGAACCTATGACCTTTGGATCGGAAGGCGGGGTCACTACCAACTGGACCATCAGTGCTCTCGAGTTCAAAATGCGAGTATAAGGAAAGGCATAATAGGGTCCGTTTAAATCCAAATAAAAACACACACTGATTTGTAAGAACGCCCGAAAAGCTGTACATAAATCACAGCAACAATATATGAGCAAAGTTTCCATTCCGCTCAGATTCGGCACAGATGCTGTTGACTGCAGTGGGAAGTTCCGCTGTCATAACTGTTATTGGAAAGGAAAAAATGAAGGATATTGGCCTGTAGTTTTCATGTTGAGAACATGCTCAGATTCATGCCCTAATCTTGGTTAAAAAACCTGCATACTTGGATATACTAAGCGCTTTGAGTCCACATTTTTTATACGCACTGCAAAAATCTGGAACTCTCTGCCGGGGTCTGTATTTCATGAAGAGTATATTATTTCTTCTTCTTCTTCTTCTTCTATATTATGGGTGTCTTTAAATCGAGAATCAATAGGTTTCTTCTAGGTAAGCGTGCTTCATCTTAGACCACACTGTTACTTAACATCAGGTAGAGTGTGGTCAAACGCAAACCTATCTCAGATAAAAAATATATATATACGAGTAGTTCAGTCACTCAACGCATGCTGTCTGGGTGTTGTAGTATTATGTATTATTATTACTAGCTGCCGCTCGCGCCTTCACTAGCGTGTTATCCGGACAAAAAATGACCTATATGATAATCCAGTACAAGTACTATGTATATTCTAAGTTTCATTCAAATCCGTTCAGCCGTCTAGGCGTAAAAGAGTTGCAAACAATTATACATACAAACAAAATATTAGTAAGATTATTTGTTTACAAAAAAGAAATAGGTAGGTATACAAGTATTTATCATAATATCAGCCATCTAGGTGTCCATAGTACAAACTTTGCTTAGTTTGTGGATAGATGGCACTGTGTGAAATATCCACAAATATTAGCGATTGGCTGAATATCACGTGTCAACATGGTTCACCATATCCATCTTGGGACTTTGCATCAGGAGTGGTTGCAAGTTTTCTAATGACTACTTGTGGCTCTGCCTACTCTATTAGAGATACGGGCGTGATATACATACATACATAGTACTTCTTATTTCTAAAGATCTTTCTTCTTGAAAAGATTATTCATAAGAGGTACCTTACTCATGTTTGAGAATCTAGTATTTAGTACAGTTGTTAAATACCTATTTAACGTCGAAAGAAAAACATGAACGCCAATTTTGTTTTGTAAACACTACAGTACAGACAAGTTAATAAGTATCTTTTGACAATGCCTATTAAATTTGCATCTAGTTTACTAATCCAAACATAAAAATAAATATCTACGTTTCATAAAAACTGCCACTAAGGCCTTTTACCATCTATAGTTAGATGATATATACAGCGTCAGTAAGCAACTTTTACTTTCACAAACGGGACGCTGTAGTGCCCGGGGTGAATTAAGATGGAGTAGACTGGCCCAGCACCTATTCCCATATAAGAATATTTTTTTAACGTTCGTAATCGATCATCAAAGTTAAACAATGCTAGACGCGGTCAGTACTTGGATGGGTCGAGTGTCCTTTTGCTTTAGCACCTTTTTTTGTAGTATTTTTATGCATTTATCTTCCAAATAATCTAACATTTATTGCATAAATGAATGTAGTGCACCTGTCAAAAGGTACCGTTTACATAAAGAACTTTAAAGCAAGCAGCTAGGTTTGTAATTTCAGTCGAAGATGTGGACTTATCTGTACTTAATTATTTTAGCATCTACTTTCGTTGTATCACAGTACGATTTTACAGCTAATCGGGGTAAGTGACTTAGGGTTCCTACCCACTACTGAGCCCTTCCGTGCTTCGGAGGGCATGTTAAATTGTCGGTCCCGGCTTATAAGTCGTTAAGCCATGACGGAGGCCTTTAGGCGGCCTAAAAACTCCGTCACAAGAGTTGGCCACTAGCTCATACGAACATACTTACTTTACTACACTGTTCTACTAAGCAAAGCTTGTACTATGGGCACCAGATGGCTGATAGAATACTTAATGTAGACTACCAAGCCTAATTTAATTAATTAAAATCACAAATATACTCACATTGTGCTTTTATACAGCATAACTAGTATTTTCGCTTGCGGGCGCGAGCTGCACGCAGCTCGCGAGGGACGTAATCGCTGCTGTTGAAAAAAAAAAAAAAAAAAAAAAACCGACACCTTTGGCATTTGCATCGAACCATCCTCTACAACATTTGTTCGAGCACCCCTTACTTATCGCTTTTAGTTTTCGAGATATCGTCGGTCAAAGTTTGTATGGCAGCCATCTTGTTTTCCGCCATTTTGAATTTTTTTCACCGCGGATCGAATTCGACCAGGGTGCATGTCCACATTCCGCAAGCAGGGTGGGTGTCGGTCTTTTAGTTTCGTCTGGCAGTAGGTGAGGTCCCTGATGAGGAGCAGTTTTCGAAGATTTCGGATTTTTCCCAAATTGGAATTGACTCCCTGAACACTTCCCCCATACATCATTTTAACCCATCTCTACTCCTTCTGGGAGAACAATGATGTCAGTGAGTCAGTGAGTGGGTTTGCCGCTATATTTTATACAGCATAATACATCAAAATACATCAAAAATACAGAAAATTATAAAATTAGCATCCTTCCATTTTCATATCTTTTTCAAGAACTCCTGACATTCATTTGTTTTTTCTCACAGTTTAAAATTGGAACAAGATTGAGGAGGTTTTAGTTATTCTACCAAAGAGACGGCATGTATGAGTATGAGACTATTGAAGTTAATTATTATAATAATCTATGACAATGCGTAAAGAAAAAGTTCAATGCCATATTATTAGTACATTTTAGCTACAGGTATAACCTAATTTAAATAACACTTATATAATTTTTTTTTCGAAATACATACTTATTATTACAACACCCAAACCCGAAAGAAAATATTTGCAGAACATACAACATTTATCCCGCAGCGGGAATCGAAACCGCGTCTCTTGCATCTCAGTCGCCACGCCACAGAGGTCTTCATATTATGTCCGGTAAAAATTTTAGCGATAAGGACGCTCATTGTACTAACATTTTCTTATCTTATGTTGTTCATTGAGTGCAGTGAATGTTTTCTTTCTATAAACCACGCATCGTTCGCTGTTTCAATTGTTATAAAGGTTCTTGTATTTTTTTCTGACCAATGCGTTTACATTATCGTTTTTATTACAGTTGTGCCAATGTACATACAACGTGCACTCCGCCATAAGGACAAATACAGGCCAGCACCGCACGAGAAGAAACGGACCATCAGTAATCTTACTCTGCACGAGGTCTTCGAGAAGATTCGAGAAATAACCGGCGCTCTCAACCAGGAGGCGAAAAAGAATGGGTTCAAAGTTGACTATAAACTTAGAATATTTAAATAGTATTTTCAGTCCTCTTGCTCAAAAAGTCCGTCATCCGTCCAGAGCGGGGATTTTTTTTTAATTTTTGTCTGTTACCTACAACAAAAACGAAAAAGTCTTTATTCATAAGTAGAATAATCATGAATAAAAACTCGACGTATCGTCGAGGTAATCCCGTCATCGGGGTTTCCAAGAACGTGTCTTGATCTACGGAGGGATCAGGTGTCCCGGTCGGTTCAATGCGGTCCAGGTATGGAACATGGTGAGCGGAAACCGTTATTGATAAAACTTAGGCAAGTAATGTAGGCAACGTTTTGTTTATGAATGGTATAAAGAGTAAACTGTAAAGTCGATTTATCATGTTTATGGATTTACAAAACGGTACAACAACGAAGGGGTATTGAATATTCCAGGAAAAATGTTTTGTAGGCATGAATATTTTAGTTGAATACTTTTACAAAAATAATTTTTGTACTAAAAATATACCTAAAATATTTTGTTTTATTGAATTGTTAATAATAAAATCTGTAAAATATTTACAGCTTTTGAATTATTGACAGCCAAGAAATCTTATTTTACGGAATTTCCATTATAAAAATTCCATATTAGTGGGGATAATCCTGGTCCACCCATTCCACCCCAACCCATAAATAGAGAATAGTGGATTATTTTTATTTAACCATTAGTACTTTGAATCAGGAGTGACTGCAAGTTTTTTATGATTACTTGTGGCTCTGCCCACACCATTATGGACACGGGCATGATAATATACATTAGTAAATATACCAGAAACGTGTGCTATATGCCGGATGAATTGTGGTCCAAGGCTACCACTGAGTGGGTCCCACAAGGAGTTAAACGACTTTGTGGTTGGCCAAAGCGGGGTTGGAGGAACGAACTCGATGCCTTATCTACAAACTAGCCTAGAAGAGCCTTAGATCGGCGTGAATGGAAAAAGGAAATGACCTGTTAGATATTGTATACATAGGTTTATAATTATATTTTACTGACTTCACAATTTGTCTTCAAATAGAGTAAGAAAAGTGCTATTGGACACATGCTTTATAATCCTACTATATTTTAAATGTGAAAGTTTGTGAGGATGTTCGTATGTTTGTGCCTCAATCACGCCTAAATAGCTGAACGGATTTGAATGAAACTTAGAACACATATGTGCTGGATTAATTAAAAGGCTATTTTTATCTGGGTACCATGAAGCCGCGGGTGGCAGCTAGTTACTTTATAAAACTAGGTCAAAGTCAAATTACTAATTTGGCCTACTCGGCAAGATTGTAATATTATTGGGTTACAATTAATTTATAGCACATTAATTTAATACTTTCTCAAGCTCACAAAACATGGAAAACAAAAATAGTCTGACGAATTTCCCAGCTTTGCTAACATTGTGTGAGTACAACTTTTATGCGAGATTACCAACTCGCAAGATATTGTTTTATCTTGTAGAGTACACAGTAAACATGATTCAACTTCGCATAAAATAATGTGGGCCGTACCATGAGATTCTCTCTTTTGAAAAATTGTACATACCATACATTAATATCACGCCCCTATGTGAGCAGAACTACAAGTTATCATAAAAAAACTTGCAACTACTCCAAAGACACACAGTCCCAAGATTGATATGGTGAACCATTGTGACAGGTGATCAGCCCATCCATATAAATGGTCCATCATGTTGATGAGGATGCTATCCCTTAGTTGACTTTTATGACTTGCTCGGGGAGAGAAGCAGCTGGACGCATTGTATGTTTTTTCTTTACTCTCAGTCCAGTAGAAAAGTTAAATTTGCAAAATTGTATTGATGAGAAACTGAATAAAAACATGGTTCCTTTTTTTCGCAGACAGGCTTAAAAGAAAGCTTTTAACAGTCACATTACACAGTTCTGACCCCCACACATTTCTTGTGATATGAGTATAAGAAACTACGAGTACTATGGTATCACGACCCCCAGACCATGAAGAAGTACTTATTAGCAGAACGAGCATGTAGCACATCAAAAAGTATAAACAAGAAAATAAACAATAAATATTTGTGGACTATTTACACAGCGCCATCTAGATCAAAACTAAGGAAAGCTTGTACTGTAGGAACCAGATGACTGATAGAATACTTATATACTTACTGCTTTTTTTTGTAAATACATACTTATAATACACTACACCCAGACCTTAAAGACATATTTGCAGAACATGCAAACATTTCTTCTTCAGCGGGAATTGAACGCGCGCCTCTTGCGTCTCAGCTGAGCATTTGCCCGACCCACCGAGGTCGAAGATATTTGTAGACCTAGCACCGTACCGTGTTGGATGGCGCAAACAAAGGGAGACCTATGCTCATCAGTGGGCAAAGATAGGCCGTAGATGATGATGATGATGATTTGTTCATTTTTTTGTGGTGGTGCTGTACGAAATAGATGACGACTCTAGCTCCCTTTATAAAAAACGCAGAACCAAGGAACTTCAAGAGCGGAGTAAAGAAGAAGAACCAAGGAATTTCAAGAGCGGAGTAAAAAAGAACCAAGGAACTTCAAGAGTGGCTAGAAATTCTGCTGTCTTCGAGTAGCAGTAGTAAGAACAAAGAGGTGAGTTATGTTATTTAGAAATACCTAAGTCAACAGACGGGGGGTATGTTGGGGCAAGGGCCCTGGTTAAACAATAATTCTGTTATTAGATTTCTCCTCGTCACAGCGAGGCCAAAAATCTACATTCTATTTACTTAATACAAACATTTGTGAATGGGTACAGCTGGAATACACGACCCTCCTTTACATATAAAAGATAAGAGATTGCATATAAGGAGATAAAGCCGACTAATGGGCGTTTCCAATATTCTACTTACAGACAACGGATCGTTCATTACCATAGCAACAGGAACGTTATTTTTTTACAAAAAAAATATGTCGCTTTTCAACAGATTACAACCTTACTACATACGATTCATGCCTAATTATTATAAAACCAAAGAGTGCTTCTTCTTCTTGTTCTACTTCTCTGCTAGACAGGGAGAAAAAAAAACTTAAAATGCGTCTAGCTGCTACTATCCCCGAGCATGTCGTAAAAGACGATTAAGGGATAGATTAGATATCCTCCCACACATGATGGACCATCTATTATGGGCGATGAACTGATCACCTGTGACCATGGTTAACCATGACCAAGGATCAGGAGTGGCTGATAGTTTTCTTATGATCAAGTATGTATGTATGTACTAAAGAATACTCTCGTAGTTAAACTTGTGTTCCACAAGTCTCAAAGTTACCCCTAAATTCATTAGCCTGTCAAAGACTAGAGAAAATAGGTTTATGTCATTTTCTCTCAGCTCGTAATTTATTTAAAGACATTAAGAGCATGTCTACAGAAGTTCATAATGTTATGATAACCTGAGGGTTTTGGCACTCATGAAAATACCAGTTTTAACGCGTGGTAAATTCCAGGTTTTTATTGAACCAAGGTCACCAGATTCTTTTGTTTATTGTCACAGAAAGAAGAATATAATTGAATAGAATGAAATAGAAAAATATCTATTGTTACCAAGAACACATACTTTTGTATAACTTCGATTCAGATATTTTTGTTATTTTATATCGGAACAATACTGCTTCACAGTTTTAAAACTTTTGTCGTCTCATCGTTGTTTTTTGTAAGCATGACTATCGTACATCGTACTTAAGAGGCCACTATACGATCGCGTCTGAATCGAATTGAAAGAAATAGCGCTATTGATTTCGGGTGTATAAAAAAAGAGAGAGTGAGATCGCGCAAAATATAGAAATTAAATAATTAAACTGAATCAAATTATTATTAGTAATTAAAAAAAAAACCCGATAGGGTTCCCGAGTTCTAGATCAAAACATACGCGAAACATAAATTTTCAAGATTTATAATAGTTTTTTTTTCTCTTATCGTGTTTTTACATTGAGGAACCAGAGGATAAATGTTTATTAACTAACAACAAACTTTTACATGGATTTTGGAGAACAAAATCCGCTATTACACACTCTTAATGAATAAATTGTTAACTATACAGTAAAAATATAAGAAAAACAAAAAATCAAAGTAAAGGACGTCAAAAATCCATCTAAGCACGAGATGTCCGGAATAAGGTAATGGACGAATTCCTTAGTTCCTTTTTCTATTGTACCATTTATTGATCACAATTTGGCAAATCCAGCAGCAACCTCTGCCTCATCTTACCCGATGTGTTTTCTATTGATCCTCTCTGTCCATTGGGGGCTTTAGCCACAGTTAAATTTAAAACAGCTGGTTTATGGTCATAGTGCAAGTTTGATGATATAACTTTAGATAGCAATCATGTATGAATTTACTTCTCTGCTGGACTAGGAGTAAAGAAAAATCATAGAATGCATCCAGCTCCTTATCTCCCCGAGCATGAGAAAAAGGTGACCAAGGGATAGTATCTTCTTCAAAACGATGGACAACCTATAATGGGTGATGGGCTGGCACCTGTCACCATGGTTCACCATTTTATATATTTTTACTATTATATTTTTTCTTAAATACAAGAACCAGAGATCATTATGTGATGACTTTGAGTAAGATAAATACTATGTATGGATATAAGAATCTTACTTATATTATAAATGCGAAAGTTTGTGAGTTTGAATGTTTGAATGTTTGTGCCTCAATCACGCCTAAACGGCTGAACGGATTTGAATGAAACTTGGAATATACATAGTACATGTTCTTAACATATTATTATAACGGCTATTCTTTATCCGGGTACCACGCGAGCGAAGCCGCGGGCGGCAGCTAGTGTATACATAAGTTAGATACCTATCTTTATATCTTGGGAAACATCAATCGCCAGCAGTACACAAGTTTTTTTATGGGTAAGAAACTGAATGCAGATTTCATAGTTTCAGTAGTTACATAGCTATTTAAAAAGTCTATGGCGCTGGGTCCCAGGATAACCCATTTGTGAGGAATCGGTGCCGGCATTATTGTGCAATTGGCATACATTGTATTTGGTAATTGGATTTTTGGGCCATTTCACGAATTTGAAAATCACTGCACTGAATGTTCTAAGGTCAAATTTTGACAGAACTTTTTCTTCTTTACTACAGAGCTACTAACAGGTATGTAAAAGTTCTACCGTACAGAATTAAAGCCATCAGAAACAGCGTGTCAACAGAGCATATCCTCGAGTTCTAACTAGCACGGTACCGGTGCCGGTGCGTTTGCGATGCGGTTCCTCATGAATATTCCCCCGGATAATGCCGTTTAATATCGGCTGGCGAGCGCTCCGACACTTTGCTTTACAGATTTCGCTGTTTTGGCAGACCTGTGTCACTTTGCCTACAACAAATAAACATACCTAAGCATCGGATACGTTTGGAGAATGTATGGTTAGTTCAGTAGCCGTAGGGACGTACAGAATACCTGCAGCGCATAGTCGGTGCCTACTTGCGGGACAGGTGTGTGCAGTACGTGGGCAGTGACGGTACATTGCACCAGAGGGAGGTGTACTGCGGAGTTCCACAGGGGTCCGTGCTCGGCCCCCTCTTGTGGAACTTCGCGTACGACGCGGTCCTGCGCGTCGATCTCCCCGCCAGCGTACGAGTCGTCTGCTATGCGGACGACACTCTCGTACTAGCCGGTGGGGAGTCCTTCGAAGGGACCAAGGAGCTCGCCGAGCTTGGGGTGGCATGTGTCGTGGAGAAGATCCACGAGCTGGGTCTGCGGATAGCGCCTCACAAGACCGAGGCGCTGTGGTTCCACAAATTCCCGAGGGGAAGGGAACCACCCAGCTTGTCGGTTCGCGTAGGTGACGTGGACGTCCAGGTGGGGCGGTACATGAGGTACCTAGGCCTCACCTTGGACGGACGCTGGGACTTCGGGGAGCACTTCAGACGCTCCGTCCCCCGGATTCAGAGGGCAGTGGGTGCTCTGCACAGACTGCTGCCAAATCTCGGGGGACCCAGGGAGGGCGTGCGCCGCCTCTATGCGGGGGTCGTGCGATCGATGGCTCTCTACGGAGCACCCGTCTGGTCTGGGAGACTGGCGGGTGTTAGGCGCTGTAGGTTATTGTTCAATAGCCTACAGCGTCCTATAGCCATCAGGATCGCACGAGGATACCGCACAGTATCCTTTGAGGCGGCAACAATCCTGGCGCGGTTTCCGCCCCTGGACGTCTTGGCGGTGATGGACGCGCGTGTGTACGTCCGTCTCCGACAGGATGATGGGAGCGGAACTGCGCCTGCTGAAGTGCGGGCGCAAGAGCGCCGACGTGCGCTCGGGATGTTGCGCGAGCGGCTCGAGGAGCCGCGGTGCTCGCGCCAACGCGTCGTCGGCGCCATTGCGCCTTTCTTCGAAGCCTGGCTGGGGAGGGAACACGGGTACGTCACCTATCGACTTACTCAGGTACTCACCGGGCACGGCTGCTTCGGTGAGTATCTGAATAGGATCGGACGCGAACCGACACCACAATGCCACCATTGTGGGTGGGACTTGGATTCCGCGCAGCACACGCTGGAGCAGTGCTCAGCGTGGTGCCAGGAGCGCGGAATCCTGGTCAACAGGATAGGGCAGGATCTCTCTCTGCCGAGCGTAGTCGAGGCTATGCTGGCAGATGAGGCGGCGTGGCAGGCCGTAGCCTCTTTCTGTGAGACCGTGATGGTCCAGAAAGAGGCAGCTGAGCGAGATCGGGAGAGGGCCGATCCCGCTCGGAGGAGGCGGCGGCGGGGCGCTAACGGCCGCCCCGCACCGCCTGCCCCGTGAGGGGGCGAGTGGTATCCCCTGCCAAACAGGGGACCTTTTGGGTCCGCGGTAGCGGAGTGAGGGCTCCGTCTACCGGCTACGGATCCCGGGAGGGCGGCGATTCTTGTGGCAAGTTTCGTCGTAGCACGCGAGGGTGCCGGGCGTGGCTGTGGGTGCCATTACCGGGACAGTGCTCTAGAGCACGATGCGAGAGGGGCACCGGTGCGTTCCGTATGGAGATCCCGGAGCCCCTTGACATGCATCGAGGCTGGCCACCAGGTGGTTTTTTAGTGGGTCGTCGGATTTCGACAACCCCACACTGTCCAGCTGCGACCCTTATCGCAGCTGGTTCGTCTGGGAGCAGATTTTTCCACCTGCCAAAAAAAAAAGGGACGTACAGAATGTCACCATCATCTTCCTGCCCCTATCCCACTCTATTCGAATGAATGAATGAATTATTTATTTGTAACAGCATCAAAGCAACAAACAAAGTTAAGAAATAATTAAACTAAATTAAAATAAACAAAATAAAAAGTAAACAAGTTTGTATGTAGGTAAAGATTAATGGTGTTACAAAAAGGTCCTAACTCAGCAATGCAGGTTACTGTAAGTAACTTGCGCTGGTCTTCCGTTAGAACCTTTTGAGACGGGTGCGTAAGATCAGTTGCTCAGCGCGTAAGATGTGTTGTCGGCACAGCATGATCCTTGGATCACGCTGTAAGAGTTTTGGCTAAGGTGTTTTATGACCAGCCGCCTGCCTGACGTCAACCCTCCTTGGGAATACTTGGGATACAAAATGTCACCATAGGTATTTAAAAAATATTGTGAACTAACACAATATAAAAATGTCAAAACTTCTGTTTCGTGGTCTCTAGAGTCTAAACTATTAGAATTGATAAGAGTATCGACCTTTTTGTGAAACTTTACTGTCCCTATTGGTTTAATATTAGGGTAACCCAACTGCCAATATATAACGTGGATGTCAAAACTCTAATAAAACTAAAGTTTTTTAAAAAAGCTTACTATAAAATATGCGAATAGAAGACAAATATGCTTGGGACTGAATAATGCTCCAACTCCTTTATAAACATGATTGTAAAGGGATAATTTTCCAAGAAAATAGCCTAGCGTGGTTTCTTATCTGTATCTTCCACGATTGGTCGCGTTACGACAGGTGTAAATGCAACGTAGATTTAAGACGTGTCCAAGTGATCCCAGCGATTTTAAGGAATATTTTTTTTTACTTTAACTTTGACTTTGACCACATTTGTATTGGGCCTAAGAGCATCTGTATTATTGACCACAATGATGATTGGTCAAGTCCAAAAATACTCACTGGAGTGAGAAGTCCGCCCTAAAATATAAAGTAAAACGAGTATGTTTTCTGTGGTTTTAGCTGTTGCGTTAGTTTGTGGGAAAAACTTGGATTTACATAAAACCAGGCCAGAGTTTTGTGTTGCCAACTTGTTATCCTCGGCCGGTATAATTTGAATTTAATTATTAAATTATGGCTTTAAACGTTTGTTCAAAAACACGTTAACAAGCTCTTGATGTGAATGAAATAGATGTTTCTGAGACGGAAATCCTGAAGAGGACTTAAAACTTTTCTCCGATATCCTGGTTTAGTCCTAGGAACTTTATTTGAATAGATATTTTACCAAATTAGATAAAATTGAGTCATGCATCCCAGCAGGATAACTTACTGTATTAAGATGTATTTTACATTAAAAAAGGAGATGTTTCACAAATGTATGGAACCTAGGCCTGGTTGATGTACATTTGTATAAATACAGCCTAATATTATTATGTAAAATCGTTTGCTTTATTTATTGCATAATTCTAAAATACCTATCTCATGGAGGGAACATAAAACAATGGCGGGGTGGTATTGGGTAAATGTTTTGACAGCTTTTGACTTTGAAAAATAGGTAAAATGGCTGCATTTCGTTCGCGTAGAATCGATTTTTTTATAAAGCTGTCAAAATCATAGTGTTAGTAGCAGATACCGCCCCGGAAAACGTTACCATTGTTAAAGTTTTCGTATTAAAAAATGCTTTAAATTAGAGTTGGAGTATTTTTTTATGATTTTTCTGTCTGGTGTACATAGACCAGGGACTGCTATGAAACTCATTTTTCAACAATTATTTTGTCACATGCGAGTGATAAAACATAATGATGATTTTGTCGCACTTCTCGCAGAGAAAATAAAACTTTCTCTGCGTTTAATCATGTACCAAGAACCATCAAGATCCAACCAAGAAGATCAACATTTTGACTAACATTTGAAAATTTGAAACTGACTCATTACCATCTTCAATTTAGTTATGTTTTTTTATACAAGGCATTATTTTCTTCATTTCTTTATGACTTTACGTATAAGCATTACATAATTCCATAATCCTACTAATATTATAAATGCGAAAGTTTGTAAGGATGTGTGGATGTGACGATGTATGTTTGTGCCTCAATCACGCCGTAACAGCTAAACGGATTTGAATGAAACTTGGAATGTACACAGTATGTGTGCTGGAATAACATATAGGCTACTTTTCGTATACCACGTGAGCGAAGCCGCGGGCGAAAGCTAGTATTGTATAAAATAGGAAATATCGCTAATATTTATAAGAAATCGCTAGTAATTGACTCTGGTCCATTCATCATGATCCATCTTGCTGCGAGTGGCGAACGCTTAGCGATACAGTGGCGTGTGTGCGCGCTTAATGGATGATAGCCTGTTTGTCGTATCGATGGCTTCGAAAATACTTTTAATTTAAGTAGCTGGGAAATAGTAAATTGTTTACCTAGGGAACAAACAACTATTTTAAAGTGGAGAGTTTCTTTGAATACAGAGCGCGTTTAAAATTGTTGATCCCGAGGTGGACACTCTACTTTTTATCACCCTCTATGAGGCTGATTCGTAAGCGGTTTTTTATCATACAACCAGTTACTTGTTGGTTTATTTGTGATCGATCTCTTTGATGATTGGAACATTTACACAAGGAGACCGCGCAAAATATTAATATCGAATAATCTGCCAAATCTAATAATTGATAATTACTAGAAAACCACAAAATTAATCAGCAAACCGGTTTCAACAACTAAATAAATAGTTATTACCTTATTATCATAATAAAAATTATCTGAATATGGTAGAGTTTCCGAGATCTAGATCAAAACATACTCAAATTATGTTTTTTTTTCTTATCGCGTTTTCACTTTGAGGAACCAAAGTAGAAATGTTAAAATTTCATTTTCTTTTTTAATTAACACTTTTACTTTAACTAACAACAGAGTTTTACATCGATTATGGTGTGCAAAATCCGACGTTGCATACTCTTAACGTCGTCATTCGAGCCAGTATCTCCAGCGTGGCGTCACTAAGGCGGCGCTATTGAAGCTTGCTTCGTAAGTCTGCTTTTAAACGGTCTATGCTAGCTCGAGCCGCAGCAGGTTTTTGATGTTATCCAAATAAGTTCAAGAAAGATCCGAATGGAAAAATGGGAGAGAGGGCTTTGCCCAGTCGTAGGAATAGAAAAAGAAAAGTACTAAATGTACTCAATGAACATTTTGTTCAAAAAAACAATGGACATGTTTTTCAAGAACGAAAATAGACGATTTAAAATGTGTTCTTTTACATATTTATAATCATCTATATGGGCGATGGGCTGATCACCTGTCACCATGTTTTACTATATCCATACTTTTGGACGTTAAACCATGACGGAGGCCTTTAAGCGGTCTAAAAACTCCGTCACAAGAGTTGGCCACTAGCTCATACGAACTTACTTACTTACTATTATCCATCTTAGGTCTTTAAATCAGAAGTGGCTGCAAGTTTTCTTATGATCACTTGTGGCACTACCTACCCCATTAGGGATACGGGCGTGATAATATGTATGTACGTATCATATATATGAGAGCAATGGTGGTCTAGTTGGTAGTGACCCCGCCTTCCGATCCTAAGGTCGTGGGTTCAAATCCGGTCGTGTACCAATGGATTTTTCTGTGCGAAAAAATTATGTGCGCTATACCAGTACTCTCAAACGATGAAGGAAAACATCGTGAGGAAACCCGCGGCTTAGTGAGCTCCGCGCGTATTGACCATGTCTTTCCTGTGGACAAGGCCGACTAAGCTGAGAGGATGGAATAGGTGCTGGGTTAGCCTACTCCATTTTAATTCGTCCCGGGCACTACAGCGTTTGTGAAGGTATAAGTTGCCTCCTGACGCTGTATAAATCATCTACTACAGATGGGAAAAGGCCTTGGTATCATATAGCTCTTATTGTATGTATTTCGCTGACCACTATGGTTCGGTAGTTTGTAGGTACGTAGCTCCTATCTCTGCCCTAGCCTCTCACTTAGTTCACAATAATGGATGCTCTTGGAAAGGAATCTCAAGACCCAACCTCTATCAGGGCTGAAATCTGTTAGTAGAGTGAATTGCAGAGCAAATAATTTTACGCACTCGGGCATCCCATTTGTAAGATATATGGATTACTTCGGCAAATTCAATTTTCTATATCAAACATCAACGATTACATACAAATAAAGGGTGCAAATACGAGTTCCAATTTCTAAAAGTTAACAAGTGAACTGTAGCAGGTGATGCCGGGGGAACGCGTGTAGCTATCAATCTTATCATAAACAGAGGGATTTATTTGAAGAGATTAAGAAAAACACAGAGGGTGTGTTTGAATAAATCTGAGCACAAAAAATATATTGAATTTTCATAGCTTGTGTCAGAGACACTTGTAATAATATAAATATAAATAAATAACAAATATTTGTGGACATCCACACAGCGCCATCTAGCCCCAAATCTAGCTAACAGAATATTTATAAACTTTTTTTTATAAATACATACTTATAATTCATATATTATGTTCATCCAGACCCGGAATAAATATTTGCAGAACATACAAACATTTCTACTGTAGCGGGAATAGAACCCACGCCTCTAGCGGCTCAGCCGAGCACTCACCCGCCACGCCACTGAGGTCAATTGTTTTGAAAATTTAAGTGATTAGTCAGAATGGCGCTTAAATGGAAAGTGTAAGCAGACGAGCGAAGTTTTCTATCCAAATTATTGAAGATAATGTTCTTTTTTATCAAAGCCATAATAGAATAAGTCTAACTTTAGGCTGTATAAACATCCTAGTTTTGCCAGACCGGTAATATGAGGCATAATATTAGGCCATTAGTTCTATTTTTATAAAATCCACCGGCTTTTTCATGTCAGCCTAATAAAGCCGGCGGCTTTGGTACGCTGACATACTTAGGTACAAAATATCCAGTAGATTTAATAAATAAAAGTCTTTAAGATTTCACTCCGTACTTGTAAACAATCCACACCATCCCACTGTGCAGCACGGCTCAAATGTTCCCGAGAGCCACTTCTATGTTATTGCACCCCAACTTGGATGTTTGCACATAGCCCACTGTGCACTGTGCTAGTAAAAATATTAGGTAACTCGCTTCATAGCGTTGGAATTAAGTGTTTGTCTGGTGGTCTTAAAATACCATTGAAACAGGATAAAACCACGGTAGAGCTATGTTGGCCTTGTGGAAGGTTGTTCGATCTGAAGCTCGTGGGTTTGAATCCGTGGATGATATCTTCGTGAAATTTGTGTACGGTTTTTCTGTCTTAACTATGAGCACGTGTTTAAACTCGTTTTTCGCAACGAAAAATCTATTGTTGTATTCGAGGCTTAGTAGGGCATACTGTTAGTGTAGGCAAAAGTTGCCCCCTGATGCTGTATAAATCGGCTAGTAGGTATATAATGTTAAAGGTCTTAGTTTAGGTCAGTACAACAACTACGCGCTCAGTCTTCCTGTTGTGCTGTAATGTAAATTTTTTTGAGTAAAATTTCAAAGTCAAAGTCTAGATTCTGTTGGAAATGAAATTTTTGTCTTGTAGATTCTTGAAATAAAATTGTTCTTGAACGTCTTGAGACGAGGGAAGCTCTGTTGGAGTGCACCTTAGCGACGAACTTTATAATGACAAAGTAACTGTTTTCAGTGAAGTTTTAACTCGTTGGAAACTTAAGGTATTCTACCTACATCATCATCATCTTCCTACCCTTATCCCACTCTATATGGGATCGGCACAGCATGATTCAAGGATCAAAGAGTTTTGGCTAAGGTGTTTTATGACCGGCCACCTGCCTAACGTCAATAACCCTCCTTGGGAATACTTGCTTATTGTATCTCATCATGCTGGAGAGGATACTATCCCTATATAATCTATTCTATCTACATATGCGCTAGAAATTAGAATTGCACCTTTTTGATTTGAACTTCGGAACTTGTACAAGGAACTGATGATATTGCTTCGAGACGCGAGGTACCTAGTTCAAGAACTAAACGACAATGCTTAGAGGCGTAGTGTCCTTGGGTATAATTCTAATTCTAATTCTAATTACCGGTCCCTACCAGTTCCCCTGAACAAAGATCTGCATTGACGTCCCGCGGTGGGGTGTACCGTGCATTATCCCTCTGCTAACCCTCCCCCAGACAGCCCTACTCCTTGAAGTATCGGAGAAGAACTTTAGGATGTTGGCTGCAGTGTTTCAGTATCCTCAATTGTGTTGAGGCTGTTGGTGGTATAGATGAGGTCGAAGGTGATGCCGTATAATTCTCGATGGCTGTCTGCAGAACATGGGGGTAATGTATGTATGCATGTCTTGCAAATGTTGCTTCGAGGTGATACCATGGTACTTGTAGTTTCTGATACCCACGACACAAAACAACAATTTTCAACAACTACACGTTTCACTAGTTCTTTTGAAGCTCTCCCGGTGTAGCTTGCTTAGACGTTCTTGATTTATCGTTGATGTTAAGCAATCCTTTGCGCGGTCACAATTTGGATGGGTGACCGCAAGTGGCATTACGAGCTGAGCGCTTCCGTGCTTCGGAGGACACGTTAAATTATCGGTCCCGGCTTTTAAGTCGTTAAGCCATGACGGAGGTCTTTAGCCGGCCTAAAAACTCCGTCACAAGAGTTGGCCATTAGCTCATACGAACTTACTAGTTTTTTTAACGAGTGTGGTGAAAAGATCGATTGCGCCTCAAAAAGTCTCTTTTCACGCACCTGGCATTTTAAAACTTTAAAGTTTTAAGTTTTTCAGATTGAAACGGAAAATTCCAATAAAGCACGCCTGGTAAGTTAAGATTGGAAAACGGAGTAATACCATAAGACCACTAATGCTCAAAACAACCAAGGATTAAACTTCTAAGGACTCACAAGAAAACTATTAAAGCTAGCACAAAAATATAAAGTGAAAACCTCAACACGGCCTCAAGCTAAATCCGGTCGTCTCAAGCGTCTAAAATAATGGCCGGCCACTACAATAACACACAGAAATCCAACGGACCCCGCGATATATACGGGCCCTGGCGTTGACAAGTTTACGAGCCCTGTGCTACTCCCTATTGCCAGGGGTATACTCAGGACTGGCTTAAAAGGAGCAAATCTTGTATAGGGAGGGGGTTAAAAAAAATAAGGCCTTTTACAATCTATAGTAGATGATTTATACAGCGTCAGGAGGTAACTTTTACCTTCACTAACGGGACGCTGTAGTGCCCGGGACGAATTAAGATAGAGTAGGCTTGCCCAGCACCTATTACATCCTCTCAGCTTAGTCGGCCTTGTCCACAGGAAATACATGGTCAATACGTGCGGAGCTGACTAAGCCGCGGGTTTCCTCACGATGTTTTGTATAGGGAGGGGGCTAGCATAATATTGGCAAACTTTTCTTGCAGGAAAAAATCTTGTAAAAGAAAGGACAGAGAGGTAAGAGGTATTTTACAAATAATATTCAACAATGGATAATCAATAATTAAAAAAAAACACCTAACAGTTACACATAGTTGACACTACACCAGGATGCCCAGGATTCTCATACTAAGACTAAGATTTCTGTCGTGGGTATCTGTATCACATGCTATGTACCATGGAACCACAACACCCAAACCCGGAAGAAATATTTGCAGAACATGCAAACATTACTATTGCATCGGGAATAGAACCCGTGCCTCTGGCGTCTTAGCCGAGCCGCAAGAGGCACTCACTCACCATGCCACCGAGGCCGTCATTTTTACAATGTTTGTATTATTTTACAATGTAGTTCAAATAAAACTACACAACCAACAACCTGTAGGTACCATGACGTATGTATGACCTTGGTCCCCTGGGGCAGAGGGCGATCCCTCGTGTGGGATGCCACATTGTGTAGACATTTTGGCCCCATCTCATTTCAGTGGGACAATACACAAAGCGGCTAAAACAGCCGAAAACGCTAAGCGGCGTATATATTCAGTTCTCTTGAGCGATTATGTTTTTGCTCCGCTTGGTGTTAAAATACAAAATGAAAAAGATTTCACCTTTGTGATAAGAGGCCTGGCTTATTCCTAGCGCAGTCTTTGAGTTTATTTCTTTTGAATAATCTGTTTATAGAAAAACTTGTACCAAAAATTTCATCCTCACTGCTAAAGATTGTCTTAAATTATTAAAGCTACAATAAACCGCGAATATCCTAGTTTACCTGATCCCTCCCTGCCTCTCCCTTTCGTGTCAAAAGCAACCGAGGTTAGTTGCTGGATCGTTTTCTTTATTTTATTGTTTTATATACTTCTCTGCTGGACTAAGAGTAAAGAAAAAACATAGAATGCGTCCAGCTGCTTCTCTCACCGAGCATGTCGAGTCGACTAAGGGATAGTATCCTCTCCGAGATGATTTTTGAACTTAGCGTCTAGCGAATGCGGTGATAAAATGGCATTTTCAACTAGGTTTTGCTGATGCAATGACATCTATCTAGACCCTCTTGGTCGCTATTTCCTCACAGAGCTTCAGCATACGATCAGAGTATTTGTTTACCAGAAATATTCTAAGCTCAAGGTTTACGCTTTCCAAACCTAAAACAATTTTAACTAACCCAAACAATACGATGTTATTGTATACCCCTACATCAGTTGTTTGAATACATTCACGCCCGTATGCCTAATGGGATGAACGAAGCCAACAAGTAATCATAAGAAAACTTGCAGCCTTATTCAAAGTCCCAAGATGGATATGGTAGACCATGACAGTTGATCAGTGCATAGATATAGATGGTTCATTATGTTGGAGAGGCATCATGTTGGAGAGGATAAATACATGCCATGACTTTTACGACAAGCTCGGGAAGAGAAGTAGCTGGACGCATGATTTTTACCCACGACGGAATAGAGAAGGTATATGCGTTTGGCTTAAGAGGTTGTATGTTTATTTTTGTGTGTTTGTTTGTTACCATTTTCCTCAAAAACTACCAAACCGATTTCGATGCGGTTTTTTGTATTTTATTGGTGTTTTTTCAGGAATGGTTCTAAGATATGTTGTACGACCATAACCCACCAGGAGGCGCTGCAGGAGCTGGCATAGTTTTTGCACATCGAAAACTCAATAACTTCTAAACCGATTTCAATGCTGTTGCACTATGTTAGTTTAATTATAGATCCATCATCATCATCATCCGCAACCCAATATTTAGATCTGTAAAGAGCATATTTTTAATCGTCGATATTTGAAAAAATATTGTTAAGTACTTGTTCCTTTCTCTTAAGTAACTTCTGTTAAGTACAGTCCAGCAGAAAGATGTTTAACGCAAATATTCAACACGCATTGCAAAGTTTCGAACCTAAAACAATTTGAACCAACCCATACATATTACATTGTTATTATATGTACCCCTATATCACTTACTGTTGTTTGAATATACAGTACATTTCTCTCCAGCCTCCCAAAATAAACCAGATAAATGCCTCTACGACAGGAAAGCTGACTTATGTCGCCAAAAATAGAGATTTCCAAATATTTAGAGGTACAGTTATGTAGTGATAAATAAGAGGCCTGACATTGACTGATTGTGGGCCCGTTACAGGGACCCTCGACCGTAGCTTGTTTGAGATAACTGGATCATTTCTCATGGAAATAAATAAAATGTTGTGTCAAGAATTTATCGACCGTCATTCTAAATGGTCTATCTATCTAGTCGTGTCACTAATTCATTCGAACCAGTGTGGTGAAAAGATATAAAGTCCGCCTCAGAGGCTCCTTTCGTGCACTTGACACTGGTGCCAAGTGGATGCCGGTTTCCTCACGTGTTTTCCTTCACCGTTTGTGAGTGATGGTAAAGCGCAAATATTTTATTTTGAACTGAAAATCCATTGGTGCATGACCGGAATTGAACCCGCTAGATCACCAATGATCTCAATACTATGACTGCCGCCATTTAGCCTTCTAGTTGAACGGCCTGTAACTTTGTCTGCGTTTAGTTTTTCAAACTTCATCCTCTACGTCCTGTTGGATGTTTATTTCAGGAATTTCTTCCTAATAGACCTCTACACAACAGAAGGAATATGTCCTCCAAGTTTATTGATTCTAGGACTTATGGTTTAAGCTGTGCGTTGATTAAATAAATAAATATTTGTGGACATTTCATAGGGCGCCATCTAGTCCCAAACAAGCAAAGCTTGTACTATGTGCGCGCCAGATGGCTGATAGAATGCTTTCAAACTTTTTTTTTGTAAATACCTACCTACTTATCAACACCGGAAGAAATATTTGCAGAACATACAAACATTTCTCCGGTAGCGGGTATCGAACCCGTGCCGCTTGCGACTCGGGCAAGCGCTCGCCCGCCACGCCACCGAGGTTACCGAGGTCATAAACGATTCGGTCAGTCTGTCATGCTTTACTCTACAAAAGATTGTTTAAGCAGCCGAGGTCAGGTCACCTACGTAGGTACCTGTAAGACCTATACGGAAACGGTAGCCTACGACCGCATTTTGAATAAGAAAATTTGTGTCATCAAAATTGAGAAAAAAAAACATGGCATTACATAGCTGTACCAATATCCCTGTGCCTTGCCTCAGATTCGCCGTTCGCCTCAAGCCGTTTATGCACTAATAAATTGCGATTGTACTGTTTGTATTGTACTAATTATTAATGTTTTGGATGACTTGTCACTCTCTTGTTCTAATAAGCTTTGAGGAAATAGACATTAATTGTATGTTGTATTTGGTTTTTGTTATTATTTCCATGGTTTATGTGGTTCCATGTTCTTGGTAGTCTTGGATCAGAAGTGGCTGCAAGTTTTCTTATGATTACTTGTTTCTCTGCACACCCCGTTAGGGATATGAGCGGAATATCATTTTTCATCACGTTAGGGGCAGAATTTTCAAAATTCCTTTCTCAATGCACCCTTATTGCCATAACGAGTTTCGTACATTTTGTTTTGACGCATACCTTAGATTCATCACAATGGACGAAATAATTGAACTGGTACAATTAAGGCAAGTTTACCCTATGTTTATGAAATTTGAAATTCGGTCAAAACATTTTATTTGATTTAAGAACATAAATACAATCCTAGATCAATTATTCCGGGATCAAACGGTATTTCTAGGTTTACGGCCATTAAGTTGAATAATTCAGAGCCTCTAAACTAACATTTCTAAGAACATTGAACGTGAAACCAAAACACACCATGACAAGGCCAGTTGTGACGTTACAAGGCCCGTTCGATGAACGACTTTGTAAATCGGAAACCATAGGATCAATTTAATTTATTGAAAATCACCAAGTCATTTAAAATCACCAAAAAGGCCCGTTTCCATTGATTTTTTTTTATTTCACATGCTTAAAAGTCATTTGGTCATTTTTTAATTTGATGTCACCAAATGATTTTCAAGATTATGAAATTTAAAAAAAAAAACAATTTAAAATGAATGGACCATTTTGGCGACTTTTTTACTAATTAATACCCAGGGCCGTGAAAAAACCGATGAGTAACTGAATAGATCATGTACCGTTTCATCAACAGCCTATGTCAAACTGATGATAACTATTATATTTAACACTAGTTTGGCGAAATTCATAGCTGCTACACAGTATATAATTATGTAATACTAACGTTCGCCCGCGGCTTCGCTCGCGTGATATCTGGACAAAAAGGAGCGCATATGTTATTCCAGTACACAAACTATGTATATTCCAAGTTTCATTTAAATCCGTTCAGCCGTTTAGGCGTGAAAGAGTAACAAACATCCACACATCCATACATACAAACTTTCGCGTTTATAATATTAGTACCAAGTAAGATGTGATTCCATTGTCGTTTTGGTGTCCCTTACTATTCAAAAGATTAAAGCTTAGGTATACTGCACAGAATTCATAATGTTTAGTTTATAACCCTTTCATCGAAGGGGGTTATTATATCAGACTACCTCATAAGCGACATCTTGAAATTCGGTGCTATTATCATTTTGATACGGGATGAAGCGCCTGTGTAACTAATTAGGGCAAAAGCTTTAGTAGATTGCTGTCATAATATTACCAGGCTTTTCTTTCAACCTACAATCACCTTGGTTTTGACATGAAACAACTCTATTAGTTGACTTACACCTAAATAATAAGACAACTCTTCTATTATAAACTGAAAAGATAACATTAATAACAGAATTATGCTTACTACGTATATTAATATAATTAATAATTTACAAAATACAGAAGAAACAGTCGGGCTATCTCAGGACTGCTGCAAACGGTCTATAGATATCTCACCTGATCCAGCTCATCAAACAACGACGTATCCACGACGGAACGGAGAAGGTATATAATTATGTATATGCGTTTGGCCTAAGGTTGTATGTTTATTTATTTGTTTGTTTTGTCTGTTACCATTTTTCTCAAAAACTACTGAACTGATTTCGGTGCAGTATTTATATAAGGTTTTTAGATTATACTTACATACATATTATCACGCCCATATCCCTAATGGGGTAGGCAGAGCCACTCTTCTGATTTCAAATCCTAAGATGGAAATAATAAATTTTATATTATCTTGTAGATAAATGTATTTTTATGGTCATGAGTTTAAAAAATAAATATTTGTTACTGGTTTAAAAGCTGTTTGGTGGCGGCCTTTTTGACGCTTACTTCAAAAATCTACCTTTTGAATAAACACTGAAACAGCAATCAGTCGAAGCAACTATCTTTCCGTAATTATGAAGATGAGTCACTCAGGAATCACTTGAGAAGTTATTTTTTCCACTGCAGTAATTTAACACGACTCAAGTTAAGTGAGCACTTAACGGGTAACTTGGGTTGCGGAGACTGTGGTACTCTCGGTGATGACAATTTGATTCGATGCTGAACAAATATTTGATGGAATATAGAAGCGGGTAATAATCACTCAAAGTCGTTGTCGCAATTGTCTATGACTTTCTTCCCTAACACAATAAAGGTTGTGTTACAGTCAAAACTCTTAACCGGTATAAAGTAGTTTTGACTGCTCTAAGTCAAAGCTACTTTAAACCACTAGAACATCAGTTAAAATAACTTTTAGCTGGTTAGAATAATATAATGTCAGAATAAAATTGTAAATACCGTTAGATTGTAATCTATCTCGCGTGATTGTAAACTGTCGAAAGATCGTGAATCGAAAAGTGATTCCGTTTTTATGTAATTTGCTGGCTATTTTTACAAATTTTCAGTACACAGGAAGGCATAATTCTATTTTTAAGACTCGTGACGTACTAAGAGCGATGAGCATGTTTTTAGTGTAGGTGTGTGCATATGTTTTTTTTTCTGACAGGAGCACGGTTTTATGTGGCTTCACTTATGTTGTTCGCGGCGCGGCGTCTTTTCTTTTATTTGGTCTGAGATCATCATCTTCATCATCTTCCTGCCCTTATCCCACTCTATGTGGGGTCGGCACAGCATGATCTTTGGATCATGGTGTAAGAGTTTTGGCTAAGGTGTTTTATGACCGACCGCCTGCCTGACGTCAAACCTCCTTGAGAATACTTGCTTATTGTATCTCATTATGTTGGAGGATACTATCCCTTAGTCGACTTTTACGACATGCTCGGGGAGAGAAGCAGCTGGACGTATTCTATGTTATTTCTGTACTCCCAGTCCAGCAGAGTTACTGAGATGGCAGGATGAAGCTTACCACAGAGTGTCGAATCTTCATCCTGAACAATGCAGCCTCCAGGCTGTGCAAACATGAGTATTTTCCCACAGTTCTAATGGCAGCCTACCTTACAGTGCGCTCGGCCGAACACAAACATTTCAGGATTATACGGGCAGGCCTGACCTTGGGAACTTTCTTTTGTAAATATTCGAAGGAATTTGCCATTAGACGTTTAGTGCTTGTATTCTTAAAGAACTGAATTTACACTCAAGTATTTATAGGAAACTAGCTAGTTCTGCCCTCCTAGTGAAGAATGCAGTAACCAGCATTTTTGACAAAATTTAGTTAGATGCATATTCGGAATCGCCTAACAAAATAACATATTCTGTTCTCATTTTTCTTCAAAACATGTTTGACATAGTTAGTGCGTTCTTCACTAGGAGGACAGAGTTCATGACTGGATTTGAACTCACGAATGCGAGGCCGCTACCACTAGTCCACCAATGTTCCATCAGGGCTTCCTTGAGTGAAAACCCTACATCTCATCTTGCATACGAGTTGACCAGCCCAGCTCCAAGTTTGTCTGAAAGCCGTTTGCAAACATCAATCTACAAAACCAACTCAACAAACAAAATAATGTCACCATTTCAGCGAACTCAATCAGTTTATACCATCGGGAATATCTTGAAACTAAACATGTTTGTATTGAGCTATATAATTTACGACGCGATCCGCAATCAATCAATATTATTACCCGGAAGTTTATTCGCCAGGGTGTCGGTGGCGGGTATTGATATCAGAACAATGGAAAGCTATGAAAAATATATCGTGGAAATATGAAATATTTTGGGAAAAACATATTTTTTACCTTCAACGAATTTGACAAGTTCCATATTGCCCGATTCCTATGTTCTACTATCGTGACATTATTTTTTTCGAACCAGTGTTGCGCCGTAAATGCTCATTTCGTTTACTTGACACCCGTTTTCGAACTTTTTAGGTATGACATATTATCCTCACGATATTTTTCTTCTACGGGTAGTATGACCTACTGTCATAATCATAATCCTAATAATCATAATCATTTATTTCGTAAGGGTATACAAGGGTGTCCTAGGGCACATAATTTTTTCGAACCAAAAAATCGTTTTTTTTTTTCAAATCCGAATCGTTTTTGACATAATACAACGTTGTTATTGTAATAAAAAGTAAGTAAGTTCGTATGAGCTAGTATCCAACTCTTGTGACGGAGTTTTTAGGCCGCATAAAGGCCTCTGTCATGGCTTAACGACTAAAGGCCGGGACATGGCCGGGACCGACAATTTAAAGTCCCCTCTGAAGCATGGTAGCGCTCAGCTCGTAATGCCACTTGCGGTCACCCATCCCAATTGTGACGCACAACGTTGCTTTACTTCAACGATCAATCAAGAATGTCTAAGCAAGCTACGCCACGAGCGCTTCTAGTAGTAAGTATTGCATTTTGTAATACCTTAGTTCCATTTGAATGATTTCCCGCAGATTTGCTATCGCGTGATATTCTCAGTAGTTTCCTCCGCATTTTTCTAACGGACACGCCATTACGTTGGGTGTAGATGAAAGCAGTCGTTTGCTCCTTTATATTATAGTTTAGATAAAAATAATCCTCGGTCTAAGACGCAAGAGGCGTGGGTTTGATTCCCGCTACTGGAGAAATGTTTGTATGTTGTGCAAATATTTCTTCCAGATCTGGGTGTTGTAGTAATTATAAATACGTATTCACAAAAAAAGTATATAAGTTATGTATTCTATCAGCCATCTGGTGCCCATTATAATCTAGTTAGTTAGTGCCCGTAGTTTAAGTCGTTAAGCCATGACAGAGGCCTTTAGGTGGCCTAAAAACTTCGTCACAAGTGTTGATCAGTAGCTCATACGAACTTACTTACTTATGTATAGTAAAAGTTCTTTTAGAGTTCCAGGTCTTCGGTCAATAGCTTTGATCTTGAAACTACCGTCCAAAGTATGAAAGAGGCGAAAAAATACTAAGTGCATTGAAAAAAAAATTGTTCAAAATATTATAAGCCAATCGAGTTTTCTGACTAATGTACGAAAATGTACTGAAATTATTTGGAAAATACGTACGAACACTTTAGCACGAGATATTTCTTTAATAAAATATTTCTTGGGAAGAGAGCAGATACATAATTCCTCGCTGGGCACATTTGCACCGATTCTTGGAAGCTGTATTCTAAAACGCAATATAAATGTTTAACACTAGATGGCAGCTCAGGTAAAGTTAGCACGCGCTATCGTTGCGTTTTGAACTTTATGCCGGTAATTTCAAGCAAACTAAAGCTTTTCAATTTTATAATTTAAGTAAGATTTACTCGTAGTCCCTTATAATGTTCCACTACAAAACTTTTGCAACTCATTTTATCAAATAATCAGCGGACAATACAGACGCTTTTAATGCCTCATTTATCAAATTATGATAAGTTGTTTAGAAGTTATGACGGAACAAATGAACATAGGTAGGAACATACAGGTCGAAATAATAACCTTCCTTTCGTTGTTTCTTTATCATCTAACCTAGACGATTGGCAGTATAAGGAGGCAACTGTTTGCAACGTCCGGGGCGTTAAAGTTTCCCGTTAGTTTAGGCTACAACGTAGGCTTCTATGTTTACAGTATGATACAGTAAATGAAAATGAAAATGTTTATTGCTTTAACTTTAAATAAAAACATAACAAGGTTTGTAAACTTCTTTTAAGCAATAAATATACTTGTGTTAGGAGAAACCGCTCTTAATAACAGGTTCCATATTTATTCAAATTTGTTCCAGTAGCTATCTTACTGTCTTGATCGTATTTATTTTACGGAAGGAAATAAAAAAATACGACCGTACAGCTAATGTGAATGAGTGTGTAGAGTTTTTATAAAAAAAATGTTGAGCACCGATAGCCTAGTGGTACCTAAAATTACCTATGTGAAGGAAAATATCGTGAGGAACCCGGCATGTCGTAGAACTTAAAAATTTGAAACATGAGTCAAGTTTACGATAGGAGCTTTAAATCCTTTCACCACACTGGTTCGATAGAACTAGTGACACGAAGAAGTAATAAAATTTTTCACCCCAAAACTTCACAACCGTGTAAATGCAGCACGTAAAAAAATCAAGTGGTATTTTCGCCAAGTATTTACTAACCCTGGACCGGATGGAATATTCCTACTATGTGTTATATTTTACGGGAAAATTGCTTTTCAAGACAGTATATTCTTTATCCCTTCCTATTGCATTTACCTGACGATTTGCCCTCGAAAAGGAATATTTTGTTAGAAATCTTCGAGTGTTGGTGAGGATAAATGTGCGCGGGTTTGCCTTTGACTTTTCAATAGAATATGCGTGGCTTGATAGGAATGTTGAGATGTGAGAGAATTTTAGTTTCCATGTGTATCTACGTGAGTAAAAGTAGAAAAAAATATGCAAGACATGGACACAGAGACGGCCTGCCTAGTATTTACGTATACAATTATCTCGCCCGGTACCCTTGATAGGATGGGCAGAGCCACAAGTAATCATAAGAAAACTTGCAGCCACTGTTGATAAAGTCCTAAGATGGATATGGTGAACTATGGTGACAGGTGATCAGCCCATCGTCCATATAGTTGGTCCGTCATGTTGGAGAAGATACTAGTATTTGCAATGATGACAATTTGCTTTGACGATCTTTTTATCATTTTGTTATCTTTTTCCTTGAATTATGGTCCAATTATGGACATTTTTTCCTCGAATTATGGTCCAATTATGGACAGTGGTTGACCCTAAAATGCAAGTGTACTAACTCCGCATAATTGTATTCTCTAGGTACTTATTTAAAATGAACACAAAACAATTCAACGTCTCAAACCTCCTTAATAAAACTCTCACAACTTTTCAACATGCCAAACCAACAGAGCATTCCGAACATCCACAAAGGAAGAGTTTATTTTTAAAACTAGCTCAAACAACGTAAACTAAGCAGCATTGGCTGTATGGCCACATGAATCTGCCTGGGGCACCCACTTCAAATCGATTTGGCTACTGCTTGACCTGTCTCCTTACTATGTGATGGATTGAGGTGTAACTTGCGATTGTACTTTTTTGTACGATGCACATTGCTTCTTTTGTTATTTTTAGTTGGGTAATCATTAATCGGGCGAATAAAAAGTTTATTGGTGACTATTAATGGAATACCTACTTTATTTATTTTTTGAACTTTTTATACACCGCCGTCTTTCTGTTCTGTTTTGTTTATTCTCTCCATCCGAAGATTGCCTGGAAGAGATCGCTCTTAGCGATAAGGTCGCCCATTGTACTGTTTATGGTTGTTTTTTTTTATTTACTTGCTGTATTTTGTGTGCAATAAAGTGTTTATTATTATTATTACTTTAATACTAAACCAAGCGGCTAACCTAACCCACTAATTTTGATCTAAGCAGATGTCGCTTATCTACTAGATCGAAATCAGTAGATTAGGTTAGGATAGGTTAGTGAAAAAACTACGCCTGCCACGGTAGGGGCCGGTGAAACGCCAGAAATTTAGTACTTTTATCGCCCACTTAGTATTTCGGTAAGATATGTTCAATATTTTTGACATCTTTAATTTGAATCGCTCGCTTTAATACTATCTTTTTAAGTTTACAGATAGGTGTAAGATTATCTTACTTAAAATTTAAATTATTTTATTATAATACATATTGTATGTGAATATTTACAAAAAACTTATTGTTCTTATCGTAAATTAGCCTATCTGATACTATTTATGAGAATTAGTTGTTTCTTATCTCTATCTATACGTACATTCTTTATTATTGTACAATTTACTAAAACGTAAAATCAACATTGTATAAGTTTATCCCACAATCCTAACCATTGTTATCAGAACAAACCCGCAATGTGTACAATCCAACCTCACGGAATCGCTACAAAACGCAGATACAAGAAAGTTGGAAGCGCTGTAGAGTAGCGAAATCAGTGGAAGGCCGCCAATGCGACATATGCTAGCCTTTTTCCCAATTTCCTACCAATTTTCGGTAGAAAGCAGTTATAAAGAATGCTACATGTTTCAGACTATTTTCAAAAATGTATTTTTCACTAGAAACAAGTATTGCGCACCTTTTTTAACCTTACGATATAAAAATAATTGAAAATGCATGTGAAATTGGAAAACATTTAGGCTCTCTTTCGGTAAGTTGTCTTTTTTAGGGTTCCGTACCCGAAGGGTGCCAACGGGACCCTGTTACTAAGCCACCGCTATCCGGCCTTCCGTTAATCTGTCTGTCAGCGGGCTGTATCTCATGAACTCGTAATAGGGTAGATAGTTTCAATTTCCACAGAGCGTGTATTTCTATTGAAACGATAACAACAAATAATAAAAATTAAAAAAATAAAGTAAGGGGCCCCATAAAAGAAACATTTTTTAGTGTACGATGATACGGAACCCTTCGCGAAACCCTTGTACGAATTCGACTCGCGCTTGGCCGGTTTTTTTAATATGCTCTTTGTAAAGCCGGTTTATTACTCTGACAAGTGTGGAAACCCTTGAATAATCTACGAACACAAGTTCATTTCAGGTGCAACTTGAGCAGTAAGTCTAATTGGAAATGGTCTGTGAAAATGATCACGAAAATGATATTTCAAGATCTTGACTTCTTCAAATAATGAAATGAATTTTGTCATCTATGGTACATAATCAAATGTATATCAAATTGAATAAAGAACTAATTTTTAGTTTTATTTTTCCAGTCTATCTAGCACGATCTAGAACCTTTATCAGTTTTAGTATCACAGCAAAACTCATGCTCCAGCTTATCAATCGTACAATTTCTGCTCGAAATACTGTTCCTATTTCAGTCGCAACCATCAAAATAAGATAAACCCCAAACATAAATAAGGTTAGAATCTCACCGATATTTCCTTTGGAAACGGCGCGTTTAATTTTCAGTTGTATTTCTGAGCCCAACCACTCATAATTCAGGCGCATATTTTATGAGCAGCTAGCGGTTAAGCGTACGTCATAACGTTTATAGTGAAAGGTGTATGTAACGTCAAAGTTTGCGTTACGCACTGGGTCGGAAAACGAGCGTTTTACACGCAGTCAGAATCCACATGCTGAGCTGACAAATTATGCAATCCATACTAATATTACGTAAGTAATTATGCGGCTTCGATTCCCGCTACGGGAGAAATGTTTCTATGTTCTGCAAATATTTCTTCCGAGTCTGGGTGTTGTAGTATTATTTAAGTATGTATTTACAAAAAAAAAGTATACATACATACATATTATCACGCCCGTATCCCTAATGGGGTGAGCACAGCCACAAGTAAACATAAGAAAACTTGCAACTACTTCTGATTAATTCCTAAGATGGATATGGTGAACCATGGTGACAGGTGATCAGCCCATCGCCCATATAAGTGGTGCATCATGTTGGAGAGGATACTATCCCTTAGTCGACTTTTACGACATGCTCGGGGAGAGAAGCAGCTGAACCCATTCTATGCTTTTTCTTTACTTCCAGTTCAGCAGAGAAGTATATAAGTGTTCTATCTGGTGCCCATACAAGCTTTGCTTAGTTTGGGGCTAGATGGCGCTGTGTGAAATGTCCACAAATATTTATTTATTCCTTCTATAAAAGAACAAAACAAAAACGCGGCGTTTTCCCGCTTAGTGAGTGCGCAGCTATTAGCTACCGCAGTGAGAAATTACAGGTATCCGCTAGACGTTACAAACGAGGATATACGACTGGGCAGCACTCACGATGTCCGATATTTATCCGCATTTCGACGAGCTGACGGTAAGCTGTAAAATGTACGGTTTATACCGTAGTCTTGGGGTTTAGTGGTGGTGGATAAAGTGATGATAATACTGAGAAGTTGAAATATAAAACCCCTACTAGTTCTTTCTATCATTTCCTAGCACCCACCTGCTACGCTACTGATGATTTGCATGTCTTTAAATTGGTAGTGACTCCGCCTTCCGATCCTAAGGTCGTGGGTTCAAATCCGCTCGTGTACCAATGGATTTTTCTGTGCGAAAAAATTATGTGCGCTATACCAGTACTCTCAAACGGTGAAGGAAAACATCGTGGCAAAACTAAATGTCCATAGGTTGATGATGCTGCAAGATTGGAAAAAACTTTTTAAAAACAAAAGACAACTGGAACATGTTTTTTCAAACGCATAAACAATTTGAACATTTCCCCAAATAATTTATTTGTCTCTTTAACACTTGCCACGCAATTCAATAAAACTACGTCGACAAATATATTTGCGCTGCCATTGATTGACTTTTATAACTTTTATATGTCTGTATTTGAGCCAATTTGAAATCAGGACTCACTGGCGTCTAGCGTTCGATAGAACTAGCTGTATGAATTTGACCTAGTTTGTAGTAAAGTAAGTATTGTGTGGGATTTTGATGTTTGTCGATCATGATAGAGAAAGATTTGTCTCGACAATCTTTATTGCAATCTTTTTAGTTGTCTGATTCTTAAATTTTATTCTACTCCGTACATGCGAATCTTCGAATGGGATAGGGTGGCAGACCAGTGATGATCGTGGCCAAAGTGGAAGCAAAACCAAAACAAAGATTGTGATAGTTTCAAAGTTGGTTTATTGTGTTCATTTTAAGATTAAGTTGTTAGTGTAGGTCATTTGGCAGCGTTAGTTTTGACAGCAAGCGTGAAACTTTTTACTCACGCCATCTAGATATTTTTAAGCACATTACATTATGTTGCTTAGATCCTAGAGATTTCTAAGTATATAAACTAGTTTAACAGAAATTGTCTGTATTTTGTCTAAAACTTGGACGAATAATTCGTCCAAGAAATCATTTCATTACAATATTTAAAGCCATTGTCCAGTCTTTTCACTATCAACACTCTTAAAATTTAAAATTGATCGTTCGTAAAGCAATAACAACAGATTTTATTATTCAAGAACCTACTTACCCCCAATAAAACTCCATTTTATTTCATTTACACGAGAATTTCCTCAACCAACATTCACGGAAACTAAGAAAATAACCTGACCGAGCATATTTACTCGTGAACTCATCCGTATATCTCCTGAATATACGTAACACTACATGCGAAATTAAAATTGGCCCGTATCCAATATAATCTTATAGTGGTAGTATATTTATTGCCATCGGGTGAAACCTGCATGCATTACGGAAATATAACGAACCGATTACTAAGTGGGTGCTCTTTGTTTTCACGCCAAAAAATGTTACTTACTGGCTGTAAAGTGAAGTTTTTAAGGTTCTGTACTAGGGCGGTGAAATCGGTTCTTCCCGGTTTTGAGGCAAAAAGAAACGGAAATTTCCGGTTTAGGGACTGCCAAAAGAACCGATTCTGAAAGTATATTCCTGTACTTTAAGCGGAAACAAATGAATTCTATTGGATCACTTTTTTGTCCGTCAAATGCCTTACTAAGATCAAATAGAGACCTTTTTCTCAAGGTTCTAAGACAACATAATCAATCATTTTTACTGCCATAAAAAGAGCTATGGTACTTTCCTTCCATCTATAACTATGAAAGGCAAGATGTGAGGTCACATAGCACAAGTAAACAAAAAAAAAATTTTTTTAAATAATGTCGTTGTAGTTCCTAATATGCCGCAAACACTAATAGACCGCCTTAATTAGCCATGGCCAAATTTGAAACGTGAGCGAATCAAGGGGACTTTACCGCAAACGAATGAATCAGTTTCTATAATTTATCTAACGGACGACAACATTGATATTTGCAACACTGATACTTCTCTGATAGAGTAGAAAAAAAACATGGAATACATCCAGCTGCTTCTCTCTCCGAGCATAGCGTAAAAGACGTCTAAGGGACAGTATCCTCTTCAACATGATATACCTATATGGATCTATAATATGGGCGATGGGCTGATCATCTGTCACTATGGTACACCATATCATTCGCCCCGAACTAAGACAAAATCCGCAAAATTTGCATTCGCGTCCTGTCCTGAGGTTTCTTGTTCTTACACACTTTGTTTATGTACACTACTTCTGCGGAGTATCTGAGTCGATAAGCATCAAAAAACAATTTTGGCAACATTTCATGACCAACTCAGGCTTGGGCAAAAAAATTACTATGCAAAAATTCATACAATCGCACAACGCCAAATCGTGCAAGCTGCCACTGAGATTCGCTTTTATTATCAAAAATATTAGGATTAATTTATTACATAGATTTATTTTGACAAGATAAACCCAATTAATTTTGGCTTTTATTTAATTACTAGCTGTTGCCCGCGACTTCGTACGCGTGTAGTCCATTATTTTGTTCTATAATCAATAGTTTTCGCAGCGCACGCCAAAAACCATTTTGGGTTTTCTACCTTGGGTTACAATATTGCAATTTTCTTACGGATCCCTAAGTTTTTTGAAAATTTATTATAGCCTATACTGGACCCTTATAACGTAGCTTTCTATCGGTGAAAGAATTTTTAAAATCGGTCCAGTAGTTTCGGAGCTTATTCGTTACAAACAAAAAAACAAAGAAATCTTTCCTCTTTGTAATATTAGTATAGACTAGTTATTCCCTGCTCACATAATTATTCGAAAGTTACCAATTGTGCAGTGTTCTATGTTGACAATAACTTGTCTTTCTGTAGAACCATGTCTATAACATGTACTCTGTTACCGTGGTAGTGAGGATCAATAAATGATAAAGTTACAGTCTCATGTATCGTCTCAAAAACATCACAAAGGTAATCCAATGCGATCTGAGGCGTTATTCAGTAGAGCACACTTACCAACGATATAATTGTATTGGCTTACAGCCAGAATACACGGTTTCATCTCTAAATGGGCTAGTATATAATTTTTATTGGAGTGCTTATGTCAGTCGCTTGTTTGTGGTAGGAAATGTTGACGCCCCGCGAAGTTCGTATTGTGAAAAATGCTTTCTATATTTTAATATTATATAAGTACCATAAAAGGAAAAAAATGGATGGTTATAAAGATCTCACTCCTTTGTCGATCTGTCAGTATTTTTTATCCGCCTTCAGTCCCTGAAGAAGTTGCTGAGATCGAATCCAGTCATGCACTTATTAATATTTATGTTCGAAAATGAATGTGTGCACTCATTCAACTCGACGGCCTCGGTGGCGTGGCGGGCGATTGCTCGGCAGAGACGCAAGAGGCGCGAGTTCGATTCCCGCTGCTTGTAATGCTAATGTAAATCTGCTTGAAAAATGCTCATTAAATACTAGATTAACAAGTTTATTTAAATCATTCAATCTTGAACCATCATTTATGGAGCCAACTAGAATAACTGCCACCTCAGCTACATGTTTGGACAACATATTTACTAATGTTAATATAATAAGTAAAAATATTATTAATCAACTTGAATCAGACCACCTTGGACAATTTATAAAAATTGAAACACAAACTAGGCAAAATGTAAAAAGGAAAATTACCTATGTACCAATGACCATTAATCGATTGGAACAGTTGAAATCAAATCTAAAAAATAAAATTCCAAACATAATATATCATAATGAAGATCCTAATTATTTGTATAATACATTTTTTAAAGAATTTAATAACGAATTCAATTCAGTTTATACATCCAAATCGATCATGGTATCTAATAAGCCAGGATTTTGTGAGTGGGCAACAGCAGGAATACATAAAAGTAGACAAACATTGTATGAATTGTACAGTATAAAACAATATAATTTCAGTGAAGAGTTTAAAGAAAAAGTTAAGAATTATTCTAAAATATTTAAGAAAGTATGTAAAATAGCCAAATCATTATATTTGAGTTCAAAAATTAAAAACAGTCAAGATAAAATTAAAGCTACTTGGAATGTTATTAAAGAAGAGACTGGAAAAAATATAATTCATAATAACAGTTTTAAATTAAAAATAGATAATATAATTATTAACAAAGATGAAGATGTAGCTAAAGCGCTCGAATTGTTTTTTACTGATATTCCAGTCTCTACTACAAAATCTTTAAACTCTTCCCACATAATCGCAGAGTCAATGTTGAAACAAAACGTACCTGAATGTAAAACAAATTTTTCATTCGATTATGTCAGTTCTAATGACATTGTCAAGGCTTATAAATTAATCAATGTAAAAAAGACCACGGACCTCTGGGGAATTTCTGTTAGCGTCGTAAAACCATTGATAGACATAATTGCACCTGACCTAGCTATGATCTTCAATCAATGTATTGATTGTGGTGTGTTCCCTGATTTAATGAAACATAGTAAAATAACACCTCTCTTCAAATCTGGTAGTCATTCAGACCCTAGTAACTATCGTCCTATATCAGTACTACCGACCTTTAGCAAAATATTTGAAAAACTGATTCTAAAGCAACTTCAAGACCATTTTAACATAAATAACCTACTCGACAACAAACAATTCGGATTTATGAAGGGCCGTTCAACAACAGAGGCTGGTGTCGAGTTAATATCGCATATTTTCCATGCATGGGAAGAGTCTCGTGATGCTTTAGGGATTTTTTGTGATCTGTCAAAAGCATTCGATTGTGTCCATCATGAAACATTAATCAGGAAACTCCGACACTATGGGGTTAGGGGTTTTGCTCTTGACCTTCTCAGTTCCTATTTAAGTAACAGAATACAAAGAGTCGACGTTAATGGAAAACGTTCTCCAGGGTCAATAGTAACAATGGGTGTACCACAGGGATCAATATTAGGACCATTTCTATTTTTAGTTTATATTAATGATTTACCTAAACTTGTTAGGGATGATCATGAAATTGTATTGTTTGCAGATGACACCTCATTTTTATTTAAAATGAAACGACGCCAGGTTAATTTTGGCGAAGTAAACAATGCAATCTCCAAAGTCGTAGAATGGTTCGATGTAAATAACCTATTGCTAAATGAAAAGAAAACCAAATGTATAAGATTTATACTACCAAATGTTACACAAGTAAATTCTCATATAAAAATAAAAAATGAACATAGAGATCTCGTGGACACTACTACTTTTTTGGGCATAACCTTAGATAAAAAGGTTCAATGGGACCCACATATAGATAAATTGTCGAAGAGACTTAGTTCTGCGGCATATGCAGTCAAAAAAATACGTCTACTTACAGACGTAGGTACAGCTAGACTAGTTTACTTCAGCTACTTCCATAGCATCATGGCATATGGCATTTTGTTGTGGGGGAGTGCTGCAGATATAAACACCGTATTTGTGTTGCAGAGGAGGGCTGTTCGAGCAGTTTATAACCTGGGTCCTAGGGAGTCATTACGTAATAAATTTAAAGAAATAAACATTATGACTGTTCCTTGTCAATATATTTACGAAAACTTGATGTACGTACATAAAAATGTTAGTAAGTTTAAGAAAAATAGTGATAATCATAGTGTTAATACTAGAAATAAGGATAAACTTGCTGTACCCACGATTAGGCTAGGTAAAGTTAATAAATCATTTAAAGGGCAATGTGTACGCTTCTATAACAAAGTCCCAAGCGAGATGACAAATTTGTCAGTTAATAAATTCAAAACACTAATAAAACAAAAGTTGTATAAAAAAGCTTACTATAAAATATCCGATTATATAGAAGATAAAAATGCTTGGGACTGAATGCTCCAACTCCTTTTATAACATGATTGTAAAGGGATCATTTTCCAAAAAAATAGCCAAGCGTGGTTTCTTGCCTGTATCTTCCACGCCTGGTCGCGTTACGAACAGGTGTAAATGCAACGTAGATTTAAGACGTGTCCAAGTGATCCCAGTGATTTTATGGAATAAAAATTTTTGACTTTGACTTTGACTTTGCTGCGGATGAAATGTTTGCATGTTCTGAAAATATTTCTTCCGGGTCTGGGTGTTGTGGTACCATGGTACTCGTAGTTTCTGATACCCAAAACACAGGGAATTCTAGTGTGGGGTCAGGACTATGTATGTGACTGTTGGCTGTTATTATCATTATTATTATCATTTTGGTATGCAAATAGCAAACTCTAATAGGTTGTAGGGAGACATTGTAAGGTTCAAATGCACGTAAGGAGCCTGTTTGAGGCGCAATCCATTCACCACACTGGTTCGAAAGTACTACGAACTAACTAGTGACACGAATAAGATCAAAGCAAGGAGGAAGAACTTACCATATTATAGAAAAATTAAAATTCATTTTAAATTACGGCCTTAAAAAAAATGACACTGAAACTATGATGAACCAAATCTTCGTGAAGAACTAAACATAATTGAACTTTTTCAGCCTTACCATCACTAAGTATGTGGTGAAGAGCTCTTTTTTGTCAACCTGACATACTTCGAGTTTTATCGATAAAAGTATACAATCGGTTGATAACGAAGTATGCCTTGTTCAGTATTGTACAGTGGACGCTAGCGGTCAGTGGTGTGTTCATTAAAAAAAGCTTTGCTCATTACGAAATAAGGTAGGTTTTGCAAAAAATATATTTTTAACGTTAGTAGAATTTTCTTTAACTTGCAATGGTTGTTTGTATGTATGTTTGTTAGGGTCAAAACTTGAATCTGAATTTTGAAGTCTTTTACTCTCAACTAATTAACCTGAAATTTTGCATACAACTTTAGTTTTTGTGAAAGCTTGTCGAGAGATTTACATGACATGACACTGTTTCAGATATTACCTAATACAAAGAATCGAATCAGCAGTTTGTAAAAAACAGAATAATTGTGTAAAAGTGACAAGCTAGTAGGTACTTATGCAAGAGGAAAGAAAGCATTAAAATCCATCTAAAGTGATTTGTTTTGAGGAAAATATTTTTGTTGTTTTAATACGTGGACATGTCTACTTCATTTCGATTTCTTTAAAAATAATATCGATAACCCGAAAATTTGACAACTTATTTAGTTTTTATATTGCAAATACTGATATGACGGCTGGTAAAGGGAAATGGAAAAATAAAACAAGAGTAGATTTAGATGATGATGATTGCAAACTTCAGTTTTCATTTAAAATAATTTTGTAAATGATAAACAAATGACATTTATTTTCACGAACACGTGATACAATATGATCTTAAAAGAACATCAGTCCAATCTATGCCCTACCAAAGTCTTTGGCATGCAAATACGGCCCGTTTGTTAAACAGAAAGAAACTTACAACTTTTTTTTTCTGTGTCTATCTGCCGCTTGGCTATGAGTGGATGTGTTGAATGCTGTTTGGCATGTCGGGCTCTACTCCATTAATTAATTACGGCTCTCTATTTTCGTTGACTTATTTGTAAAATGATGTCGCCTTAGCCTTTTCTTAATCTTAATAATAAAGGAACAAAACACGCTCATTTTAGTTTCCACGTCATGTCGATTCATCGCGATTTTTATCTTCACAGTTTGAAAGTATTTAATAAATACCGAATTTGTCCGAATATGTAACTAGTTAGTCAATAAATAAAATAATAAAAATTGACTTTGACTTTCAAGATTTTTACATTTTCTTAATAAAAACTATGAAATTAACAATTTTACAGACTTCATTTACACTAAACGTCGTTTATTTATTTAGTGGGGGCGCCCCGTAAACCGCTAAACGGTGTAAACCGAACATGACCCTTCTCAGCCTCCAGTCTTCACGTAATAAATTATAGCTGTAAAATTTTTAGTGGCACATAAATATTAGAGCAATTTGCGCTTCGTTTTAGTTTCGACGTTTGAGGGAGTTAGGAGAGTTTTTATATGATCGAATTCATGTGAATCATCATCATGCCAATTACGTCCTTATCCTTTTTATGTGGGGTCGGCACAGCATGTGTTTTCATTCCGCTCCCTCAGTAATCCTAACTCATGTCAACTTTCACGTCATAGTAGATGATTTATACTCAACTTTTTACCTTCACAAACGGGACGCTGTAGTGCCCGGGACGAATTAAGATGGAGTAGGCTTGCCCAGCACTTATACCATCCTCTCAGCCTTGTCCACAGGAAAGACATGGTCAATACGTGCAGAGCTGACTAAGCCGCGGGTTTCCTCACGATGTTTTCCTTCACCGTTTGAGAGTACTGGTAGAGCGCACATAAATTTTTCACAGAAAAATCCATTGGTACACGACCGGGTTTGAACCCACGACCTTAGGATCGGAAGGCGGGGTCACTACCAACTAGACCACCAGTGCTCTCATTGATTGTGCTTTGTTTGGATCAGTATTTCTATAAACGATTGTAAAACTAACCATTACAATGTAAACATGACAAAGATCTGTAATTTTCATTCTCCTCACTCAATATACCTACACCTATCCTTATCGTAAGAAAAATATGGTGCAGCATCCTGACAACAACAATATCGGCTCTGTGCCTTCATATAAATAAATACAATGGATCGTGGTACACTGTCAATGTTTATTACAGCGAAAAGTTTATAAAACAAGGCAGCCGTATTCAACAAAAATGTAAGTGTGAGTAATGTCTTAAAGGTCGTGACAATGCCTAGTTATTTAAGCATCTAATAGAAATCAACTTCATTTCATTATCACTTGAAATTAAGGCCTTTGCCATCTTGTAGTTGATGATTCATAGGAGACGCTGGTAGTACTCGGGACGAAGTTTAGATTGAGTAGGTACCATCCTCTTAGCTTAGTCGGCCTTGTCCACAGGAAAGACATGGTCAAAACAAGCTGACTAAGACTCGGGTTTTCTTACTACAATCAGATGCGATAATTAGGAGGTATTATCTACATTTACACTTATTATTTTGTACATATTAATTACATTATTTATGAATATAAATATGATTAGATAAATTAGATAATTATATAGATAAAATAGATAATTTATCTAATCATATTTATATTCATAGGTAAATGATGTAATTAATATGTACAAAATAAAAAGTGAAAATGTAGACAATACCTACTAATTAAATATGATTAGATAAATTAGATAATTAAATAGATAGATAGATAAAATAGATAATATATCTAATCGAGCTGTACGTAGCTCTATCGCGAGTGAGCGATACCAGAAATAATATTTGTCCATGCTCCAGGCAGTCTAAATAATAAACAATATAATACACAAAACTACAAAAAAGCGTTGTAAATGGCGTCGCGAACGAAGTCGCGGGTATAGGTAGTCCTTAAATAAAACTTAACTTTACAAACCTAACTTTAGTAACTTGACCTTTTGGTCAAGAACTAAACCTCTTCACAAGAAGGGTCAGATACTATTACTATAATTACTATTTACGATTTAATTTTTACGACTTCTCTGCTGGACTGTGAGTAAAAAAAAACATAGAATGGGTCCAGCTGCTTCTCTCCCCAAGTATGTCGTAAAAGTCGACTAAGGGATAGTATCCTCTCCAACATGATGGACCACTTATTATGAGCGACAACCTGATCACCTTTCACCATGTTTCACCATATCCATCTTAGGATTAAATCAGAAGTGACTGCCAGTTTTCCTATGTTTACTTGTAGCTCTGTCCGCCCCATTAGGCATTTAGTCATTTATTTCCAAAAAAGTAACATTACAGCCGTAACCAAGGCGTTACACTAGAATTACAGGTACAATTAGGTATTTTTTCTTTATTAGGTAGAATATTGCACATATTATATTAATAAAAATAAAAATAAAAATTTAACTCACAAAAATCAAAATACAAAAAAAAATAACTAGAAACTACAAAGCAAAATTACATTAGGGATACATACGGGCGTGATATGTATATATATACTAGCTGCCGCCCGCGCCTTTGCTCGCGTGGTACCCGGATAAAAAGTAGCCTTATGTTATTCCAGCACACGTATTATGTATATTCCAAGTTTCATTCAAATCCGTTCGGCCGTTTGGGCGTGATTGAGGCACTAACATACATCGTCACATCCACACATCCACACATCCTTACATCCTCACAAACTTTCACATTGATAATATTAGTAGGATATTTGTATCAGCTGTCAGTTTCTTTCTGTAAATAAAACATATTTACTATTATATTCTATTTACATAAGCTACTTCTTTGAACCGGTTTTGAACCAAACACGCAGCTTGATTACACGTAGCTAGTAGATGGGCGAGACAGTAAAATGTCGAGAGAGTTGGGTGGTCGAGTAGGTGTTTACACTTAGCACCGAATCATTCAGAGAGTTCAATTTAGACCAGGGATCCCCAAACTATTTTGGACAAGTGACCCCTTTTCCAAAATGAACTGTTACCTCAGACCCCCATGGCCAAACTACCTACTTTTAAGATCAACTCCCTTATTCGTAATGGTCCGCTAACTTAAAGCAGCTGCGAGTTTTTCATCTTGTACGAACTTGAGACTTTACATTACTACAACAATGCTTTTTCCTACAAAAATATTAATTATTCTTAGTATACGTGACACAACATAAACAATACAGTACCTACCTATCTTGAAAGTTTTAAATAAGAACTTGTGTTAATTTAATAGAGGTCGATTTTTAGACCTCGTCGACCCCCAAAATCAGTTTTCGTTTATGTCGACCCCTAAGAAACCGATATCGACCCCAAGGGGTCGATATCGACCACTTTGGGAATCCCTGATTTAGACGGTAGCGTGGAAACGCTGGGTACTGAGAGCGGCGTGAGTGTGCCAAGCGTAGTGTTAATTTATCCATGGCGCTGATTGGCGAATACGCACCGAGTGCATGTTTACACCTGCTGAGTGCGCAAGCGAGTAGGAGCGGGGAAGCGCGGGGGTGGGCACTCGGTCTAGTAACTAGAACAAGGTTCAAGTATGTGCCTACATGTACTGGGAGCACCGTCTTACCCATCTACTCAGTACGTGTATTTAAACCATATTTAATTTAATTCAATTATGCGTTATTTTTACTTAGGTTAATTATTTTATTTTTTGTTCCTCCCCGGATAGTATCCTCTCCAACATGATGAGATACAATAAGCAAGTATTCCCAAGGAGGGTTGACGTCAGGCAAGCGACCGGTCTTAAAACACCTTAGCCAAAACTCATACAGCATGATCCAAGGATTATGCTCCGACGTCACATAAAGTGGGATAAGGGCAGGAATGGGGCAGGAAGATGATGATGCAAACATTTCTTCCGCAGCGGGAATGGAACCCGCACCTCTTGCGTCTCAGCCGAGCACTCGCCCGCTGCGTCACAGAGGTCAAGATTTTAGTACTTATTCTCACTCCGCTATTAGTCTCATCTGTTTGTATTCCATATTCTTTGGTGTTACAGCTCGCTAGACTGAATGTATAACACAATACGTTCACTTGCGTGATAGGTGAGTAACTGGACTTTAGATACAAGTACGTAGATTGCAACACTTGTGTAGTATCAGTATTTCGAAGTAATGAACTGTGATACACGTGTGGAATAGTGTTTATTGTTTTAATTTCAATAAAACTAATAAAAACATACATAGGTGAGTTTCTAAATTTATTTTTGTGGATACCTACCAAAAGACCGGAACATTTTTGGAGTTAATGGTTTTATAGTTATTTTTTAACTCATAAATCTGCGATGTTTTTGTATACTTACTAGTGATTTCCAAATTAGTGGGTTTTTTTTAAACTTGAGACTTAAATTAGAAGGGGCTGCCAGTTTTTTTACGATTACTTGTGGCTCTGCCCAACCCATTAGGGATACAGGCGTGATAATAAATAAATAAATTTTTGTGCCATCTAGCCCCAAACTAAGCAAAACTTGAACTGTGGGAACCAAATGGCTGATAGAATACTTATATACCTTTTATGTAAATACATACTTACAATACATAATACTACAACACTTAGACCCGGAAGAAATACTTGCAGAACATACAAACATTTCTCCTGTAGCGGGAATCAAACCCGCACCTTTTGCGTCTCAGCCGAACACTCGCCCGCCACGCCACCGAGGTCGCCAACTACGTACTCATGGGTGTTGTTAACAATTAATAACCACTTATTGTAACTACTTCGTTCAGACCCTGTACTAGGATTCCCTGTGTCGTGGGTATCAGAAACTACGAGTACCATGGTACCACAACACCCAGTCCCGGAAGAAATATTTGCAGAATTTGTCTCTGCCGAGCAAATGCCCGCCACGCCACCGGGTCGTCTTGTGTATATTAAGTAGACACTTACGACTCTAATTAGACTCTATTATCAGTTACCAAACTGATTAAACGCACTAATTCTCTAGATTATTTGATAATCAAAGGATTATGAATGCTATAATGTACCGTACCTATCAGTCCGCATGTTTACTAATAAAGGATAAGAGGTAAAAGCAGCCTTATGTCGGGGTAATAAGGCTTACGTCATGTTGTTGGGGAGATTTGCGTCGGCTTGCGCTAATCTCGACATAATTTAAAATAGGTATCTACCCATCACACACACAGGCTATGACAGTCTGCAATATTTTGGGGATAATATGAAAAGTTTTTACAAAATTTCGGCCCAAAAGTATAATGACTTAAACTTGGGTGATTAGTTTTTTTTTTTTCTTACTAAGTCAGTAGTTCAACTTTTTATCTTATTTACTATTAGTTAGAACCTATAATAATTCTCTTTACTGGTATCGTTTTTTATTGATATAACATAGCTGTTAGTTTTACAAAAAATATTCTAAAAATACTAAGACATTTATTACCTACTAGATGATTTATACAACGTCAGGAGTCAACCTTATTAGGTTCTACGACATGACGGTTTCCCCACGATGTTTTTCTTCACCGTTTGAGAGTGGTAGAAATCGATTGGTGCACGACCGAAATTTTAACCCACGACCTTAGGATCGGAAGGAGAGACCGCTACCACTAGACCACTAGTACTCTTAAAAAAATAGAAACAAAAGGATTATATTTACATTACCAGCCGCAACGGAAATGCCTGTCTGTTTACTCAATACTCAACGGATTGTTACCGTATTACGTAGGAAACAGAATTTTGATTAGTGTTTGGCCACGGTTCAGCTAGCTTCAATACCTATCATCCTACTAATATTATAAATGCGAAAGTTTTGAGGATGTGAGGATATTGTAGATGTGTTTGTGTGGATGTGTCGATGTATGTTTGTGCCTTAATCACGCCGTAATGGCTGAACGGATTTGAATGAAACTTGAAATGTCCATAGTATATGTGCTAAAATAACATAAAGGCTACTTTTCGTCCGGATACCTTGCGAGCGAAGCCGCGGGCGAAAGCTAGTAAACACATACATAAAGCATCTCAAAGATACCAAAGTTTTCATTGAAGAGCCCAAATAACAATCCACTAATTCTCGTATTAGGGCCAGTATTAAATAATAAGCTGAGAATGTCTATAAATGTCCAGATAACAAACCTTTCGCTACATTGGTTTACTAGTAAGTAGTAGTAGAGAATAAACATTCGAAGGATTTTCCATTATTTCGGCAAAGTCTCGCGTCAGTTTCAACGCAGCTTCACAGATAAGCCGGTCTAGGCAAATTGTGAGAAAAATCGTGTGATGAAATCTCGATTGTGGACAGACTTTTGAAAGTATAAAGCTTATTTTTTTAGAAGAGATGAAAGTTATACTTTAAAAACAAACGTAAAAATACATTATCTTTTTACTGAGATCTTTTGAAGAACAATATTTGTTTAAAAAATTATATAAGTAGGTGGGTACTAAAATAATATAGATCGATAAAAAACTAAGATATTCATTCATACATAATTATTATGTAGGTAAAAAGCAAGTATTCCCAAGGAGGGTTGACGTCAGGCAGGCGGCCGGTCATAAAACACCTTAGCCATAACTCTTACAGCATGATCCAAGGTTCATGGTGTGCCGACCCCACATAGAGTGGGATAAGGGCAGGAAGATGATGATGACATAAATATTAGTATCTCTAATGAGGATAATGAATCGAATGAATCTGAACAAACTTATATCGCCGTGAGGTTTAAAAAAATGTTTTCACGGTATATCTTACTATAGTTCTATCTATTGAAGGCTAAACCATGGTCCAAGTGAGCAAGCACCTCTTCGACATGGCATGTCGCCATGAGTCGTGCTACCAGATGCTGCATCCCTGGAACGAGAGCTGCCTCAAGGCGATCCCGTCATTGTTCCTAGCGTCTACCATCGGCAGCGCCAAGTTCTACGCTATGATTTATGCTGTGAGTAATTTTACAAGCACAAAATCTGTTGGACTGGGAGTTAAGAAAGAATATAGAATGCGTCCAGCTACTTCTCTCCCCGAGCATGTCGTACAAGTCGACTAAGAGATAGTATCATCTACAACATGATGGACTATCTATATGGGCGATGGGCTGATCACCATTCACCTTGGGAGTTTGAATCAGGATTATCAGCAAGTTTTCTTATTATGTATGTATTATTGAAATCCGCGACTTAGTCTGCTCTGTTGACCATGTCTTTCCTGTAGACGAGGCCGACTAATCTGAGAGGATGGAATAGGCATAAAAATAGCAAACCTACTCCATCTTGATTTATCCCGGGCACTACAGCGTCCCTTTGTGAAGGTAAAAGTTGCTTCCAGACTCTTCCACCGACTGATGATCTGGATCAGGAGAGCTATCTATAGACCGTTCGTAACGTTCTTCAGATAGCCCGACTGTCTCTTTTGTATTTTTTAAATTTATAGAAATAAGCTGTAAAATTATCCGGTTAGCCAATTAGATGACCTCGTCATAAATAAAAGTAAACAGGTCATTATTATTTTTTTCAGGCTCAAATAGCCATGCGTGGAAAGAAAATGCTCCAAAAAGAGGAATGGGTAAAAATGGGCTCATATTACGTCAGGTCTACACTGCTGGGTCTTTTAGTTACCGCTTCTACGCCGTCTTTGAGCTGCGTTTTGAGGTAAGTAATGTGTAAAATAATGCATATTATCACGCCTGCATTACAAGGGATAAGCAGAGTCACAAGTAATCATAAGAAAACTTGCAGCTACTCCTGATTTAGAGTCCCAATTATGGTGAAAAATGGTAACACAGGTGACCAGCCCATCGCCCATATAGATGGTCCATCATGTTAGGGAGCATGCCATCCTTTAGTAGACTTTTACGACATGCTCGGGGAGAAGCAGCTGGATGCATTCTATATACATACATACATATTATCACGCCCGTATCCCTAATGGGGTGGGCAGAGCTACGAGTAAACATAAGAACACTTGCAGCCACTTCTGATTTAAAGTCCTAAGATGAATTCTATGTATGAAATAATAACAAATTGTAAATTGTCAACAATCTCGTAAAATCGAGATTCGAATGTTTCCAAATGATCCCCGTGGTTTTAAGAAACAAAAAATTTTTGACTTTGACTTTGATTTTAGGAGTGAAGTGTCTTATCATATCAAAGCTAAAAGTATGTTTACCTGGATGGATCTACTTCTTGCTTTCTAGTCTACATTAGTCAGGCGTTGTTGAAAGCCAAACAAATGCTACCGCGGGCTCAGAAGTGCGGAAGAAATGCATGTTTTGCAAAATTTTATTCCAAGTATTTGTGTTGTGGTACTATGGTGTAATTATTATTATTTATTTTTCAGAAAGATGCTTGGCAATCAGTTCCATTACTATGGATATCTCTGGGGACCTTTCACACTGACCGGTCTGTTCATATACCTGGAGCCTCCGAGCAGAAGGGGACTGGTTATCAACTTATTCTGTAATCTAGTAAGTGTCTTTATCATCATCATCATAATCAGCCTCCTTTTAAACGCATCATTCTTATCAATCCTTCGCCAATCGAATCTATCTATTTCCATGTAGGTTTTTCCAGGTACCTTATTGTGTAATGGTTAAATGTTTATTTCAGTTCATAGAGTACTGGCTTCGAAACTTCCAACAGGCGGGCTACTTGTCTATCACTAAAACACAACAGACTTTCATGTTCATGCTGGGTAGCTCCCTCCTTTTCTACCTCATGAGGTTAGAGGGAGACAAAAAGGAACGGACGCCGTTGTTCTGGTATGTGGCGCTTGTTCGGGGAAGCCCCGTATCGTTTAAAACAGGATGTTTATAGATTATCAGTAATGTTTCTTAATCCTACTAATATTTTAAATGTGAAAGTTTGCGAGGATGTGACGATGTTTTTGCCTCAATCACGCCGGCCGTGACGGCTGACCGGATTTTGTTAAAACTTGAAATATACATAGTACGTGTACTAGAACGGGCTGAGACGCAAGAGACGCGGGTTCTTATAATGTATGTTTTACAAAAAAAAGTATATAAGTATTCTATTAGCCGTCTGGTGCCCATATACAAACTTTGCTTAGTTTGGGGCTAGATGGCGCTGTGTGAAATGTCCACAAATATTTATATTTATTTAAATCATCTAACTAGTATATACACTCATTACACTAAGACCTTTTACCATCAATAGTAGATCATTTATACAGCATCAGGAGGCAACTTTTACCTTCACAAAAGGGACGCTGTAGTGCCCGGGACGAATTAAGATGGAGTAGGCTTGCCCAGCACCTATTCCATCCTAGCAGCTTAGTCGGCCTTGCTCACAGGATATAACTAGTATAAGATAGTAGTAGATGTAACTAGTATATAATATTCTTTGTTTATCAGGCTCTATACTCCTGAAAAAGTGAGAAGAAAAGATGACTCCCAACGCGTGTGTCCCCACAAGGGATCCTGTGAGAGATATGTGGCCAAGGTAATATCATCAGTCTACCTATAATATATATAAATCTTTATTAATAATGAATATCATCAACATCATCATCCAAGTACCTACTGATCGCATCCGGCGGTGGTTTTAGATCAAAAGAAAGATGGTTTTAGTCAAAACCGTCTTTCTTCTTTCTCTTTCTTTCTATATAATCATTTAAACATAACATAGCTCATATTCAGCTTCAAGATTCAAAGGCAAAATCAAATCAATTAGTAAACAATTTGATTAGAGTAATTAGAACTGTAACTAGAATTAAACTCATACAAGCTGTTTCAAATATATGCGGTTTTGATCTAACAAAGTAAATAATACTGCATACAAGTCTCACAACATTTCAATAAGTAAAACCAAAACTGAACCTTAAAGCTATCACTTGAAGGCTCAATTTTATTCAACACGAAACCAGTGAAGTTGCATTTCCATAATGGATTTTAAATAGACGAGATACAGTTAATTTTGTATTGCACGATTATTTGGAACTTTACTGCTAATATATGTATTGCGTATGAACAAGGAGTTCTAAATTAATTTCCAGGCATTGTATCAGTGTGTGCTTCAAGTGTTTGATAATTATAGGTTTCAATATGATTTGTTAAGACAAGAGGCCAACTTGGCCTAGTGGGGTTTTACGGCTAGTTTCGATCCCACGGTTGCAAGTTCAAATCTCGGCCATAGGATTTGTCCTGTTGTATATATATGTCTGTTTGGTGGTTTGATGGTTTGCCATCAAACCACCAAACAAACATTCGCAGTAGTACTGTATGATTAAATATCCAATAAATTATAAACATTATTGGAATCGCGCCTTCTCGAAGACCTATGTCCAGCAGTGGACTTCTATAATGACGATGATGATGATAACAAACGCATCATCCGTGTCTCGCTTATTAAACTACCTATAATAGAATGTAGTACAACATTGTATAATACAATATTGTATAATACAGCACAAATAGTTACTATTTAGCAGCTAAATAGCTACATTGTAGAACAAAGCGTCTATGCGAAGCTAAAATTAACTCAGTTTATCATTGTAAATGGAACATAGGTCTGGGTTAAATGGATGGACACCGTAATAGTAGGTAATCAATAAATAATAGCAGGCGATAAATACACTCTAATAGATGTTTCGATACATTTTTGCTCGACTGTTAGACGGTCTATGTGTTTAAGCGTATCTTTTTCTAAAAAAGCCCCATACATTTTCTGACAGAACAACAATGTCGCTGTGATAAAGAACGAACCGTCGTCCGTTATCAAAATATTGGAATCGGGTTTATATGTATTTTGATACATTAAAGATCTTTAAATCGGTGCTTCTCGTGTTAACCCACTCTTATCTTCATGATTCCAAGATCTGAGAAGATATCTTGCACGCAGAAGTGATTACTAGAGCCATTTTCATTTTATCATCGTCATCATAACAGCCTTATTAGCCGGCTGTCTGTAGTTCTATTTATGTATAACTAGTAGGTCGTCTACTCCAATTATGTTCAACTATTTGTACAACCAGTTGAACATATTGGATAAATACTGTGCTAGTAGGTTGTACTGGTAATCCAAGTTTCATCCAAATCGATTCAAGTCAAATAACAGTTTGAGCGTGTACGAAAGTAGCGCCTTTGTGAGCGTCATCATCATCATCATAGTATGAGGTATTATCATTATCATATTGACAGCCTCGGTGGCGTGGCGGGCGATTGCTCGGCAGAGACGCAAGAGGCGCGGGTTCGATTCCCGCTGCGGAAGAAATGCTTGCATGATCTGTAAATATTTCTTCCGGGTCTGGGTGTTGTGGTACCATGGTACTCGTAGTTTCTGATACCCACGACACGCAATCCTAGTATGGGGTCAGGGTGTGGTGTATGTGATTGTTGGGTGTTATTTATATAGAAGTATACTGATGAATATAGTATAGGCTTACACATATTTGACGACCTCGGTAGCGAGGCGGGCGAGTGCTCGGCAGAGACTTAAGAGGCGCGGGTTCGATTCCCGCTACGGGAGAAAAGTTTGTGTTCTACAAATATTTATTCCGGGTCTGGGTGTTGTATTATCTTCTATAATATAAAAATGAATCGCAAAATGTGTTGGTAAGCGCATAACTCAACAACGCCTGGACCAATTTGGCCAAATCTTTTTTTAAAATGTTCGTTGAAGTTCAAGGATGGTTTTTACGGCGAGAAAAATTAGAATTATTGCTGGAAAAACCCTAAAAATAGCCCTTTTTTTTCCCATACAAATGATTTGTAACTAAAACGTAGTCAATTTGAGCTTTATTGCTATGGTATAAAGTTCATATTAAATTACAAGCACTCACTGTTGTCTAAGCTTGACAGGACGAAGTCTGTCGGGTCAGCTAGTGTATAATATAAGTAGTATGTATTTAAAAAAAAAGTATAAGTATAAGTATTCTATCAGCCATCTGGTTCCCATAGTACCTTTTTTTTTTTTTTTTTTTTTTTATTTATTAACGATTTACAAGAAACAAAATTAACAGTAATTAGGTACTTAGCAACTAAAAACCACTAAGGTTTGTGTTATCGCTATTTCAGTTTACAACTAACAATAGTAAGATAGGTAAAACAAGAAGTTATCTATTAGGAACTAGGTAGGTAGGTTGGTACTTAAGTTGTGTTTCAAATAGTATGATTTTAGTTTGTATTTTATGTTATTTTTAGTCAGTTTATTTTTACCTACAAGCTTTGCTTAGTTTGGGGCTAGATGGTGCTGTGAGAAAAGTCCGCAAACAAAAAAATAAAAATATTATTAGGATAAACGACTTTGTGCTGATTTCATGCCTTCATAACTATTAATAGTTGTATTGTAATGGAAATAAATATTTTTGACATAAAATCTCCTGGCAGACACTTGTGTTAAACTCGTTTATCTCTCTTCCAGGGTTGCGCAACGTACTTCGGAGTTGGTCTCGGCATCTCCCTGGCCCGGATTATCCTCCCACAGATCAGATCACCACTAAAGGCCATCTCCTCCATCAGAACCAAGCACTTCAAACTGGGCCTGTTCTTCGGAAGCTATATCGGTATTTACAGAGTACGACTTAGTTTTAGCTATGACAAAATATCTTAGGCCTTTTATATTTTTTCTAGACTAACTTGCTATCTCCGGTTTCACACAATATGTATATAGAAAATACCTTCCATGTTTCTAGGACTATGGACTAATAACGACTGTGCGTTGATTGCATTAGTAACGTTTTATACATTATCATGACCTCAATTGCGCTATACATTATTACCAAAGGCAAAAACATTCGTGTTATTTCTTATCGTGGTATCATCAAATTATTTACGCTGTCTATGTTTTTGAGCACTGGTCAAGTGGTAGTGAACCGCCTTCCGATCCTAAGGTCGTGGTTTAAGTCCGGCCGTAGACCAATGTATTTTTCTATTCAAAACCCAAATCTCTCAAACGGCTAAGGAAAACATCTTGAAAAAATCGGCATGTCGTAGAACAAAAAAAAAGTTTGAGGTTCAAAATTACTAGTGAAAGGCGTCGTGTACGCAGTTTTGACACCTGCCAAAACAAAAACAAAAGACCGCAACATACATTCCATCGAACGTAAGATCCATTAAATAGCGCGATTGGGGCATAGGTTTAGCCTATTACTTATGGGGCACTGTTGTATATTTGACGACCTCGGTGGCGCTAGCGTGACGAGCGAGTGTTCAGCTGAGACGTAAGAGGCGCGGGTTCGATTCCCTCTACGAGAGAAATGTTTGTATGTTCTGTAAATATTTCTTCCGGGTCTGGGTGTTGTCCTTGGACGAATTTTTTCGTACAAGGTGTTGTAATATTATAAGTATGTATATTAAAAAAAAGCAAATAAGTATTCTATCAGCCATCTGGTGCCCATCGTACAATCTTTGCTTAGTTTGGGGCTAGATGGCGCTGTTTCAAATATCCACAAGTATCTATTATTATTAATATTTTGATTGAATACGCAGGATACAATGGATCTTGGGCACTAGGAGAACATGTGGGGGATTAGGATCGGGTTAGAAAGAGAAGGTCACGCTCACAATCCTTACTGGTATATGTTTTCTTCTTATGATTTCAGGCTGTGGTCTGCTACTTGTGCCGTAAGAAAGGCTACGATTCAGCTCTGTATGCGCTGCCAGCCGGGTACCTTGCGGGACTCTCCTTCTTATTCAGCCCTTCGCTTGGATTGTCCATTGCCTCAGTCACTGCTGCTTTCAAGGTATAGAACTACATCGATCCAAGCTCAGACAAAATAAAAAGAAAAGACGGCGCGCCGCGAACAACAAAAGTGACACCTACACTAAAACCATGCTCATCGCTCTTAGTACGTCACGAGTCATAAAAATAGAATTAAGCCTTCCTGTGGTGTGAAAACTTGTAAAAACAGCAGCAAATCACATAAAAAGTCTCACGGAATCACTTTTCACTTGTAAGTTCTTCAAATAACATCGTTTGTTAATTATTATTGAGACTTTAGAAACATAATTTTTCTTACAAATGTTGTAAAAAAATGTTATTTTTTTAAGTTTTAATAGATACATTTCAGTAACCACAGAGTTCCGCATCGATTTTGTTGAGCAAATCCGCTATGGTCACTCATCTGTCGTACACTCCTTGTGGAGTGGTCGTTGTTATCGATCTTCTGATTGGTTGATTGCGCTTTTTATGAGACTTTCCCATCCCTTCTTATTTGTGGCACAACGTGTACATTGAGAGGGAACACTTCGTAGATGATTTAATGAGGTCTGTCTATCATGTGGGTGATCATTTGGTACCACTAACCCCCGAATACTCAAACGCATCTCAGAGTTGAGCACGTCTCAAGCGACGAGTTTTTGACGATTTTCATCAAAAACTGTCAAAAAACCGTGACTTGAGACGTGCTCAACTGTGAGTCGCGTTTGAGTATTCGAGGTTAATCGTTCCAATGATCTTCCGTTGCGGATAATATACCTATCCAAACGTCTTAAGGATCTTTATAGAACTAAATGTTTTTGTCCATTTTCAGCTTTATTCAACAATCCTTTATGAGAAGAAGGTGCTACCCGCGAAAATTCCTCTGCCAGAGCTGATGTTCTGCATCTGCCAGGGTACGCTGTTCAACGCGAGGATCATGCAGCCGGAAACCTGTCCCGGATACGTATTCAACCTGATGAAGACCGTCAGTAGTGGGAGGTTAGTTAACTGACAATGTACCCATAGATGACTAATCATTAGATTCACTGTTTTTTACATTTGGTGGGTTGCCATCTTTTGATAAAAATCAAACTGACATAATAGCTCACTGAGCGAATTGAAAATGTCAATGAAAAAGTATTGAATTCTGAAGCGCTCGTGGCGTAGCTTGATTGAACGTTGAAGTTATGCAACGTTGTGTGCGGTCACATTGGGATGGGTGACCCCAAGTGGCATTACAAGCGCTTCCGTGCTTCGGAAGTCACTTTAAATTGTCGGTCCCGGCTTTCAAGTCGTTAAGCTACGACGGAGACCTTTAGGCGGCCTAAAAACTCCGTCACAAGAGTTGGCCACTAGCTCACACGGACTTACTTATACTTAAGACAATAAAATTTGTAATGGGAGGTGAATGGACTGACTATGAATTTCAAACTTCGATGGGAGGTCAGTGACCTGCCCCTGTACTTACTACGAATTTCAAACTTCGAACAATAAAGCAACAGAAGAAGATTTATTGTATTTATTAGTTAGAACAATAAAAAATAAACAAGAAGAAAAAATGTGTTTAAATCAAGATTCCATTTGTAAACAAATGTTTTTCCTTTTCAGATCAGAATGGATAAGCGATAACTTTGCAGCAATCATAAAGAGAGCTTTGTAAATAATGTCTAATTTGTAAATAATTGTAAACAATGTATACCTACCGATTATGTCGTCAAATATTCGAAAAAGATTTAAGAGACAAAAGCAAAATCTTCAACATTTCAGTTATATTTTAATGTTAAAATTGAATTCTATACCTACTCTGTATTTATATAAAATTTATCTATATTGATTCAATTATTAGTGAATTTGTTACCTAATTAATATAATTGTACATAAAAAGTGATATCGTGGTGAAGTGATAGATAAAGTAAGCAAATAAAATATCGAAAATTGGTTTTATTGTTTACTTGTTTTTATAGTGACAACCGTAGTACTTGTTGATATCGGTTCAGCGCTTATGCCCTGTTTGTATATTCAACTAACGGATGTTCGTAGGATTAAATATCGCAACATTGTGAATTAAAAAAGTCACATTTTATGTCAAAAAAACTGTTATGCAATAGTAATTTAACTTACGCGTATATTCTATATAGTAAGAGCACTTGTAGTCTAGTTGGTAGTGACCCCGCCTTCAGATCGTAAGGTCGTGGGTTGGATATTCCATACACCAATGGATTTTTCTATTCAAAAATCTCAAATCTCTCAAACGGCTAAGGAAAATATCGTGAGGAAACCTGCGACTTAGTCAACTCCGCACGTATTGACCATGTATTTCCTGTGGACAAGGCCGACTAAGCTGAGAGGATGGAATAGGTGCTGGGCAAGCCTACTCCATCTTAATTCGTCCTAGGCACTACAGCGTCCCTTTTGTGAAGGAAAAGTTGCCTCCTGACGCTGTATAAATCATATACTATAGATGGTGAAAAGGCCCATTTTTTATAGTAACAACAACATTTACGGACATCCGTTTTTTAAATTTATTTCTGTGGCGTTATTCTGATTTGCTATTTTATTGTATTTGTGGCGTTGTGCTAGTATTGGCAACACTTTGATCCCTTCCTCTATTAGGAGTGGTGTTCCACGGGTTGATGATGATGACTTTCTTTGCACCTCCTTCTTTTTTATCAGGACTAGGAATAAAACCTTTACTCAAGCGGCAAACTGATTCACACTGAAAAAATTAATGTTGTTTTTCAGTGTTCCGTACCCGAGGGGGCCAACGGGATCCTATTATTAAGTTTCTGATGTCCGTCCGTCTATCAGCGAGCTGTATTTCATAAACCGCAATTCTTTGAAATTTTCAAATCTCTACATATTATGGTTCATGAGATACAGCACTCTGACAGACGGACGGACAACGGAGGCTTAGTATTATAAGTATGTATTTACAAAAAAAAGTATACAAGTATTCTATCAGCCATCTGGTGCCCATAGTACAAGCTTTGCTTAGTTTGGGGCTAGACGGAGCTGTGTGGAATGTCCACAAATATTATTTAAGTATTTATTTATATGTAGTGGCGAGTAGTGGTACTATGTACTATCGGATTGATGACACTAGTCTTAAGCTGTTGCGGGCCGGATTGATAGCACTGGCGGGCCGGATTCGGCCCGCGGGCCGTTGTTTGGAGACCCCTGAACTAGACAATAGAACTTTAGGTTTCCGCAGGAGCAAAATCTTCAACAGTAAGCGTCTCATCTGAAATGATTATTACCTGTTCTATACTATAGAAGTTATTTTTGTTCCCGCCGCATCCTGAGTAAATGGTCTCCTTACAGACCTTCCACAAGTGGTCGTAGTACCATCGAGCGATGGCTCCAAAGCAGAACCCATAGTCGAACGATAGGCTGCAGAACTTGGGGCGTTTGGCTGAAGAGAAAGTAAGTAAAATAAATTAAATATTTGTGACATTTCACACAGCGCCATCTAACCCCAAACTAAGCAAACTTGTACTATGTACTATGGGCACCATAATGACTGATGGAATACTTAAAACCTTTTTTTGTTAATACATACCAATAAATATTACAACACCCAGACACGGAAGAAATATTTGCAGAGCATACAAACATTTCTCTCGTAGCGGGAATCGAACCCGCGCCTCTTGCGTCTCAACCGAGCATCGCCCGCCATGCCACCGAGGTCATAGCTTTCATTAATAAAAAAAGAAGTCATTTGATTGGTTGGTCAAGTACCACATTTTAATTCATTCAAGCTATGGAGCTGAGAGCGTGCTTGACTATTCAGTCGTAGGGATGTAAGTACAGAATGTCATCGGTTTGTTTCATTTGTTTTTTCATTGCTGTTTTATCTTTCCCTAATACCTATTATGCAGTTGGTCTTACATCTTAGAAATGACTGGAAGACTGCATGTTGAAAAAGTTTGGCATTGAACAATGCTAATTCAAACTCAGTTTTCAGTTTGACAATAATATTGTACAAAAAGATTTTTTTTTAAATAGCATGATAACCGACTATAAAAAAGGAGAAGGTTCTCAATTACGATTCTAGAACAGTATTATAATCTTAAGTCATTTATTGCGTAATCATTATTATACTATGTACCTTTCACGCTTGGTTGAGCGTAAATTCATGATTAAATAATTATGTCCCTTGTAATTAAATTGAATCAAGAAGTTCCGAACTTGAAGTATGAAGAGCCTGATGGAGATGTGAAAAAGAATCTACAGGTTAACGAGAGCTGGCAAGTTCACAGTACTCGCATTTTACTATACAGTATGTTTAAAAATAAAATGATCTAGATTTATGCACAAAACTAACGATGATGCATAAAATAGTTAAAAACATTGAAAACTATTTCACTAGATTGTCCTGTTAATCTTTTGCCAGAAACAATTTTTTCAGAAGACATTTTATCCTAAACTCCAATTGGTAGGCAATCACACACAATAACGCGCTTCGATTGACACGTGACTGACGCTAACAAACAAATGCAAAAAAGACCACTCTGTATTTCGAGCTATTTATAAAGAGTAGCAAAAGCAAAACAATAACTATCTCCTTTATACTTCTGAGCTAGACCGCGCGCAAGAGAGAAGGACAGACTTTTTCTGATGCGCATGCAGTACGACGTCACGCCGCGCGCTTATTCACAGACATTACTCAAGCGCAACATTTAGGAAGGTCGAATGGGGCCCACAGATAAGGTCCCACTGGACCTTATCTGTGGGCCCGTTCCACCTTCCTAACCACTGGTACAGTTGCAGTATGGTCTAATCTTGAAGGTCCAGTAGGTACCAGGCGAATTCAAAAAAGAGGTCCAATAGGCGGATTGAATATAATTTTTTTAAGAAGGTCAAATGGGCCATGTAAATGAGGTCCGATATGCACTTTTTGCTTTTGGGTCGAATCTTGTAGGTCCAGTGGGTACCAGATCCATCTAAATGTGTCGAACGTGCCAGTTCTTATTAACCGACGTATACCGTGACTCACGTTTCTCATCAGGTTTGCTCAAACACACGTCTATGCATTCGTCTTTAGTGTCGTATCGGTTACCGTTCCCCTGGCAACCACCCCAGTAGAACGTTCTGCAATCGCCCTCTTCAGGGACATAGTAGTACATCTTCATGTTGGCTCTACAGGGTCCTGGGTCTGGCTTCAGGAGGCAGGTTTTGCGAACCACTGTAAATATATACTAGGGCATTTTGATTGACTTACTCATATCTAAATACGACGACGGCCTCGGTGGCGTGGCGGGCGATTGCTCGGCAGAGACGCAAGAGGCGCGTGTTCGATTCCCGCTGCGGAAGAAATGTTTGCATGTTCTGCAAATATTTCTTCCGGGTCTGGGTGTTGTGGTACCATGATACACAGGGAATCCTAGTGTGGGGGTTAGAACTATGTATTTCACGGTTGGGTGTTATTTATGATTAAAAAAAATTACAAAGCTGGGATTCATAAAACAATCGAAAATCGGAAAACTTCAAACTAGGTCAAACGTCTCTTAAAAAATAAAATCGGTAAAATGCGAGTCGAATTCGCACACGAATGGTTCTGTACTTAACCGACGTACATAAAATATCATAAATATTTCTTGTATGCCACCATAGGTGGCAGCACGTTCCCTATTAAAACCAAGCAAAAAATGCAAAATGAAACACGTCTCTTCTATGTGGACGCCCTTAATTTTTATTTTTGTACAAATCATTAAATTTTAAATCGTTTGAAAAAAATAAATAAACAGAAATAATATAAAAAATGTGCAAAAAGTCACTCGCCCATTTAATTAATGATCGCGACTAGTATTGCTTAACTTTAAAGATCGATTATGAACGTTAAAATGTTTATTTGTATTATTATTTGTAGCGTGAATAGAAATACATATTCTGTGAATATTTCAACTCTCTACCTATTACGGTTAATGAGATATTAGCCCACTGACGGACGGATGGACAGCGGAGGCTTAATAATAGGATCCCGTCGGCACCCTTCGGGTACGGATCCCTAAAAAGCGAATGATAAAGCAGAGTACTAGTATAATAAGCGAATCACAGTCACGATCTGTGCGGTTTCATATGTCTGTCAAATCGTGTGTATCATGCAACGCAAAACCACGCGATTAGACGCAAAACTGCAGTCAGTCCGCGCGGTTTGGCGGTGTGTAAAGCACCTTACGAAGCTTAAAATTACCTCTAGGATTGTATTCCGTCGCTCTAGAAATCTCTTCAGGGTAAGTCACATAACTAATTTTCGATTCTGTACACCGAAAAACGATGAACACTAGTGTTCCAGCCAAAAAAGAATTCATTTTTGCAACTGCAACATGCGTATCTGATGGCCTTACTGCCGGCGTAATAAATATTTTACGAATAAAAAACGATTTATAGCAAGTTTTATTGAAAAACAATGTTTTGTTTGCGTTATTGCTCTGTGAATTGCTACATTGTCGAATAGTTTTGGCTTTTTTATTTTCTTTTTTCCATAATGCCGAAAGTACCTAAGTGAGGTACCTAGATTTTTTTATAAATTTGCTTCTGACTGCGACTTCTTTGACGTGGTTCCTGTTTATTAAGTAGTTAGGCTATAAGTTTGTTATTCCAAGTGACAAACTTGAGAGCACTGGTAGTCTTGTGGTAGCGGCCTCGCTGGTCGCAGGTTCAAATCCAGTCATGCACCAATGAATTTTTCAGTTCGAAAAAATTATGTGCGCTATACCAGTACTCTCAAACGGTGAAGAAAAACATGGCGAAGAAACAGGCTTATCGTGGAACCTAAAACAAGTACACGAAAGGAGCCTTTGAGGCGCAATTTAAGCCTTTCACCACACGGGTTCACAAGAATTAGTGACACGACTAGTAGTAGTGAAAAACTTTTTCCAAGATTCAGCCAAAAAAACACACTCTATCACACAAAATTTCACATTGATTACATTAATATGATATTCAATATTTAGAATCTTAGCATTGAAATAACTAAATTCATTCATCTATAACAATATAAGCGCATGTAAACTAGGTACTATATTATGCTAACCTACGGGTATGTTGAAATCCGTCAGTTTCCCAAAACATCGAGATAACACGTACCTACACAAAACACAGTTCGAAGCAAGAAAAGCGTATAAATTAACATCCAACAAAATCTTAACTTGTTCAATCTCCAGAAATGAGTGGAGCCACCCCGCTAACAGGAGTTTCGCGAATTTTAACAAGATAAGCTATCTTATCCATCTACATACAACGGAGTGACTGACATCCTGAGCACTCGCTTTCATTCTCCTTATTTTGTCGAGCGTCTTGGACACGCTTCAATCTGGAGATAATCTGGATCAGTTGAGCTATCTACGAGTATAAATCGTTTGACCGCCTTTAGTGTTTCTTTTGTATTTTGTAAATACATTTGATGGCTGCCTCGGTGGCGTGGCGGGCGATTGCTCGGCAGAGACGCAAGAGGCGTGGGCTCGATTCCCGCTGCGGAAGAAATGTTTGCATGTTCTGCAAATATTACACACGAGCGAAAAGTTCGTCGAGCCCCAAGCATGACATACTTCCTCATACATCTATCATCTACCTAAGCTTCGCAACAGAAGTCAGCTTCGGAAGCAAGTCCCGCTTTTTCTCGCCAACACCTAATTACCATATGTATACGTAGTATGAAATTCAGAACGGCTTCGAGCCAAGATACATTTGCATTGTTAATTGTGGCTCCTACAGCGACTTGCCTTTACTTCGTGCTTTACATTGGTACCTACATGAAGTGTGCAGTCAGCTCCAAAAAAATTAAGATCGCAGCAAACACATAGTTCTAACCACACACTAGGATTCGTCGTGTTATGGGTGTACCCTCAGACCAAATAAAAGAAAGGACGGCGCGCCGCGAACAACAAAAGTGAAAGTCTTTTAATTTTTTTTTGGTCTGAGATTAATGGACATTTGACACAGCGTCATTTGCGGGCACCAAAATGGCTGATAGAATACTTATACACTTTTGTAAGACACCTAGACCTGGAAGAAATATTTGCAGAACACAAAATTTCTTCCATAGCAGGAATCGAACCCGCACCACCTGCGTTTCAGCCGAGCACTCGCCCGCCACGCCACTGAGGTCGTCAAGTTAATTGATATCCTCCTGAATACGGTATATAGACTAGCGATGACACAATGATAGTCATTATATAAATCTAGTGAACTGACGTCCCTCATGCGAGAATTCCACTAAGCAGAGCGTACCTACTTGGTGCTAGCTTTAATAATTGGTGGTTGAAGTTTGAAGCAAGTTCAGTTGTGTACGTGTGAAGATTGACGTTAATGCCCAACTACGCTACTAACTACCTATTGAAACACGATTTAAGGGTCTCCGCCCACCAGTCCGTTCGATAATCAGAAAACAGAGCAAATAGTTATAAATTAGAAGTATATTATTTTTATTTATTTCTAATCTCCCTTCTACTTTAAGTATTCCACCATGACTGAGCACTGGTTGTCTAGTTGGTAGTGACCCTGCCTTCCGATCCTAAAGAGGTGGGATCAAACCCGGTCGTGTATCAATGGATTTTTCTGTTCGAAAAATTTATGTGCGCAAACAGTTCTCTCAAACGGTGAATCAAAACATCATGAGAAAACCCGCGGCTTAGTCAGATCCGCACTATTGATCATGTTTTCCTGTAGACAAGGCCGACTAACGATCCTCTTGCTCCATCTTAATTCGTCCCGGGCACTACAGTGTCCCGTTTTAAAAAGTTGCTTCCTGACGCTGTATAAATCTTCTACTATAGATGGTAAAAGGCCTTCGTTTTTTGTCTGTACACCATGACAGGTACTTGAACCCCTCGGTATAATCAAAACTCCACCCTCGAAGAAGCCATATAAAACATTTAATAATAGAGTTCGGTTGAATATTCTTAAAAGAATTCCGTCTGTGATTGAGAAGTCCTATAGCCTGGCTTTTCCCGGAGAATAGTTCTAGCTGAGAGCAATAATACCATGCCCGTAGCACGCTGAAATAGATCTTGGAACTAAAAATATAGGCAGTGAATTCAGAATGACAAGAAAAAACCAGTCAACTGGTACATGTACTTTTTAATATGACTTTTACTCTATGTACTTGTTATATAGGTACCTTTGATGATCGATTACGTACGTTAAAAAATGTTTCTTGCCTCCTTTTTCTTATTACATAATTATTATTTTTATAATTTGTTGTTAGAGCGGCAATTTAAATACACACTTTGAAATTTCATCTCTCTGCCTATTACGGTTCATGGACATCGGAGGCTTAGTAATAGGGTCTTGTTGGCATCCTACGGGTACGGAACCCTAAAAATGCTTGGCCGAATATTTTAGATTGAAAAATAAATTGTTATTGAGTATGTTTGTACTTCGATTTCTCCCGATTTGAATACGCACCTTGCTCGTCACAGCTAGATACTCTCCCACTATGCTACTGCGATCGTAAACCAAGAAAAAACTCAAAGTTTACCTTCAGCGCAATATTCTGAGTTAGCCATGTTGAGGAAATAAATTCTTAGGTGTGTGGCAGACAAAGCTTTTACGGTTCAAACAAAAATTTGACATTATAAGCACTCTTCATGCAATTTATAAACCGTATGCTCATTTTTCTACTATTAATAACAAATTCAAGTGCTTGTGTTGTGAGCATGTCACAAATTCTTTCTAACGAGTATCCTTTCATTCACTGTTTTTGAACTTTTAAGGTCCTACAACATACCAGTTTCCTCGTGATATATTCCTTCTCCTTTTGAGCATACATACATTTTTAAAACGGTGAAATCTATTAGCGCACATCTGGATTTAAACCCGTGACCTTAAGATCGGAATACAGAGTGTTATATGAACGTGAGTGCCAACTGACGACTTCTGTGGCGTGGCGGGCGAATGCTCGGCTCAGACACAAGAGACGCGGGTTCGATCCCGGCTACGGGAGAAATCTTTGTATGTTCTGTAAATATTTCCTCCGGGTCTGGGTGTTGTAGTATTATGTATTATAATTATGTACATATTTACAAAAATAAAGTATCTAAGTATTCTATCAGCCATCTGGTTCCCATAGTACAAGCTTTGCTTAGTTTGGGGCTAGATGGCGCTGTGTAAAATGTCCACAAATAAAAAAAAACTGTTCATACAATAGTTCATACATAGCATGGTTATTTTCCCTCTGCGATATCTAGCAGGTACTCTTATTTGCGACGAGCTAGTAAGGATTTAGATGTGACACAGTTTATATTGTTGCATTATTCTCGGTTCTGTGGGGCAGGGATTTAGTTGAGCTTTGTGTTTTTCTGCTGCATTTATGTAAACTGCTGAACTAAATACATTATTCCACAACTAAATTTCGCTTCTAGATGTATTTCAAAATGTGTCGAGAGTTAAGCATTTGAAAGTAGAGCCATCCCGTTTCGTTATTAACAAAGCCTAGCCTTTATTTATTTAACAGCAGTTGCTTCCTGCACTTACAATGCCAGCCAACGCGTACAGCAAGCCATTTACATATAAACATACATATTATCACGCCCAAATCCCTTATGGGGTAGACAGAGCCACAAGTAAACATAAGAAAACTTTCAGCCACTTCCGATTTAAAATCCTAAGATGGATATGGTGAACAATGGTGACAGGTGATCAGCCCATCGCCCATATAGATGGTCCATCATGTTGGAGAAGATACTATCCCTTAGTCGACTCTTACGTCATGCTCGGGGTGAAAAGCTGGACGCATTCTATGTTTTTTCATTACTAATACCATGATTTAAATATTTCATTAAACTTTGTATGAAATATGTCGTCAACTAAGGGCTTGAGTAAGGGCATACTGAGCGGTTAGCGTCCGATCTAACGCAGAGTGACCAAGAAAAAATAATGCCACGTGTCTGGAGGTAAAAGTCTATCTAGACCAGTATAATGAGCGAAATGCAAATAATTGCATGAGATGAAATAGGAAGGAATTCTTGAGGCTTTGTGAGCTAGCGGGGAACTTCTCAATGCGGAGTAGAGTAGTAAGGAATAGAGGCTTTAATCGATGATATGTGCAAAAAAATTGTAAATTTGTGTGTTTGTTCCCATTTATCTTCATAACCGCTAAACGGATTTGGCTGAACCTTGGAATAATAATAATAATAATAATAATAATAATGGGTATTTATTTTTTTCTCACTACAGGTTAGGTACCTACATGTTGTAGGTACTCAGATCTAGAAGTTAACATGATTTGTTTTAACCTGCTTCGTGAGAGTCTGGTGCCTGTAATAGGTTTATGCAAACCTGTGACACAAGTCAATACACATAGTATTAGAATTATGACACATTTATATTTTATCTGGGTAGGTACATACAACACAAGCGGACCCGTAGATGGATGCTATTTAATTAATAAGTAGGGCCAAGGGCAGTCAATACCAAAACCGATCAAGTGCGACTCGAATTCTCAATTAAGGGTTCCGTTACACATTTTTTTCTTTTAAGAGGCCTTTTATATTTTTAAATCACTTTATTTTTATTATTTTTTGCTATAGCAGCAACAGAAATACACACTCGAATTGGATATTAATAGTACGTATTATGCGATATACAAGCCAATTATTTTTGACAAGATAAGTGTTAAACTTAATACTGCTGATATTTGTTTTCTCTGTTCCATAATCGGGCATTACTCTATGTCGCGGTCTGCGTTTGTTCATTAGAGGCGCTAAGTTAGCGCCGCTAACTAGATTTTCCTAGCGCGTTCTAATTGCGCCATTTTGTTCTCCACTTGCGAATATTTTTTGATATTTTTTCCGAGTGCATGAAAGGACATAATCGTATATTATTATAGCTTTAGGTATATACAAAAATGGGGATTCTGAAGATAAAACTGACAGTTTCAGTGAAGCTTAGAACAGAGCTTGTACTGCATGGTAATGTCAAAGGGAATAGACAACCTCGGTGGCGTGGCGGGCGATTGCTCGACTAAGACGCAAGAGGCGCGGGTTCAATTCCTGCTACGGGAGATATGTATGTTTAGCAAATATTTTTTCCGGGCCTGGGTGTTATAATATTGTCATCTGGTTTCCATAGTACAAGCTTTGTTTGGTTTGGAGCTAGATGGCGCTGTGAAAAATGTCCACAATTATTTATTTAAAGCGTTGAGCCATGATGAGCTTTAGGCGGCCTCAACACTCCGTCACAAGAGTTGGTCACTAGCTCATACGAACTTACTTACCTAATTATTTATTTTATTTATTTAATAGAAAAGATGTAAGTATAATATCACTAATCTTTAGACACATCTAAAAAAATCCTAAAAAAAAAACACGTCAGAAAAAAAAGACATTAAAAAAGACTGACGTCAGAAAAAGTTCCCAGCATCTGCCAAAAAAATAAACAAAAGAACGTAACGTGCGTTCTAACCCATCATACTTATCTACATTTATGTTAATTGAAAAGAAATACATGAAATCAATGTAATCAGTTATTTATTTATATATACAAGATTGCAATTAACCTGAAAAGGTCACGTGCTCTATCCATATTTGTACAAATATTTGTAACTTTTCAAGAAATCGATTCAACAATGCTATTTAATCGATAACCTAAAAACTTTACATAAAATATTTATTAAATCAGCATCTTTAAAACTTCTAATTAGTAGTATTTAAAATAAATTAGAAACATACAAATTAACACACTGTAAAAGGTTAAAATAACTCTTATTATTATTGGATGGTAATGAAAACAGCAAGAAATAAAATATGAGAGAAAAACAACGAATAACTACGACCCTACTACCCAAATGTCTTTAACTTGTATAAAACAAAATAAACATCTACAACAGGCTATTTCTAGTGTATTTTAAATTACAATTTAAGTATTTTTAGCATTTACTGTACAATATTGTATCTAGCATTTAATATAGGTAACAATAAAATTTAGGTTTCTAAAATTCGATGTTTTTTACAAGATTGCAATAATGATATCACATATCACTTATAAACAGTGTGATGATTTTGTACAAGAAAAATCTTAGAAAGTAACTTAAATATTTTTAAATGTTAAACATTAATTACCTATAATGAGTTCTAAAATGTAGGGAAAATAATTATTTTCATTATTGCAAGTTTTATAAAAAAAGTACCTACTTAAAAACATTACCCTCCTTTTATGGCAAGTGGCGATCGTTTTATTATGCTCATCTAGCGGTAACCGCACGGTTTTATTCGTATATGAATAAAATTTAGTATATATTTAGCTACTGGTAAGTACTTGGGAATTAGTGTAGATTTCAACCAGTGAAGGATTTTTTATAATCACTTCTATAGGTTACTGATATTACCCTACAAACAAACCTCACCTCTTTCTAACAATAGTGAATTATGATTTTTAACTAGGCCCTCTAGAGCCTTAGTAGTACTTAGATCTATTATACCTACTTATCACAAAATTTTCTTCAATTTAAGAAAATGTATCATTTACATAAAATCGTATCGTGATGCTGTGAATGAAGCTATGGTGATAAATAAATAGTCCGAATATAATTCATATTAAAAACTACTCCTAAATCAATTTGACTCTGTTGAATAACAAAGTGTCGTGAATAACTTGAGACGTTATGGAGATCCCTCAATATCATACTAGATGGCGCTACTAGTAAAACTAGAACGCGCTCTCGTGCTTTTTTTTCTAACCTGATTAAAGGTAGGAACTCTAACCATAAAGTGTCACGACACATCTGCTGAAAGTTCGGCTAAATACGCTCGAATTTACGTGCCACTGATGTGTTATAAGTCACCTAAAAAACGAAGGCGGAGTACTTTCAGCAGATGTGTCGCGACATTTAATGCAGTTCACATTACGCTAACCCTGCGGATACATTATCGGGCATCGTTTCACTGCGTACTTGTAACAGTGACAAGTGTAGGCATAAATAATAAGTCACCGAATAAAGGATAATGTAAAGCTTTGCAGTATTGCAATAGTGTAGCCGAGAAGTGACGATCAGCTGCTATTAAAACTGTCAGTTTTCTATAAGCAATGCAATCTGAACGTGTAGTTCGAACGCTCCATATTCTATTCTTAAAAAAAATACTCGTAGTACTTACCTATTTGACTCTAACTTATGTCTCATAGTAAACCGCTAATTGTGGAAAACCTTGATTAAAAAGTGTTATTTAACGCAGTTTACGCGGTCACTGTAGCTGAGTGTTATGTGAGTGATTGGATCTTAAAATTGTAAACTTCAGAAGCGCCGCCTTCTTCCAAGAGCGCCGCATTACTGATGACATGACAGAACGAAAATGATTAAAACTCATTGCAGCGTAGTGTTGCGACGATAGTTTACCTAACGTTGTCTGCTTTATGTGTTTCTGACTTCAAAATCATAAACAATGATTAGATTTCACGTAACAAGTAACACGTAATAATGGGCCGAGCGAAAGAAAAGAGGAACTTATTTAAATGAATAAGTCTCAAAAGCTCTCACTAGATGGCGTAACTTACCACGTAATCTGAACCAGTTATCTTTACAGTGGCATGGACAAACTATTTAACGGTCATCGACTTGGTGTTTTCTGATAAAAATCTCCACTCACGTCACTGTTTATTGTCGGATTTAATTTAATTTAATTTAATTTATGCAAGTATTTTTTTTATTTACTGCTTTGCCTCTTTGCGTTGCGATCGTGACTGGGCTATGTTATGAGGTGGTAGTTTCAGACCCTGAAACATCACATAGTAGTGTGTAGTAGTAACGCCATCTAGAAATATTCTTCATAAACTATTATGGTCTCTCTCGTCTCAAGTTAGAACATCCAGATTTTATAATAAAACTAGCTAGACTAATAAATACTCTTAGCTCTGTTGCCTTTAGAATGTAGAGATGCTTTTGATCAGCAATAGAGCTAGGAGTAGGCAGAGGAGGCTTTGAAAGCTCGTGGACACGCCTTTGTTGAGGGTTACTGAAAAAGAAAGAAATGTTTTCGTTATTTTCATAAAACTTATTGAAACAATGAAACTTACTTTCACGAAGTTAGGAGCAAAATAGACAAGAATGCATAAAAACCTATGAGGTGCTCTTTAAATCCTTTCACCACACTGGTTCAAAAGAACTAGTGACACGAGTAAGTACCTAAGCTAGCTGTCACTATAATACTCACTTCGCTCTGGCCTAGGATCAGTGTCAGGCGTGAAGAAGTCCAGCCTGGCTGAGCTATTGTAAACTTTGTATACGCTAGCGCGACACGCCACCCGCATGCGACCACTGTGGAACAGCTCGCTGGTGACCTTCACCTCGGACTTCACGGTGCTCCAGAGCAGGCCGTTCTCTGACGGGTGTAGGCTGGTTTCTGTTGAACGGAGCTGGAACATGGGAAGACATTCTTTTAATTTGTGATTTTTATAATTCCTTAATCGAAGGGTGCCAACGGGACCCTATTACTACGTCTCTACTACCCCTCTGTCCGTCCATCTATCTGTTAGCGGACTGTATCTCATGAACCTTAATAGGTAGAGAGTTGACATTTTCAATTCAGTACTCTCAAACGGCGAAGGAAAACATCGCGAGGAAACCCGCGGCTTAGTCAGCACCGCACGTATTGACATGTCTTTCCTGTGAACAAGGCCGACTAAGCTGAGAGGATGGAAAGCCTACTCCATCATAATACGTTCCGGGTACTGCAGCGTCCCGTTTATGAAAGTAAAAGGTGCCTCCTGACGCTGTATAAATCATCTACTATAGATGGTAAAAGGACTTAGTTGACATTTTCACAGAGTGTTATGTTTTTTGTGTCTTTCAAATATTTTCTATTCTATTCTAAACAGAAAAAAACTTACAACTAATACAAATATAATCACAAAATCAAAAGAAGCAGTCGGGCTATCCATAAAGACCGTTGCAAACGGTCTATAGATAGCTCACCTGATCCAGCTCATCAGACGGTGGAAGCGTGCCCAAGACGCTGGCCGCATTGCCACGCTAAATTTCAAAACTGATCGGTTAAACCAATTCTATTTTAATGGGTCATACGTACTGGCTCCTCATTGATGTAGATGGTGAGGTTGGCAGCCGGCTTGGCTGGTGAGGAGGTGCAGTTGGCGCGGAGCACCTCGCCGGGCTGGTAGCGGTCCTTATCTGCCAACAGCACTGGACCTGACGACGGCGGCACTGGAACCAGATGGTGGAAAATCAGTTTCTATTTGAGTATGACGACCTCGGTGGCATGGCGGGCGAGTACTCGGCTGAGACGCAAGAGGCGTTTGTTCGATTCCCGCTGCTGAAGGAATATTTCTTCCGGGTCTGGGTATTGTTATAAGTAATTAAGTATTGTCTTTACAAAAAAAAAGTAGGTATATAAGTATTCTATCAGCCATTTGGCCATTTCCATAGTACAAGCCTTGTTTAGTTTGGGGCTAGATGGTGCTATGTGATATGTCCTCAAATATTTATTTATTGTCCACAGCCTAACTTCACTAGCAGCTGGGTATACCTTCCTTGATATATATGCTATCTACCGCAATTATGTGCTAGTCTAACCAATTCTAATTCTAATTAGGGGAACAAAGATTTGCACTGACGTCCTGTGGTGGGGTGTATTGTGCATTATCTCCCTGCTAACCCTCCACCAGCCAGCCCAACTCCTTGAAGTCTAGTCTAATCCATGAACGGTCTACGGCTTTTTCAAGGTCGTTTGCCCATCTTACTCCCAGAATTACTATATACATATCCTGCCATGCCATATATAGCTATCTCTAGGACTAATTGTCTCACTTCACCGTTCATCACATGACACATTTTCGGTCGGTGAAGGCATCACAAAATAGTTTTTTTTTTAACACAGCGCCATCTAGCCCCATTCTAAGCAAAGCTTGTAATATGGGAACCAGATGGGTGATATAATACTTTTATGCTTTTTTTTTGCAAATACATAATACTACAACACCCTGGAAAAAATATTTACAAAACAAACATTTTTTCCTGGAAGTATATTATTATCCAACATTAGATTGAATCTCTATAGGATGATTTTGAGAAAAATAATAGGTGTTACTATGGACATCCATAGTAACATGAATACATATTCACAAAAAAAAGCATAAATGTAAGTATTCTAATGGTCATATTTACAGTAACGAAATGCCAAATATATACCACGGTCGTAGGAGAGCTTAGAAAACTATATTATTTTATTGGTTGAATATAGGGTTTGTCCCAAAACCCGACTTGATTTCAGATTTCATTGCTCTTAAGTGATGGCGGAATATAAATCGAGTAGATTTTACATAAAGTTGTATGAAACCACTTGGACCTTTCTAATCTAAAGATAGAGAGAGAGAGAGTGTTGAGTAATGGCCGCTTCCAACATTTTACTAACGCATGACGTATAGATCATTACAATAGGAACGTTGTTATATTGAAAAAAAATTAAGGTGCTCCTCATTGTCTCCTTTTGTGCACTTGACACAATGTTTTCGAGCTATTTATCTACGACATGCTGGTTTCCTCTGGATATTTTCCTTCAAAGTTTGAATTTACAGGTAGGTACAGCGCACATAATTTTCGAATAGAAAAATTCATTGGTGCACGTCCGGATTCGAACCCACGACCTTAGGATCGGAAGGAGGGCCGCTACGACTAGACAACCAATGCTCTTAGTAGTATCTATAATATTGAACAGTTGCATGTAGCCCTAACTTTACTTATTTATAACAGTTTTACTTATTGTATAACATTTAGCACATTTTAACATGCTCTGCGTATTTATAGCTGAGCAATTTAGTATGTACGCGTTCAGTGAATGTCGTGTATTGTATTTACTAGCATTTGTTAATTAATGAGCAATCAATTAATATTTCGTCTCAATCTTACAAACTGTGCACTTTACAATGAAACTAATCGGTTCGTTGAGTTAAGTTCCGGACAAGTAAACTACTGGAAGCGTTTTAGCTCACAAAAATACCTTCAAGGTTTTATGACCTGGGTCCGACATATTGACATGCCCTCCGTAAGGGAATTTCGGAATTTCGACCGAAATTGTTAGATTCCTGTCTTAGTGCTCAGGGAAGCTCTGAGGAATTTATTACTTTCAGGTTTAATACATTTTAGATTGCTCCCGAAATTAGCACTCGATTTTTAGTCAGTTGGCAGAAGGCTAGTATTTTTGCAAATCTAAAATTCCAGAAAATAAACTTTTTTATTCAGCTGTGATTTATTTTAGCATGATTTGAAGAAGATTTAAAAGAGAAAAAAACAGGTCAAGTGGGAGTCGAATTCGCACACTCTTATATTTATTTTTTCCTTTAATCCTTTTATTTTATTTTTATTGTTAGTTGTTATAGCGGCAATAGAAATACACACTGAAAATTTTAATTATCTAATTAATACGGTTTATGAGATACAGCCCGCTGTTAGACGGACGAACGGAGAGTGGAGGCTTAGTAATAGGGTCCTTTGGCACCCTTTGGGTACGGAACCCTAAAAAATGTAGTTTTCTAGTGGATTTTTTGAGTTGTAACTGAGGCCTTGGCCCAGTAACAACAAACCATTGTAGAAATATTTTCTTTACAAAGAAATAATAAAATACGTACTGTAAAAACATCAAACGTTGAAAATATTGTTATAACATCAATGTGAAATGGTTTGTATTGTCATTTCCAGACAATCTACCCAAAATTAAATAGGAAACAATTATTTGGTTGACAAAGGAAGTACGCGCATACAATTGAACTGAAATGTTACATTATATCAGTATCTGTGTCAACAAACTTAATTATAACAACAATAATTGATATCTCTTTGAAAACTATGTATAAAACTCTTGCATTACTGACACTGACTGACTAGAAGCATCCCTGAAGCATGAAATATGGAGGGTATATACCTCTTATGGTGTAGAGGTGCACTAAGAAAGGAATTCCCGAAATTCAACTCCTAGAGGACGCAGCGGGAAAATAAAATTTGTATGAAAAAACTTACTTCTCTGCTGGACTGGGAGTAAAGAATAAAACAGAAAGCGTCCAGCTTCTCTCCCCGAGCATGTCGTAAAAGCCGGCTAAAGGATAACATTTCCCAACATGGGCCATCTATTATATGAGCGATGGGCTAGTCACCTATCACCATGGTTTTCGCAGTTGGGTTTTTGTTTTATTTTTTTAAATAAATAGGTTTAGTAAAAAAATCTATACGTATTTACTCTATTGAAATAATTAATAGGTTGTTTTTATATTGGCAATGCTTTACAAATATCCGTTTTTAAAATAATTATACTTAATTAATATACTTACTTTTGTAGGTATATTGTAACGAATAGGTAATTTTTAATACAATTGATCAAAAGAAATAATGATGTAATTATATATATATAATTATTATATTCCAAAGAAAATAATGTTGTTTCGCTAATGATAAGCTTCGCAATCCTGATAAATTGCCGAGCAAATAATATTTCTTTATTTATTCTATTTATGCGTAATTTAACTTGTTCGTTTGATCTTTAAACGAATAAAAACAGCAATGTTTGTAAACACAGCTAATGCTTATCTGATCTTAAGATTACTCCTGTAATACTTTATAGAGCGAGCGAAGATTTTGGCAACTTGGGCGATTTGGCGTTGTATTTTTGTATGTTTATAATTAAGTTTGTTATAGCATAACTTTCGAACCGTTAATCCAATCTTTATGAAACATAATAGGTCAAATATATTGTGCTATGAAAATTTGCTGGAAAGCAAATATATGAGTTTAATCGGTGAAGGGGTAGAAAAGATATTGGGTCACCGAGGGGGTAAAAAAGTTTTTACAAATATTTCGAGTGGGTGCCTGCCTGAATATTATTTGTTTTTAGAATATAAGAAATGAGTTAAATTGGTAACGTTGCCAAAATATTTCTGTAATGCGAATCGTCTCAACTACTTCTAAGGATCATTTCAATGCATCAGAAAACAAATCGGAAAACCAGAAGTTGGTACTTTTACTTACATAAATAAAGTGCGTATGTGCGAGATACTTGGCGCGTATGCAAATCTTGTGAACCGTGGACATCACGCATGAGATCTCTGCCCACTTATTCTGGATGACCAAACATACCGTAACGCGGGCACGTTTGTGGAATCACCGTGTTATCGTATTCTAATTTTGTATTGCAAAACCACGACGCGGCGCGTCACATATAAGTTACGAGCTGTCAAGTTTCGTTTGATCATCGAGGATAAGGGGGCAGTTCGGGGCGAAAAACTAGTATTATTTAGGTGAAAAGGTAACGAAACTCCAACATTCACGCTGCACATAATCTCAGGATGGATTTCCTTTTCTCACGAAAGTCTATTCCCTAAACGTGATTTTAATTTGAACCGTACTACTTTGTAATACGGCTTTAATTCATGTAAACAGGTTAAGTTCCTGGGTGTAACTTAGTTAGTCGATGCAGGTGGAACTTTTGATGTAGAGCATTGGAGAATGCAGAGCAAGTTAAGGTACTTTGCAGAGCTTCCATAATACGGAATAAACTTGCAAATATCAAATTACATACTTGGTGTTTTGATAATCAAATCATTATCCAACTTAAATATAATTTGACGTTGTTGCTTTGGAGCTTCTGTTTCACATATCCATAGAGTAGCATGTCTTAAAATAATGTTGTCAAGACTACACTAGTTTTTATGAAACAGAGGGTAAGTTTATAACTGGTTACTTTACGAACTACAGACAGACATATAGGTAACTAGCTGTAACCCGCGACGTTGTCTGCGTGTTAGAGGTTTTTTTAGAATGTTGTTTCAAGGTGTTACGAATACTAACTGATATTTTCGGAGATCGGGGATGGACATAAAAAATCTGGGAGCGAAAAAAGTCAACATCACGAGACATTCTCAGGCGGCCACCCATCTAACTTTTGGCCGCACACAACATTGTTTAATCTCGGTAGTAATAGGTTTCCCATACAAACTTTCATCCCTTATTTCAATAACTTCAGAATTATTTGTGCAAAAAGGTAGCATGTCCTTCCCCGGGATGCAATCTATATCCTTGCCAAATTTCATCAAAATCGGTTCAGCAGTTTAGGCGTGTAAAGGTAACAGACGGACAGACTCACAGTGTTACTTTTGCATTTATAATATAAGTATGAACTATGTACCTATTATAACTACCAACGTGTCACTGGATCTTTGTGAACCTCAAAGGCTCCTTTCGTGCACTTGACACACGTTTTCGAACTTTTTCGATTGAACGACATGCCGGTTTCCTCACAATTTTTTCCTTCACCTTTCTAGAATACTGGTATTAGTGCACATAAATTTTTCGAACAACCAAATCCATAGGTGCACGATCGGATTTGAACATGAAAAAATCAAGGTACTAAGTACATTTCTCTTGTCTAGTAGGTATAGGTGAAAAACATGCATGAAAAACTATCCATTTACATGTGTAGCTATCAGTGAAACGCAATGGAGTCACCATTGCGGCGCACGGGCACGCTACGCACGGATGCGTGGTATAATAAAAAAAAACTAGAATAGATGTGATTCTTACCTACAACATCAATAAAAACAGTTGTTATCTGCGTGGCGAAGGATGGCGAGTCGGCGGTGACTTCGCAGCTGAAGTTACCAGCGAGGGTGAGGTCCAGCCTCCGTAGCAGGACCTGCGTGCCGTTTGATCTGTTCATCTGAAACGTGATGAGAATAATTATATATGGCTACAATGTCACGGCAAATATAAATGGTTTTTGAACTATATGTCATGTCCATTGCCACTTTCGTTCAAAGTCGCTCAGAGTGCTATGGAAAGAGTTTCGGAGTTGAATGAAGGATAGGATCTAGTTGGTAGCGACCCCGCCTTCTGAGGTTCGTGGGTACAAATCCGGTCCTGTACCAATGGATTTTTCTGTGCAAAAAAATCCAGTACTTTTAAACGGTGAAGGAAAACATCTTGAGAAAACCCACGGCTTAGTTAGCTCCGCACGTGTTGACCATGTCTTTCCTATTGACAAGGCCGACTATGCTGAGAGGATGGAATAGATGCTGGGCAAGCCTACTCCATCTTAATTCGTCCCGGGCACTACAGCGTCCCGTTTGTGAAGGTAAAAGTTGCCTTCTGACGCTGTATAAATCATTTACTTAGGATGGTAAAAGGCCATGAGAGAGATTGTCACTTAAACTAGCATATTCTAGAAGGTATTTTGCGTGGAGTCACCATCCAGTTCCACTGCTCCAAGCTGAGGCCTCATAACATGCTGCCTAACTATGAGCTTTCATCCTATTGTAACATCACTACACAATTTATTGAGATTCCAGGTCAGCATAGACTCCAGGTCATAGATACTCACATCAACATAGATTCCTGGTAACCCAAACACCCTAGTATCTGGTTCCTCCATGGGCGTGTATCGGAAGAACTCGTGGTTCCCGCGGTACCACTTGACGGAGTACAGTGGCGCCCCCTGCATGTCTCGCGAGCAGATCAGCGCGGCTGTACCTCCTCGGATGACCACCTCCGGCTGGACCAACAGCATCACATCACGGAGACTTGTAACTCCTGGAAATATACAATAGACCATCTATATTTTACAATTCCTTTTTAAGGGTTTCGTACCTAAAGAATCCCAACGGGACCCTATTACTATGCCTCCACTATCCGTCCGTCTGTCTGTCCGTCCGCCCGTCTGTCAGCGGGCTGTATCTCAAGAATCGTAATTCTCTAGAGTTGTGCTCATTGTTTAGATAAATGTTTCCTAATTTAACCTAGTTTTATAAATCGCGCTATCTATCCGATCCTCTCTAGCGCTTCGCTGGAAGGGATTTGTTTAGTTGCCAAGAGGTAATACTAGTAACGCATATGTGCCAAGAGTCTGCTGGGTCAAACTATACATAAATAACACCGAACATATACAGAGTTCTGACCCCACACTAGGATTATTTGTGTCGTGGGTTTCAGAAACTACCAACAACGCAATGATAATCATAATAATCATAATCATAATCGGACGTCATCAGCTGAACTCGGCCGATCGAGTAATTCGATCGCTAAAAAGAATATAGTGCGTACACTACTACAATAGACATCGTCCGATTCCATCGAAATTTGATCGGTGAGCCGCTTGCTCGTTTGCCCCCTCTTCCATAAAAAAAAAGTTTCGCATGAACCTTGCATTCTTAATTTGCTTTTTCATTTTAGTAAGCTTTTGTTTGCATTTTGGTAAGCTTTTATGAAGAACTAGTTGCCGCCTGCGGCTACGCTCGCGTGGTACCCGGATAAAAAATAGCCTATATGTTAATCCAGTACATGTACTATGTATATTCCAAGTTTCATTCAAATCCGTTCAGCCGTTTAAGCGTAATTGAGGCACAAACATCCAAACATCCAAACATCCTTACAAACTGTCGCATTTATAATATAAGTAAGATTAAGGGGATTAATCACATCTGTTTAATAGAATCTTTAAATGGACTTTCGCAAAGTCTCGCCTGAATCAATTAATTATCAATTCAATGCACGGGAAATCTTGTTTTACTTAGGTAGTTGATTTGCTTAATTTGATACAACTTTGTAGTTTAATAGCCAAAAGGAAGAGGGTATTCAAACAACTTTTATTTTAGTAATAAAACGAGTTATGCGCCGGTGACAGCGTTACTTTTTTTACGTCTATTTTACGAGGTGTATTATTCAGCCTATTACTAATTCAGTTTACTTTATAGCTGTAAGAATGTAAAATTCAGATTTAACCGTTTTCCTGTTCATAAGAAGTTTTACGTTCGAATGCTCAGACATGGGCAAAATTCGAAAGAGGCACCATGCCCCTTTAGAACTTTGTCTATGTTGAACCCACAATAAAATAAATAAATAATTGTGGATATTTCACACAGCGCCTTCTAGCCCCAAACTAAGCAAAGTTTATACAATGAGAACCAGAGGGCTGGTAATAGTAGTAATGTGCAGAACATACAAACATTTCTCAAGCAGCGGGAATCGAAACCGCACCTCTTGTATCTCAGCTAAAGATGCAAGATACTCGCCAAACCACCGAGGTCAAATGAGGTCAATGTGGGAGCTAGCGCACTCGCAATTCTGAGACCTTTTACCATCTATAGTAGATGTATACAGCGTCAGGAGGCAACTTTTACCTTCACAAACGGGACGCTGTAATGCCCGGGACGAATTAAGATAGAGTAGGCCTGCCCAGCACCTATTCCATCCTCTAAGCTTAGTCGGCCTTGTCACAGGAAAGACATGGTCAATACGTGCGGAGCTGACTAAGCCGCGGGTTTCCTCACGATGTTCACAGTTAGTAGGTAGGTACTTTCATATTGAAATTATATAGAATAGCATAGATAATAATTTATTTTACGAGACAAGTTCTGCCATTACCTTCTCGAAATGTAACTCGTGGACTTGTAGGATTGTTCGGAGACCCAAACAGGAATATTCATAATACCCTTCTCTGCTGTCGACATGGAACCATTGGAATTGAATCGAGATATCCCAATCGAAACACCTAATTTATATTCGAATGAGAATGTTTCGAAAGCATGCAATGTTTTTCCAGCGGTTTTTATAGGGTGACAAAAAAGTACTTAAGAAAACTGTAGAGACAAAGGCTCTAGAGGTTAAATTAAAATAAAATAGTTGGGATACGTTCTATATTTTTTAAGTCGTAGACTATTAATATAAATTGATACTTAGTACTGGTGGCCTAGGTAGCGGTCCCACCTGCGAATCTGAAGGTCGTGGGCTGAAATCCAGTCGTCCAATGGATTTTTCTGTTCAAAAAATGTATGTGCGGCATACAACTCAAACGGTGAAGGAAAGAACCTAGAAGGTAAAAAAACATTTTGTCAAGTGCACGAAAGGAGCTTCGAGGCGCACTTTAAATCCTTTCACCACACTGGTTTGGAAGAACTAGGGACACGAATAGTAGTTGTAGTATTAGTAATACATCATGTAGCTTCCATGCGCGGTTTCGCTTGCGTTCTACCCGGATTTAAAGTAACTAACTAGCTATTCCAGGTCACAGACTATGTATATTCCAAGTTTAATCCAAAACATTTACGTTAAATAATAAATAACACTCTACCATTGTACCAATGATACCATTGTACTCGTTGTTACTGATACCCATGACACAAGGAATCCTAGTGTGGGATCAGAATTATGTATGTGTATGAATGTGAAGAAATGTTTGCATGTTCTACAAATATTAGTATACATTAATATTTGCAGAACATGCAAACATTTCTTTCACAGCGGGAATAGAATTCGCGCCTCTTGCGTCTCAGCCGAGCGATCGTCCGCCACGCCACCGAGGCAGGTAAAAAGCCATTTATTTTATCAGTAAGAAACAAGGTTATCTGACTTACAGATCCATTGTGTTTTTCGTTTCTGAAAGAATAATCTTTATAATAAAGCAATTTATCAAAATACAAAGCCTTACTTTTCCCACGGCGGCTTAGACCTTCCTGTTTATCGCTTGCAATACGATCCTACATTACCCTGCGCGTTTAAAAAGCGTAAGACAAGAACGCAGGACATTATTCTCTATCACCAAATGAAAATTGACAGCTCGTAACTTATTTATAACGCACCTCGTCGCGTTTCTGCAATACAAAATTTTCATATAAAATTCACAAACATACAGAATAAAGATAATAAAATAATATGATAAAAATAAATAAATATTTGCGGACATTTCCACACAGCACCATCTAGCCCCAAACTAAGCAAAGCTTGTACTATGGGAACCAGATGGCTGATAGAATACTTATATATATTTTTTTGTAAATACATACTTACAAGACATAATACCACAACACCCAGACGCGGAAGAAATTTTTGCAGAACATTCAAACATTTCTACCGTAGCGGGAATCGAACCCGCGCCTCTTGCGTCTCAGCCGAGCACTCGCCCGCCACGCCATCGAGGTCGTCAATAAATAACACACAACCTAACATACATAGTCCTGACCTCACTAGGGGTTCCCTATGTGGGACATCGTATTCAATACAAAATTACATCCCCGAAATTCGAAGTCATTAAATATCGCGGTGAAGGCCTATCTTCAATAGTTTATGGTCGAGTTCATCTTATCCACGTCTTTTACTATATATGTAACTACCCCACATTTCATCCCGTGAGAAAACCGGCATGTCTTAGAACCGTAGAAAGTTCTGTCCAGTGTACGAAAGAAGCCTTCAGTGCGCACTTTAAATACTTTCATCACACTTGTTCGAAAGAATTGGTGACACGACTACTATATAGATAGAACCCATATTTCTGAACTATTTGATGATACAAATGTTAAATCTAACAACTCTAGAAAATATTTGTATTTGAATTTTACATACATACATAATATCACGCCTGTTTCCCATAGGGGTAGGCAGAGATCACGGATCTCCATTTGCTACGATCTTGACATACTTCTTTCGCTTCATTCAGTTTCATAACTTGAATTTTATTATTTCGAAAAAATAACTATTTGTGTCAAGTGCACAAAAAGAGCCTTTGAGGCGCACTTTATACCTTTGCACCACACTGGCTTGAAAGAACTAGTGACACGTCTAGTAGTAGTAATAGTATCAGGGCTTGTTTTTTTTTCCTTTACACCTTGTAGCTGAATTCTCTAGAGATTCGAAAATATTTGGAACGTGAAAGCGGAGATGGAGGTCGCATGGATAAAATATCAGAAGAGGATCGGTTTGACAATTTGTTATGAAAAAAAATACTTGATAAATCGTACGTAATTCCAGCCTAAACTGATAAACTGTACAGATGGGTTTTGATAAGTTAAAAACCCATCTGCACAGTCAAACCTGTCTGGTATACCCTATCTATGGCCTGCTCAAAGCAGGTACCTGTTACGCCCCAGCAAGTATGGCTGCCTTGATAAGCTTATTATGTCCCGTCCATTGCCCAACAACCTAATTCCTATTTATTTCGGTATCCTGTCTCACGGATTTTCTCGTTAGCCAAATAATTATGTAATTACTGGCCCGGACCTGTCTTCCGACACTTCGCTCTCGTGTTTCTCACGTAATCAATAGAATCAGGGTGTAACCTATTTATTTTGCTTTATTGGAATCTATTAATAGACAAAGGTAATATACGCTTATGTATTCAGATGTATTGTACATATTATAACGCGCGTATCCCTAACGGGGTGGGCAGAACCACAAGTAATCATAAAATAACTTGCAGCCACTTCTGATCCAAGACTCCCAAGATGGATAAGGTGAACCATGGTGACAGGTGATCATCCCATCTCCCATATAGGTTTATCAAGTTGGAGAGAATACTAGGTACTCCTTAGTCGACTTTTACAACATGCTCGAAGAGAGAAGCAGCTGGACGCATTCTATTGTTCTTTACTCCCAGTCCAGCAGAGAAAAGGTGTATTGTGAAGAGAAAAAAGTAAATAGTGAAAGAAAAACAGGAAATATTTGTGGGCATTATACACAGCGCCATCTAGTCCCAATCTAAGCAAAGCTTGTACTATGGTAACCAGAGGACTGATAGAATTAAATACTTATATACTTTTTTTGTAAATACATACCAATACTTAACATTACAAGACCCAGACCCGGAAGAAACATTTGCAGAACATGCACACATTTTTCCCGCAGCGGGAATCGAACCCGCGCTTCTTGTGTCTCAGCCGAATACACGCCCGCCACGCCACTGAGGTCGTCGATACATTTACATTAGATACATAAAATATCAATTTATTTACCGAAAAATTGTTTTCTTAGAATCACTATAAATACATCCATCTTCCTGCGTCAACCGAATTCAATAGATTCCCGCCGTGTTTACAAACATGATTTATAGAAAATACACAAGGAACTATCCAAAGATGTTTACAAACGATCTAAAGATAGCTCACTTTTTCATTGTATGAGAAACTTAAATATCGGATATCAGTCTGTAATTCACGATTTTCAGAGGCCACAATAATTCTTCGTTACGTCACCATCTAATTAGAAACCTTTTAGGCGGGATGGCGAACGAAATCACGATCCAAGCCGCTAACAGCTTCGCCCCATCCCATTATTGAATCTCTGGAGGATCGCAGAGACATCGTAGAGGGTGCTACGAGTGTGCTACGCCGGAGACGATGAACAGTCACTGACGGAAGCACAAATTTTATGTGAATAAAACCCAAAATACACTGCTGATATTCCAGGTCAAAAAATCATGGATGAATTGATAGGAGAACATAGAAGATGGAAAAAAGCATGGTCAATACTCCAATGCTCGGTTCCAATATACTATTAACGGATGACGGATAGCTCATTACCATAGCAACGTTGTTTTTTCTGTCAAAATAATACGTTTATAAACTAAAAACAAAAGCGACTTCAATGAAAAATAAGGCAAAACTTTTTGGTAGTTGGCGTTTAAATATGTCAGGATGTCTGTGGCCGGCGGCACTCTTTCTAATAAAATTGAGTAAAATAAACTTTTGCTCAAGAAAACCACAAACAAAAACGTCATCTGTGTAGATATTTTTTTGTTTTTGTTGATATTTTCAAAGAAAGCTCAATCAATTTCTATAAAATTTATATAGGTAAAACCACCTCTGAAGAACAAAAAAGAATCATCAAAATTCATTCATAGTTGGCGGAATAACCTCGTAACAAACATACAAAAAAAACATAATCGAATTGAGAACCTCCTCCTTTTTGAAGTCGGTTAAAAAAATGGCGATTTTCAGCAGATTAGTCAGCTCCGCACGTATTGACCATGTCTTTCCTGTGGACAAGGCCGACTAAGCTGAGAGGATGGAATAGGTGCTAGGCAAGCCTACTCTATCTTATTTCGTCCCGGGCACTACACCGTCCCGTCTGTGAAGGTAAAGTTGCCTCCTGACGCTGTATAAAGCATCTACTATAGATGGTAAAAGGCCTTAGTTTTAGATCGATGCTCTAGTAATGAACAGTGAAATGGAAAGCTCACGAGTCAGCTAAGCTCCATTAAATATTGTTACTCCACAATTCGACACCAAGCACCTATTTCGTTACCGTTTTATCGATAACATACCTACGCAGGGAAATTCTATTTTCCGCTACATTACACAGGTCAATTCAAAGACCCCTGTTCTTAGGTCCCGGGCAAATAGTCCAGAATTTTGAAACTTATTTTTAGGCTTTTAAAGCTCAAAATCCTTTGTTTCCGTGCAGGTAATTTTATGTGAAGTTTTCGTCGTCACTTTAAATTATGGTCATTGAAGGTTTAGAAGTTCGCTGGAGTTTTGTATTTTATTTTTATTAGAATTACGTACTTTACTTATACAAGTACACAGATGCTAAACGAGGACGAGGATTTTTAACAACTTTGGGAAAAAAATTGTAAAAAATTTTGGAATTCTTGCGAAAATTTCTTCAATTAAGAAAATGATACTCGTAATATAACAACGGTTTCAGTTTATTATGTTTGGTAAAGTGTAATAGAATTAGTGCACGGCTAAAAGGAGTAAGTAATGTTACATATTACCATGCTTTTTCGTATACCTATTATTAAAAAATATATCCAAATGTGCTTAACAGAATTTTTTGTATTTCTCGTGTCACGCGATTATTTCGAAGCAGTAGGGTGAAATAATTAAAGTGAGCCTCAAATAAACTTTTTTCATGCATTTTATTTTTATAATAATCGTTATCTACAAAATACAACTTTTCACAACAAAAAAAGTAAGTAAGTTCGTAGAGCTAGTGGCCAGATCCAACTCTTGTGACGAAGTTTTTAGGCCGCCTAAAGGCCTCCGTTATGGTTTAACGACTTAAAAGCCAGCTCGTAATGCCACTTGCGGTCACCCATCCCAATAGTGACCTCGCACAACGTTGCTTAACTTTAACGATCAATCAAGAACGTCTGAGCAAGCTATGTCACGAGCGCTTCACAACATAAAACCGGTCAAGTGCGAGTCGATTTCGCACACAAAGGTTTTCATACCATCGTACATGTACACAAATGTTTCTTCTATGGGGTACCTATTTTGTTTTTATATTTGTTGTTATGTGAGTAAGTGAGTGCGGAGATGACGAGTGATAGGAGAAATTGGAATAGGGAAACGTGGTGTGCCGACCCCACCAAGTGGGATAAGGGCAGGAAAATGATGATTTGTTGTTATGTCCATGTCTAACATAACATAACAGACATGGTCTCTGACCGAGTTACAGAAGTCCAAGCTCAAGATTTGCCAGAGGGCAATGAAACGCAGCATTCTTGGCCTAAAACGCATCGACCTGGTGCGGACGCATTGCCGACGTGGGGAGCAAATCAGCTAAGCTCAAGTGGGACTGGGTGGGCCACGTTAGTAGGATGCATCCCGAAAAGTGGGCAAGGATGGACTCCTTAGATGTCTGAGAAGGCATTGGCGCCACGATCTCAACTGCTTCGACAAGCAGTGGTGGGACATTGCAAAAGACCGGCATAAGTGGAAACAAATGGAGGAGGCCTTTGCCCAGCAGTGGGACAGTATAGGCTATGTAAAAAAAATGTTGTTATAGCGGCAAGACAAATACACACTCTATGATTTCAACTCTTACTATGAGATACAGTTCGCTGATGGACAAGAGGCTTAGTAATAGGGTCCCGTGGCGCCTTTCAGGTACGGAACCCTGAAAAGACAAAAACATTTTAATCCTCCAAACTCTTTAAAACTAATTAACCCCAGGTAACACGTAATCTGAAAATATGTTCAGCGTCTCTTCATCCCCGTTATCCGACAATTTAAGTTTTGAAAACTACCCTCAAGTTGGTGCTAGTTAAACGTTAGTTAAACGCCGCCTAGGCCCTGGTGGCTTAGGATGGCGCGAGTGCAGGCGAGTACACAAGCATAAGCGATAGCGATTTAAGTTTTTAGCTGTGAATGTACTACAGTTGGAAAAAAACCTCCAGTTTTCTCCATATGTAAAACGAACACACTTACTGTGTGCTGTCCTGATAACCTGATGTATGAAGTTACCCAATTATGAACTGAGTTACTCAATCTTATTTTACTTAAACCCGTCACATCTGCACTTTAGCACTTTTTCTTTGGTTCCTCAAAGTGAAAACAAAGAAAAAAAACGATTAAAATAAATTGAAAAATCTTTATTATTTGTATCTTTTGATTTAAATCTCGGGAACCATACCATATTTTCAGATAAGTTTTACTTTGAAAGGTAGGTAATAACATTTTTTTAGTTATAGAAACCAATGTTTTGATTTATTTTGTAGTTTTCTTGTTATTAGCGATTATTTGATTTGACGGGTTAGTTGATTCCAATTTTTTGCGCGGTCTCACTCTCTGTCCTTCTTTTACACACTCGAAATCCGTAGCGCTATCTCTTTCAAAATCAGTTTAGACGCAATGGTATGATAGCCTCTTAATGTTAATCTTATATTATAAGAATCTTTGTCCTGACTGACTGACTGACTGACTGACTGACTGACTGACTGACTGACAGACAACGCACAGCCTAAACCGCTGGACGTAGAGACTTGAAATTTTCAGTGTAGGTAAACCTTGGTACGTAGGGGTGTACTAAGAAGGCATTTTTCAAAATTCAACCTCTAAAGGGGTGAAAAGGGATGAAAACCTGGAATCAATTTTTGGTCTAAAACTGCACATAACCTATATCAAATTAAAGAGCCGATTTTTCTCATTTAGTTGATGTCATAATTACCTGTAAATTCTTTATTTTTGGCATGTTTTTCATGAAAAATAGAATACTTTTATTTTGACATATTATGACAGCGATGATACCTCAGAACAATAAATACATGATAGGTACCAAAGATTACTAATAGATGATACAAAACATATGTAAAAGGAACTGTCAATGTCAAATTACCTGTGAAAGGAAGCATAAATCTTCTTATATTATAAGAATCTTTGTCCTGACTGACTGACTGACTGACTGACTGACTGACTGACAGACAACGCACAGCCTAAACCGCTGGACGTAGAGACTTGAAATTTTCAGTGTAGGTAAACCTTGGTACGTAGGGGTGTACTAAGAAGGGATTTTTCAAAATTCAACCTCTAAAGGGGTGAAAAGGGATGAAAACCTGGAATCAATTTTTGGTCTAAAACTGCACATAACCTATATCAAATTAAAGAGCCGATTTTTCTCATTCAGTTGATGTCATAATTACTTGTAAATTCTTTATTTTTGGCATGTTTTTCATGAAAAATAGAATACTTTTATTTTGACATAATGACAGCGATGATAGGTACCAAAGATTAGTAATAGATGATACAAAACATATGGAAAAGGAACTGTCAATGTCAAATTACCTGTGAAAGGAAGCATAAATTATTACTGGTCTAATAAGTTTCTAATCTTGATTATTCATGGAGTTCTGACGTAATTCTACGTCTGAAAACTAGATGTCGCTGCTAATTCTGATCAAATTTTGACGCGCTATCGTTGCGTTTTGTAAAGTTTACCTTAACCATGGGCGCCGGCAAGGGGGTGCCAGAGGGTGCACTTGCACCCCTTGGGAATCTCGGTGTAGGGTCTGTTGCGGACCCTCAACATTACTATGATTAAATTGATTAGACCGGGAAATGATGATAATGAAAACGACCGCACGTTGCCGTAGTGAGTTTAAAACTGATTTATTGTGTAATAAGTAATGCTAAAGCACAATGCATTTTGCTGAATGTGCGGGTTGGCCCGTACATGCTCCCCGCAAGAGAAAATAAAAGAAAAAGGGCCAAAAAATTACAAAAATAAGGATATAAAACTAAGTCTTAATTTGACAGATAATGATTGATTGATTGATCTTATTAACTAGAGTTAATGTTTGTTAATGCACTGGAATCACAACGCGGCATGACAGGCGACGTTGCCTTATTGACTCGCGCACTAACACATTGATACACTACACTATCACTGATTGATTGGTGAGGAGGCTGGGGGAGCGCGCTCACCGCGGGCGCCGGCGCCGTGGTCGGTGCTGCTGCTGCCCGAGCCCGGAGCGACCACGCGCCGCGCCCGCGGCGACACCACCACACGGAGCCCGCCAGGACTCCCAAGCCGATGACCACGTAGATTACAGCATAGTGGTGGATGTCGTGATATGATATGCTTGATGATGTCGCTTCGTTCTCTTTCAGGACCTTGATCTGTTCGTCTATGTCCCGCATCTCTTTTTGCTCTCTCTCAACATTTTCCATTGATTCTTTAGGTATAGAGATATTTATAATATGATTGATAGGGGCAATCACAGGGGCTCGGATATTTGGTTTGATATACATCTCACTTATTTTCTGGTCGTGAGCAATGATTTCGAATGTGTCTGTTTTTATAACGCAACCATTATCTACAGCAAGTATACCGGAACGTGTCAGCTGATGCACTGTAACTTGATCGCTGCACATCGTTCTAAGTTGACATTGATTACAGCAAAAATAAATGTAATTGTTTAAGGAATGACTTTCCATCCAAATGTTCTCACAAGGCTTGATTGATGTTTCACATGCTGCATTCTTCCTTTGACAGAATTCCTTATCTCCGTCGATTCGGTAGACAGGTTTGCTTGTATGACATAAGTATGTTCCTTCATCAGCTACTAGACATGATTGTAGTCCGCTTTCTGATAGGGTTATATATGTATCTTTTTTCAAATTGATTGCTACGTAATTTGATATAGGTTTGATGGTTATCATGCTGCTTTGTTTTTGCTCAGGAATTGGTATGATTTTAAATATTTCAAAGAAATCTCTGCTGATTAATGGTATTCGTAGTTCAAAGATTAGGAATTCAGTGATTATTCTTGCTTTACATGAGATAAGTTTGAAGATTCTCGCTAAATCGACATGAATGTTGTTAATAGGTAGCATGACGTCATTTGAGACATGGCTTGATATAATGCTCAGTTGATCTTGTAGTTGTTTTGATGTTATTAAATAGGGACTTAATCGTCCATGAAACGTGTCAGTGATTGTGTCTAGCAACATTCCTTGTAGGTGTTTGATATTTTGCAATAGATTGCTTGCTACTATCGCTCCCATGTTGAACTCGTTTGATAGTTGGATTTCAGTTTTCAGAAGTCCTTGTGTTTTTTCCGCCTGTAGAAATTGTTGATGAATGATCTTGTACTGTCGAGACGTTGTATTTTCAATACGTTTAAGTACATTAAATTCTGCTTCTATGATGGACGTTTGATTTTTTGATAGAGTCGAAATATGCTGCTGGTTGTCTCGTAAGAGTTGTATGTCTCGCTTGTACTGTTCTGCGTATCTGCTGTCGAGTACGCCGAATAGCGAGTTCGCCAGATACCCGACACCATCAATAAGGCCCCGGCGCTTCCTCGCAGGGCGCGTGCCGCTTTGCTGATTAAGAAGTAGTTGATTGTTATAATCTAACTCATTAAGCTCGTACCGCAATTGTAACAATATCGTATTACAATAAGCGTTATCTTCCATTGTTTGACATAAGCGCTCCAAGACGATTGTTGATTTATTGAGTGCCGTAATTCCTTCCCAATAGGGTTGCATTTTGTAGTAAGCGACAAGTTTCCACTCATCGCGTATGATATTCATGTTTGATAGTTTATCGAAATAGAGATGCTGATTTTCTCTAAAGTTCGTGACGTTCAGCGCGCATTGGGATGTGGTTATGATGCTGAGAAAAATGACCAATGACGCGAACATTGTTGATAATTTGATGCGTGGTTTTGATATTGATGGAGTTGATTTCTGCTCGTTTTGTTCATGATTTTTCACAGGTAGAATCGATATCTTGGTTACTGGACGTTTAAGAAATCCATTTTTGGTCTTTAAGGTCACGACTCGTACGTGTGAATCTGCTCCCGGATGTAACTTGATAATCCTTCCCATTAACCATTTTCCAGGTGGCAAATTAGCGTCGTGGATAATAACTACGTCATCCAAATCGATGTTTTTGCTTGCTTGCTTCCATTTGCTCCTTGCTGACAGCTGAGTGAGATACTCACTTCGCCATCTTTGCCATAGATCTTTGACAATTTTTTGTGTTAATTGCCACCGAGTTCGTAGGTCTGTTTCCGTCTCGTAAAGAGTTACGTTGGGCGTTCCTGTGAGAAAATGTGCTGGAGTTAAAAAGTTCATCTCATCGGGATCCTCTGATATCGGACATAATGGACGCGAGTTTAAACATCCCTCGATTTGAGCTAAAACTGTATACAGTTCTTCATAGGTCAGAATTTGCTCGCCTATTACTCTTTTGAAGTGATGTTTAAAGCTTTTTACAGCCGCCTCCCAGAGCCCCCCGCCTGTTGGCCAGAGGGGTGCATTAAAATGCCATTTGATCTCCATGCTTAACACTTCTGCTTGTACTTCATTGCTTTGTAATGCTTGTTGTATTTCTTGATATTCTAGCTGTAGGATTCGATTAGCTCCGACGAAGTTACGGCCATTATCGCTGTAGATGTGGCATGGCGTACCCTTCCGTGCTGACATTCGGCGTAGTGCTGCTATGAACGCCGATGTGCTAAGGTCGGAGACTAACTCGAGGTGTACCGCCTTCGTGGCCATGCACACGAAGACAGCCACATATCCTTTTGTGCTTCTGATTCCACGTCCTTTGCTTGATTTTAAAAAGATATGCCCGGTGAAGTCTATTCCAGTGTGCGTGAATGGCCTTGATGGGTTACTTCGTGATTCCGGTAAATCTCCCATGATTTGAGCTTTCATTTCGGGACTATGCTTGGCGCATGTAACACAACGTCTGATGCGAGCTTTAGTAGCTCTGTTGCCTCCCAATATCCAATATCTTTGTCTGATAAAGCTCAACGTCAATCTTGCTCCTCCATGCAGCATGGTAGAATGTGCGTCATCAATGATCAATTCTGAGAGACGTCCACTGTGCTGAAGAATGATTGGATGCTGCATGACATCACTAATCTGCGCGTGCTGTAATCTTCCTCCCACTCTAAGAATACCATTGTCATCTAAAAATGGATTTAGGTTAATGATTTTGCTTTTTGCTTGTATTTTGCTATTTTGCTTTAAATTGCTTATTTCTTGTGAAAATTGCTCTTCCTGTTCATGCTTGATAATTTTTTGCTTTGCTATTTTTATTTCCTCTAACGTAAGGATACCTTTTTGCTTCTTGCTTGATAAAAAACGATATACCCATGCTAGTATACGCGTAATTTTCTGTATTGAACTATACTTGTTCAATAGTTTGCTAATAATGCTTTCTTCATGCTTGATAATGTTATGCACTTGCTTTTGTGTTTTGATTTCTGCTTCAGTTACGTATTTTGCTTGATTTTCTTCTTTTTTGGGGCTGTAGGTAGGTAGCCACGAAGGTCCTTGCCACCACAAAGAATTTTCACGCAACTGAGCCACCGATAGTCCTCTGCTCGCACTGTCAGCGGGGTTTTCCTTTGTTTTAACGTATCTCCAATCGCTGGCAGGCATTTTTTCAGTTATTTGGCGTGTCCTATTTGCTACAAAGGTTTTCCATCGGCCTGGTTCGCCTTGCAGCCAGCCCAGTACCGCCGTAGAATCACACCATCCATAAACTTTGATATTGTATCCGCTTAAACACTCCTTGACCTTGGTCATGAGTTTTGATAGTAAAAGCGCACCGCATAGTTCTAGGCGGGGCAGCGATACATTTTTGTTTGATGGTACCAATCTTGATTTCGCTGCGACCAGTGTGATCTTTGATTCATTGCTTTCTTTGCTTTGTATTTTACAGTAAATAACGGCTGCATAGGCTTTCATTGATGAGTCACAAAAGCCGTGCAGTTCGATAGTACTTGATATTGATATACCTAACCATCTTGGTATTTCAAACTGATCGATGTTTTTTAATTCATCTTTGATTCTTGTCCACTGATTCAAAATGTTTTCTGGTATCTCCTCGTCCCATTGAATGTTTGATGCCCAAACATTTTGGAAAAGGATTTTGAGACTCGTGGTGATTGGCGCTATCCAGCCCAAAGGATCAAAAATTTTTGAAATGTCCGAGAGTATTGTTCTTTTAGTGACCTTCTCGTTTGATGACTCAATTTTTGATGTGAATGTAAATTGATCTCCCACAGGATTCCATCGAAGTCCTAAGGTTTTCGTGGATTCTGCTTGCTTAAAATCCATAACTTTTTGTTGTTGATCTGCTTTATCATTTAGTAACTCAGTTTTGTTTGAGGACCACTTTCTCAAATTGAAGCCCCCTAGCTTCATTACAGTATTCAGATCGTGTTGTAACTTTTTTGCTGAAGTGATGGTATGACTACCGTGTACCAGGTCATCCATGTAAAATGACTCTTCGATGACCGAAGAGGCTTCTGGGTACTTGTCACGTTCGTCCTTTGCTAATTGTTTTAATGTCATCATGCTCAAAAATGGCGATGCTTTCATTCCATATGTAACAGTGGTACACTCATACTCCTGCAGACTCTGATGATGTTCGTCTCTCCAAACTATTTTTTGCAACTTCCGATCAGCTGGGTCAACCCAAATCTGTCGAAACATTTTTTCAATATCTGCTGTATACGCGATTTCGTATTGTCTCCACTTCAATATTAATGATTGAAGGTCCTGCTGTAAATTGGGTCCTTTTTGCATAAGATCATTCAAACTTTTTCCACTTGATGTTTTCGCTGAAGCGTTAAATACTACGCGTAGCTTCGATGTCGTAGCATCCTCGCGTAGCACACAGTGATGCGGTAGGAAACATTCCAGTGTCGGCTTACATGACGATTCCGATAACTGCATGTGACCTAATTCTTGATACTCATTTATAAATGATTTATATTCGTTTGAAATATGTTTGTTTTTTGATAGTTTTTTCTCCAACTGAACGAATTGGGCTATTGCCTTTGCTTTCGACTGCCCTAGTTCAGCTGCTAAGTTCTTTGATAAAGGAAGTCTGACCTGATATTTTCCATCTTCTACGCGTTTGGTTGTTTCTTGATAAAAACGAATACATTCCAAATCGTCTGATGAATAAGATGATTCTTCAGTTATATCTTCTAACTCCCAAAACTTCTGCATTTCGCTGATGTTGACTTGTACAACGTTGCATTGCAGAGTTTTGGTGCTCCCGCATAATATCCATCCTAGTCGGGTCTGCTGTGCAATCAATGCTGTCTGATCTGATCGACATATACCTTCCAAAATGATATTTGAGTATATGTCTGCTCCTAACAAAATATCGATAGGACGACTAATATTGAAGTCCGGGTCTGCTAGTTGGATGTTTTCTAAATAATCCCATGATGGTTTAGAAAACGTGCTGCTTGGTAAATGCTTCGTAAGATTTTTCATGATGTACGTATCAGTGCTGAAATGATAATTATTGCTAATTGGTGTACAATTGATATTAATCACTCCCTTGCATGTGTTATCTTTCGCTCCTATGCCGCTGATTACGCCTTTGCATCTTTGGCGCGGTAATCCTAATTGTTGTGCGGCATTTTCAGTGATCAGAGAAGTCTGTGATCCCTGATCTATTAGAGCCCGCATTGTCTGATAAGTGCCATCAACTTTCTGAACTTTGAACATGGCCGTTGATAACAGAATTTCAGGTGTCTCATTCTGTTGAGCCATGTGTGAGTTACTATTACGCTGACTTGAACGTGTGCTAGTTTCATTTTGATTTGTATTTTGTTTGTACATGTCATGAAGTATCGTATTATGACATTCTTCACATTCGCGGCAACGCTTTGTAGAGAAACATTCATTGCCTTTGTGATCATAAAGACAATTTTTGCATAAATTGTATTTCTGCATGCATTGCTTCTTGCTTGTCGGCGACATTTCTAAGAACCTTTTGCAATAAAATATTCCGTGTTCACCGCTGCAAACAGGGCATAATCTTTGGGAATGGAATGTTTTACTTGAAGTTGATTGCGAAATGTCTTTGTTACTTTGATATGATTGTTTATGATCGAATGATTTTCGAAGGCTAAAGTTTTTCGTTGATTTTTGTTCTTGTTGTTTTTGATTGCTATTTTCTTGCTTTCTTCTGCTAGACTCCATGCTCGTGAATTCGTTCTCTAAGAAAGTAAGAAGTTCTGATAGGACAGGTATTTCTCGAGGCTGCTTGACTGATTTCATGTACTCACTGTGCGTGTCACTGTCCAATTTTTGACACAGGATATGCACAATTAGTGGGTCCCATGACGTAACATCAACTCCCAGATTTTTGATAGCATTCAAAGTTTCCTGCGTGGTATCATGAATGCGTTTGATGTTAGCGACGGATGCTTGTTGAATCACCGGTAGGCTCATCAGGATATTTATGTGAGATGAAAGTATCATTCTTTTGTTATTGTACCTTTGCTGAAGTATGTCCCAACAAATGCTGTAATTGTCGGAACTGATATTTAAGTGCTGTATGAGGCGTTCAGCTTCTCCTTTCACCTTAGATTTCAAAAACTGCATTTTATGCGCGTTAGATAGAAAGCTGTTGTTGTGAATTGCTTCGGTGAAAAGATCCTTGAAGCCAATCCATTGATGATAGTTTCCGTGAAAGTTTGGTACTTCCATCTTTGGAGTAGTCTTTTCTTTATGAGACATAGACCAAAGTTTGCTATTGAGAGCTTTCTTCATGTCCTTGTACGTTTTCTCGTGCTCCGAGAAAGTACTCTCGTATTGCTCATTGCTACTGTCCATTTCACTGTCTAATTCCCAGTGAACTTTATCAATAAGAGACCATCTGAATTCTAAATTCTTGAGAATATCTTCAAATTCCCATTTCTCCGTGATTGTATCTATGTTAATGCTAGAAACCGTTCTTGCGAAGGCTTTGAAGTTAGTCATTTGTTTCTTGACTAAATCGTCCGTTTTGCTGGTGACACCCTGAGATTTTGTAAATATCTCAGGAAGATCTGCTGATTTGCTTGTTGAAGGAATGTCTGCTAGTTTACTCCCTAAAGGAGTTCCCGGTCTTATTATTGATGCTGTTGGAGTTGTCGAAATCTTCTCCCGTACTGATAAATAAAATTCTTTTGCTTGCTGATAATGATTGCTTACGAAATACTCATTGCTCTTTTCAGGAAATCGCATAAGTTGATCATGATTTGTTTTGTATTCCTTCCAATAACTATCTAAAGTATCTATACGTCTTTTGATATAATCTGCTGTTTTACGATCCGGCCCATCTTTTTTAAAGTTTGAGAGGAGCGTATTTATTCCGTCTACGATCTGCTGCTGATTGATTAAAAAATCATCCATCGTAGACATCTTGATAAATTGCTAAGATCGCCAATGTATAAAAGGAAAGATCTTACTTGATTGCTCTGCTGAAGTTGTTTGATGATGATGAACCTGGTGGTCTGCGCTGACCCCGGGCTCGTTGCTAAGTCACCAGAAGACTGCTTGCCCAGTGGTGACTGCTCCTGGTGGCTGCTACCAGACCAGGATTTGCTAATGATTTTTCTCGGCGGCTAAAGCCGGCCAAGGCTTGATGCTGCTTGTCTTGGTAACCAATGCTGTACCAAGGCGATGCTGAACGTCACGGCGGCCAATGCCAAGCCAGTGACGGTATGATGATATGCTCACTGATGTTCACTGATATGCTAGCTCTTTAGCAAGTTCACTTACACGAACACTTTTGTCAAAAAAAACACTCGCGTTACATGATCCCGCTTTCCGAAACTCGAAGGACCATTATGTATGCTGAATGTGCGGGTTGGCCCGTACACTCGGGATCAACAGGAATTATTGAAACTGTATTGCGCTTTCTCTGTTAAGTTCATCCATCCCATTTATGCTGGTGCCATCTGGTGTAGAGTAGCGGTACTTTAAAGGGTGCGTTCAGAGAAGTAATGGAAATCGATTAATATCGATCCCGGTACTCCTGGCCCACCAATTTAGAATTTTTAAATTTGGATCGTCGTGAACAAATAGGTTTGAGCCGTGACGACTGGATACCTATATAATAAATTCATAATGAATAGTCAGAAATTTGTAAATGTCTCAAACATTCAGACTAAAATTTCATCTTTTTATTAACAATCATATACGGCAAAGATTGTAAGAAAACTAAAATCTGCACCACCTGGAAATTATTTCTGCCGGCGCCCATGACTTTAACTCTAAAAATTTTTACTAAATTCACCGAAATTTCTTAATTTTTAGATTTAGGTATGTTTGTTACTCTTTCACGCAAAAACTACGGAATATACTTACATACGATTATTCATATTCGTTCGCTAAAGTTAGCCATTGCTTAAAGTTAGCCCTGTCACTGTTTGTCATTATGAAATGGTAAGAGATGGCAATACTTTAGTCATCGTTTAGCGTACACTATAATATTATAATGATTATTGAGGATAGTAGGTACCTACGTGTGCTGGAATGGGACATAGGGTACTTTTTATCTGGGTACCGCGTGAGCGAAGCCGCGGGCGGCTGCTAGTGTGATATACGATTTATGACGAAATAAACAAAATTAACCGCCTATGCTTATGCTTTGAGCCAAGCTAGTAACACAATTGGTGGTGCTTTCAGTGTAATTTCTGTAATTTCTTGCTCAAGCCAGTTCGATGCGTGTACAAACTTTAACCATCTTTTTACCCGACTTCGTGAAGTAATAGGAGGGTTATGCCTTGGCCTTTTGCATTGTGAATTCATTCGTAGTCTAAATTGTATAAAAGACATCGCTGTGATTGAAAATACCTTAATTAATGAACTTAATATTGTGTTAGTAGGATAATACAGCAGTGAAATACCAGAGCACCTAAAAACTAGAGTTAATTCTAAGTTGCAGTTCACGAACAAACAAAGATTTCATTCGTAGCACCGGTTTAAAAGTAGCCTACGCTATGCCGGCATCATGACGACCTCGGTGGCGTGGCGTGCGAGTGCTCGGCTAAGACACAAGAGGCGCGGATTCGATTCCCGCTACGGGAGAAATGTTTGTATGTTTGTATTGCAGAAGCAAATATTTCTTCCAGGTCTGGGTGTTTTATTATTATGTATTTAAAGATCTTGTGGCAGTGACCCCGCCTTTCGATCCTACGATCGTTAAAATCAGGTCGTGCATCAATAGGTTTTTCTGCTCGAAAAAATTATGTGAGCTGTAACAGTACTATCAAACGGTGTAGGAAAACATCAGGAAACCGGCATGTCATAGAAGCTAATAAGTTAGAAAACATGTGTCAAAAATGTCAAGGCGCTTTTAAGGCGAACTTTGAATCCTTTCACCACACTGGTTCGAATGAACTAGTGACATGACACGACTAGAATATAAGATATAAGTTCTAAGTTGCAGTTCGTGAGTAAACAAATTCTATCCGAAGCCGAAATAAGCGAATCTGTCGCCTAGTTCCGAATAAGCGAAACAAGTGGGAACCGACGCGACTCTCATTAGGCTTCGTTTGCACTCTTTGTAACTACTAACTAGTGTGAGTAATTCGATAAACACATATCTTGCTATCATCATCATCTTCCTACCCTCATCCCACTCTACGTGGGGTCGACACAGCATGATCTTTGGATCATGCTGTAAAAGTTTTGGCTAAGGTGTTTTATGACCGGTCGCCTGCCTGACGTCAACCCTCCTTGGGAATACTTATTGTATCTCATCATGTTGGAGGATACTATCCCTTAGTCGACTTTTACGACATGCTCGGGGAGAGAAGCAGCTGGACGCACTCTATGTATCTTTGCTCCCAGTCCTACAGAGAAGTTAAAGAAGAAGAACACATCTTGCTATAATATCTTGAATTATAAGATCTTGAGAAATAAGAAATGGGCTAGCCATGCATGCAGAATGGATAGCAGTCGATAAGCCAAAATATTAACAGAGTGGATACCAAAAAATGAAACAAGAGGAAGAGGTCGACCCGAAAAACGATGTTTAGATATTTTCATGAAGAAAGCAGGCTATCTAAGAAGACATTACTGGCTATCTAAGGCTAGAGATAGAGAATTGTGGAAGAAAATGGAGAGGCCTATTCCAAAGAAGCAACAAATAGGTACTACTGGCGAATAGTAAATAATAAAGCAGATTATGTTGTTTATGTGGTTTACAAACGTGTTTTATAAAGTAGTTTATAATGTAGTAGGAATAGAGGCGTATTTTCGTCGTATTCGTGGTCTCTGCCTATCCCTATGGGAAACAGGAGCGACTTTATGTGTGTAGGTATGAATATTTTGAATTCGGAGTGTTTACATTTTCGAGTTTGGTATAACAATAGGTTGATGAAACCAGATTAATTTATAAATTCTTCCATACTTTAAAATTAAACGAACTCAATTATAATGACGAGCAATTTAATCATGTTACTCCATATTCGCATGGAAGCACTGAATTTTCATCATGATAACAAAAGAATAATAATTAAATCGCCCCGCATTTCTCTTACGTATTTCAATTAAAATTGAAAACGTGAAGACTAAAAACAAAATTAGTTTTTTCAATGAGTTGCTTTATTAAATACATAAAAAAGCACAGCAGATTCCAATATACCCTAACAACGTTGACTTTCTGTCAAAAACGGTTTGACAGAAAAATCGTTGCCATGTTAAAAAAAAACGGTTTGACAGAAAAATCGTTGCCATGCTAAAAAATAATCCGGATTCCGTTATTGGAATATTGGATCACAAACATACATCCTCACATCCTCACTAACTTTTGCATAACACTTGTAGTGTGATATGTATAAAGATGAAAAGAGTATTTCTGTAACAGAAGTAACAGCCCTCTGTATCTACAATCATAATTCGACGACCTCGATGGCGTGGCGGGTTCGATTCTCGCTGCGGTAGAAATGTTTGCATGTTCTGGCTGTGGTAATATGATATTATTATACTATATAAAGCTCGATTACCACTCACTCACTGACTGACTCATTGACATCATTGTTCTCCCGGAAGGAGTCGAGATGGACGATGATGATGTATGGGGGAAGTGTTCGGGGAGTCCCGGTGAGTGGGGCAAAAATCCGAAAACCCCCATTTTCCTCCCCCCTCGCCCCCCCCACGTTCGGTGTCCCGATTCTTCCCGACGAGGGCATGTTTTTTTTGTAGATTCGGATAGAAGGTGCTCGAATGAATACAACTTTTTATTCAACCCCCCCTTTTGCCCCCCCTTTGACGCCCCCTTCTATTGGATCTCCGAAATGACTCGTGAAATGGGATTTTTTCAAGTGGATTCGTATAGGGAATAGGATGGCGAGTAAAATTCCATAAAAAAAAACCCCCTCCCCCCCAATTTTCACCCCCTCTTGCTTGTATCTCCGAAATTACCCACGATTCGAGATCGCGTTTGGTCGATTCGTATAGAGAATGAGATGGCGAGTAAAAGTTCATAAAAAATTCCCCCCCTCCCCCCCAATTTTCACCCCCTCTTGCTTGTATCTCCGAAACGGTTCGTCCGATTGGGCTGAAATTTTGGTTCCAAGGGTTTTGAGGGTTGCTGATGCCGAATGTTTTTTTTTTTTTTCTAAGAAACGACATCCTCGCGGGCTGCTTGCAGCCCGCGCCCCCACGCGACCTCCAAGAAACAATACCCTCGCGGGCTGCTTGCAGCCCGCGCCCCCACGCGACCTCAAAGAAACAACCTCCTCGCGGGCTGCTTGCAGCCCGCGCCCGCAAGCGAAAATACTAGTTATACTATATAAAGCTCGATTACCACTGACTCACTGACTGACTCATTGACATCATTGTTCTCCCGGAAGGAGACGAGATGGACGATGATGATGTATGGGGGAAATGTTCGATGAGTCCCTGTGAGTATGGGAAAAATCCGAAAACCCCCCTTTTCCTCCCCCCTCGCCCCCCCCACGTTCGGTGGCCCGATTCTTCCCGACGAGGGCATGTTTTTTTTGTAGATTCGGATGGAGGGTGCTCGAATGAATACAACTTTTTTACTCCCCCCCCCTTTCGACATCCCTTTGACCCCCCCTCCTAATGGTTCTCCGAAATGACTCGTGAAATGGGGTTTTTTCAAGTGGATTCGTATAGGGAATAGGCTGGCGAGTAGAGTTAAATAAAAATTTGACCCCCCTCCCCCCCAATTTTCACCCCCTCTTTTACGCATCTCCGAAATTACCCACGATTTGAGATCGCGGTTGGTCGATTCGTATAGAGAATGGGATGGCGAGTAAAATTTCATAAAAAAATCCCCCCCTCCCCTCCACTTTTCACCCCCTCTTGCTTGTATCTCCGAAACGGTTAGTCCGATTGGGCTGAAATTTTGGTTGCGCGGGCTGCTTGCAGCCCGCGCCCGCAAGCGAAAATACTAGTTATACTATTATACTATATAATATATAGCTGCAAACCCACTCACTGACTCACTCACTGACATCATTGTTCTCCCAGAAGGAGTAGAGATGGACCAAAATGATGTATGGGGGAAGTGTTCAGGGAGTCAATTCCAATTTGGGAAAAATCCGAAATCTTCGAAAACTGCTCCTCATCAGGGACCTCACCTACTGCCAGACGAAACTAGAAGACCGACACCCACCCTGCTTGCGGAATGTGGACATGCACCCTGGTCGAATCCGATGTGCGGTGAAAAAAATTCAAAATGGCGGAAAACAAGATGGCCGCCATACAAACTTTGACCAACGATATCTCGATAACTATAATAGATAGGTAAGGTGTGCTCGAACAAATGTTATAGAGGATGGCGCGATGCAAATGCCGAAGGTGACAGTTGTTTTTTTTTTTTTTTTTTTTTCAACAGCAGCGATTACGTCCCTCGCGAGCTGCGTGCAGCTCGCGCCCGCAAGCGAAAATACTAGTTATACTATATAAAGCTGCAAACCCACTCACTGACTGACATCATTGTTCTCCCAGAAGGAGTATAGATGGGTCAAAATGATGTATGGGGGAAGTGTTCAGGGAGTCAATTCCAATTTGGGAAAAATCCGAAATCTTCGAAAACTGCTCCTCATCAGGGACCTCACCTACTGCCAGACGAAACGACAAGACCAAGATCTCTCCTGCTTGCGGAATGTGAACATGCACCCTGGTCGAATCAGATGTGCGGTGAAAAAAATTCAAAATGGCGGAAAACAAGATGGCCGCCATACAAACTTTGACCGACGATATCTCGATAACTATAAGCGATAGGTATAGAGTGCTCGAACAAATGTTATAGAGGATGGCGCAATGCAAATGCCGAAAGTGTTTGTTTGTTTGTTTTTTTTTTTTTTTTTTTCAACAGCAGCGATTACGTCCCTCGCGAGCTGCGTGCAGCTCGCGCCCGCAAGCGAAAATACTAGTTATACTATATAAAGCTGCAAACCCACTCACTGACTGACATCATTGTTCTCCCAGAAGGAGTCGAGATGGGCCAAAATGATGTATGGGGGAAGTGTTCAGGGAGTCAATTCCAATTTGGGAAAAATCCGAAATCTTCGAAAACTGCTCCTCATCAGGGACCTCACCTACTGCCAGGCGAAACTAAAAGACCGACACCCGCCCTGCTTGCGGAATGTGGACATGCACCCTGGTCGAATCCGATGTGCGGTGAAAAAAATTCAAAATGGCGGAAAACAAGATGGCCGCCATACAAACTTTGACCGACGATATCTCGAAAACTATAAGCGATAGGCATGGAGTGCTCGAACAAATGTTATAGAGGATGGCGCGATGCAAATGCCAAAGGTGACAGTTTTTTTTTTTTTTTTTTTTTTTCACCAGCAGCGATTACGTCCCTCGCGAGCTGCGCGCAGCTCGCGCCCGCAAGCGAAAATACTAGTTATACTATATAAAGCTCGATTACCACTCACTGACTGACTCATTGACATCATTGTTCTCCCAGAAGGAGTGGAGATGGGTGAACATGATGTATGGGGGAAATGTTCGGGGAGTCCCAGTGAGTGGGGGAAAAATCCGAAAACCCCCATTTTCCTCCCCCCTCGCCCCCCCCCACGTTCGGTGTCCCGATTCTTCCCGACGAGGGCATGTTTTTTTTATAGATTCGGATAGAGGGTGCTCGATGGAATACATTTTTTTTACTCCCCCCCTTTCGACCCCCTTTTGACGCCCCCTTCTAATGGTTCTCCGAAATGACTCGAGAAATGGGATTTTTTAAATTGGATTCGTATAGAGAATAGGATGGCGAGTAAAGTTGAATAAAAATTTCCCCCCCTCCCCCCCAATTTTCACCCCCACTTATTTGTATCTCCGAAACGGTTCGTCCGATTGGGCCGAAATTTTGGTTCAGAGGGTTTTGAGGGTCTTCTTTAAGAAACGATACCCTCGCGGGCTGCTTGCAGCCCGCGCCCCCACGCGACCTCAAAGAAACAACCTCCTCGCGGGCTGCTTGCAGCCCGCGCCCCAAGCGGATACTAGTTATACTATATATAGCTGCAAACCCACTCACTCACTCACTGACTGACATCATTGTTCTCCCAGAAGGAGTAGAGATGGGTCAAAATGATGTATGGCGGAAGTGTTCAGGGAGTCAATTCCAATTTGGAAAAAATCCGAAATCTTCGAAAACTGCTCCTCATCAGGGACCTCACCTACTGCCAGACGAAACTAAAAGACCGACACCCACCCTGCTTGCGGAATGTGGACATGCACCCTGGTCGAATCCGATGTGCGGTGAAAAAAATTCAAAATGGCGGAAAACAAGATGGCCGCCATACAAACTTTGACCGACGATATCTCGAAAACTAAAAGCGATAAGTAAGGAGTGCTCGAACAAATGTCATAGAGGATGGCGCGATGCAAATGCCAAAGGTGTCAAGTTTTTTTTTTTTTTTTTTTTCAACAGCAGCGATTACGTCCCTCGCGAGCTGCGTGCAGCTCGCGCCCGCAAGCGAAAATACTAGTTTATAAGTATGTATTCACAAAAAAAAGTATAATAGTATTCTATCAGCCATCTGATTCCCATAGTACGAGCTTTGCTTAGTTTGGGTATAGATGGCGCTGTGTGAAATGTCCACAAATATTTAGTGTAATTTATTTATTAGTCAGTAAGCGACGACATCAAAGTGAAACTCCCATAAAAAGGTAAAATATAAAAGTTGTTACATATTTCAACAACAAATATACAAACGCTCCAAAAATATTTTTCCCTATCAAATATTTGAGCCATTGAATCGTATTTTAATGTGTTTTCATTTCCATAATCAAGGTTTACATTAAAAACCTAAGCTTGTGAAAATCTTGTGACTTTTTCCACTGATCATCATTATCAAAAAATATTGTATTATTCTCATTCTCAAAGCTAAGCTGAGAGGATGAAATGGGTGCTGGGCAAGCCTACTCCATTTTAATTCGTCCCGGGCGCTACAGCGTCCCGTTTGTGAAGGTAAAAATTTCCTCCTGACGCTGTATAAATCATCTTCTATAGATAAGAGGCCTTAGTTTTTAGTAAATTATGTATGTGACTGTGTTATTTAATTTTACCTACAGCCCATGGTAAAATAATCAATAACGAAACAGTAATTATTGAAAATGGCGTAACTTACTCAACAGTCTTAATTACTTCGCGAATCGGGAATCTTTGTCACTCAATACTTCAAGTACGTCTTACGGAGTTCAGCTAAACAATGTCTGGATGTTCAAGTTCACAATGATAAACATCTACTGAAACAGTGACAAATATTTACATTGAGATAGTGGCCGGATAGTGGCAGCTACCAGCATTTTAAGAACAGAGATTAACAAATATTAACAAACTGACATGATAAAATATAAAAATCGTATATTTCGAAACAGGTACAAGATAGATAGATAAATTATTTACAGAAGATGTTATATAATTATACATGTAGTTTGTAGAGCCTTTTACCATCTATAGTAGATGATTTATATACAGCGTCAGGAGGCAACTTTTACCTTCACTAACGGGACGCTGTAGTGCCCGGGACGAATTGAGATGGAGTAGGCTTGCCCAGCACCTATTCCATCCTCTCAGCTTAGTCGGCCTTGCCCACAGGAAAGACATGGTCAATACGTGCGGAGCTAACTAAGCCGCGGTTTTCCTCACGATGTTTTCCTTCACCGTTTGAGAGTACTGGCACGCGCACATAAAGTTTTCGCACAGAAAATTCCATTGGTACACGACCGGATTTGAATTTGGTGTGGTGAACCCACGACCTTAGGATCGGAAGACGTGGTCACTACCAACCAGACCACCAGTGCTCGTTTCTTAATAGCATGTATTTAAACGCATGAACCCTGGAGGATATTTTCCTAAGAGGCAGAGGTGCACTAAAGGTATAACACACTAAAACCAGCACATAATTGTATGAAAATAAAGCCGGCGGCTAACAAGACATGCCCACGGCTATGGTATTATTTCAGACAGAATATTTGTAATACACATAAAGGGGATGTAAGGGAATGTCAAAGTTTGTTTGGATTTTGTACAGAAAACAAGCTTGTAAGGCCACGTAATTATTGTAGGACCGAGCTAAGCCGATCGAGGGGGAGAACACAACAAAGAAAAAAAAAATCTCCATTGCTTGTTTGTTTTTCAAAGTCGCAAGTATCAAAGAAGTATATTATTATAGAAGCTGTCAGAAATATATTTATTTGGTTTAAAAGTGAGGTGTGGGCTAAGTTGACCATAGAATCGACGTATTTCATCAAGAACGAAGGACTATTAACTATTTTTTGTTACATAAAACTAAGTTTAAAAACAGTGAAATTGTACTTTTTAACATTTGTCATTCCAAGATAAATATCTTTTTAATTTCAACAACTCACGGACCCCGTAATGGCAACTTACTTTTAAATTGGATAAAACTTTGACAATACGTTTTTCCTAAGAGCCGAAATTAAGGTGACCTCGTATTCAATAGCCTGAGATTTTCTATTCAGTTCGGTTTACGTCTCATTTGACTGCGGTACCCTTTGAGTCTTCGGGATTTTACGACTAGATGTATAGCTTCATCTGTGGCATGTGGTAAGAGATAGCGGTAGATAAGAAGCCGAGAAGGCAATTATTTTGGAGTGTGAAATAATTCCTCGCCTGGGTGATGTGGCTTGGATTTCGATTCGTTTTAAATTTACGTTTAAAACCGACTTCAATGAAGAATGATTAAAACTCTTTTGGGCCTTCTTGTAACACATAACAGCGGGTCTAATAAAAATACATTTGAGAAATTTCATCTACTAGCAATTCATTTCCTGAATTCATAGCAGGTCCTTAGCAATTCCTCTTATTTTCGTGAAATGGTCGAAATGGTGAATTGTACGCAATTCAGCAGTAGATTCATAGTGGCGTTGATATTGCCTACGAAAATAATAAAAACCGTGGGATCATGATTCATTAAAATGGCCTCTTTAACCCTCCAGGTATGTCACGTCAAGGCACGTAATATCGATCACTTCTCTTAATAAAAAATCTAATTAGAAAGAGTAAAAAGGTAAACATTTTACTTATAGTGATTGTGTTTTGTATTTAATGTATCAAACTGCGTGGGTATTTTTAGTAATAATCCAGCTATAGAGTAAGACGGATGTTTTAATGCATCCGACATACCATTTGGCGACGAGGGTAGATCCCCTACCTGCATTTTTTCGAAAATGGCGAACTTTCTCAGGAATTTAACTATTTTCGACAATAAAATCTACGAGTGAGAAGATTTTTACGGAAAATTGTCACAGTTTATAAAACTATTTAGACGGCTAATCAAAGTGCAGTGTTATTAACACATTTGTCAGCTGAATCAGCGACTCATTAATTTAATACGGACAGTACTTACCTACAAAATGTTATCCTTATGGTAAAATTCTTACAACTTGAACTTTTGACACAGTAGGTACGAATAATCCTCGCAGCAAAATACAGGCAACGTTATTTAGAACTTCGAATACAAAAGTTCCATGCAGTTATTCCAAAGAACCGATTACAATATGATTCGTATTCCACATTTCATCATTATACTCTTGTCATTGAAAAGTCTATTGAAAAGGAATTCTTGCGGATTCTGAAATAAATTCTGCTCATTCAAGAAAATGATCGTAAGCAAAATGAAGCTATGCTTAGACAAATGCGACCAAGCGAATCTTTACCTTTTCCACCGTCAGCGTACCGATCGCCAGTAAAATGAGATTGTTTTAATTCAAAAGCAAGTTTATTATGCGAATACTCTATAAGAACTAGTGGTAGTGGCCCCGCCATCCGATCCTAAGGCCGTGGGTTCAAGTCCAGTCCATCAATGGGTTTTTCTGTACTAAAATATTATGTGCGCTATACCAGTAGGTACTCTCGAACTGTGAAGAAAAACCTCTTGAACCGGCATGGCGTAGAAACATAGAAAGTTCGAAAACATATGTCAAGTGCACAAAAAGAGCCTTTAAGGCGCACTTTAAATCCTTTCACCACACTGGTTCGAAAGAACTAGTGACAAGGTGGGAATCTTTTCTTTGAGACTTTTTTTGAGACAACAAACTTAATCACATAGGAGGGCAATAGCGTTATTTTTGAACGTTTTGAAATTAGTTTCCAAAGTAATAAAAAAAAAGTTCAGTTAACAGCACTTTTCGATCCATAGATACGACTTGCGCAAAGTAAAATTTATCCTGATCGCAAAAATAGCTAAAATCTAGGGCAACTAAACGAACACACGAAGACAAAGAAATTGCTTCTAGAACGAGACGTTAATGTATATAACTGCTACTAAATATTGTTCCTAACGGGGACTGCGACCCGGTCAGATAACATGGACGAAACATTAGGGTTCCAAGAAATGCAGTAAGTATTTTATTAAACTTACCAACATGCGCACCAAAAATGTTGCAAAATACACTTAAGTTTATTTATGTCTGGAGCACTGGTGGTCTAGTTGATAGTGACCCCGCCTTCCGATCCAAAGGTCGTGGGTTTAAATCCGGTCGTGTACCAATGAATTTTTCTGTGCGAAATATTTATGTGCGCTATACCAGTACTTTCAAACGGTGAAGGAAAACATAGTGAGGAAACCCGCGGCTTAGTTAGCTCCGCACGTATTGACCATGTCTTTCCTGTGGATAATGCCGACTAAGCTCAGAGGATGGAATAGGTGCTGGGCAAATAGGCAAGCCTACTCCATCTTAATTCGTCCCAGGCACTACAGCGTCCCGTTTGTGAAGGTAAAAAGTTGCCTCCTGACGCTGTATAAATCATCCACTATAGATGGTAAAAGGCCTTAGTTTTATTTATGTCATTCAAATCTTGTTACATTTGACGATGTTTTTTTATCTACATAATTATCACGCCCGTATTCCTAAATGGGGTGGGCAGAGCCAAAAGTAATAAGAAAACTTGCAGCCACCTGATTCAAGAGTCCCATGATGCATATGGTAAACCATGGTGACAGGTGATCAGCCCTTGACCCATAAGTATGTAAGTGAGTTTGTATGAGCTAGACTAGCTTTTGTGACGGAGTTTTTAGGCCAACTAAAAGCCTCCGTCATAGCTTAACAACTTAAAACCAGGGACCGAATTTAACGTGCCCTCCAAAGCATAGAAGCGCTCAAATCGTGATGCCACTTGCGGTCACCGATCCCAATTGTGACCGCGTACAACGTTGCTTAACTTCAACGATCAATCAAGAACATCTAATCAAGCTACGCCACGAGTGATACAAGGAAGCTAGTTGAAAACTTTATTTTATTACATACCTAAACCACAAGAACATATTACATTCATAGGTACACAAAGTTAAAACCATTAGGAAGTACAATGGTCGTCTTATCGCTATGTGCCTTGTTAAGCTCCGATAATAATCGTTTAATCATTCATGCTTCAGGCACATATTCAAAGGTTTTGGGGAAAAATACCCCGCATGAGGATTCCATGATCCAATTATTCGTGTATTAGATTGTACTAAACGAGTTTCATACAAATGTTACCATCCTTTTTACCAGATGAGGGTTTCATTTCGAAAAATCCATTCCTATTACTAGGGTTACCATTTAGTAATTTTAAAAGTCCTGACAAAATACCTGACACTTCAATTAAAGTTCGTACATTTTAGTGATAAGATTATTTTTTTTCCAAAGAGGCTAAGTTTGGCATAAGGGGTCGTATGTTTATTTATTTACCGACCTCGGTTGCGTTGCATGGCTCGGCTGAGACGCAAGTGGCGCGGGTTCGAATCCCGCCACGGGAGAAATGTTTGTATGTTCTGCAAATATTTCTTCTGGGTCTGGGTGTTGTAATATGTGGCGTATTATAAGTGCGTATTTACTAAAAAAAGTATATATGTATTACATGATAGGTACATTTTTATGGTTCCGTACCCGAAGGGTGCCAACGGGACCCTAGTACTAAGCTTCCACTGTCCGGCCGTCTATCTGTCAGCGAGCTGTATCTCATGAACCTTAATAGATAGGTAGTTAAAATTTTCACAGACTGTGTATTTCTATTGCCGTTATAAAATAACGTGTGCATTCGACTCGCACTTGACCGGTTTTTGGTTGGTACCTCAATATTCAAATATTAAGCTTTTAATAATACTGGCTTACTATTGAAAGGCTGATAGCTATTTTCTTACCATATAAAACAAAGCATAGACGAACATAAACAAGGCCTAAACAAACAACACAAAAAACTATTTGGCTAAAGTAAACCCAGTTCACGAAAGGCCGTTATTTAAAGTGAAAATGCTTGTATGCTCGTGGAATTGTTTGGCAGGATCGTCTGATTAACAATAGCCACCATTTTCTAAATCGTAAGTCAACCAGATAATTTTCGGAGTTTAGCTTGGCTTACGAAAAAGGTTTAACGTTATATAACCATCGTTGACGTTAAACTTCGTCAAAAAGTCGCGGACAAAACATTCATATTATTTTCAACTTCTCTGCCAGACTGAGAGTAGAGAAAAAACATAGAATGCGTCCAGCTGCTTCTCTCCCCGAGCGTGTCGTAAAAAGTTGATTACCTCTTCAACTTGATGGACTATTTATAGGGGCAATGGGCTGATCACCAGTCACCATGGTTCACCATATCCATTTTGAGAGTTTGGATCAAGGGTTGCTGCAAGTTTTGTTATAATTACTTGTGGCTCTGTCCACCCTATTAGGGATAAACTATAAAAAACCGATCAAGTGTGATTTGAATTTGCTCACAAAGGGTTCCGTACCATTATGTATGTTTACCATTAGATCGGCCGAATTCGGTCGATAACGTCCGTGCATACTTAGACCGATGTTGGATGTGGTGTCTACCTGTCTAGTCGTAATAATGGTCCTTTCGAACCAGTGTGGTGAAAGGATCAAAGTGCGCCTCAAAGGTTCCTTTCGTGCACTTGACAAATATTTTCGAAATTCATTCACCGTTTAAGAGTACTGGCATAGTTTTTTCGAATAGAAAAATACATTGTTGCACGATTGGATTTGAGCCCACCCAGTGCTCTCAATTTTGATTTGCTTAAATATGGAATCGTACCGTTATAGCGTTAGCCGTTTTTCGAAGACCAAGGCTTTTAGGACCCCATGTAGTGCTGTTATCTGAAATGGGTTTGCAGCCAAACTATTCCGATTGAGTTAATACGCCTTTACAACCTTTGGGTCAGATTTAATTTTAATAAATAAAACAGATTTTAACTTTCAAAGCCCATTTAAATTATTAATTAGTTGTTTTAGAGTTTGCACTTATTTCTGAAATATAAATAAATAATAAATATTTTTGGACATTTCACACAGCGCCATCTAGCCCCAAAATAAGCAAAGCTTGTACTATGGGAACCAGATGGCTAATAGAATACTTATATACACTTTTTTACAAGGCCGACTAAGCTGAGAGGATGGAATAGGTGCTGGGCAAGCCTACTCCATCTTAATTCGTCCCGGGCACTACAGCGTCCCGTCTGTGAAGGTAAAGTTGCCTCCTGACGCTGTATAAATCATCTACTATAGATGGTAAAAGGCCTTAGTTTTTTTATACATTTTTTTTATTAAGAGTCTTCTCCCACAAACTGATCACCATTTTCGCCATAAAACAACTGAAGAAGCAAAGGGGCTCTATTAGCATAACATTGCATTCACAAAATGCAGCCATATTTTACTCCACAGCTATTGTTTCGTCTGCTTTTAATTAAAAAGCTTCTAATGAAGCATTGTAGCGCAGTACTATTAAAAAAAAACTGGGAACGGTAAAACAGATAACATCATCTGTATTATTATGTATCTGTATTATAATGTATAGTTTGGATACTTTAAATAAAAAATAAATGGACACCGGTCTCAAATTTGAGTTCTTCAAAATAACTCTCAATAAGGGGTTAAACGGGGTAGCAAAATTTTAACCACGCGAGCCCTCCAAAGCATAGAAGCGCTCAAATCGTGATGCCACTTGCGGTCACCGATCCCAATTGTGACCGCGTACAACGTTGCTTAACTTCAACGATCAATCAAGAACATCTAATCAAGCTACGCCACGAGTGATACAAGGAAGCTAGTTGAAAACTTTATTTTATTACATACCTAAACCACAAGAACATATTACATTCATAGGTACACAAAGTTAAAACCATTAGGAAGTACAATGGTCGTCTTATCGCTATGTGCCTTGTTAAGCTCCGATAATAATCGTTTAATCATTCATGCTTCAGGCACATATTCAAAGGTTTTGGGGAAAAATACCCCGCATGAGGATTCCATGATCCAATTATTCGTGTATTAGATTGTACTAAACGAGTTTCATACAAATGTTACCATCCTTTTTACCAGATGAGGGTTTCATTTCGAAAAATCCATTCCTATTACTAGGGTTACCATTTAGTAATTTTAAAAGTCCTGACAAAATACCTGACACTTCAATTAAAGTTCGTACATTTTAGTGATAAGATTATTTTTTTTCCAAAGAGGCTAAGTTTGGCATAAGGGGTCGTATGTTTATTTATTTACCGACCTCGGTTGCGTTGCATGGCTCGGCTGAGACGCAAGTGGCGCGGGTTCGAATCCCGCCACGGGAGAAATGTTTGTATGTTCTGCAAATATTTCTTCTGGGTCTGGGTGTTGTAATATGTGGCGTATTATAAGTGCGTATTTACTAAAAAAAGTATATATGTATTACATGATAGGTACATTTTTATGGTTCCGTACCCGAAGGGTGCCAACGGGACCCTAGTACTAAGCTTCCACTGTCCGGCCGTCTATCTGTCAGCGAGCTGTATCTCATGAACCTTAATAGATAGGTAGTTAAAATTTTCACAGACTGTGTATTTCTATTGCCGTTATAAAATAACGTGTGCATTCGACTCGCACTTGACCGGTTTTTGGTTGGTACCTCAATATTCAAATATTAAGCTTTTAATAATACTGGCTTACTATTGAAAGGCTGATAGCTATTTTCTTACCATATAAAACAAAGCATAGACGAACATAAACAAGGCCTAAACAAACAACACAAAAAACTATTTGGCTAAAGTAAACCCAGTTCACGAAAGGCCGTTATTTAAAGTGAAAATGCTTGTATGCTCGTGGAATTGTTTGGCAGGATCGTCTGATTAACAATAGCCACCATTTTCTAAATCGTAAGTCAACCAGATAATTTTCGGAGTTTAGCTTGGCTTACGAAAAAGGTTTAACGTTATATAACCATCGTTGACGTTAAACTTCGTCAAAAAGTCGCGGACAAAACATTCATATTATTTTCAACTTCTCTGCCAGACTGAGAGTAGAGAAAAAACATAGAATGCGTCCAGCTGCTTCTCTCCCCGAGCGTGTCGTAAAAAGTTGATTACCTCTTCAACTTGATGGACTATTTATAGGGGCAATGGGCTGATCACCAGTCACCATGGTTCACCATATCCATTTTGAGAGTTTGGATCAAGGGTTGCTGCAAGTTTTGTTATAATTACTTGTGGCTCTGTCCACCCTATTAGGGATAAACTATAAAAAACCGATCAAGTGTGATTTGAATTTGCTCACAAAGGGTTCCGTACCATTATGTATGTTTACCATTAGATCGGCCGAATTCGGTCGATAACGTCCGTGCATACTTAGACCGATGTTGGATGTGGTGTCTACCTGTCTAGTCGTAATAATGGTCCTTTCGAACCAGTGTGGTGAAAGGATCAAAGTGCGCCTCAAAGGTTCCTTTCGTGCACTTGACAAATATTTTCGAAATTCATTCACCGTTTAAGAGTACTGGCATAGTTTTTTCGAATAGAAAAATACATTGTTGCACGATTGGATTTGAGCCCACCCAGTGCTCTCAATTTTGATTTGCTTAAATATGGAATCGTACCGTTATAGCGTTAGCCGTTTTTCGAAGACCAAGGCTTTTAGGACCCCATGTAGTGCTGTTATCTGAAATGGGTTTGCAGCCAAACTATTCCGATTGAGTTAATACGCCTTTACAACCTTTGGGTCAGATTTAATTTTAATAAATAAAACAGATTTTAACTTTCAAAGCCCATTTAAATTATTAATTAGTTGTTTTAGAGTTTGCACTTATTTCTGAAATATAAATAAATAATAAATATTTTTGGACATTTCACACAGCGCCATCTAGCCCCAAAATAAGCAAAGCTTGTACTATGGGAACCAGATGGCTAATAGAATACTTATATACACTTTTTTACAAGGCCGACTAAGCTGAGAGGATGGAATAGGTGCTGGGCAAGCCTACTCCATCTTAATTCGTCCCGGGCACTACAGCGTCCCGTCTGTGAAGGTAAAGTTGCCTCCTGACGCTGTATAAATCATCTACTATAGATGGTAAAAGGCCTTAGTTTTTTTATACATTTTTTTTATTAAGAGTCTTCTCCCACAAACTGATCACCATTTTCGCCATAAAACAACTGAAGAAGCAAAGGGGCTCTATTAGCATAACATTGCATTCACAAAATGCAGCCATATTTTACTCCACAGCTATTGTTTCGTCTGCTTTTAATTAAAAAGCTTCTAATGAAGCATTGTAGCGCAGTACTATTAAAAAAAAACTGGGAACGGTAAAACAGATAACATCATCTGTATTATTATGTATCTGTATTATAATGTATAGTTTGGATACTTTAAATAAAAAATAAATGGACACCGGTCTCAAATTTGAGTTCTTCAAAATAACTCTCAATAAGGGGTTAAACGGGGTAGCAAAATTTTAACCACGCGAGCAAAACCTTGCGTACAAGCTAATACCATACTAATGTTATTTTATTTGTATGGGGCCCCCTTTTATTTTATTATAGCGGCAATAGACATTCTGTGAAAATTTCAACTCTTTATCTGTAATGGTTTGTGAGGTACAGGACGGACGGACGGACTGACTGACGGACAGACCGACGGACAGAGAGGCTTAGTAATAGGGTCCCGTTGGCACTCTTCGGATACGGAATCCTAAAAAAGACTAGGCACTTACTCAGTTTTTGAATGCGAGCAATTATTTCACGGGTATTTATCGCGTTTCCAAAGTTGAATGTTTCGGAGCTGAAAGGGGAGTAACTTATAAAACATGTTGCGTAAGCGAAATGTACCAACTTGTACGAGTCTTTTACAAAAGTAAGGAACAAAAACCTTCGCGCACTCGAAGTTAATAAATTGAATTACATAAATCCGGAATCAGAATAAAAGGGTTATCTATAACACGATTTATGTTTCCTTCCGGTTTTCCTCATTTTTATGGTTCCGAACCAAAATGGTGAAGCAGAACCCTTATGGTTCGACTTTGTCCATCCGTCTGTCACCGCGGATTATTTCAGGATCTCCTAAAGCTATCGACTTTAAATTTTGCATTGTCTTAAATCATACTTGTCCAATCTTAATATCTGTTCTTATCATTTTTTTATCTATTTCTTTTGTGTGACGTGTTGGCAATGTGTTTGCACTCAAATATTTTTATAAGTTGTTTTTTATCCGTGAAAACCTTTAATTGGCTTTCTGCTTTCATTATGTTATCTACGAGTATAAGTTATCTTCTGCTGTTGGTTTTCCTACAAATAATTCTTGCAAGTAAAAATTATTATAACACATATATTTGACATGTTGGAATTTTGAAGGGGAAAAATCCATTGGTACACGACCGCATTTGAACCCACGACCTTAGGATCGGAAGGTGGGGTCACTACCAACTAGACCACCAGTGCTCTCTGTTCTCATAAATCATTTAGTACAGATGGTATCATAATCATCATCAGCCTGTAGCAGTCCACCGCTGGTCATACGCCCCTAATGAGTGCCATCGCGCGCTATCTACAGCAGATGGTAGCTACATATTCTTTTATAACTTGGGATTGAGTACGTCATCATAAAAATCCCGCTTTAAAAAGCTTGTGTTTTACATACAGCCATCAGTAATCCTTTACTTAAACAACGGATTAAAATGCATTTAGCTGGCACGATGTGGGACGTGAATAAATAACAGGACTTAAACCGAAAGAATTGTACCTACTAAATACACAATTTCCACACTTGCAACTCGGAACTCATCGCGTGCACGCAAGCGAAATTGAAACTTATATTCAGAGATGGACAGTGTAATCCAGCTTGGCAAAACGTATAAGTTTAAACAAATTAGTAAAGCTTGAAGAAAAAAGTCAATCAGGCTAAAATAAAGTCTAAAACCAGTGGGAGAAAGCTCATTTTATATTGTAAGCAGATCTAAAGTGATACATGGCTGCTCAAATACGGAACACATAATATAAATGTACGCTCAGTATCCTCAACACGAGAGCCTTGTAAAGCGGTGCTCCCAATTCGCGCGCACTTCATTCGGTGACGTCAACGGCCCAAAAACTCGTGCTGACAAAATTTTTCAGCTTATTTATTATAAAAAATACAGGAAAATTGTGTTGTTTTATAAATTTCAACGAACTACGAATATTGTTTCAAAAGTTTTCGCTAAATTCCAATAAACTTAACCGTTTTCGTAAAGAAATTCCATGCTTTTACATAATTGGGTGAATAAATATATACAGTATCGAGAACCAATAATTCAACGAGTTTCTCAAGTATCAGATTTGAAATTTCACTCAGCAATTTTACAATTACTGAAATTTCGAGACCCTTTTTCTAATAACGTTTTTCATTATTTCTTCCATCCGCGCAGATCTTAGCACACATTCGTGAAATATGTTGTCAAGAACCTATTACATGAAGAGGCGACTCGATAGCTAGGGACGTGATTGGTGAAGAACAGTCGAAAAAATTACGCATCTAATATCTCTGGCCAACTCACACATTCATAGAAATATGATGTCAAGTGGTGATTACATAAAGAGTAGACACGATGCCTCTTAGTTACGAGAAGGACAAATAAAAGCCGGATAATACTCAACCGGACATTTTATCGGTCATTAAGACGGCCTCGGTGGCGTGGCGGGCGATTGCTCGGCAGAGACGCAAGAGGCGCGGGTTCGATTCCCGCTGCGGAAGAAATGTTTGCATGATCTGTAAATATTTCTTCCGGGTCTGGGTGTTGTGGTACCATAGTACTCGTAGTTTTTGATACCCACGACACTGTATGTGACTGTTGGGTGTTATTTATTTATTATTTTTAATAAAAATATTGAACTATTTATATTTTATTTCAAACATAAAAAGCTTACACACATCTCCTTTTAAACACTAATTAAATTTTATAGTGAGCCCCGTGTTATCTTTTTGCCTCACTTACCTACATTAGATAACGTACGATTACGTGTCTTTTTTAGGGCTTGAGGTGGCCTAAAAACTCTGTTACAAGAGTTGGCCACTAGCTCATACGAACTTACTTACTTTAGATCGGGATCTTCCGTAATGCAACAGCTCTTTCATTACAGACTAACCCCCGAATACTCAAACGCGACCTAGAGTTGAGCACGTCTCAATTCACGGTTTTTTGTCAATTTTTGATGAAAATCTGTCAAAACCTCGTCACTTGAGACGTGCTCAACTCTGAGATGCGTTTGAGTATTCTTGGATACGAGTATTATAAACTATCGTAGATTTAGAAATGACAATGTCACATTACCAATTCGACACGTGTTCGATTGTGTTCGTTGTGAAGGGTACACTAAGCATTTAGAATGTCTCAGGAATTCCTATGGGATCGAATCAGTGTTTCAAAGAACTTGGATCTGAAATAGCCGGACACCCGGCAACCCAACTCTCAACCAATTTGTTATGGTGCGAGAAAGACAAATATATATCGGCTGCGTATGTAGAAATGAGACGGGTAATGAGCCATTTTCGTATAGATCATGAAGCTCCCGCGGAATGGAAGTGACGTGTGAAGAACTCCGGCGTCAAGATGATAGAGGTCTGATGTGTGTAGTAAGTGAATAAGAATGAGCTTCATTGTTTTGTGGAAGACTTAAACGTACTAAGAAATAGTACCGAATTCTTTAGCTTCTCTAAAAGAGATTTCCTGTTAGCTGCTAAGCCGCTTTTCTACGTATTGAATGAACTTTGTCTGAATTTGTCGCTAGCTGAGAGCTCTGGTGGTCTAGTTGGTAGTGACCCAGCCTTCCGATTCTAGGGTCGTAGGTTCAAATCCGGTCGTGTACCAATGGATTTTTGTTTGCGAAAATATTAGGTGCGCTTTACCAGTACTCTCAAACGGTGAAGGAAAACATCGTAAGTAAACCCGCACGTATTGACCATGTCTTTCCTGTGGACAAGGCCGACTAAGCTGAGAGGATGAAATAGGTGCTGACCAAGCCTACTCCATCTTAATTCGTCCCTGGCATTGTAGCGTCCCGTTTGTGAGGGTAAAAGTTGTCTCCTGACGCTGTATAAATCATCTACTATATATAAATATAAATATATTACATTCTTAATTTTTCTATGTTTTTTGACGGCCTCGATGACGTGGCGGGCGATTACTCGGCAGAGACGCAAGAGTCGCGGGTTCGATTCCCGTTGCGAAAGCTATGTATGCATGTTCTGTAAATATTTTTTCCGGGTCTGGGTGTTGTGGTACCATGGTACTCGTAGTTTATGATACCCACGACACAGGGAATCCTAGTGTGGGATCAGGACTAGTATATGGCTGTTGGGTGTTATTATTATTATTTTTTTTTTGCATGTCCAAATTTTGCTTATAATTTTAATTTCGATTTCAGAATATCCACCCAAAACTGTACTTTAACCGGTACTCCAGCACAAAAAAAAGTTCTATCAAAACATCATTTGTTTTTTTTTTCTTTATTCCGTGCGTAAAGTCAACATAAGACCAAGTTGGTCCATAACCTTCTCATAGCAACTTTCGTTGGAGATTTTTCTTTTGAAATTATACTTTCATGCTTTCAATAAATCTTCTGTAGTGTCAGGGTCGACCACATAGCTTTGGGAAAGCGTAGAAATGTCGCACGGTGAAATGACTACGAGAAAATTCAGCTTGAGGCTAAAAGGCCCTATCCTGACTTTCAGCATTGTCATCAGTTTTCAGTAGTTCTGACAGTTTTGCGAAACGAAACCTTTTCGTCACGAACATTGAACGAAAAGCTCTCTTCGAGTTTTCTCATACTTAGTAACTGACTATACTTAACGAGATGTGTAGATGATCATGGGCCTTAAATGAAGTAGGCTAGCATAGGACCATTTTGGATAGCACAAGCAAAGGAAGGCCTATGCCAAAAGTAGGCAAAAATAGGCTGTGGATCACCAAAACATATTGCAGATATTAAATGTCAATACTACCAAACCGACGTATTTATGTTCACTCCTGCCAATATGATAATGTAGTGAATATATATTCAGCACAAGGATAAAAATAGCCTTTGTTATTCCAGCACACATATGTATTTTCCAAGTTTCATTCAAATCCGTTCAGCCGTTACGTCGTAATTGAGGCACAAGCGTAGTCACATCCTCATAAATTTTTGTACTTTTAATATTAGCAGGATTCAGAACTATAAAATTAAAAAAATTAAAGGTTACTCTTTATGAGATAATAACGAGCGAAATCATGAGAACCTAGTCAATGTATAGATCATACACAACATAGTTCAGGATGTATTGTATTTCCGACCCAGGTCAGGGCATTGTCTTCGGTAAAGCACCAGACCACAACCGACATTAAAAAAAGTTTACCCATTAGGTTTCCTTTTGTTTACTTTAAAATAAAAGAACACAAATGATTAGCTGAAATGTGAATGTAGTTACAAATTAAACCGGTCAAGAGCGAGTCGAATTCGCACACGAAGGGTTCCGTAACATTTGTATGTAGATAAATGTTTCTTGTAAAAAAAAAGCAAAATGAAACACGTCTCTTCTATTAGGAGTCCCTTAATTTTTAATTTTAGATCGTTTGAAAAAGATATACACAAAAATACTACAAAAAAACGTGCAAAAGGTCACTCAACTTGTCCAATTAGTGACTGTGCTTAGGATTATGCCTTTGGTGCTCAATGCATAGGTGCCCAAAAAATAGGTGCTCAAACGTGAATTCTTCGTATTGCTTTAATTCAATAATAAATAAATAAATATTTGAGGACATATCACACAGCACCATCTAGCCCCAAACTAAGCAAAGCTTGTACTATGGGAACCAGATGGCTGATAGAATACATAATTTACTTTTTTTTGTAAATACATACTTATAATACATAATACTACAACACCCAGACCCGGAAGAAATATTTGCAGAGCATGCAAACATTTCTCCCGCAGCGGGAATCGAACCCGCGCCTCTTGCGTCTCAGCCGAGCACTCGCCCGCCTCGCCACAGAGGTCGTTAAGAACGTAATTTTTTGAATATTTTATGGGGCCCTCCTTTTATTGTTTGTTGTAATGTAATTTTTGTAATCTATTTTGTTGTAGGACCATTTACCAAGCAGCTTGTAGCCTATCGCATTCGTTGCATTGTCTCTGTGTCCAGTGTAGAATGTATCGGATTCCCGACCACACGTCACTCTATTGTGAGCTAACAAAGCATCGCTAGATAATGGTGTAGTCATCTCTACAAGTTAACACCAGTTTCACAGAACATATAGTTTCTGGGAGCACTGGGGCCTTATTCACTATGACCAAACAAAACGTAACACGGGCAAACGCAGGCACATTTGTGGAAACACAAACGCGACGAGGCGCGTTCGTATTTCAGAAGCTGAACGAAAATTGGCGAGGCGCACAATATTTGTGGTGCTACTGTACGTAAATATTTATCTAGTCGTATCACTAGTTCTTTCGAATCAGTGTGGTGAAAGGATTTTAAGCGCGCCTCAAAGGTCTTTCGTGCACATGTTTTCCAACTTTTTAGGTTCTTCGACATGCCAGTTTTCCTTCAACGTTTGAGAGTTATGTTATAGCGCACATACATTTATCGAGCAGAAAAATCCATTGGTACACGTCTGGATTTGAACCCAGGACCTTAGGAACGGAAGACGGAGCACTTTTCACTAGACCACCAGCGCTCTACTCCAAAACATTAATATAAACCATTAATTGCAATGTTATTTTACCTATACTTCATTCAACACCCAAGCCATTCACAAAGCCTTACTATAATTTACCCAAACAGTTTCATTCCTCATTGTTTTACCACAGCAGCCACCATTCAATGTTACATTAAGGCTTAACATTTGTAACTCCATCTGTTTTGTAAGCAGGTGTACTACGGTGGAACAATGCAGGCGACCTAGCGGGGAAGTGGGGTTTGGAAGCTACCTTCAACCGCTGTATAGCGTCCGTAATAAATAAAATAAAAGTAATAGATGTAAAGTATGATAGACGACTTCGGTGGCGTGACGGGCGAGTACTCGGCTGATACTCAAGAGGCGCGGCTTCGATTCACGCTACGGGAGAAATGTTTGTATCTAAATATTCTTAATCATACTAATATTATAAAGAGGAAATATATTTTTGTTTGTTTGTAACGAATAGGCTCCTAAACTACTGGACCGATTTAAAAAAAAAATTCACCAATAGAAAGCTACATTATCAGGGACTAGTATAACTTATAGTATATTTTCAAAAAAATTAGGGGTCCGTAAGAAATTTGCAATATTGTAACCCAAGGTAGAAAACCCAAAACAGTTTTTGGCGTGCGCTGCGAAAACTATTGATTAAAGAACAAAATAATGTACTACACGCGTACGAAGTCGCAGCTAGTTTTCTAATATAATTCCGGGTCTGGCTGTTGTAGTTATTCTAAGTATGAATTTACAAAAAAAATTATGTAGAACCACTCGCGTTTCTGCCGGGCACTCATCCCCACGCAGTCGAGATCGTAAAAGTTCTTACGCTTTCTAGCATTTACCGCTAAAATAGGAACTAGAACTTATGAATAAAACAGGACAGAACAGGACAAAGAAATGTATAAACTGGAATAGATGTTTAAAGTTAGCTCGGAACACTCAGCATTCTGAACGTATGCCAGTTTTCGTAACTTTAAACATATTTCACAGAATTCCTTCATTGTTTAGAGACTTAATTGTCAAAGTTCAAATACTAGACATATTATAATAACACCCAAAAGTCACATACATCTTTCTGACCCCACACTAAGATTTATTGTATCTATAGAAGTCAAAAATGCTTGGTACTGAATAATGCTCCAACTCCTTTTATAAACACAATTATATAGGGATTCTCAGTTACTTCTCTGCTGGACTGGGAGTAAAGAAAGAACATAGAATGCGTCCAGCTGCTTCTCTCCCCGAGCATGTCGTAAAAGACGACTAAGGGATAGTATCCTCTCTAACATGATGGACCCCCAACATTATATGGGCGATGGGCTAATCACCTGTCACTTGGGATGTCAATCAGGAGTGGCTGCAAGATTTTTTTATGATTATAATTATGTTTCTCTACCCACCCCATTAGGGACACGGGCGTGATAATATGTAACGTAATGTTAAAAAACTCCGAAACAAAGATAGAAACCCTCTTTGGCTGTCAGCAGTCGGGTAAAAATTCATTATTGATTCCGGCATAGCTTCAGCTGTCAGCATCCAACTTTGCGGGATTACAAACTTCCCTCTTCAATGCATACGTGGCGCCCGAAAAACAGTTTGAGCTGTTATATTGTTCCACATAATTTATAGCTTTGTTCAATATTAAAGTGTTTTGAAGATAGTACACGAAAGAAACCTTTTTGAGGTGTAATTGCCTTTCATCACACTGGTTCGAAAAACTAGTAACGAGTGTTCAACATCCACACGACATTGCGTTCGACAGTATTTTTTTTATCGAGAAATAAATAAGCGATTCTTAGTATATCTTTAAATAGTAGCTTCTAATCTTTGAAAACATTGGTCTTGGAGCCGCATGGAAAAAGCCTTCAGATTCTTGCAATAATAGAATCATTCAATAACTTTCTAAGTATAATTCTCATTGTTTATTTCCTGGGAATCTAAAATATCACAAAACACATTGTGGGCCAAAAGTAAATACAATATAATATTTTTTTGAATAGAATGGAATATTTAAGTAACCCACACCATAATCATCATCATCATCATTCCGATACCCTTATCTCACTTATATGGTCGGCACAACATGTGTTTTTTTTTTCTTTTTACTTGAAAGAAAAACACAAGAAACTATAACAATAATTATTATGTGTTGAAATTTTAAACACATAGGTACCTAATATTATTGTTATAATTTCTACTCAGAAAGTCTAAAATACCACATAAGACATAATCTGTGGTCCAAAATAACCAAACCATCATACGTGTACCTAGTTATTTCGAAACATTGTGGTGAAAGGATTTAAAGTGCGCCTCACAGGCTCCTTTCGTGCACTTGACACCATGTTTTCGAACTTTCTACGGTTCTACTTCTTCTAAAACCGCATCAAAATTCGTTGCGTAGTTATAATGATCTAAGCATACATATGGACAGACAGCAGGAAGCGACTTTGCTTTATACTATGTAATGATAATATTATGATACCAAGATCCGGAAGAAATATTTGCCGATACATAATTATGTACGTCTTGCGTCTTGCGTCTCAGCCGAGCACTCGCCCGCTACACAACAGAGTTCATCGAGAAATGATGATGATGATGACCCTTGGCGGCCATACCTTGAGTCGAAAACATAATTGACTTCTCTGTTCTCTTTTAGGAAACCACTTATTGCTAAGCCGCTGAATACCAGGACTGAGTTTACATGCCCTTTGTAACGCGGATAATCCTGTTGTGTGAAACGTCTCGAATAGCGAGACAAATGTTTGCGCGTGCTGGCCTACTGGTTAATGGTTTCAATCGTTTGAATTTGTAATCAACCTACTGAATCCATACTAATATTATAAATGCGAAAGTAACTATTTCTGTTGCCTTTTCACGCCTAAGCTGCTGAACAGATTAAAAAAAAAATGGCAAGGAGATGGATTCTATCCCAGGGAACATAGGCTACTTTTTATCCTGTAAACTATCCCAAAATGGAAAAAGAATGTAAAAGGATAACCAGGATAACGCATTAATAGTCTACCTATAGACATTAATTTATGACAAGACAGTTAATTTGACATTTATAAAATTTTGATAATTTGACTATGTCAACTACCTACCTAATAAAACATTTGAAATTTTGCATCATTAATTCTATTAATTCTAAGGTGGTATGAAGTTTACGGGGTCAGCTAGTCACGAAATAAGGGACTTTAAATCCTTTCAACACACTGGTTCGAAGAACTAGTAATAATAGTGGTGGCGTCTTGCAAAGCATTATAAAACCAGGGTTTCACCAAGATTTCTATTTGAACAAATAATGAATGTGCGAGCATTATCTAATCTTATTATAAAAAAATTGTATTGAGAAGATGTAAAAGTACTCAGGGGAAAGGCTGACAAATTGTTTATAACACACATTTTCTCAGGAGTGGTATTACTATTATAATTTACGAGGAAAATAATCAAATACACAAAAAAAAGTTTCATAAAAAAAATACAGTTTTCTATCTATCTCAGACCGCTTACAGATAGATACACAACTATCGGCGGCCTCAGTCGCATGGCGAGTGATTGCTCGGCAGAAACTCAAGAGGCGCGGGTTCGATTCCCGCTGCGGAAGAAATGTTTACATGTTCTGCAAATATTTCTTCCGGGTCTAGGTGTTGTGGTACCATGGTACTCGTAGTTTCTGATGTCCACGACACAGGAAATCCTAGTGTGGGGTGTAACTGTTGTGTGTTATTTTATTTATCACTTTCTACGTGTTCAGGCCTAACGCCTTCTCAAATAACTGTAGCGTTACTGTGATTGGAACGAATGAACTGATTATAACATTGTACTTAAATTCATTCGCTCGCTATATTGTACAAGGCACGCACATTGAGTCACAATTTCTTTCTTTAATATTAATATTTACTGGATTTCTGCATTCTTATTTGGCTCCATAATATCCGCAAAAGATATAACACTACGTGCCTTTAAAAAATTTAACGTCCAAGAAAAAACAAGTGACCACTTAAACATCAAACAGGAAACTCGCATTTAATTAGCAGATTCCCTTAACAACAAAAAACGACAGAATAAACTCCAAACTACCTACAGACCCGACAAAGGCGAACGTCCCGACAGACACTGACTGGTCGCGTCATTAGTGCTGGAACAGAGTTACTTTGGATCCTTTATATGGCCCCTTTTTATACAAGATTTTAGGCTTCTGTACAGATAAATAATAAATAAATAACACCCAACAGTCACATACATAGTTCTGACCCCACACTAGGATTCCCTGTGTCGTGGGTATCAGAAACTACGAGTACCATGGTACCACAACACCCAGACCCGGAAGAAATATTTACAGATCATGCAAACATTTCTTCCGCAGCGGGAATCGAACCCGCGCCTCTTACGTCTCTGCCGAGCAATCGCCCGCCACGCCACCGAGGCCGTCCGATAACATACATACATACATATTATCACGACCTTATCCCTAATGGGGTGGGCAGAGCCACAAGCAAACATAAGAAAACTTGCGGCCACTTCTGATTCAGTCCTAAGTTGGTTATGGTGAACTGGAACTGCTGGACTGGGAGTAAAGAAAAAACAGAATGCGTTTAGCTGCTTCTCTCCCCGAGCATGTCGTAAAAGTCGACTAAGGGATAGTATTCTCTCCAACATGAGATACAATAAGCAAGTATTCCCAAGGAAGGTTGACGTCAGGCAGGCGGCCGGTCATAAAACATCTTAGCCAAAACTCTTACAGCATGATCCAAAGATGCTGTGCCGACCCCACATAGAGTGGGGTAAGGGCAGGAAGATAATGATGAAGATGATGATGCTGATGATGAACCTTATCTCACATAAAAAACCGTGACGCGATCGTGGCGTAGCTTGCTTAAACGTTCTTGATCGATTGTTGAAGTTAAGCAACGTTGTGCGCGGTCACAGTTGGGATGGGTGACCGTACGTGGCATTACGAGCTGAGCGCTTCCGTGCTAAATCCGGGTACGTTAAATTGTCTACAATCGACAATTTCGAATTACTGATAACTCGTGAAAACGTCTATCGATCGATGTTAGGTCGCACCCGCGTTGAGTGAGACCAAGAATCATCATCATCACCTACCATGTTTCCATTTTATGTGTGATCAGCACAACAGTTATTCTTCCTCCTTTTTTATCTGTCAGATGTCATCTCAACACACTTCTTTATTACTCAGCTATACTGAGAATACGAAGATAAAAATCTCATGTGCCTGTAACTTTAACGCTTTTTTTTCAGTCCCTTGCGAGTCTGCGTTCTTACTGCCACATAAGAAACAGCAGAAAGTTATATTTGGGCATCATATGAACTCAGAAAATCTTTATCAACGAACTTACTTGAGAAAACAACTCGGACCAGTGTGTCCCAAGAGGTTAAATCAAGGATATTACGTTTCATGCTCCAACTTTGTCATAGTCACTCTTTTTGGGATGATGGGCGGGTGTTGAATGAAAAATACTTTTTGAATTCTTAATGGTGATCTACGCTTTTACCTTTTCAAGTTCCTTAGAAGCCTTTGTGGTTGATCTCTGTTATGTTGCTTCATTACTCCCTTGAACATAACATTGCGAGTATTTTTTTACTTTATTATTGTAATTGTAATAGCGCTCTTTTAAAAAATCGATAAAGAGGGGTGTTATAAGTTTCTAATGTGTATCTGTGTGTCTGTCTGTGGCATCGTAGTCCCCAAAGAAATAGACCGATTTGATGCGGTTTGAAAGCTAATGTGATTGAGCTGGTTATTAGCTACATAATATGAAGATCTGTTGATGCGTTTGAAGATCATCAGCTCATTTCCAACTTGAACAGGTCCGACTGATTTGTGGTGTTCTGTTCATGGGTCAGGGGTTATTTAAATTATTAATTTAATTACACACAAAGTTAATACCATTTATTTATTTAAGTACACACACATCATATACATTATAACATTAAAAAAAAAAACAATCATAGAAGGTACATTTCCGATGTATAGGACAATTACTGTATACATAACTTGCACCAATTATTATGTTCGTAAAAGTTACATGAAAAATAAGACTAATAAAAAAGTAAAATAACTAAAATTAAAGGATTATACTTAACTAAAGCAACAATCGGTAATTTAAAGAAAAGATGAAAACAACACATAGTAGGTAAAACAGATAAACAAAAAAAAACAGCATAATTATTTAGGTGAAATTGAGCCAAATTGGCAAATAATTTTGTTTTGAATGTTCGCAACGAATCACAAAAAATATCAATGTCTGAATAATTTTTTTAACGGCATTATATTTATTACAAATTCTAGTAGTGGGGACCTGTAGGCCCATATTGGTCCTCGAATAAGGTGTATTTAAAATGTTGTGGATAGGTTGTCTGGGATATTTATAAGGTACGTATAAAGGGAAACGCTCTAACAAGTCACTACAAAGTATTTTTTAATTATATTTTAATACTATTTTAATTATAACACTGTGTATTTGTACCAGTGCCAATAATTAAAATTGTTGTAATGATATATGTTAGAAAAGAGTATGTTGACTTTTGACAAATGGAAATGGAAAAGAATACACTATTGTGCCGACTTCAAATAAAGTAAGAAAAGGGCAAGGAAATGATGTATTATCTTTTGCCCGCGGCTTCGCTCGCGTGTTATCCCGCAAAAAGTAGCCTATATCTTATTACACATACTATGTATATTCCAAGTTTCATTCAAATCCGTTCAGCCATTACGGCGTGATTGAGGCACTAACATACATCGTCACATCCTCACAAACTTCCGCATTTATAATATTAGTAGGAGGACATGCGGTATAGGTAGATATGTAAACATTTGTAAATAGACAAAAATACTAACATTACTATAATATATTTTGTAAATAATTTTACCTTACAGAGGTTTCAGTACCAAAGCAATTACCTACCACCATTAGTAACTATACACGTTTGTTCCGAATATTTCAAAAAGAGCTTACACAAGCAGAAGAATTTCCTTCAAAAGACTTACGCTAAGTACACTACCAATCTCCACAGGAAAGTCTACGATCATTATACTGGGAGCCAGCGGTGATTTTTGCACGTCACTCAATCCCAAACTGAAATTTTTCTTTGTTCTAAGAAATCACGAGGATTTTAAATTCTTAAGTAGGTTAATTTACGCCTGTTCTTCGTGACAAGCGACCTATTAGTTTCAAACTTATTTCTTGTAATTTTTTAGGGTTCCGTACCCGAAGGGTGCCAATGGAACCCTATTAATAAGCCTCCGCTGTCCGTCCGTCTGACTGTCCTATCGTCTGTCAACGGCTTGTATCTTTTGAACCGTAATAGGTAGAGAGTTGAAATTTTTAAAGAGCGTGTATTTTTATTGCAGCTATAACATCAAACATAATAATAAAACAGGGACCCATGCAAGAGATATTTTTGTACAAGTCCGATGGCACGGAATAAGACATAACTGGGGACTGCAGACAGTCATCGAGCAATACCAGGCATCATCATCTTCAACCTCGTCGGTACCAACAACGGCTTCAACATCACCATTGAGGATACTGAAACAATGCTGCCAACATCCTGAAGACCTTCTCCGGCACTTCAAGGAGTTGGGCTGGCTAGGGGAGGGTTAGCAGGGGGATAATGCATAATACACCCCACTGCGGGACGTCAGTGCAGATCTTTGTTCCCCTAACTATGAATAGAATTTGAATTTGATGTACGGAACCCTTCGTGTGCAAATTCAACTCGCACTTGACCATTTTTTGTAACATTAAATAGGTATTCCTTTCTTAGTCCGTACACCGTAAGAGATATTTTTCGAAGTTTCATGATTCTATAGCCTTTGGTTGGCTGTAGGTACGTTGATTGTGAATCAGTCACTAACGTAAGACTTATATTATAAAAATAGATACCAACAGTTTCAGTTTTAGTTTCATTTTATTAAGAATATAAATGAAACCGATCACATGCTAGTCGAATTACTCGAAGGGTTCCGTACTAAGGTGGCACATTCCCTATTAAAATCAAGCAAAAAATGCAAAATGACCCTTCTATGAGGATGAGGACCCCCTTTATATTTGATTTTATTATTATTTTTGTACAAAACAGTAAGTTAGATCGTCCGAAAAATAAATACACATAAATACTTCAGACGGACGAACAGCGGAAGCTTAGTGATAGGGTCCCGTTGGCACCCTTCTAGTACGGAACCCTAAAAAACATAAGAAAGAGCTTTAAAACAATTATGCAGGTATTATACCAACAGGCGCTCTCTTAAGAAAGCGATGAAACTCTTGTAGACGTGAAAGTTTAAGAAAGACATTCGAAGCGCAAATTGAAAGTTAAATCAATTATGCTTCGGTTCAGCTTGAATAAAATAGTTGGTACGTGAGTGCCGTAGTTTCAGCAACATAGTGCCTTGGGAGTTTGGCTTAGCACCGGTTTTAAAGGCTTGTAGTAGAGTATGACTTAGTCAGCTCCGCATGTATTGACCATGTCTTTCCTGTGGACAAGGCCGACTAAGCTGAGAGGAGAGGTGCTGGGCAAGCCTACTCCATCTTAATTCGTCCCGGGCACTACAGCGTCCCGTTAGTGAAGGTAAAAGTTGCCTCCTAACGCTGTATAAATCATCTACTATAGATGTTAAAAGGCCTTAGTTTAGGATGCAAAGTAGGCCAAACATTGAATAGTTGCGCGTTCGACACTATTACTTCTGGGAGGTACTTTTCAGGGAATAGACACATCACAGAAATTATATATAACAAAAAATAACAAAAAAAAACGACCTCGGTGGAACGTTTGTATGTTCTGCAAATATTTCTTCCGGGTCTGGTTGTTATAGTATTAGGTATTATAAGTATGTTTTTACATAGACAATATGTATATAAGTATTCTATTAGCCATCTGGGGCTCATAGTTACAAGCCTTGCTTAGTTTGGGGCTAGATAACGCTTTGTGAAATGATCACAAGTATTTATTTATTATTTATATAAAAGACGTTTTCATACGTTAAAATGTGTTTTGGCTTTGGTAAAAACGCTCAAAATTAGATTTGAACGCAGTAAAAACCTCCTGCCCGCTTCCATTCAAAAATTTACTTAATGTTTGTGTTCGCCTTTGGTTCGCATTTGCTCTGATTCGTTCGCTTGTAATATACCTAGAATAAGTCAAATACTCGCCATGCACAAACATATCGTTATTTTGTTTTATTTTTATCAGAATACATGTGAATTTCAACCCTACGTCAAAGTAATAAATGAGTTTGCCAAGTAGCAACGGCAGCTACATTTGAGAAAAGTAGACATTTTAAAAACTGCTGTGTGTGTTTTCATCTGACTATTTGTATGTGAAGTGCAAATATTGCAAGCCAATAACGACCCAGTCCTCGTTCGTAAATAAAGTTCGTCGAATAAACTAAGGCCTTTTACCACCTGTAGTAGATGATTTATCTGCGTTCGTAAATAAAGTTTGTCGAATAAACTAAGGCCTTTTACCACCTGTAGTAGATGATTTATCTGTATAAACTGGAAACGAGGACTGGGACGCTGTCGTCAGGAGGCAAGTTTTACCTTCACCAACGGGACGCTGTAGTGCCCGGGACGAATTAAGATGGAGTACGCTTACCCGGCACCTATTCCATCCTAATAGCTTAGGCCGGGTTTGAACCCACGACCGACGAACCCACTTAGTTGATTTACGTTAAGCTCGGGGATAGAAGAAGCCGCATTTTATGTTTCTTCTACTCTCAGTCCAGTAGAGAAGATTCAAAAATATAGTGGGAAATAGCCAAAAACTGGATCCCAAAAGACAAAAAGCGCAAACGGGGAAGACCAATGAAAAAATAGCGTGATTAGGGCACTGAAAGTCACGATGCCTATTTAAAGCTTTATGTAACCAAAACAAACTGTATTTATTCAACTCCGGTTTCAATTTTAAACACCAATTAATGATCCAGTGTCTACAAAAACAATATTACCAATTTAGTTCTATTACACTGCTCTGTTTTTACCGTGAGATGAAACTAGCTAGCGACTGTAGGAATAAAATTAATTAAAAAACAACAATGTTTCTCTGCTGGACTGGAAGTAATGAAAAAGCATAGAATGCGTCCAGCTGCTTCTCTCCCTGAGCATGTCGTAAAAGTCGACTAAGGATTCTCCAACTTCTCCAACATGATGGACCACCTATATGGGCGATGGGCTGATCACCTATCACCATATTCATCTTAGGGCTTTAAATCAGAAGTGGCTGCAAGTTTTCTTATGTTTACTTGTGGCTCTGCCCACCCCATTAGGGATACGGGCGTGATAATATGTAAAATAAGTCAAGTGCGCGTCAAATTCGTTCATTCGTAATGTAAATTTTGTACATGTACCATCGTACATGTTCATAAATATATCTTGTATAGGGCCCCCATTTATATTTTTATTCACATATTATGAGATCTAAGGTCGTGAGCCCACGACCTTGGATCGGAAGGCGGGACAGCAACCGCTAGACCACCAGTGCTCGACGGGTGGGGTGAAGTAAGACAGATCGGCGGAAGGGGTAAGAATAAATTCCGAGTTTAGTACTAAAATATATTCTGTGGCACTAAACAAACTTTATAGGTACAATTTTTACTCGAGTCGCTATCGAGCATAATCTGTGTAAACTCATAGTTAGAGCTATGGAGCTAACTAACTAAGGCCTTTAACCATCTATAGTAGATGATTTATACAGCGTCAGGAGGCAACTTTTTACCTTCACAAACGGGACGCTGTAGTGCCCGGAACGAATTAAGATGGAGTAGGCTTGCCCAGCACCTATTCCATCCTCTCAGCTTAGTCGGCCTTGTTCACAGGAAAGACACGGTCAATACGTGCGGAGCTGACTAATCCGTGGGTTTCCTCACGATGTTTTTTTTCACCGTATGGAGCTAATAGCGTTAAATATTCCGAATAATTAGCAAAGGGATCAGGAAAGCTCCTTTTTAAAGTGAAAGTCAATAAAAAACTTTAAAGTCCCACTAAGTCTTGAAAGGAGGCTCAAAAAGGCTCTAACGCTAAAATTACAAAGTTCCCGAACAATGTGAGGCAGAGGGCCGCGGGAACTTACCCATGGACAAATTCGATTAAAAAAAAACACGTATAGAGGTGTAATTCAATCTGCTTCATCAACGCCTACGCTGAAGCGCTCGTGGCGTAGCTTGCTTAGGCGTTCTTGATTGATCGTTAAAGTTAAGCAACGATATGCACAGTCACAAATTGGGATGGGTGATCGCAAGTGGCATTACGAGCTGAGCGCTTCTGTGCTTCGGAGGGCACGTTAAACAGTCGGTCCCGGCTTTTAAGTCGTTAAGCCATGACGGAGGCCTTTAGGCGGCCTAAAAACTCCGTCACTAGAGTTGGCCACTAGCTCATACGAACATACATACATACATAACGCCTACGCTCGTTGGCGAGGCAGGCGAATGCTCGGCTGAGACGCAAGAGGCGCGGGCTTGATTCTCGTTACGGGAGAAATGTTTGTATGTTCTGCAAATTTTTCTTCCGGGTCCGGGTGTTAAAGTATTACCTTTAAGAATGTAACTAAAAAAAGTATTTAAGTATTTTATCAGCCACCTGGTGCCCATAGTCCAAGCTTTGCTTAGTTTGGGGCCAGATGGCGCTGTGTGAAATGTCCAAAAATATTTATTTATCTATAAATTTTGCTAGAAGTACGCTTTATAAGGAGTTTCATTTCTATAATTTTAATAGTTGAACAAAATTCAGTCCCCATTACGGACTTTGAAAATAACTAGAATGAAATTAAAATATTTATTCGGCTAATAACGTCGCTATTGTTTGCCGAAAGGGGCATTTGCGGTTTCAGAGCACCTACCCTTACCACCGATGTAACTTTTTTAACATTCAACTAAACTTAAACTGAAATGCTAAACGCTAGCACAGTCTGCTAGCGGTTAGTACATATATAAATACTATTTAAATGTAGATTTGTAGATTTTTCATCGAAATCTGCCAATTAATATCGACCTCTGTGGCGTGGCGGGCGAGTGCTCGACTGAGGCGCGGGTTCGATTCCCGCTGCGGAAGAAATGTTTGCATGCTCTGCAAATATTTCTTCCGGGTCTGGGTGTTGTAATTATTGAATGAATTATAAGTATATTTTTATGTATAATTATTATGTATAAGTATTTATGTATGCTTTTTTTACGTATTCTATATTTTAGGTAAACATTAAGTAATAAGATCAAGGTGCAATCTTTACTTATTAATATTTCAAATGTTATATTTAAATAGCAGTAGCTAAATTAACTTTTTATTATTTTTCCTTAAAAGATAATTATATTATCTTTATTGACGGAAAGAAATAACGAATACAAATATGTTTAGTATGCAAAATACAAAAGAAACAGTCGAGCTATCTAAAGACCGTTGCAAACGGTCTACGGATAGCTGACCTAATCCAGATCATCAGATTGAAGCATGCCTAAGACACTGGCCGCATTGCCACACTAAATGGCAATACTGATACGTTGAGCCAATTGAGAACTAGCTCTTGAATCACGCATCGCTTCTACTTAAAAATTAAAATAAAAACATGCCTGGCCCGACATAGCTGAAACCATACTGAAAAAAATACACTACAGCCCAGCTACGAGTCCTTTCCTTTTGCCGTTATAATGACGTCATAGCACAAAATACAGTTTCAACCCTTTTTAAAAACAAACAAATACGAGTCGGCTCGCCAGCCGTGAGTAAAGGGAGTATAAGGACGACTTGGGCAAGCAGGAAAGGCCCAAAGGCTTGTAAGGGACGGGGTTCAATCGTAAAGACGCAATCACGAAGTCCTAGCATTACGGAGTTCACAAATGCTGACAATTCTTAGAGGAAAATTGATTTGGTATTTGCCGACGATCATGCAATATTTTGATTGAAAAAACTTATATACATAGTGATGCAAGTTTGAACTTTATTCTTTAGTACATACATTATACTATTACGACCGTTTTGACAATAGAATAGAATCTAGAATATCTGTCCTAGGATGAGACACATTGACATAATCACTTCAATAGCACTTATATTAAGAGCAAAAGGTATGACTCGTCACAGAACACAGGAGAAACAGAAATTAATTGGCAATGGGGTGGGCAGAGCCTCATGTAATCATAAGAAAACCGGCCAAGTGCGAATCGGATACGCCCACGACGAATTTTGTACCATTGTAAATGTACATAAATATCTCGTATATTGGGTAGGTACACTTTTATTTTCATTTATAGAAAGAAAGAAAAGAAATAACATTTATTTGGCACACACAAAGGAAACAAATTACAAGCGTAAAAAGGACTAAAAATGAGGTACAGAAAGGAGAAAGAGAAGACAGACAAAAGCAATGAAAAGTACCTATAACTACAAATCTAGTCTAAACTAATCTAAAACTACAACTAATAACCATTGATTAACTATTTACGTCTTTTTACCCTTCCCGCGAACGAATCGGCGTTGCAGTATGGCAAAAAAAAATTATATGATCTCATAGCAGCAATAGAAATACACACTCTGTGAAAATTTTAACTCTCTACCTATTACGGTTCATGAGATACAGCCCGCTGACAGACGGACAGACGGATAAAAGAGGCTTAGTAATAGGGTCCCGTTAGCACTTCGGGTACGGAACCCTAAAAACAAAATATTAGCAAAAACTTGTTTGTAAAGCTTGTTGATTATACCGGGACGGTGAGTTTTGACATGAAATAGTTGTCAGTTTCTTAGGGACCCACAAACCTCTAATTAAAAGAGACAAATGTTTCATGTACCTGCCTAATAGATTCTGTTAGCTGTCATAAAATTAATCTTAAAGTCATCTCCAAATTAGGGTCACTTATCTTTTTAATTAGTGTCGGTAATGCGTGGCTTGACCGAGTGACCAAGCCTCTACGAGATTTGGAAAATACCGTGCAATGCCATATGCTGTAGAAGTACCAATAAGGTTTCCACACACTACAATAAATAAAATACATACATACATTCACACCCATGTTCCTAATGGAGTGGGCAGAGCCATAAGAAATTTAAGAAATTTGCAGCCACTCCTGATACTCCCAAATAATTTCATGAAATAAAAATAATAAATACAAAATAGCACAATTAGGTATTATTTAACTAATTGCACTTTTCACATAGTTTATTGAAGATTACTTATTTTACTATTCAAGAATCCCTCCACGAGTAAAGGCTATCCACTCACTACCTTGTTTTAAAAGGACTATAGGCTAATCAAGCAACTATTTGCAAAAATTTACTTGTTGTTTGCTATGCCTTTTTTGTGTCGGTATGGTAACGTCCTACATAAGCATTTCAAAGCGAACGCGATTATAGGAGGTCGAATAGGTCCTATCGTGTAGGTACGTTCCTATTTTGAAGGTCCAGTGGGTACCATGTTTTTGATAGGAGGTCAAATAGGTCCTATTGTGAAGGTAGGGTCCAATTATGAAGGTCCAGTACCATTGCGAAGCGATCCAATGCGGTGACACGAATTTAATGTGATGCGGAGCGTCGCGCCCGCTTTATCCTATGTGCGCGCGAATCGCGAAACAATAAAAAAATGGGACAACATACAGTTCGCGTGAAAATATCAAGCCAACTAATCGCATTCGTTTTGTTTAGGCCGGTTACAGTGCTCGACCGAGCGTCAGTGCGTACGTCAGTCGCGCTTGTCATTATGTATGAAAATTCATAAACCGTACAGTGCTAGACCGACCGTACGCACGCGTATTTTGCTACGCACTGCGTACGAGGACCGTCGGTCGAGCGCGTGCGCATGCGTACCGTCGGTCGACTGACGCGCTATGTAAACAAATGAACGCGTTCGGTGCTGTACCGACCGGTGCACCGACCATTTCGTCTACGCCACGACTTTGTCGCTACGAAAAACATGAACCTTATCGATACTGAAAGCGATTGTACACGTCCGGTCAGTTTACTGGTACGCAGAGCACTGAATGATATAAACTGACGGTCGGTCAATGCGCATCATCAGCACCGACGGTACGCACTGACGGTCGGTGGAGCACTGTAACCGGCCTATCGCGCCGCACCGCACGTCTCGTGCGTATGTCGCGTAGGCCACTTCAAAAGGTATCGACTGTTCGTTGTTTACGCGCTTCTGAAGCGCTCGTGGCGTAGCTTGCTTAGGCGTTCTTGATTGATCGTTAAAGTTAAGCAACGTTGTGCGCGGTCACAATTGGGATGCGTGACCGCAAGTGGCATTACGAGCTGAGCGCTTTCGTGCTTCAGAGAGCACGTTAAATTGTCATGACGGAGGCCTTTAGGCGGCTTAAAAACTCCGTCACTAGAGTTGGCCACTAGCTCATACGAACATAAATACATACATGCCGCGCCGCTTCACGTTCGCATCAAGATTTCTCATGTAGGACGCCGCTTAATTATGGAACGGAGTGAGCAACCCTTAATGCTATAACTTCAGGCCATAAAAGTTTCAATCTCGGGCTGAAATCAAATAATACTTCAAACGAGAGAAATCAATAAAACAATTTTACTATTGAAGAAAATTATAAAGAAAATCAGAAGGAACTTTGTATAGCGCAATCAGAAACGCTGAAATCGTTCATAACCAAGCTACATTTTAATAAGTGAGAGGTAAGATACTTCTTTATTTATTGACTTGCAATTGAGTAGAACTGAATCGAGAAACGAAGCTATAAATGGAACCTTAATCCCAATGGCCCTATGAAGTTTACTGCTTACTTACTTAGTCGTGTCACCAGTTCTTTCGATCCAGTGTTGTGAAAGGATTTAAAGTGCGCCTCAAAGGCTCTTTTCATGCACTCGACATAATGTTTTCGAACTTTATTAGGTTCTACAACTTGCCGATTTACTCACCGTTTGAGAGTACTGATATAGCGCATATTTTTTTTCGAACCGTAAAATCCATTGGTGCACGACTAGATTTGACCCCACGACTTAAGGAAGGCAGGCTACCACTATGCCACCAGTGCTCTCAAAAGATAGCGGTACAATTCATTTTGAGCGCTAATTTAGAACGTTTTTACTGAAGTTAAAACTGATGGTTTCGAAGTCATCCTCCGCAAAAAAACTTTATCCCTGATGTGCGGAGTGCGAGACAGTCAAACATCTTAAAAACCATATCGAATATGTTTAATTAATATGGAAGCCCTTTGTGCTGAGAGTGATAAAACCTAGGGTGCTCGCTCGCGGCATGAAGGCGTTTTCCTGTCCTGGGTTTTATTTATTCTTATTCTAAGTTAGTTTTTATTGTAATTTAAGTATATTTATATGGATTTTGTCTGAAATAAAATATTATATTTTTTTTAATTTAATAAACACAAACAGCGCCATACGTGTCAGAAAAACAACGTTGTTTTGGTAATGAACGATTCATAGTCTGGGTGTTGCAGTATTTTGTATTATAAGTATGTATTTATAAAAAAAAGAGTATAATAAGTATTCTATCAGCCATCTGGTGCCCATAGTACAAGCTTTGCTTAGTTTGGGGCTAAATTGCGCTGTGCGAAATGTCCACAAATAAATATTCATTATAGTCCGTTAGTAGAATTTTGTAACGGGGAATATCTACCAAAATAAATAAATAAATGTTTAGGGACATATCACACAGCACCATCTAGCCCCATACTAAGCAAAGCTTGTATTATGAGAACCAGATGGCTGATAGAATACTTATAATACTTTTTTTTTGTAAATACATACTTATAGTAAATAATACTACAACACTCAGACCCGGAAGAAATATTTGCAGAGCATGCAAGCATTTCTCCCGCAGCGGGAATCGAACCCGCACCTCTTGCGTCTCAGCCGAGCACTCGCCCGCCTCGCCACAGAGGTCGTCTAAAACAAAACCAAATGCGTTGAAAGTAGCGCGATAGCTCTCCAGGTGCGGTCACCTCAGTTGTTTCATTTCCTCCCCCGACCCGGGTGACCGCAAAATATTCAGTTTACCCCAGGCTACCACTTTCACCCCGTTTCTCCCACAAGTGCCAAAGGTTTGATGAAATAATAAAATTTGGCAAACGGATTAGATTTTAACCGGCGGAATTTCAAATTAAATGAAAAGACAACATAATGAAATTGTAATGTGTTGGAACAGGCCAACTGGTTGGAACCCATTTCGGAATGAGTGTTATTGTTGGTTCTTAAGCAAATAAATTCAAACCAATAATTGAAAAATAAAATCTATAAGACGAATTCGCATAATGACACATAAGCTTTTGGACCTAAACTCGGAACGACGCATACGCGAAATGACCTATCCGTATAATGACCAATATGCACAATGAAACATTCGCGAAATGACACACCTTTTCTATCTGGAATTAGTTGACTATTAAAATGGCGGAAAAAATCACGTACATAGCATTGTTTGTAAGCTTGTAATATTCCACTTTACGGATATTTCTTACCATGACAACAGTGTATTTCAGTAAAAAAATGTATAGCGCTTTTCGATAGATAACAAATGTGGTATAGTTATGAACGATCCGTCATTCGTTGGTGGAATATTGGAAACGGGTAATATTCCTTTTTAGGGTTCCGTACGTGCAGGGTGCCAGGACTCTACTGAGATCTCGTGAACCCTTATAAGTAGAGAGTTAAAATTTTCACAAAAATAAAATAAAAGGGGCATACAAGAAACATTTTTATACATACGTACGATGGTACGGAATCGTTCAAGTGCAAATACGACTCGCACTTGATAGGTTTCTATATTATACCGGTTTAAGTATAAATAACCAAAGTAATATATATAAAAGCGCTTTTTCCGAACAATATATTTTCGGATAAAGTTAATTTATTTTTTCGTCAACCAATGTCTGATAGAGCATACAATTTGGCATCAAATTACCCTTTACAAACCACGTCATGTTCAAATAGCACGAGTTTTATTATTGTGTAGGTATCTAAGTATCTTGCTAGATGATGCTTTGTGTCAAAAATACTAAACCACCCCCGAATACTGAAACGCATCTCAGAGTTGAGCACGTCTCAAGTGACGAGTTTTTGACAGATTTTCATCAAAAACTGTCAAAAAACCGTGACATCCTTGCACTCACATCGATCATCAACGAATATTAATTTCACTATCCCTCAGAACATTTCTTCCAGAAGGTTTTTTTTATAGGACTCAATATAGAATTATATCTCTGGGACACTTATATTCCACCCGGACTGCGATACGATTTTGTAACAAATTCTCGTCGACGTCGCAGTCTGCTCGTACACACTACCTACGGTGTAGCTTCCGTGTGTTAGGGCGGATGACGTAGACATCGCTCGGCCACTTAGGCTCATTAGTACATTAACTCAAACCGCGGTGCGATTTTGCAACACATTCTTGTTGGCGTCGCAGTCTTGTACACACTCCAGTGCGTACCTTTCGTGTGTTAAGGCGGATGACGTAGTCATCGCTCGGATACTTATGCTCATTAGTACATTGACTCAAACCATCATCATCTTCCTGCCCATATCCCACTCGGCACAGCATGATCCTTAGATCATGATCAAGAGTTTTGGCTAAGGTGTTTTATGACCGGCCGCCTGCCTGACGTCAACCCTCCTTGGGAATACTTGCTTATTGTATCTCATCATGTTGGAGGATACTATCCCTTAGTCGACTTTTACGACATTCTCGGGGAGAGAAGCGACAGTACATTGACTCAAACTGCGACACATTCGCTTCAACGTCGCCGTCATTTACATTACCCATCCCTTTCACACCTACAGTACTTACGATTGTGTTACAAAACCTGGACACTGGTGTAAAATAAAGTAATGCTAAGACAATGCCGGCGACCACAATTTCAACAAACAGTTTTCAAACAATGGCCGCTCGTCGTCACGTCACACTGTGCTGAATAGACAACTTGTTTAGTTGTTTCTCGCTTTGAAAGAGATTGATGTCAGTTGACAGTTTCTACTGAATAATGGACTTTAAAAAGTCCAAATATATAAAAACATAGAACGTGTCCAGCTGCTTCTCTCCCCGAGCATGTCGTAAAAGTCGACTGAGGGATAGTATCCTTTCCAACAAGATGGGCCATCTATATAAGCCATGGGCTGATCACCTATGATTACTTGTGGCTCTGCCCACTCCATTAGCAATACGGGCTGGATAATTTGTATATGTGTGACTGTGTGTATATAAAACTCATACAATACATTAAAAATACATTACTAACTTTATCTTATGGAGTATAACTTAAGAACTATCAATAGAGATACTACATATAAATTCAATTAAATTAATGCAAAATATATGGACATGTGTTTCAGGATTTTTCAAAACCAACTTTAATAGGGGGTAAAATGTGTTATCAAAGTTTGTATGAGAACTTTTTAACGGGCGGCGCGATTGGCTTGAAACTCGGTTAGGATACTATAAATGCAAAATAAATGGACACTTATTTGAGGATTTTTCAAAACAACCCTTAAAAAGTGGTGAAATTGGGTACCTATCAAAGTTTTTATTGGAACTTTTTAAAGGGCTGGCGGTGCGATACTTAGAAAAGGAATCAAACGCGTACGAAGTCGCGAGCAACAGCTAGTTATATTCTGGTCACCTTATTATCTCATTCTAGCGTACAGCATACGGCACATTGTCTCAACCACCAATATGACAGAACTTTACGAGCAATACACGCACATTTGCATACACTTATTCCGAAATTTGTTTGTCATACGTGCCTATACACCAGATCTGCACGGTCTTTAGATCTGCTGTTTACGACACTTCAACTATCAGCCCTATTTCTATAAGATAAGATTCAGTTTCGAGTGCGCTGACAGGTCTTTTAAGTATGATTTGCATTCATATGAGTGGTCTGATGCTGAAGTAACATTCACAAGAACGTTGCTGTTGACAGTACTTGAGTGGGATATTAATTAATACCATTGTTTGTTGTAGGGCAGTCGGGATAACCGCCTTGTACGTGTTCTGATGTTTTAACACACCGTTTGATAGTGTTTTATTTAGACCCCTATTTTCTTACTCACTCTGCAGGACAACCGTTTTTGAAGCATAAAATTTTACCCTGAATTTTTGCCATTCAATGTATTTTTTTAAACGTTTTTACTTGAGTCAAAACACGTTCGTAAACGTTTTTGTAGTTTTTGGTTGACGGTAAGGGATTTCTTTTCAGCGCGTGCTATTTTAAAATGTATTAAAATTAATGTTTTTGAATTATTAATGCGGAGAAACTTTGCAACTTTGCACAATGTAAGGTTGTGACGTTGACATTCGGATTGGAACTGACCGGAGCGATCCGAATTACACGGTTTTGTTTCCAGTTTTGGTTGTCACAAAATAAAACAAGTAAGGGAAATAATTTTCGTAAAATAATTTTCATTTCCCTAGCTAAAGCCTTGGACATTCAGCAAAGCTTTTTCTAATTAAAATAACCTTTGTTCTGATACCTTGAGGTAAACCTGCTCTAAAATAAGTAAACAACTGCTTTCTTTGGTAAGGCTGGCAGATTTTAGCATTGTTTTAGATAAAATTCCCATGAAATCTACTAACAATACGAACTATTTGAATGTCTTGTGACTTTCTCCGCGTTGAGTTTTTTTTATCTAAATAAATTTTGCGAGGGTCATAGATCACCCGGCAGACCACTACCCAGGTGACCTGATGACATTGTGAGGACGATGGTAATCCACTGGATCCAGTTAGCGCAGGATCGGAAAGAATGACGTGCTAAAGAGGAGGTTTATACCCAGTAGTGGGGGAATGTTGGCTTATATACAAATATTAAAAAAACACATATGATGATGATGATGATGAAATTTCATCTTCTCGCTGCGTTCTTGATGATTCTAGTTTCAGATTTTAAGGGATTTGAGTGAAATTTTAAATATATATGTAGATCGTGTAACACATTAACATAATTATGATACTTTTAATCCCGTGAGCAAAACCGTTTAAAACATACGCGAAACATGAATTTTTCAAGTTTTTTTTACTTATCGTATTGACTTATTTTGAGAAACCAAAGAAAAAAATTAAAATTGCATTTTCTTTTTGAATAAAAACATTTCATTAACTAGCAATAGAGTACTTCTACATCGATTTTGGTGAGCAAAATACCTTTGACTATATTTTAATTTATCCATTGAAAATCGGATTCCTTTACTATTTTGATTTAACAAGATCGATATTGTGAGAAACTTATGCTAAATTCCCTATTTAGGTTCGATATAACGGTAATGCGACAACCAACAAAGCCTTAATTCGAAGCGTCGGAATTTCTTGGGATGAAAAAATATTTGTCGGATAAACAGCTAAGCACCTTGTAAATCAAATTTCCTTTTTCTATTTTTGGAAAATTGTACACCCACAGGATTCCTTTTTTTAACATTCTGCTTATAAATACCTATTACGGTTCATGAGATACAGCCAGCTGACAGACGGACGGACAGCAGCGGATGCTTAGTAATAGAGTACCGCTGGCATTCATTGGGTACGGAACCCGAATACGGAATCCTAAAACGCAGTCCTGTCTTATGCTTGTGATTTTTATGCTTTATTTTTTGTGCCGTACTGTCACTAGATCTGGTTATGGAACGAGGCAGTGGGCAGAGACCTTGACAAAAATATATAATTTCTCTGCTGGACTGAGAGCAAAGAAAAAACATAGAAATTTTCCAGCTGCTTCTCTCCCCGAGCATGTCTTAAAAGACTACTAAGGGATATTTACCCTCTTCAACACGATGGACAATCTAACTATTTAACTATCAAACTATCGCCCATATGGTTCACAATATCCATCTTGGGACTTTAAATCAAGAGTGGCTGCAAGTTTTCTTGTAATTACTTGTGGCTATAGGTATACCGGCGTGATAATTATGTTTGTATGTATGTAGCATTTGCTTTGTAATCAGAATTCAAACATTGTTCATAATTAACAAATTTTATAAGTACCATATTCGCCTGTGACATGACCAAAATTTGGATACCCCTGAGACTGGAAAGACTGAAATTAATCAAAGAGACCTTTGTAATGCTTACAGCCTCCGTAAGCCTCGGTAATTGAATAAGGGGTACCTATTACCTGGGGCTCTGACAAGACGACTGACTGGTACAATTTCATCCCCAACCTGTTAGTATCGTGACACATCTACTGAAGTACAGATACATACGCTCGCAATATTTATTAAGTAACCTGTCACACATCAGCCGAAATGACAGATAGCACTGGTTGTCATGTGATAGTGGCTTTCCGATTTTAATGCCCGGGGTTCTAATCCAGTCATGCACCAACAAATTTTTCTGTTCGAAAAAAAATTGTGCGCTATTGTACTCTCAAAAATTTTGTGCGCTAATAGGTACCAGTACTCTCAAAAGGTGAATGAAAGCCTGCACGTACGTAGCTATAATATATATTATAGCAAGACATATTACTACATATTACGGTATATTTTTTATCGTTATCTTTGAATAACCATAGACGCAGCTATTCTATCCTACTATATTACAAATGTGAAACTTTGTGAGGATGTTTGTATGTTTGTGCTCAATCACACCAAACGGCTGAACAGATTTGAATGAAACTTGGAATATACATAGTTATATGTGCTGGACTGGGAGTAAAGAAAAAACATAGAATGCGTCCAGCTGCTTCTCTCCCCGAGCATGTCAAAAAAGTTGACTAAGGGATGATGATGTGCTGGATTAACATATAGGCTTATCTTAATTCATCCCGGGCACTACAGCGTCCCGTTAGTGAAGGTAAAAGTTGCCTCTTGACGCTGTATAAATCATCTACTAGATGGTAAAAGGCCTTTATTATTATTTTGTACACGGGTACCACACGAGCGAAGCCGCGGGCGGCAGCTATATATTTTAGCACACCATACAAAAGCACAGTGTATAATATATATCATAGCTACGTCTGTAGCGTCGAGGCACTTAAATATGGTAATGCTGTTTTTCTAGAATAAACGGTCTACTAGAAGTCGCATGATTCATAATTCATGACAAAAGTTGTTCCCTTTTGTGGAGTGTATGTGAATGATATTTTCACAAATTGCTCTCTTATTTCTGACAAAGCGTATTCTGCGTTGGAATAACCAGTTGTAAGGAAAAATTGACAACGTAAAACTGTAGTATATATTTTAACTGCGTTGTTACAAAGATTAGATTTTATATGCGTTGACACTATAAATAAATAAAAAAATAATATTTGTGGACTTTTCACACAGCACCATCTACCCAAACTAAGCAAAGCTATGGGAAGCAGATGGCTGGTAGAATACTTATATCCTTCTTTTTTTGTAAATACATACTTTTTACTTTTAATACATAATACAACACCCAGATCCGGAAGAAATATTTGCAGAACATACAAACATTTCTCCCGTAGCGGGAATCGAACCCGCGCCTCTTGCATCTCAGCCGAGTACTCGCCCGCTACGCCAGCCACCGAGGTCGTCACTATATTCTCTAATTAACTCATAGAAAGCGAATATGTTTATTTGTTTATGTATATTATCACGCCCATATCCCTAATAGGGTGGGCAGAGAGACAAGTACCTAGTCATAACTTGCAACCACTCCTGATTTAAAGTCCCTAGATGGATATGGTAATGGTGATCAGCACATCGCTGATATAGATGGTCCATCATGTTGGGGAGGATACTACCCCTTAGTCGCCTTTTACGACATGCTCGGGGAGAGAAGCAGCTGGACGCATTCTGTTTTTTTTTCTCCCAGTCCAGCAGAGAAGTAACATCAGTTATATTGGTCGAGGTTAAATGAGTACATAATACTACAACACCCAGATCCGGAAGAAATATTTGCAGAACATACAAACATTTCTCCCGTAGCGGGAATCGAACCCGCGCCTCTTGCGTTTCAGCCGGGCACTCGCCCGCCACGCCAAAGAGGTCGTCACTTCCTTTAGCTTTTGCTTTACACAACACAAAAACCTTCCCGACACATATCGTTTTTATCAAGGCCATATCTCGAATTTGCCTTTTACGTCGACATTTTTGAAGATAAGTGAATAGAAGAGACTTGTACTGATAGTTGAGTCAATGTTATTACGTCGACATAATCTGGCTTCCGAGAAATAAAAGGTACAATAAACATCAAAGTATTCTTTCATTTGTTGCTTATTGAGACCGAAAACTTGTTTTTTTATCTAACCATGGAAAAGCGAAAGGATGATAATGAAGTTTATCATTTTATTTTATATACATTTAAGAAGCTAATAGATATGACCAATGACCAAAGGGCTAGCGCTTACCTCGGACAAAGGATAAGTATAGCTATCCAACGGGGTAACGTCGCCAGCCTTTTGGGGACCTTACCTGCGGTCGGTGATCTGAGCTCTGTAAAACTGAGCTCATTTTTATTTCTTATTATTTCTATACTGATTACCTTAAAGTTTTTAATGTTATTATAGTTTGTCTTTGTAAATATGAAATCACAATAAATAAATATTTAAATAAATAAATAAATGAATATTTGTGGACATTTCACACAGCGCCATCTAACCCTAAACTAAGCAAAGCTTGTACCATGAGCACCAGATGCCTGATAGAATACTTATATACTTTTTTTGTAAATACATATCTACTCATAATTTATATTAAAACAACACCCAGAACTGGAAGAAATATATGCAGCACATACAAACATTTATCCCGTAGCGGAAAACAAACCCGCGCCTCTTTCGTCTGGGCCGAGCACTCACCCGCCACGCCACCGAGGTCGTCTTTTGGAGCAACAGAACGGTTTTTTTATTATTAAAAATATTGTGAACATCAGTATCTTTCTTATTTTACTTATGTTGGTAAGGTCTACACAACCCATCCATTTATCGCATGGCCTCCCTTTGTTCCAGTAACTCGTCATTCACCATTATTCACATCAGGTTCTTGAATATTATCCAGAAAACAACAATAAAACCCAAGGGTGAGCCAGACCAAACTAGGTGATTAAACTTATGACAAAATCTTATCTCAATAAAATGTGTTTATAGAATTCTTGTTTGTTCAAAACTTAAATAATAAACATTTTAAGATGATACGCTTAAATAGCCGATTCAAAGATATTTAATTTTGATAAAGTTCCACGGAACCATAATGGCTTTACCCGGGCACCGTAAGTTTATTCCGCCCTGGGGAACTGACCAAATGTACCCAATATCCGTCTTTATGCCACGAACTATCAGCGTGCCGTTTTATACTCACTGATAAATTGAGATACGTGCAACAGTGGAATGCGAAAGGCACCCATTTTATATTGAAAGCACTGGTGGTCTAGTGGTAGTGGTCTTGCCTTCCGATCCTAATGTCGTGGATTCAGATCCGGAAGAGTACCAATGGATTTTTATCACCGAAAAAATTATGTGCACTAGGTACAATCGGCGAAGGAAAACATCGTGAGGAACCGGCATGTTGCAACTAAAAGGTTCGAATACATGTGTCAAGCGCACAAAAATAACCTTTGAGACGCACTTTAAATCCTTTCACCATACTGGTCCTAATCTATGTATGTATGTATGTTCGTATGAGCTAGTGGCCAACTCTAGTGACGGAGTTTTTAGGCCGCCTAAAGGCCTCCGTCATGGCTTAACGACTTAAAAGCCGGGACCGACTGTTTAACGTGCCCTCCAAAGCACTGGTCCTATAGAACACTGACACGAACAGTAGTAGTTTATACGCATTGATAAATTGAGATACGTGTAACAGCAGAATACAAAAAGCACCCTGTTTAACCCATTTTATGTTGTAACCTTTTATAACGATGTCACGGGGCTACATAAATAGAATGGGCCTAATTGGAATTCGATTATTAAATAAAATTCGGATGCTTTCTCCTCGAGCATGTCATAAACGGGCTTCGTAAACTTAATTCACCTGAGCTAGTCGACTAAGGGATAGTATCCTCTTTAACAATATGGACTATCTATATGGGCGAGGGGCTGATCACCTGTCACCACGGTCCACATGATCCATCTTGGGACTTTGAATCAGGAGTAGTTGTAAGTTTTGTTATGATTACTTGTGACTCTGCCCACCCCATTAGGCACACGGGCGTGATAGTATGTGTATTTAAAGTTGTTTTAAGTGAGATCGAAAACCCAATTGTTTGAAAAAAGTATTAGAATTAAATTTGTCCATTATATACTAGGGTCCATTCATAACTTAATTTTTTACTTTATGTTACTAATACTATTTTAGTAATTCGAGTACGTCAGAAATTGTTGATGCAGAATAATTTTTCCGTTGAACTAAATGAAGCAGTTTGGAACGGGTCCAAACTTCCCTTTACTTGTTTAAAAATATTCAGAAGCTCCGCTGTTTAAAGTGAAGCTTTCATTATCTTGAAGTAGTAATGAGCTGGCTATGTAGCGGGTTCTTCACCTAAATATAAACTGAGTGTACAACAGAAACACAGTGAAATACAGAAAATAAAGAGTTTGTGTATGAAATAAATATAAACTTCTGTGCTGGACTGGAAGTAAAGAAAAAGCATAGAATTCGTTCAGCTGCTTCGCTCCCCGAGCATGTCGTAAAAGTCGACTAAGGGATAGTATCTTTTAGCAATTTAGCAAGCTTCTTGAAGAAGTTTCCTATAGTGAAACAGGAAAAAAAATCGTCCATCGCCGCTGGTTACGAAAGTCCTTTACAAATGCGCATTAGAATAAACTGTAAGGTTATGACCAAAATCCTTTCACCATTATTTTACTCACGACAGAAGCCATCAACAATCTTGTTTTGAACAAACAAAACAAAGAGAATGTTTACGCAAATGGAAACCTTTGTTTTTGACGCTCCAAAGTCGTATTTGATTGACCTCACTGATGATTTTTATCTCAAACTCAAAATGCTTTAAACATAGACATCATCATCAACTTTTACATCATCATCTTCCTGCCCTTATTCCACTCTATGTGAGGTCGGTACAGCATGTTCCTTAGATCATGCTGTAAGAGTTTTAGCTAAGGTGTTTTATGACCGGGCGCCTGCCTGACGTCAACCCTCCTTGGGAATACTTGCTTATCATTATTGTTGAGGATACTATCCCTTAGTTGACTTTTACGACATGCTCGGGGACAGAAGCAGCTGGACGCATTCTATGTTTTTTCTTTACTTATCAACTAAACCATCTTACATCATCGACCTTTACATATCCATTGCAAATGAATGCGCCGAATATCCGGGATTATTTATTGTAAAAAATGAGCTTTATTGTGAAAAACAATGACACCTCACCTGTCAAAATCCGTCTAGCCCTTCTGTCTACGGCTACAGCCAAATTAATACAATGAAAATGACTTTTTACAGCCGCCATATTGAATTTTTTGACATTTCATATATGCATATGACAATCGTGTTATCCAGAGGAGTACAACGACACCTCATTTGTCAAAATTCATCTAGTCGTTTGAACTACAGCTTCAACCGAACACATACATACATAAATACTAAGGCCTTTTACCGTTTATAGTAGACGATTTTATATAGAGTCAGGCGGCAACTTTTACCTTCACAAACGGGACGCTGTAGTGCACGGGACGAATTAAGATGGTGTAGGCTTGCCCAGCACCTATTCCGTCCTCTCAGCTTAGTCGGCCTTGTCCACAGGAAAGACATGGTCAATACGTGCGGAGCTGACTAAGCCGCGGGTTTTCTCACGATGTTTTCCTTCACCGTTTGAGAGTACTGGTATTGAGCACATAAATTTTTCGCACAGAAAAATCCATTGGTACACGGCCGGGTTTGAACCCACGACCTTAGTATCGGAGAGCGGGGTCGCTACCAACTAGACCACCAGTGCTCTTACACCCTGAAACCATAACCCACCTTCTTCGTAGTCGAGTAAAAAACGCGAAGCTTCGAAGTATCGCGACAGTCTACTAAAGCTGTGGCGTTGTTGAACAGGAGCTACTTTTTCATCTCCGTGAAACTATTACAGGAACAATTTAGGTAATGATTCATCAAGAATTATTATTATTTAATTGCTGTCGGACAATTTTTCTGAAAGCTATAATTAATTTATGTGTACGTCAATTTAAAACGATCCTACTCCGATGTTTAATAGGCAAGGTAATTAAAACTCAGAAACAGTGATTTGTGGTAAAAGTTATTATGTTTGGCTGAAAAAGCTTTTTGTTAGAAATACATAGTCTGTGTAACATAAATTATTTATATTCTTTCAATCTATCTATCTAGTCATGTCACTAGTTCCTTCGAATCAGTGTGGTGAAAAGATGACACACATTTGCGAACTTTTTAGCTTCTACGACTTGCTGGTTTCCTCACGATGTCTTCCTTCACCGTTTTAAAGCACTGGTACAACGCATATTTGTAAATTTTTCGAACAGAAAAATCCATTGGTGCACGACCGGATTTGAACCCACGATCATAGATTCGGAAGTTCATTACCACTAGACAACTAGTGTTTTCTAAAATTCTTTCAATAAAAAATGAACAGTGACAAAACCCTGGTCATTGATTGAATAAAGAGTGACCTAGAAAGACCTCGATGGCGAAGCTGGTCTGAGACGCCAGGAGTGTGGGTTCCTGCAGGGAGAGAAATGATTGTATGTTTAGCAAATAATATTTCTTTCAGATACGTTTGCTGTGGTACTACTTTTACTACTAGGTACCCGCTAATATTCGTTTCACAGGTTTTTTTTTAATCTTGAAAGTATAAAAGTGCGCCCAATCGATTTTACCACCGGACACAGGAAATCCAGTTTTCAAAGTATGTATTTCTATAACAACAAATAATAAAATAAATAAAAATACAATGTATGTTCGTATGAGCTAGTGGCCAGCTCTAGTGATGGACTTTTTAGGCCGCCTAAAGGCTTCCGTCATGGCTTAACGGCTTAAAAGCCAGGACTGACTGTTTAACGTGCCCTCCGAAGCACGGAAGCGCTCAGCTCGTAATGCCACTTGCGGTCACCCATCCCAATTTGTGACCGCGCATATAATTACTTAACTTTAACGATCAATCAAGAACGCCTAAGCAAGCTACGCCACGAGCGCCTCAAGCAAAATACAAGAAACATTTCTTTAACTTTCGCATCGATCATCGAAGTTAAGCTAGCGAAGGGTAAGCGCGGTCACGGATGGGTCGAGTGTCTTTTTGCACATTTTTGTTTTTTTTGGGAACGTAAAATTTATTGATTTGTACAAAAATAATAATAAAAGTAAGCATAGAAGAGATGTACTTCATTTTGTATTTTTGCTTGATTTTAATAGGTAACGTGCTGCCATCTATTAGGTGGCATACAAGAAACATTTATGTAAGTACAATTAATACTAATACTATTTCTCTGCTGGACTGGGAGTAAACAAAAAACATAGAATGTCGAGCATGTCGTAAAAGTCGACTAAGGAGTACCTAGCATCCTCTCTAATTTGATGGACCTACCTATATGGGCGATGGGCTGATCACCTGTCACCATGGTTCACCATGTCCATCTTGGATCAGAAGTGGCTGCAAGTTTTCTTATGATTACTTGTGGTTCTGCCCACCCCGGGAGTGATAATTATGTATGTATGTATTTACAATGGTACGGAATCCTTTCGTGTGCGAATTCACTTGACCGGTTTTGTTTTATTTGCTATGAAAGTGTGCTATTTATAATGAAGAAAAAAAATAATTAAAGCAAAAAAAGCTGGCGAAATTCCGTAGAGAGTGCAAACGACACTTCTCTCGTTAGTCTTTTTAATAACACTAAAAGTTTTATTTCGAAAACCACAAAACTTCTACCATCAGTTCCCACTTATTTAATTAGGCACTTTCCACAATGCAATTAAAACAAAGTTTCCTCGGGATTTCCATTGAAAAACACGTTTATTACGGTAGGAAACATTTCAATAAACTTTATTTTGTAATTACACCAACTGCCCAGAATGGGGTTGAAATGAAAGTTTGGTTCTTTTTCTTTCATTGTTGAAACTTTGGCAAGCCCTTACGACCAGAGTTGAACCGGCCTTTACTCAGTTTACGGCTTTTTTACACCCGAAACTTATGACCGACTTTTATTCTATTACATTTGGTGATTCCCCGACTTTTTCTCAAGAAAATGTGACAGAGATTTCATGGAATTATCGAAATAAGTACCAAATTACATCTACTCATTTTACTCATGAAGCTCATGACCGACTTTATTTTATTATACCGTTTTATTATAATTACCGTTTCACAAATGTGTGAATTATTTTTTAAAAAAGCACGTATACGACGTGGCACTAAAACAAGTTACATTCTTTATAAAAAAAAACATGATGGGTCACACACCTGAGGACCTCACCCGCTGTTCCAGAGAGCGAGGTGTAGACGATTGATGCATTGTATGTGACCCAGGAGGTTGCAACATTTGTATCGATTCTCTTTGGTATTTTCTTAAACTTAATTTAATTTGACAGTCCTGCTAACAGCTTAAAAAACTCTAACTACCTAAACTACTACTTAAAAAACTTATGCTCAAGCTTATCGAAATAAGTTACAACACAACCAAATCAACTGGCACAGCAACTAACAACACCCTCATATTTGCTCATAGTTAAAAAACTGATTGCAAAACAAATAGACAAAAAAATTACAGTCCTAAAACTATTGGTGTCCCTTTCTTACACATTGAGATAACAGGTATTGCTATAATTTTAGAGCTATCGAATTTAGTTAAGTTTAGAAAAATACACAACAGAATCGAAGTTATTATCCGACCTTCTTATTATGTTAGTTTTTCATTCTTTTGACAGAAAATTACAAAAAAAACCGGTCTAGTGCGAGTACGAGTTACGAACCGGACCCTATTGCCAAGCCTCCGCTGTCCGTCCGTCCGTCCGTCTGTCCATCTGTCAGCGGGCTGTATCTAATGAACCGTAATTGATACAGAGTTGATATTATCACAGAGTGTGTATTTCTATTGCCGCTATAACAGTAAAAAAATAATGAAGGGGCCCCATGCAAGAAACAGTTATGTGCATATACGATGGTACGGAACCCTTCGTGTGCGAATTAGACTCGCACTTACCAGTTTTTCTTCTTATTTTCCGGCTTCCTCAAACAATCTTACTTTTAAAGTTTGAGCTTTAGGCGAGAGGCTCGCTGAAGACAATTTCAAATAAGAAGTTAATTAAAACAGATTAAAACTAAACTTTTTACTAGGCAGTAACTGTTATCACCATGTTCCTGATGTAAAGATTCGTTTGCTCTTTTTTAAGTAAACTTTTAATAAAATTAGTTAACGCGAACATCAAAACAGAGAAAAAAATATCGCCAGTAAATCTGTCAACGTGTCATAAATAAATTTGACACTAGCCCCAAACTAAGCAAAGCTCATAGGTAATACATTATGAACCAGATGCCTGATTTGTATTCTTTTTTATTTTGTAAACACAGTCATGCTTATAAATACATAATACTACTTCTCCCGTAGCGGAAATCGAAACCGCGCCTCTTGTGTCTCAGGCGAGCACTCGCGCGCTACGCCACCGAAGTCTTCAGTGTGGTGAAAGCATTTAAAGTGCGCTTCCAAGGCTCCATTCGTGTACTAATTAATATTTAAATTTGGTCGCGTACGAGCAGGCGTAACATTCATAGACTTAAGACATTTCAAAGTGATCCATAATCGGTTCTACTGATTAAACTATATTTGACATTTGACATTTTGACATTTACTTTGACACTTAAGATTGACGCTGTCAAAAGGGAATAGTCAAAGATACGTCAAAACAATATTTGTATCACAATGTTTTTTACTCTTTTGTTCTAAAGTTTATGCCTCAGTCTAAGAAAAGTACTAGTAAAATATACGAAGTATTTTAGCTACAAAAGGAGGTAAAGTTACGAACTGTTTTGTTTACAGTTCGCTTTTTTATGGTTCCGTAGTAAGCAGAAAGACCCTCGTTAGAATGTCATGTGTCCGTCCGACCCAACATTTTTACACTTTAAGGTTTCATCCTACATTATTAATGTGAAAGTTTGTGAGGTTGTTTGTATGTTTGTGCCTCAATAACGCCTAAATGTCTGAACGGATTTGAATGAGCCTTGGAATATACATAGTACATGTGCTGGATTAACATATAGGCTATTTTTTATCCAGGCACCACGCGAGCGTAGCCTCAGGCGGCAGCTAGTTTAAAAATAAATGAGTCTTTCGACTTTCAGGTTTCAAAATCAGCATGAATTTAAAATATTTAAAACTAGCTGTTGTCCGCGCTTTGAATGTTTTGTAAACAAATGGTGGCCTATAGCCTTACCCAGAGTGCAATCTCTCTTTTATCAAATTTATAGAAATCTGCTTAGCGGTTAAAAAGGTCAGTCAGAAACAAGTTACTTTATAATATTAAAGTATTAATTTGGATCAAGCTATTTGCCACCAAAAATACTGGATGAAGTAATGCTGAACTAATGAGTAGGTAATTTTTTGAGCACTGATAGTTTAGTGGTAGCGGTCGCCTCCGATCCCAAGGTCATGGGTTCGTGGACTTTTGGATTTTTCTGTTCGAATAATGTAGGTACATACATTACAAATAAACCAGAACTCTCAAATGATGAAGGAAACATCGTGAGGAAATCGCATGTCATCAAGTGCATGAAAGGTTCCTCTGAGGCGCACTTTAAATCCTTTCACCACACTGGTTCGCAGGAACTAGTGACATGACTAGTAGGTAAATTTCCAATTTGTAAATGTCAGAAAAGCGATGAGGTTACGATTAGTTTAACTTACTGAATAACAATTTCATTTTGAGCTATGCTTTCAAGTACGTTTTATTGATAAAAAAACACATTTTTTACCAATTAGTACATAGTCATTTAAAAAAGTAGGTTCATAAATGAGCCAGTTGTCAGCTCTTTTGACGGAGTTTTTAGGCCGCCTAGAGGCCTCCGTCATGGCTTAACGACTTAAAAGCCGAAACCGACAATAACGTGCCCTCCGAAGCACAGAAACGCTCAGCTCATAAAAGTCTCAGCGCGCAATACATTCCTTCACCGTTTGCGCAGATAAGTTTAGCACATTATTGCCCGAGATTGGAACCCACGACCTTCGAATCGGAAGCCGGGATGACTCCCGCTGAGCCAACTCAGCATAATGTACCTAAAGTTATTCTATGCCCTAGTTGAATAATTCTATCAGACGTGTACCATATTTTGTCCCAGCGATGAATATTCAAACGCATCTCCTTACCGTGACCTTTCAGAGAAAGCTTTATCATGGACTCATCATTATGCAATTACTTTAAACCATTTTATTTCGTTTAACGCCATCCGTCGACACTTTATTATGAATGACATTTTGAGAAGATTCAATTTCCTGCGGCAGAGAGTTGGCTTTAAATGCTGTTGAATTAGTCAGATTTTTGTTACAAAAATTCATTTTTTTAGAAACAAAGCCATTAAGCCTTTTTTAAACATAAGCAACAAAACTGAATATCATCACTTACATAGATTACATTTAAATATTTAATTGATTCAGGCGTGACTTTGCGAAAGTCCATTTTCAGAAAATACTTAATAGATGTAATAATCCGTTTAGTACTATATATTTAACATTAAAATTACGTTCTTCTTTTTATTCACATGAAAATATTTTAAATTACCTGCATATTAAAAAGAAATAGAAAAAAAAATCAATAGGCTTATCTGTTTCAAGACGCAAAAGATTAAATAAAAAAAGACATATAATTTTAAAATTACAGTAAATTATTAAATGTAGGGTCAACTCTTACCTCCAAACATCATCAGGAAAGAAACAGCAAAAGAGAATCCTTGTCCTAACATTTTGAACACAGCACAATATTTTTATTTCACGGTACACTTTATTTATTACTCAAACTGGCCAAAAAGAACGAAACATTTTCATAAATGGAACGTCCGCTTTGAAATGACGTTAGGCGCCAAATGGGAGCGATGAAACGCGACCTCCTTCTGCGGAGGCTTCGAGAGAACTAAAAGTTGTACCTGACTGTACCCTCGCGAACGCTCGTGAACAAATAATTTTCAGCATTCACAGAGATACGAAATTTTTCTATCACAATTGTATGTATGTTCGTATGAGCTAGTGGCCAACTCTAGTGACGGAGTTTTTAGGCCGCCTAAAGGCCTCCGTCATGGCTTAACGACTTAAAAGCCACATTGAGTACGGATTATGGATCCTTTCATTATTAATTTGTGGTAAATTTGTCTAAATTTATCTAAATGTTTGATTTGTATATCTGTTTATTTGGAAATAATGACGGTCTAAAAATCTGATTATGAATTTCTTACTTTCCTACTAAAATTACAAAGATTTTAATTATCAAATCCTAAACATAAACACAAACTTTGTAATCACGCTGTAACACTTTAATCCGTTTTAATGTTTTGTAATAAACACTTATTAGTGATTATAATTTTTTACCGAAACCATTCGAGCCAAGCCACGGGCGAGAAAATCTGCTAATATTATACACGTAAATGCTGTTGTTCATGTGTGGGTGTATTCCTGTTAGAATATAATGAAAGCAATAACAGGGTTAGTGGCCCGCCTTCTGATCCTAAGTTCGTGGGTTCAAATCCAGTCGTCTACCAAAGGAATTTTCTGTTTGAAAACTTTACGTGCGCTATACCAGCACTCTCAAATGGAGACCTGAAATAACAGTTTTTTTTTCTGAGGAGGGGTAACTGCGGGTGAAGCTAGTATAGTTAAATTAGGGTTCCGTACCCGAAGAGTGCCAACGGGAACCTATTTCCAAGCCTAAGCAGTTCGTCTATCCGTCCGTTCGTCCGTCCGTCTGTCAGCGGGCGAGAGTTAAAATTGTCAGAGACTATTAATATTTTTTTTGGCCCCATACAAGAAACATATAAGTACATGTACGATGGTACGGAACCCTTTGTATGCGAATTTAACTCGCACTTGATCGTTTTTTAATAGTTTTGAATGCATACTCTACTTCCAAATAGATACTTACTGCTCTTAGGATTATCTCTAACAGAAACTGAACTCTAACAGAAACATTATTTTAAACTAGTTTTTACTTCCACTGAAAGCAGAACAGTTGTTTTTTATAAGAAACCTTTCCACTAACGATCTCGTCGGAAGTAATTCTTCTCGCTGAGTTCTTTGAAAAGTTTAGTTACAGTCAAATATTGCTTGACAACGTAAGCGGAGACATCTTAAATGACATCTACAGATTTTATATACTAAGGCCTTTAACCATCTATAGTAAATGATTTATACAACGTCAGGAGGCAACTTTTTACCTTCACAAACGGGACGCTGTAGTGCCTGGGACGAATTAAGATGGAGTAGGCTTGCCCAGCACCTATACCATCCTCTTAGCTTAGTCGGCCTTGTCCACAGGAAAGACGTAGTCAATACGCTGAGCTGACTAAGTTTGAGAGTATAGCGCACATAATTTTATACTGATTAAAAAAAAAACGGTCCAGTTCGAGTTGAATTCATACACCAAGAATTGTAGGGGCTTCTTATTTTTTATTTCATTTAATTCTTATTATTTGTTGTTATAACGGTAGTAGAAATACGCACTCTGTGAACATTTCAACTCTACCTATCACAGTTCATGAGATACAGCCCGCTGACAGACGGATGGACGAACGGACGGACAGCGGAGGCTTGGTAATAGGGTCCCATTGGCACCCTCTGAGTACAGAACCGTAAATACGAAGAAGAAAAGGAACTTTGATTTTGCGTGGCAGAAACCCGTAAAATGTTTAAAATGGAAGAAGTATCAATGGGAGCTATCAATCTTAAATCGTAAGTTATTAAAGTAAAATAAAAAAATTAGGGGTTTTCACCTGCCGACAAAGACCATCGCTGGACAAAGGCCTTATATACTTCCAGGAAGAATCACTTTGTGATCCATCTGCCTTTCTACTGCCCTTCCTTTAACTACCCTTACCCTCTATACTTCCTTTCTCAGTCTGTCGGCCACCATTTGAGAACCTCTACTTCTTTGTTCTATCTGCTTTCAAACCAGTGTGGTGAGAGGATTTATTCTAAGAGCTAAATGGCTAAGCTGTTACCATAAATTGAAAAAATACCTAGATCTAAATCGACCAAAAAACTTCAGCTGCTTCTAAAGTAGCTTTTAATAAAAAGCTTGCCCAACATCGTAAGTATTGGAATTTAAAAAATCGGAACTTAATCCGGGCCCCAGTAATACGCCCGGACAGGTAAATGGACTATAATTCAATACTTTATGAACATTTTTACATAACGCCGGATAAAGTTGCTTTTAGTGACTCCACGAACCTTTCTATTGTTTTTTTATTATGTTTGACGTGGGTAGGGTAAATTATCATACAGAAAATGTATTGAAAAGTGTACGAAAGCAACCTGTTTGAAGCGCACTTTTACTCTACTACAACTACTCGTGTCATCGGTTCTTTCGAACTAGTGCTGTAAAAGAATTTAAAGAAGCCTCTTGTAGTGCACTTTTAGTAGGCCGGTTCGAAAGAAGCGGCACGAGCGTATACCATGTTTTACAAGTAGTAAAATCTGAAGTTCGTCGTAAAACGTCATTGAGCTGAAAATTAAAAATTTTCGATAAATTACTTCTGGTTCTGGTATAGCTCGAAAAACTGACGGCCTGAGTGGCTGCAAGTTTTTTCATAACACTTGTGGCTCTGCCCACCCCGTTAGGGTTACGGGCATGATAATTATGCAGTATGTATGTATAATAATGAATATCACCTCAAAAAAAATAATGGCTGCAAATTTTACAGAAGAGATCTGATTTTAACGATTTTATTATCCAGCTCTTGAATATTAGTGATTTGCTATTTAATAGACTTCAAAGAAGATAGTTTAAAACAGATTTCAAACTCTCGACTTAATTAAAATCTTTGCCATGTATTGTAGAAACTTCTATCTAACTATCTTAGAAACCTATTGAGTTATAAATAGGTATTGGTATCACCCTGGGCTTTTTAGCCCACTTACGTACACAATATACTTTTCTGCTGGACTGGGAGTAAAGAAAAAACATAGAATGCGTCCAGCTGCTTCTCTTCCGAAGCATGTTGTAAAAGTCAACTAAGGGATAGTATCCTCTCCAAAATGATGAATCTCCTATATGGGCGATAGGCCGATCACCTGTAACCATGGTTCACCATATCCATCTTAGGACTTTAAATCAAAAATAGCTGCAAGTTTTCTTGTTTACTTGTGTCTCTGCCCCTCTGCCCACCCCATTAGAACCTACATAATTTTAGTTTCATGTCTATAAGCAGCTACATAGTATGACCCAACCTACCTTTGAACTAGGTATCTTTTTTTAAACTACATTATACTATATTTTAGGCAAATTTTGTATGTTTGCAAGGAATAAATAATCTCGAAAATTATTAATATAAATATTTAAAAAAATTCACTATCCGAAAGCACGATAAGCAAAGAGAACAATATATAAAATGGCCGTAACATAACTATAAGTGTATTTATGCCTAAGCTGTGCAAGTAAAACCGCAGGTACAGCTAGTTTTTTAAATATAGAGACACGTACTGTACCACAAATATTGTGCGCTTCAGCAAATTCGTGCTTTGTATGAAAACCGAATTTGTCCGAATATGCAACTAATATTACAGTCAACTAATAATAACTAAACCAACCCTCTAAAAAAAGTATCTACATAATGATTGTAACATCTCTATATTACATATCATCATCGCGTTAGTATGTATTTTAGAAGCTATACGAAAATTACCGAGGCACACAATATTTGTGGTACTACTGTAAAGCGAAAACAAAAATTTAAAGCAGGAAAATTGTAAAAACCGTTCAGATACCGTAATAATATCCAACAAAGAGGTTATTATTTCTGAGAAATATTGAGGATAAATACATTATTGTAACCTGTAGTAAAATATTTTCTTGATTTCTTGATAAAAACGGATTTTTGCTCAGTAAGGAGTTTTTTCATCTTATTATTACTTAATTAATAGCACGTTAAATAATACATATCTGATTTCTCTAATTAAAACGAGCATAAAATAAATTGAGATAATTACGTATAAAAATACAGCTTTAGACAGGTTTCCGGTTACTATTTCGGTAAAAGGAAATTTGTAAGGATTTTCATTTTCACGATCAGCCTTATTCCTGAAGGGATGAGATGTAAATGGGGTTAGGTTAGTCGTTCCGTCGGTTATAAAGGGAAGAAGATAAAATGCTAATGTTAGCCCTGAACGACAAACACTTGCGTAGAACGGTGTTACCTACAACACTAGTGTATTTTAAACCAAAATGAATTTAAATTTATTATCTTTATTTTTACCGCGAAATAACTTTTCAACATTGTTTTCGAAATAGTATGTTATGCTAAGTGAAAATTGGGAAAATACCAAGAGTGGTGCCTGTTAACCTTTTTTGTGAGGTTCTTTTGAACCAGTGTGGTGAAAGAATTAAAGGTGCGCCTCAAAGGCTCCTTAACTTGACTCTCGACTAATGCTTTCATACTTCTTAGGTTCTACGCCATGCCGGTATCTAATGTTTTCCTACGCCGTTTGAGAGTACTGGTATATCGTGCATAAATTTCGAACAGAAAAATTAATTGGTGCACGACTGGATTTGAACCCCTTTGGATGGAAAGGCTGCACGACTAGGCCACCAGTGCTCACTGACCTAACGATGACAAAATAGACCCGAGGAAAAATATCTCGTATCGTAGTGTCAGTTGCGAGGCAATTCTAATACCATATTCGAAGTAATTGGAGCGTAGTTTTAGGGGTCCGAGGTCTAAAAGAAAAACCTAAACAGTCTACTATCAGCAAAGACCTGTTAGCTCACTATTTCTATCATAGTTATAAAGAACAAGAAGAAAAGTCGCGGGCGGGAGATAGTAAAAGGTTTTTCCTATGCATTGAGGGCGAAGATGACCAATTATAGAGGAAATACACAATAATAACTGGGGAACCCACATTTACCGTGGTTTTCATACAAGTCAGGTTTTAATCTTAGAAAATGTTTGTTTTTAATTGGAGCAACCAGGCCTTCTATTTCAATCTCGCTACCCCTTACACTAGGATTCCTTGTGTCGTACATTTCTACTCTACCGACCACAGTCAAAGGAAGGAGAGAGTAAATATCTCTCCTTTCACTCCCGCAGTTGGGCAAAGTAATGTATACGGCGAATCACACACAAAGAAAAACGCTCGGCTTGGTATGCCATTTCTACATTGTCTTGCATTTATGGTGGCAGTACTCAAAGTGTACTAAATCGTTTGTCATACAACTATGCGGGATATCGAATTGCCAAAACTACAGTCTTCTCACTCGTTTCTCCGCGCGTTTCATCGGTAAATCACTTGAACTGATGTCTGACGTTTCTCCGCGCGCCTCGCTCTGTCTAGCTCGTCTTTACGCACGCCTTGCTCTCGCTCGGAATGTCGCGGTTCGGCGGTGTGTGTGTAAAGTGCCTACGCGTATTATATCATCTCGCTCGACAGAACCTTTTCAGTTACATTAACAAAACGCTCAACGTGATTACGAATAATAAAAGCGAGTGGAATTAAAATTTAACACGTACAGTAACAAAACGTATTACTCGTAATAACTTAATTATATGTCAGCCCAGTATCCACTTTCAAGGCTACTACTATTCGTGTCATTTATTCTTTCGAACTAGTGTGGTGAAACGATTTAAAGTGCGCCTTAAACGCTCCTATCGTGCACTTGACACATGGTAATACGACATGCCGGTTTCCTCACGATGTTGGACCACAACCACTAAACCAGCGCTCTCAATGTTACAAAAAATACTGTCTGCTTAGAAAATAAGTTTAGGTTTTTTATTGTGAAGTAGGTGGCCTATCTTATTACGACTTTAATAGGTAAGTCACGTCTTGGGTGGACGGGCTCTACGTGGCATTGGCAAGTGACGCTCAACATTAAGTTAAAAAGACACATGTTCCCTCTATCATCCTCTATCACACCAGATAGATAAATACTCTTTATTGTATAAAACAGAAGGACGAAAAAAATTACAGCTATACAGATCGTGATTTTATAAACAACCTCGGATGAAGGCCTTTTACCATCTATAGTAGATGATTTATACAGCGTCAGGAGGCAACTTTTACCTTCACAAACGGAACGCTGTAGTGTCCGGACGAATTAATATGGAGTAGGCTTGCCCAGCACCTATTCCATCTTCTCAGCTTATTTCTCTCAAACGGTGAAAGAAAACATCGCGAGGAAACCCGCGGCTTAGTCAGCTCCGCACGTATTGACCATGTCTTTCCTGTGGACAAAGCCGACTAAGCTGAGAGGATGGCATAGGTGCTGGGTAAGCCTACTCCATATTAATTCGTCCCGGGCACTACAGGGTCCCGTTTGTGAAGGTAAAAGTTGCCTCCTGACGCTGCATAAATCATCTACTATAGATGGTAAAAGGCCTTAGTTAGTTAAACCAATTTGCATAACGTAACTTAGGAATGCAGATCTCCTCCTACAGCTAGTCTTTAGGGATCAAATTCTAGCGAAATTGACTAAAGTCGAGTTAAGACAATAGGTCCGATTTGACATTTGTCTTGTTTTTTGCCGTAATAACTTGTACCTACGTTTACCTGACAGATCGAAAAATCAACCACATAATGCCAAATTTGTATTATTAAGTTATCCATACACTATGACATGGAGTACCTATCATTCATAAGCACCAAGTTACACTTTAAACTGTACAAATTACTCTCACAAACAATTAATAGTTGATTATAGAAAGGTTTAGAGGTAACTTTCTTCATTACTGGACATGGATCTTTCTGATTAAATATTAAAATGAACCGACAAACGGTTTTAGGCAGACTCCCAGAAAACTAATTGAACATGGTCCTTCGACGGGAAAGTTTCAACAAACAAATTAACCAATAATAAACCTACCTAAAAGCTAAGTTAGCTGAGAAAATAACATACAAAATAGGTACAAAAGAAGCTTTTATATTGAATAAAAAAAATAACTAAGGTTCCATTAAACTGAACCAAAATAGGCTATGAAACGAGTTGCAAACGCCATTACAATTCGGAAATTCTCGAATAAACGCGATCTAGAATCACGCCACCGTAAAATCCGGCAAGCGGAGCTGAGAGAAACAGGCGATGTTTAAAACAAGCGAGCTAAGAACTTGTAGCATAATCAATTCTATAGGTATTGCTTCGATTTTACATTTTCTACGCTTATCCGGTAGTTTACTAGCTTTAGTTTAAAGCATATTCAGAACACTGGCGTATCCGCTGTAATACTGTAAATATAAAGAAGAGAAAGAAAGAAAAAAAAATACGTTTAATGATTCATCACACATACTTAATTACAATAACTATACAACTAAGAGTAGGTAAACAAGTGATGTGATGAAACAAAAGGCCCTAGAAAAGAAGTTTTTTCATGACTGTTCGCTGCGCTCTTAACACCTAAATAGGTATTTAGAGACAGGTACCCTGCACAATTCGTAGATCGCTGCGCTCGCTGATAAAATTCTGTTTTTCATGGTTCTTATTTAATTGGTCACTTTTTGTTTAGAAATTCGTTAAAAAGTCGCGAAAATGTAATTATCATTGATTGTGAAAATATCATCCCAAAAAGATCTCATTAAATTTTAAGGATCACGCCGTGACCCGGGGCGCTCCATTATCCGGATAGATACCTAATTAAGAATCTGGAAATTCGAAAACAAGGAATAAATTAAAAATTACGATAATTATAACTTTTCCAAAAGAAAATTAAATGAATTTTATTTTCAATTTTTCTGAAGAGATATTTTGTTTATTGGTTTCCCGATTATCTTTGTGAGATTTGGTTAATTTAGAGAGGGCAGGTAAATGAGAAAAGGTATTGTAGCCTTGTTATATTTTGTTTCGTTTTAATACATCATTTTTATCTTATATCTATATTATGTCACTGTTATATCCATATCCATCTTGGAACTTTGAATCAGGGGTGGCTGCAAGTTTTCTTGTGAATGTTTGTTGCTCTGCCCACCTCGTTGGGGATGCGGGCGTGGTAATATGTAAATATTTATGTCACTGTTATTTCCTGAGACTCAGATTACATAGAGCTGTAAATAATCAAAGCGTTGCTCGGAATGTGTATCGCATGCTATTTGTTTTTAACATCATTTTAAAATAAGTACGGGTCGTAAATAATGCTTGAGCTAGATATGTCTCCATTACGTCCTTCCGGTACCTCAATCTACATGAGTGTTAAAATAATAATAATAATAACACCCAACAGTCACATACATAGTCCTGACCCCACACTAGGATTCCCTATGTCGTGGGTATCAGAAACTACGAGTACCATGGTAACACAATACCCAGACCAGGAAGAAATATTTGCAGAACGTATAAACATTTCTTCCGCAGCGGGAATCGAACCCGCGCCTCTTGTGTCTTATCCGAGCAATCGCCCGCCACACCACCGAGGCCGTAAAAAGTACTTACGGCCTCGGTAGTACTTAAGCTTCAGTGACACCGCGACAAAGCGGTAGCTGCGTTGACGCCGTGTCATTGTAAACTCGCTCTTATAATGTTCCATACTTTTGCATATCACGGCGTCACTAACGCGACGTCACCGACGCTAACAGTAACCGACTTTAGGTACAGTCCTACATAAAAATAAATACAGCGAGCAAAAATACTCTGCGAAATTAAAAAGTTTTTCCTTGAAATGACTATTATAACCACTCCCTAGTGGGTTGGTGTTGCGTGTCATCGTAAATAATAATTGTCAAAATCTTTACTACTGACGGGTTTAAATGACCTACATAACATGATGTCGTTTGTATTATTTTGACATGCTAAAGGCAGGTCTTCCTTTTATTTAAGGACATACATACATACATAATTCACGCCCAGATCCCTAATGGGGTGGGCAGAGCCACAAGATAAGAAAACTAGCAGCCACATCTGATTTACTTCTAATGGTGAACCATGGTGACAGGTGATCAGCCCATCGCCTATATAGGTGGTCCATCATGTTAGAGAGGATAATATCCCTTAGTCGACTTTTACAACACGCTCGGAGAGAGAAGCATCTGTACGCATTTATGTTTTTTCTTCACTCCCAGTTCAGCAGAGAAAAAATCAAATCTCTAAATAGTAATAGTAGCTTAAGTATTATGTATTCTATGGTTACGTTTCGTAGTTAGTCGTACATCACCCCACATGCGCTTAAATTAGACAGTCCACTTGATTTATACGGGCCATTTTATATTTTAACGCTAATTTGCTTTTACCTGAGCTTGAAACTATAGTATTTTATCTCTATGTTTCTTGAAGTTTACAAAAGAGAAGCAATACGAAGTGACTTAAAACTTTGCAACAGCCATCCTCGATCTATTGAGTTATTAGGTTTACAATGATTCTTGCTGCCGCCCGCGGCTTCACTCGCGTGGTACCCAGATAAAAAATAGCCTATATGTTATGCAAACACTTTTCTTCTTCCGAGCAATCGCCCGCCACGCCACCGAGGCCTTGAATTTTGACGAGGACTGAAACTTGGATTATAGTGCATGTGCTAGATTAACATATAGGCTATTTTTCATCTGGGTGCCATGCGAGCGAAGCTGCGGAAGGCAGCTAGTCTAAATATATAAAACACTTATGTTGCTGGCTGACTGACAATTCACTAATATTTAAGTCTACGTATCTACTTTACTCATACCATATTTAAATCCTAGAAGAATGAAACGGGGAGTGTATTACTTATTTATTTATATAAGTAAAGTAATAGTTAGAACGGATTAACCGGATACTTAGAAATTTATGAATCTTTCAAATAAGGGGTTAAAAGAGGGATTTTGTTTGTATGAAAAAAAGTATTCCTGAACTTGCGAATTATAATTAAGTGCCTATATATTTACCATCCATCCTAGATGGCCTGACAGAGCTCGCTTTTAGCGATAAGGCCGCCCTTTGTTTTTACCTTTCTTTATTTGTTTGTAAGCTTAATTTAAGAATGTTTGTGTGGGAAACAATAAAGTGTTATCTATCTATCAATATTTTGTTCCTTCAAACTATCTTAATAAACGACATTCAATGAGATGTGAAAGTGTAAGATAATTTGAATGACAGAAAAAGCATTATTTATTTCGTCATAACAATTCAAAATAGCGTTTTTATTATTTTACCTCCTGGAGATACGTCACTCAATCCATAATTTAAATTGTTTTCATTCTGTTCATAGCCTTTTCGACGCAGAACTCCGTATAACGGCAATTGCGGTATGCAACACAAAGCCAAATAAAAAATACTGCACGGCTCAAATGAATAAATTACTCGACGTATATATACGATCATACAGAGAATAGCAGAATTTCAAAGCGAAACGATAAAAAAATACGGCACACATAGCAATTTTTCAACAAGCTACTTTGTACCCTGAGTTCTTTATTACAGAGCTGGGAATAGTTTGCTGTTTATGCATGGATGTGAATGTCTGATGACACGCTTAGATTTTATCGCAAATGACTCGGAGTCATTAGTGCAGGTTTCAAACATACAAGCGAGCTTATACAAATCGGAAACCAGATTTAAATAATTACTAGCTGTTGCCCGCGACTTTGTACGCGTGTAGTACTAAAAGTGAGTAAAAATCTTTCCTCTTTATAATATTAGTATGACATAACACCCAAAAGTCACATACATAGTCCTGACCCCACACTAGAATTCCCTGTGTTGTTTGTATCAGAAACTACGAGTACCATGGTAGACCCAGACCCAAAAGAAATATTTGCAGAACATGCAAACATTTTTTCTGCAGCGGGAATCGCACTTGCCCTCCACGCCATCGAGGTCGTCATTAAGATACAATATGGTATTTGCTAAGGCAAAAACACACTTAAAGCCACCTTTGTTTTACCATCACCGTTTTAATAAGGCTGAAACATTATCAAACAACGGCAAGGCCTATGTGTTGCTGTGACAGAGAAGAATGGGAGGGATCGCGCCAAAAGCATTTTATTTACGAAAATAATTTGAAACACTCATTTAATGAGCCTTTAAAAGATTGTGGATGTTCCTGCAATTTTTTACATGATAATTCATTAAAACTGCCCGACTTATTGACTGACTGAATAACTGACTGACTGACCGACTATTATATTCGATCACACTCGATCGTCAAAAATGGAAAGCAGAAAATATAAATGAAATTTCGACAGGACTTTGACAACAAACAATAACGATAAAACTTAGTTGTTTCATCGTCGCTGTTTGTTGTCAAAGTTTAGAACACATGCAATTTCAACAAAAAAAAACCTACAATACGATATAGGTATGAAACAAACTACTGCTACTACCCGTACCCGCCAAGTTTTATGATTCTAGGACTTACGAGTATGGTTTAGATTAGAGTAGTCAATCAGTAAAGTGATTATTATTATTATTATTATTATCAGCCCGTATTGTCCCACAGCTGGGAAAAGGCCTCCCTCCCCTTTTTCCATTTAGATCTTTCTTGATGCAATATTGACCAGTTCTCCAGGTGTGCGTCCAACTGGTCCCGCCATCTTCTGCGCGGTCTGCCGCGTTGCCGTTTAACCTTTGGGACCCAGTCTGTGGTAGCCCGGGCCCACAGTTCGTCCTGCATGCGAAAGACATGGCCGAACCAGTCCCAGTTCAGCTGTGCGGATTTCTTAGTGACGTCTTGAATTAGATAATGCTGCTTCTCTCCCCGAGCATGTCGTAAAAGTCGACTAAGGGATAGTAAGGATACTATGTTGGACCAACATGATGGATAAGATACAATACGCAAGAATTCACAAGGAGGGTTGACGTCAGGCAGGCGGCCGGTCATAAAACACCTTAGCCAAAACTGTGCCGTCCCCAGAGTGTATAGTATCCTCCAACATGATGAGATACAATGAGCAAGTATTCCCAAGGAGGGTTGACGTCAGGCAGGCGGCCGGTCATAAAACACCTTAGCCAAAACTCTTACAGCATGATCCTAGGATCATGATCCAAGGATCATGCTGTGCCGACCCCACATAGAGTGGGATAAGGGTAGGAAGATGATGATGATGATGTCTTGAATTAGATAATCAGTAAAGTGAACGTTTTATATATTTAGATAGATTCGTAGACATATTTTTGCCGAGTACTAAAGAACTGTGAAGAATGTACTCAGGTAAAATATAATATTTCCACTTTGATCTATGGAGGAGCATTTGTAACCAATCCAAATATAAGTATTCTCAGTAGTTTGAAACGAGATCTTAATGGAATCTGAAAGTAATCTGATCTAATTTGTTTTTTTATAAATATGTATTCGCTAAAAATGTCGAAAAAGGTGACCAATATTATAGCATCTTCTCCAATGGACAACAATATGGGCGATGGGCTGATTACCTGTCACCATGGTTCACCATATCCATCTTAGGAGTTTAGATCAGAAGTGGCTGCAAGTCTTCTTATGTTTACTTGTGGCTCTGCCCACCCCATGATACCCATACGGGCGTGATAATAATATGTATGTATTCGCTTCTCTGTTGTACTGTTAGTAACGAAAAAACATAGAATACATCCAACTATTTCTCTTACCGAGCATGTCGTAAAAGTCGACTAAGAGGTAGTATCCTCCCCAACATGGTGGACCATCTATATGGGCGATGGGTTGATCATCTGTCACCATGGTTCAGTATATCCATCTTGGGACTCTTGGATCAGGAGTGGCTGCAAGTTTTCTTATGATAACACATATGGGAGTTTGATTCTTCTTCCTTTAATATTATAAGTCTTCTTTCAGTAAAATTTTCTATCATCTTTCCCTCTGGTCGTGGGACAATCCTACTTATATTATAAATGCGAAAGTTTGTGAGGTTGTTTGGATGTTTGTGTCTTTCACGCCTAAACGGCTGAACGGATTTGAATGAAACTTGGAATATACATAATACATGTGCTGGATAACATTTAAGCTACTTTTATTCGAGTACAACGCGAGCGAAGCCGCAGGCCACAGCTAGTCTGTGTATATGTTAGTCTTAAAGCTATATATTTCTAAGGGCTGTAGATAAAGTTGTACTCGTCTAGAACGAAGAAGCTAATAATAAATAATAATAAATAATAAATGTTTATTCGAAGCCAAAAATATTACAATATGTAAACCAGGGTTGGGACCCTCTTTTAAGTACAAAGTACTTGTGCCAGAGGATTCCGCTCTTCCGTATCCAATGGTTACTTACTAAATTACCAAATTAAACTATTTTCGAATTTAGATTACATATATATATATAAACTAGTCTTTCGCTTGCGGGCGCGAGCTGCACGCAGCTCGCGAGGGACGTAATCGCTGCTGTTGAAAAAAAAAAAAAAAAAAAAAAAACTAACACTTTCGGCATTTGCATCGCGCCATCCTCTACGACATTTGTTCGAGCACTCCATACCTATCGCTTATAGTTATCGAGATATCGTCGGTCAAAGTTTGTATGGCGGCCATCTTGTTTTCCGCCATTTTGAATTTTTTTCACCGCACATCGGATTCGACCAGGGTGCATGTCCACATTCCGCAAGCAGGAGAGATCTTGGTCTTGTCGTTTCGTCTGGCAGTAGGTGAGGTCCCTGATGAGGAGCAGTTTTCGAAGATTTCGGATTTTTCCCATACTCGAATTGACTTCCTGAACACTTTCCCCATACATAATTTTGACCCATCTCTGCTCCATCCGCCAGAACAATTCTGTCAGTGAGTGGGTTTGCAGCTTTATATAGTATAATTTATTTCCTCGTGTGAATGTGTATATGAATGTGAGTTTAGGGTTTGTGTTTAGTGTGTGAGAGCGGGTGAAAGGGTTGGGACTCCTGAGGACACCAGTCTCTTAAGAGCTGGACGCGTTCTATTTTTTTTACTCCCAGTCCAACAGAGAAGTATTTTTTTTGGTCTTCAGGATACCAATACCGTACACAGTATATCGTATCAACATATTCATTCAAGTGCGAAGCGTTCGTGGCGTAGCTTGCTTAGGCGTTCTTGATCGATCGTTAAAGTAAAGCAACGTTGTGCGTGGTCACAATTGGGATGGGTAACCGCAAGTGGCATTACGAGCTGAGCGCTTCCGTGCTTCGGAGGGCACGTTAAATTGTCGGTCCCGGCTTTTAAGTCGTTAAGCCATGACGGAGGCCTTTAGGCGGCCTAAAAACTCCTTCACTAGAGTTGGCCACTAGCTCATACGAACATACATACATACATTCAAGTTTCGCCTTTCTGCCACTAGCAATAAGCATCAGTCTCGCATACAATTTGTACGTCCCAAGTCGAACATGTTTTGCATGTAAGTAGAACGAAGTGCCACGGCGTATCGAACAGCAGAAGTGCGACTTTATACTACGTTCTTTAGAAATTACCTTAGGTCATGAGTTCAAATCCGGACGTGCACCGGATTTTCTTTTCGAAATAATATCTGCATTATACCAGTACTCTCAAACCATAAAGGAAAACAGTCGTAGAACTTAAAAAAGTTAGTTAAGGTGGACCTTAGTCGTTTCACCACACTGGTTCGACTCACGATCGGATTCAAACCTACGTCCTAAGGATATTTATTAGATGTTTCTGTTCGAAAGTACTCTCAGAATGAAACCATCGTGAGGAAACCAGCATGATATAGAACCTAAAAAAATCGAAAAATATTTGTGTCAAGTGCACGAAAGGAGCCATTGAGGCGCACTTTATATCCTTTTACCACACTGGTTCGAAAGTACTAATGACACGCCTAGTGTAGTTGTAACACGCGAGCGAAGTCGCGGGCCAATTCTAATACTACTTCTAAAGGATAAATAAATAAAATAAGTAAAACTTTATTGCACAACATTCTGCTGTAACATATCTCGTAGGAGTTATTAAAACAATTGCGCTACGAACTGCTACGCCGCTACGCCGTAGCACCATTAGAGGGTAAACGGACGAAACATTGCTACATCTGTTTCAATGATCATTCCACTTGTCAAAACATACGTGCTCAGCCTGTTACGTCAGAAATCTTTATTACGCGAGTTTTGCGGACCGAATCTATACGATCTGTCACTCGTTTATTAGTTTTATCCGTTCACTCATGCATTCGTTCATTCGTTATTAGGGTGGCCACAGTTTGTGATATTTAAGATGAACTGACGAGCACAGAAAACCACATAACTTGGTTGAATTCCACGATATCTCTAGATATGTCACTCGTTTGTTAATTTAATCCTTTCATTCATTTGTTCGTTCGCTATTAAGGTGGATTTCAAAGCAAGCGCAGTAACGCTGCGTTAGTGACGCTGCGACTGTTCTACTAAGCAAATATATGGAACGTCATCCAACCCGTCTTTGACTCTATGGTCATAGTATAGTATGGTATGGTATAAGAGTAGCCTCTCGGTCTCCACGATGACCACGGACAACACGGTATCTATACAATCTGTCATTCATATGTCATTGTCATTCATTCATTAATTCACTATTAGGGTTGCCTCACGTGGTCTGTGATATTTAAGACCGATTGCCGACAGCCACAGATAACAAATCGTACTGAGGCTAAATCCAATGGAATCTATACGATTTGTCATTCATCTGTCATTGTGATTCATTCATTCACTCATTCATAATCAATATTTATGCAAAAAAAATGTCAATCCATTATTCTATTGCTGCGTTGGTTAAACCAACAATCGTACAAACACACATTCGACTTTATTAGTAGGGATTTTAAAATAGAACCGCAACACAGTGTAGTACCTAAAAGGACTAAACTTTGAGTTCAACTACAAAACTGGCGTCCATTTAAAATCTGTCGCCAAGAATAGAGCGCTTCAAAGGAGGAAAGGAGTGACTCCTACGACTTCTCATCTCACACTGAGTGTCTCAATGAAACTTCTTAAAGAACTCAGAATAACGCGATGCGCAAGCAGAAGACGTGCTACTTGTAACAGATTCAGGGCGATTGTGCACTGTTTATATTTGATCCATTTTTGTTTTCGTAAAAAAAATTGAATATAGTATCCACTGTTTCTTTATTTACGTTTTTATTTTCCTTTAAATCATAACTTCATAACGTTATCAATGCTGGGTTAATATATTCAATTCACTGACGATGGATTGAGGATAGCCATCATTATTTTTTCATGTGCTGTGGTAGTTATCCATCCGTTTGTAAGTTAAATATGGGAACCGAGCATGAGGTACATGCTTTTAATCTTTTTAATAAGGAAAAAAATACCTAAAGTTTACCACTAATAAAAACATAATAGAAAACAGATCAAACTTTGTTATCGGAAAAGAGAAAAAACAACGAAAAAAATATCATTGTACTTTTTAATATAATACAAAAGCTAATCATTTTCGAGTCAGTGAAAACCTCCCTTAACTGAAAGCCAGCTCTACACTGAAACGCACTGGCGTTTTAGTAGTACCACAAATATTGTGCGCCTCGACAATTTTCGTCTAGCTTCTGAAATACGAACCAACACAATGATGATATGGAATATAGAGATGTTACAATAATTATGTAGATACATTTTAAGGGTTGGTTCAGTTCTTATTTAAGTTGCATATTCGGACAAATTATATTTTCAAATATAACATATTTTCATACAAAACACAAAGTTTGCCGAGGCGCACATTGTTCGGCTTCGCGTTCGTACTTTGAATGTTATTTTAAAAACACTATTACTACTATGACTTGTCTCAGAACATGTAAATATGTCTATGGTTGCCGTCCAATAATTTACGTTTGGTTCCAAACAAAACGGTGAGTTCTAAACAAAACTGCAAATGCGTGAGCCCACTCGCAGTTTTTTCAGTTTTTTTACATTAAATAAATAAATAATAACACCCAACAGTCACATACATAGTCTTGACCCCATACTAGGACTCCCTGTGTCGTGGGTATCAGAAACTACGAGTACTATGGTACCACAACACCCAGACCCGGAAGAAATATTTGCAAAACATGCAAACATTTCTTCCGCAGCGGGAATCGAACCCGCGCCTCTTGCGTCTCTGCCGAGCAATCGCCCGCCACGCCACCGAGGTCGTCAATACATAGAAGTAGTACTAGTAAGAATCGCGGCGTAAACTTGCGGCTCGATTCGCGAACAAGTGTAGATCTAGCTTTTTGAACTTCCTGTGAAATCAACGCAACGTCCACTGAACTATTTGTAAACTTAACATTTTCAGCGCTGGATAACTTTAGTGAGAGCGCTGAAAGCGCGAACAGCTAACTTTCAAGTTTTATTGTGACTTTACGTTTTTAAGTTCACTCCAACTTTCTAATAGGCAATACGAGTTTAAATTTTCTGCACTATATTAATCTTCTGTGTCCATATCTTGTGTTATCTCTATAACTAAAGTTCTGAATTTGTCGTGGAATTGGGTAGATTATATACGAAAAATAAAGGGTTTAGCCAAGTCACTTAACGTGAACTGTTTTAAATTGATTAGATTGATTTAGAAATAGAGGTAGACCAAAGAAAAGGTGGATAGATTATGTGAAAGAAGACATGGTTAGGAAAGGAGTGAGTGCAGAGACAACGACTGACAGAAGATAATGGAAGAAGAGAACATGCTGTGCCGACCCCACATAGAGTGGGATAAGGGCAGAAAGAAGAAGAAGAAGAAAATAGCTAGTATTTACCACAACAGTTTCATCTGTTTAAGGAATGATTTGTTTCAGAAACACTTATCATCATTTTCCTGACCTTTACCCACTTTATGCGGAATCGACACAACGTTGTATTCTTCTTCTATTTCCCTCAGTCAAAAGTCATCTCAACTCTTGGAAACTTTTATTTTTATAAAAATTGTTTCCGTGACTTTATATTTCTTGTTTGTTGAAAAATTTGATAGCTACAAAAACACTTAAAACCATTAGAACTACTAAAATATTAACAAAGTATTTTAAAAGAAGTCTTTCGTTAAAACAGTTTAACTATTCGAAGAAGCTTTTTATTTTATTTTAGCTTCGTGTAATATAAGAGTATTTTTTCAGAATAATCTCTTAAAGGAAGACGTAGTCAACTGTAGATGAAAACGCAACGAGAAGTGTAGACAGCTTTACAGACTGTAATACAAGTTGACTAATTATAGGTCTAGCGCTCAACTGAGGAGGTTATTTAGCTGAGCTATTTAGGTAGTAGAGGGGAGCGGGAGGGGGGTTTTCATTACGTCAATTGACGCGCGATTTTAGTCAAGCGTCGGAATCGCTTGTCATCAACATGACGTGTTAGTTGAACAAAACGCACACGATTTGCAACCAAAGATATGTCCTCCGATTAGGGCTCAAACTTAACAAGTAATTGACGACGAATTTGTTTATTCGTCCAAGCTTCGGTGAGTAGCGGGCGGGTGCTCGGCTGAGACGCGAGAGGCGTGTGTTTGATTTCCGCAGCGGTAGAAAAGTTTGTACGTTCCGCAAATATTTCTTCCGGGTCTGGGTGTTGTAATCATATATTATAAGTATAAGTATGTATTTACAAAAAAAAAAGTACCTATACATATAAATATTCTTTCTATCAGCTATCTGGTTTCCACAGTACAAGCTTTGCTTAGTTCGGGGCTAGATGGCGTACATCATTGTTGTAGAGGATACTATCACTAAGTCGACATTTACGTGCTCGGGGAGAGAAGCAGCTGGACGCATTCTATTTTTTCTTAACTCGCAGTCTAGCACAGAAGTAGTTGTTAATAAATACAATAAAATAATTAATGTTTTAATTATTTCAGTACATTTTTTATAGCAAAATTATAATTAGCATTTCGTTTGTCAATTTAATCTTAATAATTTAGTTCAATTTCCAACACTAGATATCTTTTTTGTTCAATTTGCAAACTATCTGGTATCATTTGTTAAATATGTAATAATGGTAACACTGAAAATGTAATGAGAGGGCCGAATTTACGCTATTATTCTACCAATCATATTATCGGAATATATTGTATTATCTACAATTGCAATCGGCAAATGTGGGCACGTTTTTGATACTATTCTGTACTTTGTTGTTGGCGTTTTAATGTAGGACGTCTTTTGAGTACGACTGTACTACTTCCTTCCACATCATCATCACCGGCCTTTCAAGTACCGTGGTCTAGTGGTAGCGGCCCCGCATTTCAATCCTGAGGGTCATGGGTTCAAATCCAATCGTGCACCAATGGATTTTTCTGTTCGAAAATCTGAAGGAAAACATCGTGAGGAAACCGGCATGTCGTAGAATCTAAAAAGTTCAAAGTGTCAAGTGCACGAAACGAGCTTTTGAGGTGCACATTAAAATCCTTTCGCGGTTCCATGGTTCGAAATAACTAGGGACACGACAAGACTAAACACATTTTGTAGGTATTTAATGTGGGATCAAGTTATAAAACAATTAGAGTACTTTTTCATGACTAGAAAGAACTGACATTTATAAAGCGTTAACAAAAAAAACTTAAAATCATCATCTTCATCATCTTCCTGCCCCTATCCCACTCTATATGGGGTCGGAGTTTTGGCTAAGGTGTTTTATGACCGCCACCTGCCTGACGTCAACCCTCCTTGGGAATACTTGCTTATTTCTCATCATGTTGGAGGATACTATCCCTTAGTTGACTTTTACGACATGCTCAAGAAGAGAAGCAGCTGGACGAATTCTATGTTTTTTCTTTACTCCCAGTCCAGAAGAGAAGTTATGCAGTTATTAAGTTAAACAGGGATGAATTTTATATGAAAAAAATACTGAATATGGACAAAGTAATGAAACGTTCCACTAGTCAGCTAATATAGAGCCTTAGTTGTTACATCCTGTATATCCTTTCAATCGGTTGCACTATGCATTAGCTTGCAATTAGAGCCGAGCGAGCCTGCGTATGCTATGTCGGAGTGAATCCTTTTAGGCTTCAGTTTGAGTTGATTACCCGAACGTAGAGAAGAGGGCCTTTTGATGTTCATCTAGTTGTATGTGTTCTGTATACATTTACTAGCAGTGTGGTTTTGTTAGATAATGTTACAAGACTAGCCGCCTCAAAAAAAAATTCTGAAGACATTTTTGTGTAAATTGGGATAAGTATGTTTTAGTTTGTATGCTTCCTGTAAATAATCGCTATTAGGTATGTATTTTACTTGGAAGCGATTTTTGAAAATCACCAAGAAATAAAAGTCACCAAAATGATCAATTTCATTTGTTTTTGTTTCAATTCCGTAGTTTTGAAAGTCATTTGGTGACTACAAAATAATTAAAAATATATAAATGTTGAAGTCACCAAATGACTTTTAAATCTAAATAAATAAGTATTTGTGGGCATTTCACACAGTGCCATCTAGCCCCAAACTAACTTAGCAAAGCTTGTACTATGGACACGAAAATGGCTGATAGAATACTTATTATTACGTATTGCAGAACATCCAGCCATTTCTCCCACAGCGGGAATTGAACGCGCGCCTCTTGCGTCTCAGCCGAGCACTCACCCGCCATACCTACCGAGGTCGTCAAAAATAAGAAAGTGAAAAAATGTTGGAAATGGACTTTTTGGTGATTTCGAAATCACCTATGACTTTCAAGAATTGTTTGCCTCGCAGTACGAACTTACAGATCTCGACAAAACATTCCCTTTGCTCCTCGCATAACAAAATAAATCCACCAACATCAAAGAAACTCCTGTTTTATCGTAGAATTCCCTACAAAGGGTTCAATTGACCGTGCTGCGCGGAACGAAGCGGGACATCGCATTCACGGAGGCCATTTTCTCTAATACAATAACAATGTCACTTGCTATGCGATGGCCGCTTTCCTGATCGCTGGCTTCGGGACACAAAGACTGGTATTTATTTTTTTACCCGACTGCTAAGGGCGCTAGGAGTAATAGTGTTCAGTGGTGAGAGCCGATTTCACTGTTCGAACTGAATTTTAGCTCTAAACATAGTTCAAGAGCTGTCAAGTATACACTGACACTGACAGTATAGTGACAGTTGTTGAACTCGGATCAGAAGCTAAACACCTCAGTTTAAATGGTTCAGTTTTGAGAGCACTGGAGGTCTAGTGGTAGTGACCGCCTCATTAAAGTCTGGGTTCAAATCCGGTCGCGCACCAATAGATTTTTTTCTTTAAAAGATGTATGTGTGCCGTACTCCCAAACGGTGAAGGAAAACATCGTGAAAGAGGCAACATGTCGTAAAATAAAAAGAAAGTTCGAAAACATGATATGTGTCAAAAGCATAAAAGGAGTCTTTTTGAGACGCACTTAAAATCCCTTCACCACACTGATTCGAAAGAATTAGTGACACGACCGGTAGTAGTAGTAGTTTGAATCGTGACTTTGGCTCTAAGTGCGGTGTTCGTACCTAATGTGGGAGTTGCAAATTGGGCTATAAAGTATATAGCGCCAGCTATAAAATATCCTTTTGATTGTGTGATCCGTGAAGTTTTATTTGCAAGACGGATTTTGGAAAATGAAGTGTCGTTGCTAGGTATCGTGGAGATCCCGGGAGGGCGGCGACACTTGTGGCAAGTGTCGTCGTAGCACGCGAGGGTGCCGGGCGTGGCTGTGGGTGCCATTACCGGGACAGTGCTCTGAGCACGATGCGCGAGGGGCTCCGGTGCGTTCCGTATGGAGATCCTGGAGGCCCTTGCCATGCATCGAGGCTGGCCACCAGGTGGTTTTTTAGTGGGTCGTCGGGTTTCGACAACCCCACACTACCCTGCTGCGACCCTCAATCGCAGTTGGGCATCTAGGAGCAGATTTTTCCACCGGCCAATAAAAAAAAAAGTATCGTGGAGCTAACATAGCTATTATCATCAGCCTATATCCACGGACATAGGCCTCCCCTAATGAGCGCCATCGCGCCCTATCTATCCAGTCTCTGACAGCGGCCTTTCTCAAGTCGTCACTCCACATAGACGGATCTACATTACGTCCTACATTTGCCGAATTGCAGTTTCCACTCAAGAACTCCTTTCCCCAGCGATTCTTCGAGAGATATGGTCAGCCCACTGCTGCTTTAAAAAAATACCACAAGTAAGTTACATAAACCAAATTTATGTTTTAAATAAAAGTTTGTGTATCTTTGTTTCCATTCAACTCCACTTTAAGACCTGAAATAACACTGGGGTACTTCTTATCACCCACCACGCCATTTTTATCATTTTTTACAAAAGTAAAACAAAAATCGCATTCGATATTTATATTAAATCGAACCCATCACTTTAATATTTAAACATTTACTCGTGAGAGTTATATCGAAGCAGTCTGGGTTTTTACTTTATTACAAAAATTATTGTTATTTTCTACAGAAAAATAAAATATTGTAAAATTTGGTAGGTACTGTGAAATTCAGCAATTCGGTAAGAGGCTAGAGAAATAGGACTCAAGACAAAAAAACATTATTGCTTATGATCTGCGTGCGACGCGACCATTGCGTCCGCTCGCCATTCAACGAATGCGTGAGAGACCGGGAGCCCGTCAAACGCTGTCATGACATTGACACTTTATTGACAGGTACCTACAATTGAATGACTTTCCTTCAAAAAACGACTGTACATCACTCACGTCTATACCATCGAGAACAGCGATTCTAACATAATCTTCTGGCATTCAAGACCCTTTGAAGTTGTCTTTGGATATCAAAGGCATGTCCAAACACTTTTTTTGACACATGTCTTCATGCAAGTATTAAAGGTGTCAACCCACTGTCCCGTTCCGTAATCAAACTGTCACCATCTAAAAATGCAAAGTCCTACTTTGATTGACATTATTTGAACAGAGGTGGGCAGAGGCACAAGTTACCATAAAAAGACTTGCACTGCTGATTCAAAGTCCCAAGATGAATATAGTGAACCATTGAGACAGGTGATCAGCCCATCGACTATATAATTATGTAGATGGTCCATCATGTTGGAGAGGATACTGTCCCTTTGTAAACTTTTACGACATGCTCGGGGAGAAAAGCGGCATTCTATGTCTTTTCTGTGCTTTATTTCTTCCAGATCTGAGTGTTGTAATATTTGTTGAGTTCTATAAGCACGTTTTTACATAAAAAAGTATAAGTATAATATTCTATTAGCCATCTCATTCCAATAGTACAAAGTTTTGCTCAGTCGGGGGCTAGATGACGCTGTGTGAAATGTAATCAATTTTTATTTTATTTATTTATTTATCCGAATAATAAGTGAGCGAAGGCATTGGTGAATGCTAATATTGTTGAAAAGTTTGTATGTTCGTGTTTCAATCACGCTCAAATGGCATAACCGATATGAATGAAGATTTTTAAAGTTATATTAGAAGGTATATGATCCGAGTGAAGCCACTAGAGGAAGTTAAACGGTCATAAAACTTACCTACTGAACTAGACCAATCATCGTTTTATTGGAAGTAGTAAAACTCAGCGAAGTCCTAATTTCAAGGAACTGCAGATAAGCTCAGATAATGACCGTAGAATGGTTTTTCTCTACCATTACCTACTATTCCTTTCTTCGAATAATACTGTTTTTGTACCAATGTAGATGAAAAATTAATATCTGTAGCACGGGCATTAGGTCCATTAGGGTACTGCTCAAACGCATCCATAGGGTAAATGCAGGGATTTTATAGAGCCAAAACTATCGGATATCCGAAATAAAAATCTATCCGTAACCGCAACCGAATCCGAATTCGATTTCGAAGTTTCGAATTTATTCATTATGTTGGGTCTGGTAGTGTCCCCGCCTTCCGATCCTAAGTCGTAAGTTCAAATCCGGTTGTGCACCAATGGATTTAGCTATTCAAAAAATTTACGTGCGTACCAGTACTCTCAAACGTTGAAAGAAAACGTCATGAGGAAACAGGCATATCGTAGAACCTAAAAAGCTCGAAAATATGTGTCAAGTTCAAAAAAACCTTGAGGTACTTTATATCCTTTCAACGCACTGGTTCAAAAGAACTAGTGACACGATTGGATAGGCCATGTTGAAAGTTAAAACAAGGTAACAAAATCAATTGCAAAGTTACTAATCTATAGCAAACCGACAATTCGTAGAATAATTAATGGATTTACTGTCCAAAGCAGATCAGGGTCCAATTACGGCAGCGTATGGCAATCGAGTTCGCTAGTTATGGCTTTCAAAATTAAGGTAATTTGAAAATATTATCTAAGTATAGTTATAGATTCATAGATCAGAGTGACAGTCGTTCATTAAATAATAAATAAATAAATATTTCTGGACATTTCCTACAGCGCCATCTGTATTAAGGGAACCAGATGGCTGATAGAATACTTTTATTTTTTTTGTAAATACATACTTATAATAGACCCGGAAAGAATATATTTACAGAACATACAAACATTTCTTCTGTTGAGGGAATCAAACCCGCGCCTCTTGCACTTGCCCGCCAAGCCACCGAGGTCGTCATCTCGTCTAAACACCTCTCGTCATTTTGTTGACATTAACACGTCTATTTGTAAAATATCATAATGCATACATAGGGTACGCAGAGATCACGGAAAGCCATTTGCATTTACAATCCTGACATACTTCTTTCGCTTCATTCACTCTCATTACATTCTTCATGCATGCTCGTCAGTTTATTCTTGACCTGGCCTTTTTCCAAAACGTCAATTTAGCCCAGGCACGTACGCCTAGGTCTTCCCTTCACACTCGCCTGATACACCTGTTTCGTTAATCTTCTTTCATTCATCTTCTCTACATGACCGAACCTTTTTAACATACCTTTCTCAATACACTACATCTTCTTTCACTCTACATCGCTTTATTATCACGCTGTTCCTCACTCTTCTTAGTCGCTACACTCTTGACAGAGTGGTCGTGGTCGTCAGCTCAGGAGTAGTGGTTCGCTTCGCAATTTTGCTCCATTCGTCTCTAATGGTGGCCTTTCTAGAGCACTCGTGTAGTGGATCATTCAGCGCTGCCTTGACTTGGCCCGTCCATCTCATTGGAGATCTTCCTCGGACTCTTGCATCCTCAATTATCCTCTGTACCACAAGATGTTCAATGGACAGTTCTCGCGCGACACGTGCCCAAAGAACGTGAGAATACGAGACTGCACGACAAACGATAGATGCTGCTTGATGCAGAGTTCAAATACAAATAGTTTATTTTGGAATAAAATATACATAGGTTCATAAAATAACATAGTACACGATGATAACTACAGTAGTTAAAAACTGTGTCGCAACTATCAACGCCCACCTCCAAGACCACGGAGCGTAAAGTTCCTTACACAGAAAAGGACTAAAATTAGTTTTAATACAATTTAAGTACAAAAAATAACAATACCTAAGACAGTTACATAAACAAAATCTAGAAATAAGTTGTGTGTGTGTGTGTGTGTGTGTATGAGTTCGTCGAGTATAGACTGGTTAGTACGGAACTCCACAATTCCTCTATATGCTCTAATGTCAAATAGAAAACATATCCATTGTTTGTAATCCACTCTAATAGGTACGGCATTCAGTCGGTTTCCTCATTACCGGCTGTCCTGTGGCGACGCGCGACGCTTCTATTTGCAACAGCTCACCGACATCCAGATACACTTCTAGTAATGGAATAATGTTTGTTACAGCATTAAAACAACAAGGTTTTTTACTCGATAACGTGATGCGAAAGGAAGGTTGTGAACTGTCTTTGTATGTGTTTTATACACGTTTTATCTAAAATGTTATTTAAAAGGAAAAAGATAGCTGATTTAAAGGAACGAAGTATTTACGAGTAAGTACATACATACATACATACATACATACATACATACATACATACATAAATACATACATATTATCACGCCCGTATCCCTAATGGGGTGGTCAGAACCACAAGTAATAATATGAAAAAAACACTCCTCATTTAAACTCTCAGGATGTATTGTAGACCATGGTGACAGGTCAGCCCATCGCCCATATAGATGGTCCATCATATTGGAGAGGATACTATCCCTTAGTCGAATTTTACGTCATGCTCGGGGAGAGAAGCAGCTAGACGCATTCTGTTTATTCTTTACTCCCAGTCCAGCAGAGGAGTAATCAGTCGATCTTTCACAATCTCATAATCAGGATTCTAAAAAGCTTTATAAGGCCTATGCCCAGCAGTGAGAAAAGTTGGTCGTCAACTCAAAGAATTTAATTTACAAAACCCAATCTGTGTTTTATATACGAAAGTATGGTAAACCAATAAATGGAGGACATTTTGTGTCATCGAGCACAAATTGTAATTCCATTATAATTGGGGATCCGAGATGGAGTCTTTATCAATAAATTAATTATAATATAACGGCTACTTTGCTTAAAATAAAGGCCTTGTCTATGAAAAAGACCATTGAAAGGTTAATGACCTTTGTGTACTTTTACTTTATATGCTATTTTAACCCAACTGCGAAGGAGGGTAATCATTTTGGGTGTACGAGATGTATGGAATTTTTGTATGTATGCGATTCCTTTGGCTGAAGTAATATAAAGTAATCTAATGACTTAAGGCCTTTTACAATCTGTAGTAGATGATTTACACAGCGTCGGGAGGCAACTTTTACCTTCACGTTGTAGTGCCCGGGACGAATTAAGATGGATTAGGCTTATCCAGTACCTATTCCATCCTCTAAGCTTAGTCGGCCTTGTCTACAGGAAAGACATGGTCAATACGTACAGAGCTGACTAAGCCGCGGGTTTCCTCACGATGTTTTCCTTCACCGTGGGCTGTGGACGAATAATGCTAGCACAGAACTGTGATGGATGGTACATTGATAGGAATATCATGCCCTAGATCATTTTCATCATCATCATCATCAGCCTATAGCAGTCCACTGCTGGACATAGGCCTCCCCTAATGAGCGTCATCGCGCCCTATCTTCGGCTTGACGCATCCAGTCTCTACCAGCAGTCTTTCGCAGATCGTCACTCTACCTAACCGGAGGGCGTCTTACATTACGTTTGCGGAGTCGCGGTCTCGTTTACCCCAGCGGTTGTTGGTTCGGCAGATATGCCCCACTGCCACTTCAGTTTGATAATTCTCTGAGCTATGTCGGTGACTTTGACTCTCTGTCGGATAACATCGTTACCTCTGAGCATAACCCTTTCTATAGCTCGCCGACTGTGAACTGGTGGACTAGTTGTACTGTAGGTATTCAGGCTGTGGGTAATGATAATGATGATTGCAATTTCGTTGACGCTCTATCGCCGAAAGCTCCGACATTTTCTAAAACCAAAGCCTTAGTTTTACAGCTCTTCGTCTTTCTTTGATTTATTTGACGACTCTCTGATTTTTATTTTCTGGTGTTAAATAAAACCGATTTGATTTTTATTGTTGTTTGCTCGCGCGAATAAAATAAAAGCATTGACGCTCAAAATCACATAACTTCTGATAAGTGTCGGCCATGTTTGTTAAATAAATATTTATGTACAAATGAGCAAATAAAAACGAATTTGAAGCTTTAGTAGATACAGTTAATGACCATACGAACTGTTCAACAGGATAATTGTTTTGCTGAACTTTCAGAAAAACTTTTTAGTTATGTTTTTTGAATAAATTAAACAGTTTATAGGCATGAATGAATGAATGCATAAAAATGTTTTATTGCATACCTTACTACTATCAAATCTAGTAACAAATTTTAACTAAAATGAATGTACAATAGCTCAGTCTTATCGCTAATAAGCGATCTCTTCCAGTCAACCTTTAAAAAGATATGCCGTGATTGACCTATTGACGGACAGTGCAGAGCCTAAACCGCTGGCCGAAGAGACTTGAAATTTGGAAAGTACATTGAGCACGTAGACGTAGAAATGAAGAATTAAGAAAGATTGTTTTTTAAACTCTACCCCTATAGGGGTAAAAATAGATACCTACTTCTCAATACATTTCATCGAGAACGTCCAGCGTGTAAACGACAAATATTTTCGAAACTATGGATACGGTGAACCATGGTGACCTTAGTCGACTTTTACGACATGTTCGAAGAGAGAAGCAGCTGGACGCATTCTATGATTTTTCTTTACCTCCAGTCCAGAAGAAAAGTTTCTAGAAGTTAAAAAACAATTAGTTATATATGGTTTTCTTGCTCAAAACCATTTGAAATATCCATTAGTTTCTAAAACAGTTAATTTTCGTAAACATACGGTAGAACAACACAGTCAACATCTACCCTCTTTCACAATCGGGTCGTCAGCAGCTCTCTTTTTCTTGCAGGGCTGTGGGTAAGGGCCTCTAGCTAGACTGATTTCATGATTTTTGATTTGTTGGATTTGTCTCCGCCCCGAATAATAAAACATTTGAAAATTTGCATTAATAGTTCTAAGGCGGTACGAAGTTCGTGGGACATATAACTTCAGGAAATGTTACAAGCTTTGAGCTTAAATCATGAAGTAGTTATCTTGTTAGCTATTCAAATCCTAGTTAAGTTGGTACTTGGTTTCGTGATAATTCTGCGATAAGCGTTTTAAGGGCTACGAAATATCTACGTTTGCTACGAAATGTCTATTATGCTACGAGAGGTCTACGATTCTACGAAATTTCTTCAGCTGCTACAATAATTATAATGTCTGTGGGCGCTACGATATGTCTACAGCTGCTACGATTGAGTAGATACTCAACCTGCTACGAAACTTCGTAATAGTATCGACTATTCATCATCATCTTCCTGCCCTTATCCCACTCTATGTGGGGTACAGCATGTTCCTTGGATCATGCTGTAAGAGTTTTGGCTAAGGTGTTTTATGACCGGCCGCCTGCCTGACGTCAACCCTCCTTGGGAATACTTGCTTGTTGTATCTCATCATGTTGGAGAGGATACTAACCCTTAGTCGACTTTTACGACATGCTCGGGGAGAAAAGCAGCTGAACGCATTCTATGTTTTTTCTTTACTCCCAGTCCAGCAAAGAAGCTAATAGTATCGACTATTAAGAAGCAGATATAAAAAAACTATGGGGATTCGAACCCCCGACTTTCCATTAAGTTCTTATCTTGTACTAAACGTTGCTAGGCGCAGTATCGACCGGTATAATCCTTCCAGAACTTCAGAATTCGGTAACGGAGAGTCGTTAAACTGTGCTTAGAGCGAAGACAGGTGGAAACACCAGTCGACCTGATTGATAGCCCTCACTATAACTTTACCAAATTGTTCATCTTTGAGAAGAAACATCAATAATTATTTACTAAAATTAAGGACAAACAATTATTTAATTTTATTTAAAATAAAAAAAAAAATATTTGAGGACCTATCATCACCATCTAGCCCCAAACTAAGCAAAGCTTGTATTATGGGAACCAGATGGCTGATGGAATACATAATATACTTTTTTTTGTAAATACATACTTATAATACATAATACTACAATACCCAGACCCGGAAGAAATATTTACAGAGCATGCAAACATTTCTCCCGCGGCGGGAATTGAACCCACGCCTCTTGCGTCTCAGCCGAGCATTCGCCCGCCTCGCCACAGAGGTCGTCAAAAGATCAAGAGGATCTTTACTGCTACTAGTCATGTAGTTCTTTCGACCCAGTGTGGTGAAAGGATTTAAAATGCGCCTCTACTGCTCCTTCTATGACACATGTTATCGTATTACCGGTTTCCTCACGATGCTTTCCATCACCGTTTGAGAGTACTGGTATAGCGCACATCATTTTTTCGAATAGAAAAATCCTTTGGTGAGCGACCGGATTTAAACCCATGACCTCAGGATCGCAAAGACCGGCTACCACTAGACCGTAGTAAGCGGTCTGGGTGAAAGATTTGGCACCTGCCACATACTTAAAAAAAAAGTAAAAGTAAAATGGTTTTATAGACATAATTAAGTTTACACAGAAAGTTACATAGTTGATTTAAGTCAACTGTGTAACTTAAGTCATTATTACTTTAAAAATAATTTCCAAAGCGATTATCAATTTCAACAGCTGCGTCCATTAGGCGTAAACACACACACGAAAAAACGCTCCGCGCGTTTTTGCGGCCCTGCTCGTTGCCTTTCATTTTTTAAGACGGCACCGCTCAAAATGTACTACTGCTACTAGCGCATCACTAATACTTGTGAACCAGTGTGGTGAAGGATTTAAATTGCGCCTCGAAGGCAAAAAACTTACCAAATCATGTGTGTTACAACACGAAATCACGCGGATATTCGAATGACCAAAACTCCAGCCCGTCTCTCTTATTTTCCGTCTCGCTCTGTCTAGCTCGTTTCATAAATAAAGAAAGAACACACACAAAACAAATAACAATGATAGTACAATTTTATTAAGGGCGGCAGAGGAACTAAAACAAATATGTACAGAAGATAAAGAGACAGAAAAACAAACAAATAGCAACATACACACATGAAAGTACATACGAGTACAATTAAGCATAATAATTACTCGATTCGACAATAACCGCGCGGTTCGGCGATGGTGTGTGTAAAGTTCCTTCAATATGAGAGTTCAAAGACCATTTTAATATAAAACTATATATGAAAATATTTTAATAACATTTACGAAGAAATTTTCCTCAGTCTCGGCTTATCATTGAAATTTATTATTGAAACTTAAAATGTTTTATTGGTTACTTGTTCAAAGTCTGTTACCCTGAGGTCAATGACCGGGAGTTTTTTATAACTTTGTTCCCATCAGCTTGTGTCATCATCATCATCATCTTCCTGCCCTTATCCCACTCTATGTGAGGTCGGCACAGCATGATCCAAGGATCCAAGGATCATGCTGTATGAGTTTTGGCTTGTGTAATGAAAGTATTTGTTTATAAATGTAGCGATGGCGCTCATAAGGGGAAGCCTATGCCCAGCAGTGGACTACTTACTATAGGCTGATGATTAGCTAAGCACACACGAGAGCACACGAGTTAAGAATGCAATAGTAAGTTCGTATGAGCTAATGGCCAACTCTTGTGACGTAGTTTTTAGGCCGCCGAAAGACCTACATGGCTTAACGACTTAAAAGCCGGGACCGACAATTTAACGTGCCTTCCGAAACGCGGAGGCGGTCAGCACGTAATGCCACTTGCGGTCACCCATCCAAAATGTGACCACGTACAACGTTGCTTAACTTCAACGATCAATCAAAAAAATCTTATCTTCTGTTATTTGTAAAATGTTTTTGGTTAAATCTCTTGTTGTTTGTACTTGTACTTTGATATTGCATTACTTTATCGGCAATCGTTTTATTGTAAACCGGCCGCGCGTTATACAGGCTTGCCTCGTGCGAATACCACCAGCAAATCCACTATGTTGTTGTTGTTGCTGGCCTGTATCATCCCACTGCTGGGCAAAAGCCTCCCCTCGATGTTTTTTTTTAAATAAAAATTGCTTGCGTGGTCTACCGCGACGCCGTCTCCCTGTCTCAGGGCTCCACTCAGTGGTAGTTTTAGCCCACAGGCAGACGTGCCCTGCCCAGTCCCATCTCAGTTTTGAAGCCTTTTAAACTATATCGGAGACTGGAGTTGTGTTTTTCAATCTTACTAATATTATAAATGCAAAAGTTTGTGAGGATGTGAGGATGTAAGGATGTGTGAATGTGTGGATGTGTGGATTTGCGGATGTGCCTCAATCACGTGCAAACGGCTGAACGGATTTGAATGAAACTTGGAATATAAATAATACGTGTGCTGGAATAACATATAGGCTACATTTTATCCGGATGCAAATCGAGCGAAGCCGCGGGTGGAAGCTAGTTGGTTATAAATATATTTGTATTTTATTGAAAACAGTGAAACAAACTTCACCAAAACATGAGTAGAATAGTTTCACCTCGAGTCGTTTCGACAGCCAACAGCGGCAGCGGCTACAATTTTCCAGACACTTCACAAAATAGCCTGCGTCTTGTTATTTCTCAACCCGCTCACAGATCTATAAATTGTGCAGAACTGGCAAATATCTGGATATAACTTCGAATGAAGCGTGCTCATATAATATCGATCGAACTTCACTTTGCAAGTTCGTTTGGTTATTAGTATGTTTGACGGAGACAGCGAAGTGATGGATCTCTGTGATAACATGAGCTATGCCTATTGAAGGCCTATGCCTAGCATGAACATGAGCTTATTCGATGAAATGGCTGTAAAGATATGGGGTACCCAAAGAGGGTAAAAAAATAAAAGTTTTACAAATTTATCGAGAGGTATGTCATAATATGAAATGGCTTTATTTGTACATTCCGAAATGGTTTTTGTTTTTATTCTAGAATGTATAATTTTTGAAATAAAACGAAAAAAGTAATATTTTGATAACCGTTCTAACATGAGCTCCATTTTGTTAGAGTTTTGATGTCTTTGTAGTTCACATTACATCGTGAGGAAACCAACGGCTTAGTCAGCTCCACACGTGACCATGTCTTTCCTGTGGACAAGGCAGACTAAGCTGAGAGGATGGAATAGGTGCTGAGTAAGCCTACTCCATCTTAATTCGTCCCGGGCACTACAGCGTCCCGTTAGTGAAGGTAAAAGTTGCCTCCTGACGCTGTATAAATCATCATAGATGGTAAAATGCCTCTGTGAGTTCACATTAGACTGAATAAGCGCGCAAGATCTTTTCGGGGCGAATACTGGTGTGTATTTTACAGAATGTGTTCGTAGCTCTACTCTGTAGTACAGTATTTATTCCGTGGCTTCAGGCGAGTATGTCTGACTAATGTCGGGGGCAAACTTGCGACCGCGCGGTCCGTCACAAATCACAACCTATTTATATCTGCTTCTTGGCTTTGCCCCCCGAATAAACATCGCAAATACTTATGTGGGTTTAGAGGAATACATACATCCTACTTTAATATAAATGTGAAAGTTTGTGACGATGTTTGTATGTTTGTGCCTCAATCACGCTTAAACGACTGACTGTAAAGATATGGGGTACCCACTACTACTAAGGCATTTTACCATCTAAGTAGATGATTTGTCATGAGGCAACTTTTACCTTCACAAACGGAACGCTGTAGTGCCTGGGATGAACTAAGATGGAGTAGGCTTTGAATGAAACTTTGAATGTACATAGTATGTGAGCTAGTTTAACTTAAAAGCTATTTTTTATCCGGGTACAACGCGAGCGAAACCGCGGGCGTCAGCTAGTATTTTGATATAACTAAGTGATATTATAGGTATAATTGAAAGAGCACTAGATTTAAGTATCTTAGTAATAAGTTCAGCATATTTCTGTAACTTTCATTGGTGATCCTACAAAATAAAAAGTGTTGTGTAATTTCGTCCGAGAATCTAAAAAAATGCTTTCACCACAAAATTATCTCAATAAGACTGATCAGATCAAACGCTATCACTTTGTAATAAGTAATAACAGTTCCAAAGTTATTCAACAAAATACACGAAATATCGAAATAGTTTGTGTCGACGCTTTACCAAAACAAAACAAGGCAAAGTGCGATTGAACTCGCGCATCGAGGGTTCCGTTCATTCAAATTTTTTCGCGTTGCGTTCAGAATTACGAGGATCGTTTCTTATTCTTATTCATAAGTTAAAAATGACTTCCTTTTCTATCAGCCTTATCGTTCCCGGTCTTTTTTACTTAGGAATGTGTCCAAGTGAAATTCAAATCTGTAGAACACAAACTTGAAAGCAATAGCTTTATTAATACAGGAATAATCAGGCATAATAGACAGACCAAGTTTCAACATAAGCTATGGTTCCATTTCACTATTTGCTTCGGAACTCTCTTAGACAGTTACTTATGAGATTTATTTTATTTCTGGAATTATTGGAGAATGTTTTCAACAGCAAAATATTGAGAAAAACAGTGCGTAGGTACAATTTCCTTGTTTTTTTGTTTCAGCACGCTTTTTACTGGTGGTCTTAATTTATTCGCTCAAGACCTCCCTGATTCTGTTCATTAAGTTGAGTACAAAAAAAAAATATTCTAAGTTATCCTGGTAATTTGAATCAGGATTGGCTGCAAGTTTTGCTATAATTATTTGTAGTTCTGCCCACTCCATTAGGGATACTGGTATTATAATATGTATGCATGTATGTATAAGTGTTCACCAAAGAGATATCTATTGCTAAGACGTTTTACAAATAGACATGTCAAATTCTTTGTAGTGAATCCTGACTCAAGTATAAACTCACTCAAGTATTTTCATTGAAACAGTCAAAAAATCTATGCTTGATTGTCCATTTTATGCTTGAGCATTGTTCAGTACCAAAAAGTACCTACCATAGTATCTGTGCACTTCCTATTTCCAAGTTGACCTTGACACATAGCAAATGAAATGAAACATTGTTTATTAAATAAAATCACACACGGAACACTTTGAAAAGTCTTAAATCTACCTTAGAAAGTACATTTATAAAAGATACAACTAATAAAAGTATCAGTCGGGCTACCGTCTTGGGCACGCTTCCACAGTCTGATGATCTAAATCAAGTTACTTCCATAGACCGTTAAAAGTTGTGTTACTGTTCGCAGGTATGTATGTTTACCGTGAACGTTGTAAACCAAGAATCGACCGTCCAGACGAAAACTATAAAATTTATTGCAATCATAACTAAGTACATGCTATTCTGTGGAAATCACGCCCCTAGGAATTCTATTTTATGCGCAGTTATTTTATTGTCTACACATTTATAGTTTTCTAGATTTAGGAGCTTCGTTGACAACGTTATATTTACGTTTATTTTGCAAAGGTATTATAGAAATATTATGTAAATATATATTTTTTTGTGAATCCCGCTGGCACAAGACCTTCTAGAGTGACCTTTACGAGAGCACTGGTGGTCTAGTTGGTCCCGCCGTCCGATCCTAAGGTCATGGGTTCAAACCCGATCGTGTGGCATTTTTCTGTGCGAAAAAATTATGTGCGCTATACCAGTACTCTCAAACGGTGAAGAAACACATCGTGAAGAAACCCGCGGCTTAGTCAGCTCCGCATGTATTGACCATATCTTTTCTGTGGTTAAGGACGACTAAGCTGAGAGGATGGAATAGGTGCTGGGCAAGCCTACTCCATCTTAAATTCGTCCCAGGCACTACAGCGTCCCGTTTGTGATGGTAAAGTTTCCTCCTGACGTTGTATAAATCATCTACTATAGAAGGTTAAAGGCCTTAGCTTTTTACCCAGTAGTGGGTGTCACCGGCTGTATAAATAGTTTTATTTTGTCTCATATTTCGTTCTGGCTTTGTAAATACTGCAAGATAAGCAGACTCCCGAATACTGAAAGTATAAGCCTAGCGGCATAGGCTTATGGGCGCTATAAACCAAGTTTATTTGCTGTTAAAGCGCTCGTGGCGTCGCTTGCTTAGACGTTCTTGATTTATAGTTGAAGTTAAGCAACGTTGTGGGTGGTCACACGTTGAATAGGTGATCGCAGGTGGCATTATGAGTTTGCCGCTTCCGTGCTTCGGAGGGCACGTTAAATTGGCAGTCGCGGCTTAAGTCATTAAGCCATGAAGGAGGCCTTTAGGCAGCCTAAAAACTCCGTCACAAGAGTTGGCCACTAGCTCATACGAACTTACTTCTTTATTTGCTGTTTTGAGTGGGCGCTTATGGCGATGTTGCCAATAATTCAAAATATCGCCAAGATTATCGATTTTCGATGTACTTAATCGATCTTATCCCCTGTACAAATTTAATTTATTTTACCTAACACGTTATATTGAAAACCTGAACTGAACTACATTTTTCAGCTATTTTTGTGAGCTATAAAAAAGCTTCGTGCCCAAAGCGAATTAAGGCTTTTAAAATGCTATAAAAATATGATGGCTCAAAAACCAACAAGCGAGCGATACATCAATAAAACAAAATGCTATAAACCGACTTAATTCAATTGATAGAATATAAATTCTATCAATTGCGTTTATTTAAACATATTGCTCGTACATTACTGTACGTCATACTCGCACAGCATGATCCAAGGATCATGCTGTGCCAACCCCACATAGAGTCTCAGGAAGATGATGATTGCTCGTACGTTACTGACTATCTATCGAGTCGTGTCACTTAGTTCTTTGGTGTGGTGAAAAGATTTAAAGTGCTCAAGTGTTCAAGGGCTCATTGTCTTCCCGTTAAACACACATTTTCACAATTAGAACACCATATTTTTGAATTTTCTAGGTTCTGTGACATGCCGCTACTGATTGACTGAAAATCAAAGCATATCCTAATCCATAAGTCCAGCGTCGAGCGCGGTCAGCACTTGGATGGGTGACCGCCTGGGAACACCTCGTTATGTTGACTTTTTGCACTCAGATTTTTTACTATTAAGAATATAACGCTGACAAAGTCACGAGCAACAATTAATAGTAAGTATACATGTGTAAATTATAAATAGAAACTATTTATAAATAGAAGAGGTAAAATACACCTAAATATGAATCAGATTAAGGAACAACTGAATAAATAATCCCAAACGAGATGTTGAAACTGGAGAAAGCTAAGTTGAGCTCAACGGCTACAAGCAATTCTACAGCATAGCTCAAGGAAGTAATGTAATCTTCACTCAAAATTAATTAACTGTAATACTAACATTATAAATGTGAAAGTTTGTGAGGCTGTATGTCAATGACGCCGTAACGGCTGAACTGATTTAGCTGAAACTTGAAATGATAGTCATGATAATGGTGACTAAAACGTGTGATGAAATAACATATAGCTACTTTTTATGCGGGTATAACGCGTGCGAAGTTAGTTAAGATAACATTGTGGTTAAACCCGCATGTCGTAAAACGTCAAAAGTTCGAAATCATTAGTCAAAAGTGGAAGAAAGGTTTTTGACCTTTAAGTCCTTTGACTTTCAAACTGATTAGATTTGAAGCGCTCGTGGCGTAGCTTGCTTAGGCGTTCTTGATTATGCGCGATATGCGCGGTCACAAATTGGGATGGGTGACCGCAAGTGGCATTACGCAGAGCAGAGCGCTTCCGTGCTTCGGAGGGTACGTTAAACAGTCGGTCCCGGCTTTTAAGTCGTTAAGCCATGACGGAAGCCTTTAGGCGGCCTAAAAACTCCGTCACCAGAGTTGGCCACTAGCTCATACGAACATACATACATACATACTGGTTAGATAGAATTAGTGACATGACTAGTAGGTATTAGTCATTTGTAAAACGTTTTTCAATGTATTCGTACATTGGTTGTCAAGCTTTACTCGCGATCCCCATTCATTCCGTGACAATGCTCTGATATATGGATTTTAAAGCCAGGTTGAGTAACGGCCTGGCAATAAACAAAGTACCCTCATGTACTTTTTAGGGTTCCGCACCCGAAGGGTGCTAACGGGACCCTATTACTAAGCCTCAGCTGTCCCTCCAGCCGTCTTTCAGCGAGCTGCATCTCATGTAACCGTAATATTATAGGAAGAGTTGAAATTTTCACAGAGTGCGTATTTCTAATTGCCGCTATAGAATCAAACAATAAAGATACAATAAAATAAAAGGGGGGCCCATACAGGAAACATTTATGTACATGCACGATGGTACGGAGCCCTTCGTATGCGAATGAAACTCGCACTTGACGGGTTTTATTTTTAATAAACATTTTTGGATCTTTTGTTCAAGCCTATTCTGTTTATTATAGCATTGGATCCTAAAAAGTTGCGACCGTTATACTACGGTAATATAAAAAAAACGAGTCAAGTGTGAGTCGAATTCGCACACGAAGGGTTTCGTACTATCGTACATTAAACACTGTTTCTTGTATGGGGCCCCGTTTTATTTTTATTATTTATTGTCATAACGGCAATAAAATATACACTCTGTGAAAATTTCAACTCTCTACTTATTACGGCTCATGAGATACAACCCACTAACAGACGAACGGGTGGACGGACAGCGGAGGCTTAGTAATAGGGTCCCGTTGGCACCCTTCGGGTACTGAACCCTAAAAATAACAAGCGGCAATGATATAATTCGTCATATTAACTTAGGAAAACCTATACGTATACAAACAAGGTTTGTTAAGTAGAAAATCAAAAGGCAATTATTCCATGTTTGTATGAAATATAGATATCCTTTAGATAGATTCAAGAAGCAGTCGATTTATCTATTCACCAGAGCTCTAGTTCCAAAGCATTTATTCATAAGTCTTGGCGTAGTACAAAAATAACCTGTATGGATTTCGTGTATTCCTATGAAAAGAAGGCATGGAAAATTTCTGTAGTGTGCCTTCCTTATTTTCTATCATCTAAATGCCTTGTATACATTGTAAACAAGTTGTTATTGAACATAGTTTATTATTAGTTGTTTGACATTTTATTAGATTATCCTTTAAACGATAAACAGTGTCTATAACACGAAATGAAATGAAATGAAATGAAATGAACGAAGCAATGTTTATAAATTTAACAATTTTAAATGTTACTTAACTTTTAAAATTTTTTTTTTTTATTTTATTTAAGGGATATTATCCTCCAACATGATGAGATACAATAAGCAAGTATTCCCAAGGAGGGTTGACGTCAGGTAGGCGGCCGGTCATAAAACACCTTAGCCAAAACTCTTACAGCATGATCCAAGGATCATGCTGTGCCGACCCCACATAGAGTGGGATAGGGGCAGGAAGATGATGATGATGTTGATGATGATGACTTAACTTTGCAATGGAGCACAGTGTCATAAGTATCTAAAGAACTGAGTCGGTGCGAAATACCGAAACCAGATCGACAACAGGCATTGTGGATGTCGCTATGTTTGTGGATGTCGTTAAGTGGATTGCGTGCTTCAAGTGAGACTGGGTAGGTCATAAGATTTGAAAGCATCCAGTACTTTGGATGCAATTCGTCAGTCAATGGGTGCCCGAAGACAGTTGGAGACGACGCCGCATACATATTATCACTAATGGGGTGGGCAGAGCCACAAATAATCATGAGAAAACTTGTAGCCACTCCTGATTCAAAGTCCTAAGATGGATATGGTGAACCATGATGACAGGTGATTAGCCCTGGTGATCTTTTTTCCTGTAAATATCGCGGGAGTGGCCTGGCTTAAACGGTTTATCTAAATTTCATTGCCTGCATTCTCGCAGTAAATGTCTTGCAGCACAGGGTATCAATGCAGACTTCATTAGCAGTTAACTCACCTCTTTACGATAAGTACTAGCTCTTCCGAGATCATACTAAATTGAATGTCTTTAAGTACGCAACGAATCGACTTGGGAACTAAAGTTAGGCATTTTCATTTCGAATCACATACACGAAAATTCCGCGCTGTTTGCAGCTGCTTTTGGTACTACATGTCACTTCCTAGTGGATTGATCATACCTATGGACTGATCATTTTTGACGCGAAACATGTGGTTTAGGCGTTTGTGTGTAAAGCGCCTATAGCAATTGTTTTCTAGATTTCACTCTAAATATATGGATTTTCCGCTCGCAGTTTAGCTAGATACTATATACTTTATTAGAAACTAGCTTTCGCCTGCGGCTTCGCTCGCGTGATATCCGGACAAAAAGTAGCCTATATGTTATTCCAGCACACATACTATGTGTATTCCAAATTTTATACAAATCCGTTCAGCCGTTACGGCGTGATTGAGGCACAAACATACATCGTAACATCCACACATCCTCACAAACTTTCGCATTTATAATATTAGTGGAATACACACCTATAATATACTTCAGTTAAATTGGAGATACAATCTATGGAAACAAAGCGTCGCGTATTTTTCCTTATTACGATGAAATCACTTTAGTTTTAGGTAAATAAACTTCGCAACATAAGTTTTTAAACCTTAATTTAAACATTAGTACTATTTATAAGTTCCATAAACATGTAATAAAAAGTAAGTTTTTGGTAAAATATGGGCTTAGGCAATATGTTATTCCAAGATTAATTGGAATCATTCTAGCGTAATCCTGACTCAAACATCCTCACAATTTCATTCGGATTTATAATATTTTTTATTAAATGAAATCCATAGTTATCGGGATTTCCACAATAAGAACGGACCAGACTTTCGTACATAAGATGTCATGGAAAAAAATATTGTTTCTTTGAATATTTGGAAAAACATGTTTTCATTAGTTTGTTGACTTCGCGCATCAGTTACGTGTGAGCTTGTCAATACGCCTACAGGAAATAGCGAATACATAACATGTGGAATCCAATAAGCAGGCGACATTTAAATATTGAAGGGAGGCGAAAACTTTCCTATTAAAAACCGGTCAAGTGCGAGGTGAATTCGTACACAAAGGGCTCCGTACCATCCCTGTTTACTTTGTTTATTTGTTTTTAGAGCGACATTCGAAATACACATACTGAAAATTTCAACTCTTTACTTATTACGGTTCATGAGATACATCCCGCTGATAGACGGACGGAAGGACAGCGGAGGCTTAATAATAGGGTTCCGTTGGCAACCATTGGGGTACGGACCTCTAAAAAACGGTTCTATTTGTTATAATGAAAAACGTTTCTATTTTGTTCACATCTCACGTCTACTAGTCGAACTGTTTATGCAGCAAATTCCCAAACTCGCACACGTTCACTGTACTGCACCGATGTGGCACTCGCTCGTAGCAAAACTAGAAAGTTCAAATGTCCCTGCGTCGACACGTAAAAGCAAATAAGTATTCGGTATTACGCCATTGGTTTTAAAGGATGCCACTCGCACGTGACTCGTGATCGTGACAACCAATGCAAGTGAGCAGGTGCTTAAAGAGTATATTCTTCAAACGGGCTATACCAAATTGAAGTGCGGTAAAGAGGCTCGTGCACTTTGACACAACTTGGTACTTGAACTTTATAAGTTCTAGGTACAACGTTTTATCACGATGTTTTCCTTAAACATTTGAGAATACAATAAAAGTAAGTAAGCAAGTTCGTATGAGCTAGTGGCCAACTCTTGTGACGGAGGTTTTAGACCGCCTTACGGCCTCTGTCATGGCCTAACGACTTAAAAGCCGAGACCGAAAATTTAACGTAGCACGGAAGCGCTCAGCTCGTAATGCCACTTGCGGTCACCCATCCGAATTGTGACCGCACACAACGGTTCTTAACTTTAACGATCAATCAAGAACGTCTAAGCAAGATACGTCACAAGCGCTTACAACGAGCACTGATACAATAGTAATAGCGAATAAACGTTTTTGAACAGATGAAGTCGAATTGCAAATATTGCTGGGCAGGCTTCTCTTTGTGTGTGCCGTTCTCCACGGTCTGTTGCTAGCCTCATCCAGGGCCAGCCAGCGATAAATATGCTATAAGTACACTAATTCTATATGCTTTAGTAACGAGAGGTTATTATCCCTAGATAGCCAGTGTTCAATAGATCAGAATCAATCTAGATTTTATTGAAGTCTCGTTTAGAAAGATCGATCTAAACTTTACGCATCAAACGTACTGGGATTCGAACAAGTGTACTAAAAGATCATCTCTGTTCCAGTCTATTCAAATGTGAATCGAGGTTTCAGGTCAATCAGATCTTCTAAAAAAACTGTTTGGCACACAAATGGCAGTTAGAATTTGATAGCACAGTAAGAATACTTTAATAAAAACAGATTGAGACAATTCCTTGATTTGTGATTTTGGCTTCGAAAAGAATGGAAGAGTAAAAAAAAATTGAAAATATCGAAAATGTCCAATAACTCTTAAACCGTGAGACGTGCAAAATTCTTGATTTTCTGAACAGTTATGATGTTCCCTACCCGTAGTTAAAAGATTATCCACTCTTTACGCCACACCCTGTAGATGTTCTGAGGCAAAATAGTAAAACAGATCAGTGCGATTTCATCCACCCATGCCATGGCTGGATATTTATTTTAAGCTATGGTACTTCAAATAATAGTTTTAAAGTTTACTTACCGATACATAAAAAAATTGCCAATTTATGGGGTCGTAAATTCAAATTGGTTCCTCCAATGCTCGGATCCAATATTCTGCTAGCGGACGGTGGATAGGATGAAGTATAGCGCTTTTAGACAGGCAACAACGTTGCTATTTTAATGAATGATCCATTCGTCCATTAGTAGAATATTGAAACTAGGCATTATTCGAGTGGAAACTTACCATCAGTCACCCAATTTGTACAGACTCCGTTACTGTTTGTCAATGCCTTTAGGCTTTTGTATCATTTTCTTTGTTCCTTCTTGTATAAGTAGCAGTGACAAATGTATTATATAAATCACAATGACTTAAGAGGAAATGCGGGCGGGAGACTTTAGAAAAGTAGATATTTGAAGAAACTATCGCTGTCCCTTTACGAGCTCTCAACGTCCGGCCGTGCGATAAGAACAACTGAACATCTGACTGAATAGCCTAAGTACAAAGTCATAATTCGAGGTTTGGCTCTCACCTATTTTCTCCTCCAATATTGGACCAATTAAAAAGATATTTCATAAACGGAATAAGAAGGATATTTACTGTATATTCTTTTTTCAATAATTGTTGTAAAATTTTTACACTAGGCCTCTATTGACAGCGGTCTAAATAGACAATTTGGAGCAGTTTGTGAGGGTTATTATGATTATAATGATAATGTATGATCAACAAGGAAAACATAGGGGCATTCATGAGGTTGATATTTATTTTACTGTAAAAAACTTTGCTTTCAGGTCATCAACCAAAAAGAAAACAGGGGAGAGTGTTTCTATGGAAAAAATACCCGCATTTCCTCTTAAGAGGCTACCGTACCATCGCATCTAGACCGATTTCGAAACATATAGCGCTACGGTTTTCTGATGTGTAAAAGAAAGACAGAGAGTGAGACCGCGCAAAATATTGAACTCAAATAATTGTTAATTACAAGAAAACTGCAAAATGAATCAAAAAACTGCTTTCAACAACTAAAGAAATAGTTATTTCCTACCTATCAAAGTAAAACTCATCTGAAAATATGGTAGGGTTTCCGAGTTCTAGATCAAAATATCGATTTAACAAGATTATTTTAATCGTATTTTATTTCTCTTATCATGTTTTTACTTTAATGAACTAAAGAAAAATGTTAAAATTTAGTTTTCTTTGAATAAACACATTTCATTAACATACAACAACATTCTACATCGATTTTGGTGCGCAATTCCGCCGATGCACACTCTTAACCAGATTCTAGTTAAATAGAGCCTTCAGATTCAATTTGCAAATGGAAATGTTTAATTTCCATACGACTCAGACAAAACCATCACAAGATCATTTTGATGTCAAACAATATTGAACAAACTAATATTTCAGGGCACAAATTAATTAGATTGTCAACTAGCTATCTTATTTTCATCAAAGTTTCTAGACATGTCTCTAAAGCTGGTATAGTTCCAACCACGCAAGAAATACTGCGGGGAATTTTATTAAAAGGACGACCTCAGTGGCGTGGCGGGTGAAAGCTCGGCTGAGACGCAAGAGGCGCGGATTCTTTTTAATATAACTATTACTCTATGTAGGTACTTTTAAAATATGAAGCTTTGATTCTCGATTAAGAACGTCATAAAAAATGTTTCTTATATAGGGCTCCCTTTTATTTATTATTTTATTTTTATTATTTGTTGTGTAGCAGCAATAGAAATACACACATTGTGAAAATTTCAACTCCGCTTATTATAAGACCCGCTGACAGACGAGCGGACGCACAGCAGTTAAGCAATGCACCCTTAAGATACGGAACCCAAAAACTTAGTTGTTTTTCTGTTCTATGTTTTGAAAAATAACAACATCGCCATTGGAATCTTCAATGCGTCGAAGAAACTTAAATAGACAGTCTGTGGTCGGGAGTAACAAAATAGGCTCCTTTTCATTCGGATACAACGCAACTGAAGTAGCGACAAGCTATGTAACTATGCACCCCTTCCACCCACTTCAGTTCTACCATCGTTTGTTTTAGTAATAAATAATAGCCACGTTGGCTTACGGTAAAAACTTCTCTAATGACTTTAGTTCCTTCTTATTGAAATTCGAAGTTAGGAAGCTTCCATTTCAATTTATGTTAAGTTGCTGTTTAGTTCTGACTTAACGGTTAATAAGTTAGTGGAAGTCGAACTTGGGTTGCCTGTTCTGAATATTCAAATGCAACCAGAAAACAATTACTAGTTGCGTTGGGTTTTGCGCAGATTCTAGCTGAGTTTGTTGTTTCTGTAAAGGTTGTATCAAAAGATATTCACGCTGCCACAGGTAAACAAAACAAACTATGTGAATATCTATGAGTTTGTTGTTAAAAAACACTGTTTGAGAGCACTGGTGGTCTAGTTGGTAGTGGTTGGATAAAGCCACCGCGTTGCACAGCGTGTCATCGCATCGTATCGCATTGAATCGCCTACGTAGAACGTCGCGTTACTTGCTATCATCTCACGGCATCGCTTATGCAGCATTTTGATTAAAATCGTTCATGTCATTCCGATCCATAAACAATATTGTATCAATAACAAAAAAAACAGTTTCTTGACAATTTTTTTTTCAAACAAAAACATCCTTTGGTTAACAACTGGATTCGAACATATCCTTGAAAGGACTATGAAAGGTAAACAAATGCTCCCTCATCAAGAACATCAAAAGGCAAGCGAATACAATCGGACAAGTCATAACTATGACATTACAGTTGTAATTGGCGGGTCCTGCTCTATTAACGCGGTAGTAACAGTTCTAGTTGGAAGCTACTGCTGACTCGTAACTTGTGCTGCGTTCAAACGAGGCCAGTAACTTGCAAGTTATCAAGTTCTAATAAGATAGTATATTTTCTAGTTGTGTAGTTTGCAGGTCGCAGGCTTTATATTTTCTAATAGTGTAGTTTGTAGGTCGTAGGCTTGTGCCCGAAAGTCTCTGAGTTTTCTAGTGTAGTTTGTAGGCCGTAGGATTGTGCACGAAGGTCTCTGACTTATGAGACGATTTGATATATTTATTTAGTTAAATAAATCTATCAATTACTCTTGTAAACGGTTCTTCTATTACAGGATCAAAGTGTATCTCAAAGAGACACTTCACATACGTTTTTTAATTTGCTCGCTCCATTAATGGAACAAAAAATATAAGTAAGCATTTTAGTTAGCTGGTTTAAATCTAAGAAAACTTATTTCTAGGAATCTTAGAAAATGAAATTCAGGAGTGAAGTTAAAAAGTTTTGAAAAGTTTTGCAGTTTTGCTATTGCCAACAATATTCTAATAACAATTAGGTAGAAACTCTAAGAGCTTTTACTGGCAAGCATCCAGCCTGATAGTTTATGAGGACGAGCTACTGTCACCATCTAAAGACAGCATCTACTATTGATTGAAAAGTTTCTAGCAGGTGTGCCGTCGGGATTTCTTTAATGATATTACAACTTTTTTATTCCTTCACAAGTTGTGGAATGAACTCTGAAGTCACGTGCCATAGAGCCTTCCTTTATGTGGCGTGTTCTCAAATGTTTTCTTAGACACGACCTCGGCGTAGCGGGCGAGTGTTTGGCTGAGACGCAAGAGGCGCGGGTTCGAATGAAATACGGGAGAAATGTTTATAAATAAGTATTCTATCAGCCATCTGATGGCCACATAACGTATCATGTGGGTTGGACCCACGTAACTCAGACCACAGTAAATTTTGGCAAGTCTCAAATTCCGCACAAGATAGCGTTTAAGATTTAAGTCAGACCACTCCCGCCATTTGTTAACAGCGGGAGAAGTTCAACTTAAATTACTTATACTTAAATGGAGGATTCTTTTATACTTTTAGAAAAATAATAAGTCTGATTATTAAATATAAAGTCTGTATTCGCACTTCAAGAGTAATAAATAAGTCTAAATAATATTACTTTAACATCAAAATATTAGCTTCCTTCATAATTTCCCTTTCCGGAACATGTGTTACGGAATTAAACGTCGTTTCCGGTAGTCAATCATTCTTAAGCAAACTACAGTGTTCGCCAATTAACATGGCAGGACGATATGTCCGCAAGCTTGAATAGATGGAATTTCTCGGAATTTGATTTCCTCGAAGTACAGAGTTGCAACATTATTATTTCGTAAAATCGCGCTAATTTTGAACGTTTAGAATTTAATTAAAAACATTCGTTTGACAGCGTGTGAACGTTTTGTTACTGACTATTGCATTAGGTACGTACTTTTAACAGCGTATTGTATTCATACACTGTCAAAATATAGTTTTTGATAACGTTCCGCCAGCAATACATGGTTTTTTTATTGCTGGCAGGCGGGCGGTACATGTTTGCATTTTAGTAAGCTCTTTATAAAGATTCAACATCTCTTTAGTATAGTCTTAAAATGGACTTTCGCATAGTCACACCTGAATCAATTGACTAACGGTTTACACGTTGAAAAGTAGAGCGATATTGCCCTTCAGGCATGCGTTCATATAAATATTTCCATAGACTTCTATAGAGTAAATTATTATACGCGCGGATTTCTAGTCCCGCAGTAACAGACATTAGAGTAAATTACACACAGACACGCGCGGATTTAAAGTCCCGCTGTAAAAGACAAAGTGTCTAAGTGCCATTTGGATTGCAACATCCTGTACCTAAGTTTGATTGAACAGCACCCTTATCAGAGATAGATAAGATCAATCCTTAGGTAAGTTGACGTCTGCGAATAATTAGTGACGCGTGTACATACGTGGCTTTACGTTAGTACCTACTAGAGTGGTCGTGACGTAGCTTGCTAGACGTTCTTGATTGATTGTTGAAGTTAAGCAACGTTGTGCGCGGTCACAATTGGGATGGGTGACCGCAAGTGGCATTGCGAGCTGAGCTCTTCCATGCTTTGGAGGGCACGTTAAATTGTCGGTCCCGGCTTATAAGTCGCTAAGCCATGACGAATGCTCTCAGGTTAATGTTTTTAGCTTTGGTATTTTAGATAGGTGTTATAAATTTTACGAGCAAGTATAAAGTAATAATGTTATGGAATCTACAATCTTTAAGTTTAGGTACGTCCGTAAATTGAAATTGTGAGAAGGAATGTCGGTATTAAAATACCACCTTTTAATACCTGTCGCTTATTTGCTTTTGGATATTTTTTTTAACATTCTATCTAGTGAGACAATAAATATTCATTAAATCCATTGTTTTTTGAAATAAATCTGTTGGCAATAATACTTCTCATTAGATCTAGTTTATTAGAAAACTAGTTTATTGGCAGTTTTACGTACAAAAAACTACAAAATGAATAAAGAAACTGGTTTCTAGATCAAAACATACGCGAAACATGGATTTTGCAAGATTTTTTGATAGTTTTTTATCGTGTTTTCACTTTGGGGAACCAAAGAAAGAATGATAAAATTTAATTTTTTAATTTAATAAACACTTACCTCTGCTGGACTGGGAGTAAAGGAAAAAACATAAAATGCGTCCAGCTGCTTCTCATATCGTAAATGTCGACTAAGTGACAGTATCCTCTCCAAAATGATGAACCACCTATATGGGCGAGGGGCAGAACACCATAGTTCACCATATCCATCTTAGGACTTTAAATCAGAAGTGGCTGCAAGTTTTCATAAGTTTATTTGTTGCTCTACTCACCCCATTAGAGATAGGGGCGTGATAATATTTATGCATGTAATCGTCCGCAAAGTTTTAGTGATTATTATCACAGACATAGCATCTTTACTGCATCATAATATTACATTACGACCAACTTCAGCCTATAAGTACTTTAATTATTAATTTGGGACTATTGAGTGGCCAATTAAAACAAGTAAAACCGTAGGTACCAACGGTCCTATTTAGAGCTAAAACTTTGCAGACGATGGAAAAATATTTTCAACCCAAATCAGGCTTATCAAATATATTGATAACTAGCTGCCGCCCGCGGCTTCGCTCGCGTGGTACCCGGATAAAAAATAGCCTATATGTTAATCCAGTACATGTACTATGTATATTCCAAGTTTCGTTCAGATCCGTTCAGCTGTTTAGGCGTGATTGAAGCACAAACATCCAAACATCCAAACATCGTTACAAACTTTAATACTAGATGGCAGCACAAGTAAAATTAATACGCGCTATCGTTGCGTTTTGAGTTTTACGTCGGTAATTTCAAGCAAACTAAGACTTTTCAATTTTATAATAAAAGTAAGATAACTGTTGGATACGATTTCGTAGGAAAGCATTGCTTCCAAATAGTTGGTTCACTTTTTAATATACTCCCTGATGTGTATACTTATACCCTATAACGACGTGCAATATACGAGTTTGGTTTACAATTTGAAAAAATTAAATTCATTTTAGACTACACAAAAACCAATCATATTTTCAAATACCCTTTTCACTAAACTCGAACTAAGAATGTTCTAAAGCTTACGAAAAAAATATTGAATTAAGTTTTGAACGGTACGGCTGGAATGGAATTTCTGCTACTCTTTTTCAGCACAATGATAGCACTTTTCAGTTTTTCAAAGGTTATTGCTAGCCAGGTTAAAAAGTTAGGTCATTTTTTACGTAACGAGTCAAGTGGCTTGCAAATTGGCGGGTTAATGATGTGTAACTTTATTTTATGTGTAGACATGTTTGTTCGCTGTCAAAGTGAACTTTATTTACCAATAGTACTAAACTTAAATAACTAGGTACGTTTTAAAAACTAAAAAGAGAACCGAAAAATGAGGTACAATTCCTTAGAGCCATTTCTCAAACTAAAACCTGGCTAGGTAAACTTAACCAATTTGGATGCATTTTTTTTCTATTTTTTTATGAGTTCAAGAAAAGCTTTAGTTAACTTTGCGCGAAGGATTTGTCTTCGAAGAGAAGTCACCAAATGATTTTTAAGAATATGAAATTTTAAAAATCAATGGAAATGGACCATTTGATAACTTTTTATCACTCGGTGATTTTCAAGAATTTATACTCAGCTCATAAATCTTTCGATTTTGTTTCCCTTGGTTTTGTGAAATATTTTTCTACGCATCAAGATTGTATTTGTGCATTGCATTTTTTTTACAATTGTAGTATTTCAAGACAGTTCTAATCACGCCACTTTCATCAAAATCCATCCAACCAGTTGCTACGCGGCGATATTATTTTTTGACACACACATACAAATATGTTACGACCTCGGTGGCACGACCGACGGGCCAGTGTTCAACTGAAACGCAAGAAGCGTGAGTTCGATTCCCACTGCGGGAGAAATAATTGCACGTTCTGCAAATAATTCATTTGGGTCCGGGTGTCGTAAAAATACATTATTATGTATTATAAGTATGTATTTTTAGCCAAATGATTCCCATAGAAATTTTGCTTAGTTTGGGGCAAGATGGCGCTGTGTAAAATTTTTACAAATATTGATAACATTTTATTATACACAGCGTCCTGTCGGGCAAAAATAACTTCGTTCCTAGATAGTAAAGCTTGAAGGTATCTTTGTAACGCTCTGCAAGTTTTAATTGATCAATTTAACTTGAACGGCAGTTGACCGGCGATAGGGGTGTCACTGTATAGCTACAGTACTTCATTATGGCTTGATAGTTTTGAGAAAACCAAAAACTTCTACTACTATTCGTGACACTACTTTGAAAGAACAAGGGGGGTGAAAGGGTTTAAAGACACGATGAATCGCTAAACGCCATTTATTCGCGACTACTTAGTTTATCTTACGTAGCAACATTGTTTTTCTGTCAAAACATATAAGTTTGGCGCTTTACGAAACAATAACAACTTTTTTTCGTTTCTACGTGTTGCAGTATTAGGTATGTCTTTACAAAAAAAAGAATATTATGAGTATTCTATCAGCCATCTGGTGTCCATAGTATAAGCTTTGCATAGTTTGGGGCTAGATGGCGCTGTGTGAAATGTCCACAAATATTTATTTATTATCATGATAATGATCCATCGTCCGTTAGTAGAATATGGGAACCGGACATAAGTGAACCTCAAAATAGTCCTTCATATTTACTCCTCAAGTCTTCCATACGTAAACCAAGTAGGTACCTACTTAAGGCAGAACAACTTTATGAAACATTACCTATTTACTTGTAAGCTTGCTCCCATCCAAAACTTCTCACAATGAACCTTTTCATACCTCGGTCGTGGCATAGAATACATCATACTGCGTAATCTACTTGGGATGTAGGTACGTAATATAACTCTGTATGCAGACGTGGCCCACTCGGTGATGGGACAGCGAAACGCCGTCATAATTGAATGACTGACAATCAACTCACAGGTTGAAAGCCTAAAAGCATGAAACATGGAGGGTTATTCCTCTTATGTAGTAAAATGAAGGCCTTTTACCATCTAGTAGATGATTTATACAGCGTCAGCAGCCAACTTTTACCTTCACTAACAAGACAAATTAAAATGGAGTAGGCTAGCCCACCCAGCACCTGTTCCATTCTCTTAATCAGCCTTGTCCACAGGAAAGACATGGTCAATACGTGCGGAGCTGACTAAGTCGCGCCTCACGATGTTGTCCTTCACCATTTGAGAGTACTAGAATAGCGCACATAAATTTTCGCACAGAAAAATCCATTGGTACACGACCGGATTTGAACCCGCCACCTTAGGATCGGAAGGCGGGGTCACTAACAACTAGACCATTAATACTTATGTAGTAAATAAAAACGAATTACTCATAGTATTAAAAAAAATCAACGCGAACAAAGTCACGGAGCATTACACTAGTACCAATATAATTATCCGCTTAATAACTATGAACTTTTCATACTTTACAAATACTCGTAATAATAGTTTTTGTTTGGAGTTGAATTTCCATTGTTAGTTTATTTGCTCTAAACTCAAACTGCTGAGTCTTATAGGCTAGTTCTACCAACACATTAACCACTTTTACGCTCTGATTATATTTGAAATCAAGTTTTCAAGATAACCGGCTATTTATACAGTGGTACAGCTGAGTGCGGACCGAGCGAACAAAAGCGAACAAAGTGCAAAGCGAATGCGAATCCATGTTAGATATTTATGTTCGCTCGCTTTCTCTAATGAATTAAAAACTGACAATTCTGTACAAATCTCGATACAAAACGCGTTATAAAAAAGATCCGTCCCAAGCCTTCCTACAATTCCTCAGGCCTGTTGAAATGTAAGCCCTTCAACGGGACTTCCAAAACTAAATTTAGTGCTATTAATAAATTCTGTGATGCAGTACAAATTCCAATGCATAGTTTTTACCACAGCCGCTAGCGCGGAAAGTCTAGGCAAATTTATTGAAGCTACAAGACAAAGCTCTGACTCATTTAAAGCTCATATTGATTCGTTCTGTTATACACCCACTATGTTTATGAAAAGGCTGACAGTGTGCTGACATCAGCACTCTTCTCATAACCGAGATAGCCGAGACCCACCGCAGACCAGTCTCGGTTTGATCACTCTCCCGACCGGTCGTGTCCATGGTATTTAAAATCACATATTATAAATTCTATCTTTTAATAAATAGATTCAAATAAACAAATTCTTTTTTAAAAAGACTATTCGCTACAGGCGAATAACATTTGGTGGCAGCGGTGGGATCCGAAAATCCCCAGTGTTCCTGTGAATTTATAGGAGAGATAAAACCGGACTCAATTCCATCCTGTACGTGTCCTAGTGAAAGTGTACCTAATTATCCTGAGTACCCCACACGGACTCGTGAATCTATCCTGTGTGTGTCCTAGTGGAAGTGTACCTAATTATCCTGAGTACCCCGCACGGACTCGTGAATCTATCCTGTGTGTGTCCTAGTGGAAGTGTACCTAATTATCCTGAGTACCCCGCACGGACTCGTGAATCTATCCTGTGTGTGTCCTAGTGGAAGTGTACCTAATTATCCTGAGTACCCCGCACGGACTCGTGAACCCTGAAAGCGAAGCTTATATTATCCTGAACTGAAGCTACTACCTTCGGCTGTTGGCGCATCGAACTGCTGCTGCAACTGCGAGAGACGACACCTGAAAATACTTACGTCGTGATCATCATCCATATCCGGCATCCTTCAATATCCTGAGCTACGTTGTGGTATCCTGCATCGAGTTTCATGGTCAATAATTTAATTGATTGACCTTGATCGTCGAGTCAAGAATCGCCGTCGTCTCGCCGGGCTCTTATCGCTCCGGAATGCAGTTCGCAGAATCGGTCGCCTTCGCCTACGCGTTATCCGTACTGTAAGTCTTTGGTCATTGCTTATAATTTAGGGTTCAGTAAGTAGGAAATCGAAATCCTTTTCCTAGTAAGTGTATACAATAATCTTTTGAGATTAACTTCATTATCCTAATATGCCAAAAGTGCCTAAAGGAGAAGATAGTAAATTGACTTTAGATATCCAAGAAGTCCATCCGAGTGACATTAAGTCACCTGTTAGTTCTCCACGACTCACCAGATCCGTAGTCGCGGCTACTGCAATGGCTGAACTCAATCTCAGTACTCTTTTCAAGTTCATAAAACCCTATGATGGCAGTCGAGAAACTGTCAATTCTTTTATAATCAACTGCAATAATGCATGCGAATTGGCTTCAGAAGCACAGAAACCCATCCTCTTCAAGTATATCCTTAGCCAATTATCTGGTAAAGCGGAGCTTGCTTGTTCCATTAAGGAGTTCATATCCTGGGATCAGCTCAAAGAGTTTCTTAAAACTCAGTTCAGTGAGCGTAAACACTACGCCCACCTCCTCACCGACTTGCAGGAGAGCAAGCAAGGCCCGCAAGATAATGTGAGCCAATTCTCACTTCGTGTGGAGACCCACCTCTCGCAATTGCTCACGGAAATCACCCTATCCAACACTAAGTCAAAGGAATTGCCGGGTCGTTGTGCGGCAATGGAGGATCTCGCCCTTCATCATTTCCTTATGGGGCTTCATCCTCGGATTTCCAACATTGTGAGATGTAGGTCCCCCAAAACCTTGAATGAAGCTATAAACATGGCGATTTCAGAAGAGCGTATTCAACAAAGCCTTTATAAACGCCCATCAACGGAAACCAAATTCGTTGCAAAGCCTAAGTTAGGTCCTTCAAAGGCAAACGTATCGTCAGGTTCCCCCAATGCGAGCCGGTCAAAGACCGAGAGCGACACCCTTTTCTGTCGCTATTGCAAGACTGCCGGTCATGACATGAAATACTGTAAAAAACGGGAGTTTTATAACAGCAAATACGATAGGCCGAATCAAACAAACAACAATGGTTTCCGTGGCAATAAGGTGAATCATATCCGGGATACATCCGATGAGGAATTCGCCGAATCATTCGAGGACGAAGATGATTTAAACGAAGTGTTGTCCCGAGATGGTGCCGCTCGAGACGATCAGTAGGTAATGGCACCCACAACACATCCAAGGCCAACCGACAGGGTAACCAGCCCCAAACTGACGGCCTATCCAGTAGTGCGACTAACCGACAGGGTAACCAGCCCCAAACTGACAGCCGACACTACTCATCCAAGGCCAACCGACAGGGTAACCAGCCCCAAACTGACGGCCTATCCAGTAGTGCGACTAACCGACAGGGTAACCAGCCCCAAACTGACAGCCGACACTACTCATCCAAGACCAACCGACAGGGTAACCAGCCCCAAACTGACGGTCTATCCAGTAATGCGACTAACCGACGGGGTAACCAGCCCCAAACTGACAGCCGACATTACTCATCCAAGACCAACCGACAGGGTAACCAGCCCCAAACTGACGGTCTATCCAGTAATGCGACTAACCGACAGGGTAACCAGCCCCAAACTGACAGTCGACATTACTCATCCAAGACCAACCGACAGGGTAACCAGCCCCAAACTGACGGTCTATCCAATAGTGCGACTAACCGACAGGGTAGCCAGCCCCAAACTGACAGTCGACACAATTCGTCCAAGACCAACCGACAGGGTAACCAGCCCCAAACTGACGGTCTATCCCACAGCTCGACTAACCGACAGGGTAGCCAGCCCCAAACTGACGGTCGAGACAAATTGTCCAAGACCAACCGACAGGGTAGCCAGCCCCAAACTGACGGTCTATCCCACAGTTCGACTAACCGACAGGGTAGCCAGCCCCAAACTGACAGTCGACACTCTAACATCCGGACTAACCGACAGGGTATCCAGCCCCGAACTGACAGTCCTAATCCTAGTGAATCCCCTGCTAAAGTTTACGAAGTGAAACTAGATACAACTAAGAGGTTGTTACCACACACACTTCTGGGGTCACAAATATCCAATATCCCTCTGACACTCCTGGTAGACTCTGGTTCTGCCATATGTCTAATAAAAGAATCCTGTATCCGAAATAATCAAAAATTGATTAGAGAATCCATCAAACTCAAGGGCATAGACCCTGGAGATGAACCAACCCCAACTGAGGGTCATTTCCAACTCAAGCTTAAGTTGGCTGAGAACAAAGTAGTATCCTATAAATTCCATGTCATTAAGGACATTAGCCTACCTTATGACGGTATCCTGGGATCAGACTTCCTTACAGCTTTCGGTTGCCAAATTGACTACACGACTGACGTCCTGAGAATAGGTAAACTCAGTATTAAGCTACACTTCTTCAATCCTTTTTACGAGATTCCACCTCGCACGGAAACCGTTGTTGAATGTTCAGTACAGAATCCTGAGATTAACGAAGGTGTCATTCTGAATCAACATCTATCTGACAGTTTATTAGTATCCAACTGCATCGTGAAGGTGAAGAAGAATAAGCGGGTAAACTTGACAATTGTCAATACATCCGAATCACCCGTAAACTTTAATTCGAACTTGAATCTTAAGATTGAACCTTTAAATTCATGTGCCATCCGACTTAATACTGATTTACGTAATGCATCCGACCGTACTTCCGAGGTCATTAAGTCATTGAGAATCGATCATCTCAACCGAGAGGAATCTGACGCCCTCTTAGAACTTTGTTCTCAATATTCCGATATTTTCCATTTATCCAACGATCAATTATCGTTTACTAATGTCCTGAAACACGAAATCAAAACAAGTAGTGATATCCCTATCCATACTAAATCCTATCGTTTCCCAGAATTCCATAAAAGGGAAGTCGAAACTCAAATCAATAAGATGCTTGATGATGAGATCATCAAACCATCATCCTCTCCATGGAGCTCCCCGATATGGATAGTTCCCAAGAAACTTGATGCACAGGGTCATCGAAAATGGCGGATAGTCATCGACTATCGGAAATTAAATGATATCACTATAGGGGAAACATATCCTATCCCGCAGATATCTGAAATTCTGGATCAATTGGGTAAAAGTAAATACTTTACCACTTTGGATCTCGCATCGGGCTTCCATCAAATTCTTATCTCGCCCGAAGATGCACCCAAGACAGCATTTTCCGTCCCTCAAGGTCATTTCCAATTCACAAGGATGCCGTTCGGTTTAAAGAACGCTCCTTCTACCTTTCAAAGGCTCATGAACACCTGTCTTACAGGTCTCCAAGGCACTAGGTGTTTCGTATACCTCGACGATATAGTCATCTATTCGTTTGATCTCACTTCGCACATCTCTAACCTTAAGGCTGTCTTTGACAGACTTCGTAATTTCCATCTTAAATTACAGCCTGAGAAGTGTGAATTTCTCCGGAAGGAAGTTGCCTATTTAGGACACATCATCAGTGAAGAAGGTGTTAAAACAAATCCTGATAAGACAAGGGCAGTGACTGAATATCCTGTTCCTCAATCTCCAAAAGACATAAAGTCATTTCTAGGCTTGGTGTCCTATTATAGACGTTTCATATCCGATTTCGCAAAACTTGCGAAACCATTAACGTCTCTTCTAAAGAAAGATGTCCCTTTTATATGGCAGAACGAACAGCAACTGGCTTTCGAAGCCCTGAAAGGAAAATTAGTATCCGCTCCTGTCCTAGCCTATCCTGACTTTTCACAACCGTTTAACTTGACTTGTGACGCGTCAAATTACGCCATATCTGCTATATTATCCCAAGGGCCGGTAGGTCAAGATCGTCCAATTGCCTATGCGTCCCGCACACTTAATAAAGCTGAGTGCAATTATAGTGTAACTGAAAAAGAATGCCTTGCTGTTGTCTTCGGAACCAAAGTGTTCAGGCCCTACCTTTATGGCCATAAAATCGTGATACTTTCAGATCACAGACCATTGCAATGGTTATTCAATTGCAAAGACCCAGGTTCGAGACTTATTAGGTGGCGCCTAAAACTCGAAGAATTCGAATATAACATCCAACATAAAAAGGGCAAAATCAACACCAATGCAGATGCCCTATCCCGGTTCCCAGTTAATCCTGTCCAACCTGAAGAACCTATAACATCCAATCCCAACAATGAAGGCGAATCTAATCGAGAATTAGACGGAGACCTGATGGATCTTCTCATATCCCCTCCTTCATTTAATCCTGACGAAACTCACCTTCAAAATCCAGAGTTTGACGATCTTTATGAAGATATCCTTCCCTTACCGGATATTGACTTACCTGATAATATCCCTGATCCTCTCAGAGAACAAATTGAGAACGAGATCAACTTACCTGATCCTACTCAGGAACTAACATCCTTACCTGATCCTATGCAGGAACTACCATCCTTACCTACTCCTCAGACTCAGGTTGATCCGATACCATCCACAAGTGCAAATCCAGGTGCACCCGTCGACGATTATCCTACTTTCCTAAAAGTAATGTCAGAAAAGGTTAAAACATTCAATACGGAAATCATAGAACATAATGAAAGTCTTATGAAATGTCCGGCAAAGATTATCCTAGTCCCTACCTCTATCGATTTAGATGAATCCAACCCGTACATCCCGGATATCCTGAGTGATCCCGAAGTACATGCAAATGTATGCGACTCTGAAAAAGAACTATTCTTCTTTGAGAAACTTGATCTAAATAACAAAACATATTACCTATTGTACCTTAAAGTCCATCATTTTGATCAAGCAAAGTATCCGGAAATCTTCGAAACCCTGAAAATAATAAGAAATGAGTTAGTATCCATTGGAGACATAAATGAAATCGGCATACCTGACTTGAAAAATCCTTTTGAAAAGCATTCTTTTATAAAGATCTATAATATCCTGACTTACCTTTTCCATGACACTCGGATTAAAGTCAATGTTTATCATAACAACATCCTATATCCTGCTCCATCTGAAATCAAAAAGATATTATATGACAACCATGATATCCCTATAGCGGGTCATCTAGGTTCAGCCCGTATGTATAATAGAATCAAGCAAACATACTACTGGAAAGGAATGCGAAGCGATGTAGAGTCTTACGTAAAGCAATGCAAAGCTTGCCAAGAGAATAAAGCACTTAGGAAAATCAATCGAGCACCTATGCAAATTACCAGCACTTCTTCTGAACCAGGTCAACGTATCTCTATTGATGTCGTTGGTCCGCTTCCCGAAGCAGGCCCTGCAAAACTTAAATTCATTCTAACTTTCCAAGATGACCTCACTAAATTCTCTTCAGCATATCCTATGCGTAGCACAACGGCAGAAGAAACAAGCGAGTGTCTCCTCCATTATATATCTATATTCGGAATTCCTAAAATTATTCTCACTGATCAAGGTACTAACTTTACATCAGACCTATTCAAGAAAACCTGCACTTTTCTAAAAATTAAGAATCTGTGGTCTTCTCCTTATCATCCACAAACCCAAGGAGCTCTGGAGAGAAGTCACTCCACTCTGAAGGAGTATCTCAAGCCCTACACAAACGCAGAACAGACTAACTGGCCTCGTTATGTGTACACAGCTATGCTTGCCTATAATACGTCAGTCCATACGACAACTCATTATACACCTTATGAGTTAATGTTTGGTAATAAACCATACATACCTAATTCCATCTATGACGACTCTCTCGGAACCACATATCCCGACTATGTCCAGATGCTTCAGAACCGATTGAAATATTCTCGGGAAAAAGCAATCGAATTCATCAGGAAATCTAAAGAATCCTCTAAAACTTACTATGACACCCACACTCGTCCAGTCGCGTACAAAGTTGGTGACTACGTATACCTTAAAAATCATCTGAGGTTGCGAAAGGCCCTCTCTCCTCTCTGGAAAGGCCCTTACAAGGTGGTGAAAATTAACGGAAATAACACACTTACCTTGTTGATTAACCGACGACACGCGATTCACCATTATGACCAGGTGAAACCTGCCGATGTCAGGAACCTGTAACAAAAATACTTTTAGATAGTTAGTTAGTAGAAATAGTTATTCATTATATTCATTTTTACTTTTATACGTATTATTAAATACTATTTAGGTTAGGTACTTACTCTGGTTATTGACACCAATTGGTTGATTTTCAATTTTATAATTGCAGAGCTTCAGTACGGGGCCAATTCGGTACGGAATACCTACAACCAATAACATCAAGTCCAGGCCTGTATTTTGACTACCTAGGTACTTTAAGAGCTAGTAACGGTTATCTTAAAATTCTGATACCATTAGATATCTCACATTTTGGACCACATATACAAAACATCAAAGCTACACTTGAAACCACCAGGTACTTGTGTAATCAAACCCGAATAGTAGACATCGATTCGATGTGTCATAACAGGCTACAACCCTTAACAGCACGATACCAAGACCTAAGCAACGAATTCGATTCGATTTCACACCTAATAGATAGCCGTTCCAAACGTTCCTGGATCGGAGGTATAGGATCAATATTAAAACAGATTTTTGGTACCTTAGATGAAGACGACGCTCTGAAATATAACGACGCCATAGTATCTTTACAAAACAATGAAAAACAGTTAGCCACATTGATGAAAGAAAACATTTTGGTAGCTACTTCAATTATGGACACTTATAACAGAACTTTGAGCAAAATTAAGGATAATGAAGCTAATCTGAATGAAGCTATTGACAAACTCTCGTTCAACTTGAAAAATATCTCTGAACAGACAAACGGACTACATGTACTTTTCAAAACAATCCAAATTTTTGATAGATTGGAACATCAATACTTACCTTGTCCTTCCAATTAGAGGATGTAACCAATGCCATCCTATTCAGTAGTCAAAACATCCTGCACCCGGCGATTATGACATCATTACAATTGTATCGAGAGCTTGCCAATAATTACAGACATCTATCCAGAGACCTACAACTACCTGTCCCACTAGATATGAATAACATCCACTACATTTTAGGTATCTCTAACTTAATTTGTTATTATGTAGATTATAAGTTAATGTTTGTTTTACAAATTCCACTAGTTAGTATAGAAGAATATATGTTGTTCCACAATATTGCTCTGCCTACACCCTATAGTTATAAAGAACCCAATAAATTCAGCTTAATTATACCTAGCAGTAAGTATATTGCAATGACCAAAGACAAATCAAGTTATTGTAAATTCGATGATTTGAGTGACTGCAAGATCGCAAGTCCAGGAACTTTTATTTGCGATATTACGAATGTTTATACAGCTGACGCTATACCTACATGTGAAAGTGAATTCCTGTTTAAAGTGATTAGAGAAATTCCTAAACAGTGCGACGTCAAATTTATATACGGAAATGTTGACATTTGGAAACCTTTAGTAAATAACAAATGGATCTATATACAATCGGAACCTAACAAAATTTCTATAGATTGTCTGAATTCTAAATTGTATGAAACTACTGTTCTAGCCACTGGAATACTTACTTTATCTGATAAATGTATAGGTCGTTGTAGAAGCACTACACTAATACCTAAATATGTTTTAAATATCACGTCACCTGTTAATAATGTACCCAATTTCAATTTAATTAACGATTCTTGTTGTAATATTGGAAAGTTTAATAATCTAATCAATGATGTGTCCCCTGTCCACTTACATAATATAGATTTAGATGAACTAAAATCAAACAGCATTGCATTAAATTCACTACTAGATAACTTGCAGAAATTAGATAGTAACCCTCATATTGTGAGATACGGAACACATTATTCTATTTTGATTATTATAATTTTATGTTTAATTTCTTTGTATTTCTTTTATCGAGTTTTTGTGTGTTTTTGTAAACCTAGCGACAACCGGACCTTTAAATTCAATCTTAAACCAAACTTACCTTTCCAATCGACCTCTAACAAGACGGACTCTACAGACACACAACATCCAGGACAGCTAGAATTGAGTGAAGTTGCTCCAATTAGAACCCAAATTTAGCCTTGGAACTTTGGCAAGAAAATAACCCCAAAGTATCCTCTTAAGGGGGAGATGTTATACACCCACTATGTTTATGAAAAGGCTGACAGTGTGCTGACATCAGCACTCTTCTCATAACCGAGATAGCCGAGACCCACCGCAGACCAGTCTCGGTTTGATCACTCTCCCGACCGGTCGTGTCCATGGTATTTAAAATCACATATTATAAATTCTATCTTTTAATAAATAGATTCAAATAAACAAATTCTTTTTTAAAAAGACTATTCGCTACAGGCGAATAACAGTTCGCATTCGGTATCCTTCGTTCACTTATGTTCGTCTGGTTAAACATAGGTTAGAACAAATTCCAATCCTGAATGTCAAATAATGAACATCTTGAATTGGTTGAACGCTTGAATAAATTATTCAGGTTTACGTAAATACGAACTTTTATTAAATTCAGTTCAATGACATCTTACTGTCTAGGATCAGCTTATCACTAAAACAGCACTGTCGGGAGTGAAGTGGGTTAGTTTTATGACTCTTGAAGGGCACTTCATACTAAGACACTTCACACACCTGTCTGTGAACCTCTATCATACTGAATTGATGCTACTACAAGTCGTGTCACTAGTTCTTTCGAACCAGTGTGGTGAAAGGATTTAAAGTGCTCAAAGGCTCTTTTAGTGCACTGAATTGATACAACTTATACATAACGAAAATTTAGGAGTATGTTTGTGAAGCTGTGCCACCATACTTTTTTGTAAATACATACTTATGCTACTAATATTATAAATGTGGACGTTTGTAAGGATGTTTGTATGTTTGTGCCTCAATCACGCCTAAACGGCTGACCGGATTTGAATGAAACTTAGAGTATACATAGTACATGTACTGGATTAACATATAGGTTATTATTTTTATCCGGGTACCACGCGAGCGTCTGGGTGGCGTACTTCATAATTACAACACCCAGACCCGAAAGAAATATAATATTTGCAGAACATGCAAACATTTCTCTCGCAGCGAAGAATCGAACTAGACCGCCACGCCACCGAGGTCGTCAATGTGTCAATCGTTATAATGTTTTTTACGTCCCACGTCATTGATATGTCACTTAAAAAACATTGCGAGCGTATTTAGGCAAACTTTCCTCGTCGTACTTAAAACAGATGAGTATCGATACTCACAGCGTAAAGGCTAAACGAACTTGGCTGAAACAAGGACACATACATAGATTATGACCTGGAATTACACATAGGGTAGGTACTTTTTATCCAGGCACAACGAAAGCAAATTCACCTGTAAAAACGTAACGCAACTGAAATAATTAATGACACATCCAAGAATATGTAAGAGCGATGTGAAGTGAAAGAAGATTGTAGTGATGAGGATTGAAAAAGGTATGTTAAGATGGTTTGGTCGTGTAGAGAGGATGAATGAAAGAAAATTAACGAAACAGGTGAATGAAGCGAGTGTGAATGGTGCCGTTGGAAGGGGAAGACCTCGGCTCACGTACCTGGACCAAATTGGCGACGTTTTGGAAAAGGGCCAATATAATAAGAGTGAATGAAGCGAAAGAAGTGTCAGGATCATAGCAAATGAGAATTCGTAATCTCTGCCTACCCCTGTGGGGGACAGGCGTGATTTTTTGTATGTATATATGAACATGAAGGAATTTTGAAAAAAACTTCTTTTATGTAACAAAATTTGACAACTTGTTTTCCAAAACTGACAACCCTAAACTTGTTTCTCTAATTTGACCTTAACATTACACAGGGGAGCTACCTGTTATAGAAAGGTAATGTTCGACTGCGTGACATCTCAATCGGTTAAATGACCAATAATGGTAACACTGTAGGGAATCAACCCCAAATTGCCTTATAAGCTTATAATACACTTGTCTTTGATAGTACATCGACCTTTCACTGGATGTTGATTTAGGTTCCGAAATGGTTAGTAAAGTTTATGGCAACATTTAAATAAACTCATAGCTAACGTCCAATGTGTTAGTGTGTGTATATAATGTACATACACACACATACACACACATACATATTATCACCACAAATGGGCAACACAAATAAACATTTGAAAACTTGCAGGCACTTCTGATTGAAAGTCCTAATATGGATTATGGTAAACCATTTTGACATGTCTGTATTCCATATTATTACACGCATGAAGAGCTCTGGTAGTCTAGTGGTAGCGGCCTCGTCTTCCGATCCTAAGGTCGTGGATTCAAACAAAACGCGGTGGGCACTTGTGCCTCACGGACCCAGGGTCTCGACCCCAAAAGGCGATTATTAGTACTTCAAACCATTCTTACAATCATTCGACGGTTTTTGGGTACCTATCCTTAAATTCCTTATTTACGCTGCACCTGACACTCTACGCTCTTTTTTAGGGTTCCGTAACCGAAGGGTGCCAACGGGGCCCTATCACTAAGCCTACGCTGTCAGTTCGTCCATCCATCTGTCTGTCAGCGGGCTGTATCTCATGAACCGTAATAGGTAGAGTTGAAATTTTCACAGAGTATGTATTGCCGCTATAAAAATAAAAAGGGGGCCCATACAAGCAAAATTTGTAGTAACGATTATTACTAGGCGCGGTCAGTAATTGGATGGGTCGAGTGACTTTTTGCATTGTTGTATTTTTGTGCATTACAATATTATTTTCTCAAACGATCTAAAATTTATTGATTTGTACAAAAATAATAATAAACGTTAAACTTAAATGGGTGTTTCATTTATCATTTTCTGCTAGATTTTTACTAAAAATATTTATTAAAAAAGTTTATGATGGTACGGAACTCTTCGAGTGCGAATTCGACTCGCACTTGACCGCCTTTATTTTTCCTTGGTAATATTCGCGTCCGCTCGCCGCGTCTACTCCAACCAAACCTTCGTTAACTAATTACGATTCGTTTTCATTTACTGCTAATGTTTTGTTTGCGCCATAAACATCCGAGCAGAGAATTCAGAAACGAACTCCAGGTTAAATGATATCATTTATTTTATTCACTGCAGTATAATTAACTTAGGTATAAATCTTTTCACTTGGCTTTTGCTGTGTTTTATCGTTGGTGCTTAAAAAACTAACGCTTTTTATATATATACTAGATGGTTTATACAGCGACAGAAGGCAAATTTTGCCTCCATTAATGAGACGCTGGGACTATTTTTAGATGGAGAAGGCTTGCCCAAAACCTATACCATCCTTTCAGCTCAGCCATATATCCACAGGAAAAATACAGTCCATACGTGCGGAGCTGACAAAACAGCGGGTTTCCTTACGAATTTTTCTTTAACCATGAGAGTACTGATTCAGCTCATAATTTTTTCCAACTGAAAATTGTTGGTACTGGAGCAATCGATACTCAGCGACATTAAAATGTAATGATCATTAGGGACCTAAATGAATTCTCAGTGACGATTTTCAAACTAGGGCAATTTTGAGAAAATTGGGTTAAACTTTGAAATTGTACTTTGAGCGTCATTGATTTGAAAAGCCACTAGGTTTTGGTAAGTGATTGGTGTAGTCAAATGGAATATTTAAAGACTGTTTTAGATACGTTTTCAATTACACTTTTGATATATACCTAGATATATCAACTTAGGAACCGTATCTTTGTCTACCCTTCAGAATGAAATTCTCGTTTATTTATTTATTTATTATTAAGGCACACAAAACAGAAAACAATCACATAATAAGCAAAGTACAAATAACACAATTTAAAACTAGATTGATTTCCAAAACATGTGTACACAGTGTTTTGTGTTTTGTGTCTCGTGATTTTTGTCTTCGATAATTTACTCCTGTCTTCGTCTTCCTGAGGCTCAAATTCCTCAATTGACCAGTTTCATCATAATTTTTCTGTCCTACTAGGTGGGGTCGGCACAACATGTTTCTCTCTTCCAACTTCTCTTATCACATCTCAGTACTCACTCCTTTCTCACACATGTCCTCTTTCACACAATCCATCCATCTTATCTTAGGCCTTCCTCTGCCCGTGTATCATCCACATTTATATCCAACACTTTGAATTGACATTGAATTGACAAGCTTGTCACCGTCAAAAAAAAATGATGTTTTGTTCAGCAGTCATAAACACCTTAATGCATTACCCCTTCATATTGTGCTCAGGCGAGAACTTCTAAAAATAAACTGGAGCTTGATTACGAAAACAAGGTGTCAAGCGCACTGCCTGGACGGAAGAAACATAATTTTCTTCACCTCGCAAAGCACAAATTGAAAACCTCGCCAGTCTCAACAAAAACATCTCAGAATTTACACACTGGCATATTATTAAAAGGTAACAATCGGGCCCTATAACATTGAGTTTACAATTTGACAAATTGTATGTTCCACAAAAAATTATACATTACTGGTGCAAGAGACAAATTGATCCTAGTATTATAAATTCTTAAGATTTTGAGGATTTGTATATGATCATTCAGGGAGTAACGGTAAATTTCGCATTAGGTATACGTTTGTCGCCTGGCGGAAGCTATTTTGATTTATTTAGTTTTTAATTTATCACAAGGTATTTATCAAGATCTTAGAACTACACTGGTTACCTTTATGACTCAAGTATGCGTACAGTAATAATTATAAATAAATATTTGTAGACTTTTCACACAGCGCCATCTAGCCCCAAACTAAAACAAGCTTGTACTATGGGAACAGATGGCTGATAGAATACCTATTTCCTTTTTTTGTAAATACATACTTATAATACGTAATACTACAACATCCAGAACCGAAAAAAAATTTGCAGATCATGCAAACATTTCTCCCGCAGCGGGAATCAAACCCGCGCCTCTTGCGTCTCAGCCGAGCACTCGCCCGTCACGCCATCGAGATCGTAAGATCTAGAAAAGAAGGAATAGAAAAGGGGTTGTAAAAATATTTCTTTTAACTAATCAAAAAGTTATCATCTGTCCGACTTTTTGGTACAGGTCCCAGCTTTGCCTGCTCGCCGCAAGTTCATAATTAATTTTAAAACATTTCATAGAATCGGGTACAGTTTTATACGTACTTACTGAGTACTGTGACCACAATTTTGCTAAGTTTTGCCACAGCACTGCAATATTGAATTACGGACATTAATATTTCTCTTTTAAAATATTTACCTAAGCAATTTCGTCCCGCAACTTCACTCAATCCTGCAATAAAGTTGTTCGCTTCTTCGACTTTTTATACCTACTACTCTTAGGTAGGTAAGGTAAGGATACTAATTATTTATATTATTGTATATTTTTTTTTATAAATAACACCAAACAGTCACATTCATTAATTCATTCCTCAATCTTTTTGACACTGACACTACTTTCTACCTTCCCTTGATATACTAATTTCGTATACAATTCATTCTAGTAAAAAAAGCTTACTTATGGGTTCAAACTCGTAATATGCAAGACCATTAAGACCTGGAAAACCGAAGCGCTCGTAGCGTAGCTTGCTTAAACGTTCTTGATTGATCGTAGAAGTTTTAAGCAATGTTGTGCGTGCTCACAATTCTGATGGGTGACCGCAAGTGGCATTACGAGCTGAGCGCTTCCGTGCTTTGAAGGGCACGTTAAATTATTGCTCTCGGTTTTTAAGTCGTTCAGCCACGACGAAGGCTTTTAGGCAGCCTAAAAACTCCGTCACAAGAGTTGGTCACTAGCTCATACGAACTTAATTACTTACCTGGAATAGGTTAGGTCTGTTCTAAGTTTAATTTGATTCAGTTTGGATGTTACGACGTGTATGAGTGACGCTTGAGCGCTGTTCGTGGAACTTGCCTTAGGGTAAGTTATACTACTTCGAAATAGCAAATAAATACATACTAGATTATAAGAAGATATAATTATTTTACCTAGGTATATCAGAAATTCCGAGAACAAATTACTCACGCAAATGTAAGTTGACTCTTAGCTGAATGATAAATATTTTCCTAAAACATTTAAGTAACGACTTTTGTTTTAATTTTAAATGTTTCAATATTAGTCATGCATGTTGCAAATATTTACATAAATAAATATACCTTCCAATATGTGCTATCAAAGTTCTTTGAGTTCAAATTATTAGACAAATAAATGTTTTGTTCTCAGAACAATTGTTCTGAGGTTTTGTTAAAGAGATTAGACAGGATTGAATTTTGAAAAGGCTATTGACTAATAACAATAAATTTGGCTTACTATAATGTCACCTTTGACATCTACAATTTTTTTTGTAGTAAGAATTCAGACAATCAACTCACTGAGTTTTCTTTTATTATATTAGCGAGATCATACTTTTGTGTTGTAATAAATTTTAGAGCTGTCAAAAATGACTTAAACATTCTGATAGCATCAAATTAAATTATTTCCAAAGTGCATTCAATTAAATAACTTCGTTAAGCCCAGCTTTTCATTAAAATGGTTTAATATTTTCGCGCACATTTTGTTTTAAGACTTCAATCAAGTATTCATTTTGTTTTCCAAATGCCTAATCCTCTTTAAATTAAAACCTCTTTTTATTCGGTACGCTATTTTTGGACAGTCTTTGAGTGATTGGTTTATAAAGTGCCATAAATGCGTTTATGAATAAAGAACTCAAATAGTTTGTAAAATTGATCAAAGCTGAATAATTTAATCGTATACTTCTCAGCTGGACTGGGAGTGAAGAAAAAACATAGCATGCTCTCAGAGTGTTAGTGACCCTGACTTCCTAAGGTCGTGGTTTCAAATCCAGTCGGGCACCAATGGCTTTTTCTCTTCAAAAAAAAACACCAGTACTCTCAAACGGTGAAAGAGAACATCGTAAGGAAACCGGAATGTCGTTGAACCTAAAAAGTTCAAAAATATGCACTAAAGGAGCCTTTGAAGTGCACATTATATCCCCACGCTGGTTCAAAAAACTAGTAAGTTCGTGTGAGCTAGTGGCCAACTCTTGTGACAGAGTTTTAAGGCCGCTTAAAGGTCTCCGTCAAGGCTTAACGACTTAAAAGCCGGGACCGACAACTTAACACGCACAGAAGCTAAATTCGTAATTCCACTTGCGGTCATCCATCCCAATTGTGACCGCACACAACGTTGCTTAACTTCAACGATCAAGAACGTCTAAGCAAGATACGAAAGCGAAAAACTAGTGGCACGACTAGATATGGCATCCAAATGTCCTGCAACTTTGGAACATAATGGTGTCTGCCAGTATTAAATGAACCACTGTTAGCGGTGGAACAAAATAGACCCGCCCCGAGGCATTGTTTGTGTTAATGCAGTGTTTGCGAGTCTCGACAATAAGACAATGGGATCTGAAAACTGCTGCCTTATCACCTAATTAGTTATTTATGTGTCAGGAACGTGATGTTGGAGTTCGTAATCTAGAATTAGTGTTCCGAAGTTTTGTTTGTTTGATTTGCTTGAGACTGAGAGCTCAAAGTTGAACAAAAACTTAAAAAAATAATAGGTTTATTTGAACAACGTTTTATTTTTGGTTTTTAACATAAATAATGTTACCAAAATTATGAAACCAGCTGCATTGTAGGCAAAACCACAAGTACCTAGTCATAAGAAAACTTGCCACTCCTGATTCAAAGTCCCAAGATGGATATGGTGCACCATGGTAACAGGTGATCAGCCCATCGCCCATAATATAGATGGTTTTAATGTTGACTAGAATTAACCTAACAAAGTAATTATTTCGGAAGATATAACTTCGTCGAATTTAGGTGAAAGACTCAAAATACGAATTTACATTGTCGTAATTCCAACGTTATGTCCTAATTAACATTCAAAAAACGTACAAGTAAGTAGAATACTGATAAAATGTTTTACCGTTGGGAATTAAATAATAAACTTACTTCAAAGCTTATTAAAACGCTAATCATACCTCCTACTCATTAGCGCCGTCTAGCCCATCTGTCACTTTATAACAAGTACTTCCAACATTGTTGACGACCTCGGTGGCTTGATGGGCGAGTGCTCGGCTGAGACGCAAGAGGCGCGGATTCGATTCCCGCAGCGGGAGAAATGTTTGTAGACAACGTCGACAACGTCAACAGTTCGGAATAAAAAGGTATTAACCAGTTCAGACGTTGGACACAGTTAATTCACAACACTGTTAATAGTCAGTACGAAATTAAATAATAGTACAAGCTTAGTACTTAGTTTGTGGCTAGATGGCACAATGTGCTGATGAAATGTCCACAAATATTTATTTATATTTATTATTTGTGCTTACAAAGCAAGGAATTCTCCTTACAAAGATGCTCTTCGAATCAGTGGTTTTTATGACTGCTTCTTAGATATAAATAAGAATAGGCTAGCAGATCAGATAGATAATAATAAAATAATAATTTCATTCGGCAAATAACATCATAGGTAATTTACAAAATACAAAACAGTCGGGTTATCTAAAGACCGTTGCATACGATAGCTCACCTGATCCAGATCATCAGGTAGTGAAACTTTCATTATTACTCCTATTAAAACAGCAATTTTACTCTTTATAGAGAAAAATGCTAAAATCTAAAAGTCAAGCGGTAAACAATAAAAACACACAAACATAAAAAATGTTTGAAAATAATTTAAATATTGTTTTAGGCGAGTTTTGAGTGCAAAACTTTGAAAAGGGTCCTAAATTGCTAGTAGGCTGGATAATGGTGCTCGTTTTCGCGAGTAAAAACCAACTTCGCCCTTCCTCTCATCGGTTTGTAGAGATGCCCACAGCTCTTGGAAAATAAAACTTAAGTTTTTTTGTAACATTTCTAAAGAGCACCAAGAGATCTTTGTAGCGGCTTCGCCATCTGATCCTAAGATCGTAGGTTGAAATCTGGATTTAAGTGGATTTTTCAGTTCTAAAAAATTATGTGCGCTTCACCAGTAGGTACTCTCAAACAGTGACGCTAAACATCGTGAGGAAACCGACACGTTGTAAATCCTTAAAAAGTTCAAAAAAGTCCGATGGTAACATTCAAACTTATTCTTAAACAAAAAGAGATATCAGAAACTTTAAGTTGCATCCAATCTTGATATTAGGTTTCATAAGTGAGGTCTGATCAGATTGGTAGGAGCAGTGGTGTTTAGTTCACTATTGTGGTCGGTACTATTTTTTAAGATGGAGTGGGCTTGCCCAACACCTTTACCTCGACTTAATCAGATCCACAGGACCACATGGTTAATACGTGCGGAGCTGATTAAATCTTAGATTTGCTAACGATGTTTTCCATAACCATTTGAGAGATCTTGTATCCTTAGACAGAGCTTACTATAAAATAGTCTTAAAGGCCTAGAAGATCATTTGTTTTTATAACTGTTACGCAACAATGTGCTTGACTGGAGACCGCGATTTGGAAAGAGTAATGTAGGACGTAGGAGTAGTGACGGAGTTTTTAGGCCGCCTAAAGGCCTCCGTCATGGCTTGACGACTTAAAAGCCGGAACCGACTGTTTAACGCGCCCTCCGAAGCACGGAAGCGCTCAGCTCGTAATGCCACTTGCGGTCACCCATCCCGATTTGTGACCGCGCATATCGTTGCTTAACTTAAACGATCAATCAAGAACGCCTAAGCAAGCTACGCCAAAAGCGCTTCAACCCGACGATCTGCGAAAGACTTCTGGCGGAGGTTGGATGCGTCGAGCCGAAGGCAGATCGCGACGACCCTTAGGGGAGGCCTATGTAGACTGCTGGACTGATGATGATGATGAAACAACAAAAGGCTACTAACATTCACCCCAACCCTACAGGTCAGTACGAACAACATGGTATTAAGTGGAAATCCTTTTATCTCACATAGCAGTCGCGGGCGACGGCGCGTGGCATTGCCCCAGCGATAACATGCAGGGATGTACGCGAAGAGTAGCCGAAAAGAATGGAAACGTTTACTGAATTCCACTTATATAAAGGGTGCGGATGTTTGTATGTTTAAACTAAGGCCTTTTACCATCTATAGTAGATGATTTAATTTTATACAGCGTCAGGGGGCAACTTCTCTGCTGGACTGGAAGTAAAGAAAAAGCATTGAATGCGTCCAGCTGCTTCTCTTCCCGAGCATGTCGTAAAAGTCGACTAAGGGATATTATCCTCTCTAACGTGATGGGCCACCTATATGGGCGATGGGCTGATCACCTGTCACCATGGTTCACTATATCCATCTTAGAAGTAAATCAGAAGTGGCTGCAAGTTTTCATATCTTGTGGCTCTGCCTACCCCATTATGGATACGGGCGTGATGGTTATGTATGTATGTAGAAGTCAACTTTTACCTTCACAAACGGGACGCTGTAGTGCCCGGGACGAATTAAGATGGAGTAGGCTTGCCCAGCACCATTAATTGTTAAATATTTGAATAGGTGACCTGGAATAGCTATAGGCTATTTTATATGGCTGAAACCAAGGGCTAAAGCCAGTTCATAATAAATCAAAAAGAGTACACAGTAGTTCCTCTATCATAAGTAAAGTTAACAAGAATGCGAATATCAACAGGCCCAGGAGGCGGACTGTTTACATGATACTGTAATACTTGGCCATAAGTTTTACCATTGGATAAAAATAACATAGACAGTAAATATCTATTTATTTTATTTTTTTACTAGTTTTTGGGTGAAAATTTTGACACCCTATTTTACCTCTTTTTGAGAGTTATTTTGAAAAAACTCTGAAACACGTGTTCATTGATTTGTATTGAAAGTATTCAAACCAACCTTAGAGCCAATCGCACCCTCCGTAAAAAGTTCATATATAAACGTTGCACCCCATTTTTTCCCCTATTTGAGGGTTATTTTGGAAAACCCTAACTATTTGTACCTACTAATTTCAACCAAATCCGAATTCGTAGGAAGTAGAAACAAACCTCACACAAACATTCGCATTTATAAAATTAGTGTAATAAATCGTCTACTCCAATACGTTCAACTATCTGTACAACCAGTTGAATATATTGGATAAAATAAGTATAACAAAAAGTTATTAACAATAAAAGGAAAAATAATAAAAAGAAAAGTTAATATTGCCTTTAAGAAAAAACACAAACATACATAGACTTCACGACTATTACTTAGGCCCATATTCAACAAGAATATGGCGCATACGGCCTTAAGCCGGGTTTCCACCGCGAAAGGATGATGAGCAGGAAATGGCTAGCGGAACGGACTCCTTTTGAAATAGGTATACATTTCAACCAACAAAGAGTTTTACTCTTTCAATCCGCCCCGCTCATCTCTTTCTCTGTAGAAACGGTATTTGTATTGTCATTGCGAGTTGAACGGACTCCGCCCCGCTCCTGAGCTCTTTCTGCTCGTTCAGTCCTCACCGCTCAACTATTTGTTGGTGGAAATACAAGTACGCAGTTTGCTCTTAGGAGTTAAACGGAGTCCTTAATGGGTCAGCTACACTCGCAGTGGAAACCCGGCTTTAAAGCCAGCCGAAGCAGCTGTCCGTAAGCTCCATTGGTTTATTTCTAGTCTGGGTTAGAATTTTTGAGGGTAATTTAAAAATTCTAAACCACGCTCAGATTAATTTTGATTGAATTTTATTCGCTTTTGAGCTTTCAAGGATTTCAAGTGCACCTCAAAGGCTCCTTACGTGCACTTGACACAGGTTTTTCGAACTTTTAAGGTTCTACGACATACCGATTACCGGTTTCCTCACGGTGTTTACCTTCATCGTTTGAGAGTAGTGGGATAGCGCACCTTTTTTTTCTACCAGAAAAATCCATTGGTGCACGGCTGGACCCACGACCTTAAGATTGGGAGGCGGAGTTGCTACCACTAGACCACCAATGCCCATAGAACTGAATTTTTGAAATATCTTCATTTTACCCTTTAGCACATTTGCTCCTTCTGTTGAAGGAATGACACAAGGACTGTGGTTTATGATCTAATCTATAAAAAGTCTTGTAAAACTCTGATAGTTAATATTATTACTGCCATATTTTTCGTCAACATGAAAGCAACAACAAATAAAACATTTTTTAGAGCCTTGAGAGATTAATGATTGTACAAAGAGCTCAGGGTTATTCATACAATAATATACGATACGTCATGTTATTGTGTGAAAACTCACATAAACATACTTCTGAATTATACTTGTTTTTTGGACTAACGGTAGTGGTATGGAAAATTTAAATTGAATGGTTATCGCTAGTAGAGTCACTCTTTCGAACCAGTGTGGTGAAAGGATTTTAAGTGCGCCTCAAAGGCTCCTTCCATGCACTCGACACAATGTTTTCGAACTTTATTCGGTTCTACGGGCCATCATTTTAATGAGTATGCTATCACGATTACAGGTATGTGTAATTTAAATACTTAATTAGACTGATAAGAATCTCGCCCACAGCCATTACATAACCGGGAGCGTAAGAGAAGCACGTCGTTTTATTTTACAAAATTTTGATTTCATTGCATTTAGATTTCCAACGGCCCCTCACCAAAAAGCAAAGCAAACTTGTCAAAACTTTTGCTTTAAATGATTGCTTTTTTTGTGCCAGAATTGTGTCAGTCCTGGGGCCACATTATCGGGATGCTAAGGCCTTTTACCATCTATAGTAGATGATTTATACAGCGCCAGGAGGCAACTTTTACCTTCACAGACGGGACGCTGTAGTGCTCGGGATGAATTAAGATGGAGTAGGCTTGCCCAGCACCTATTCCATCCTCTCAGCTTAGTCGGCCTTGTCCACAGGAAAGACATGGTCAATACGTGCGGAGCTGACTAAGCCGCGGGTTTCCTCACGATGTTTTCCTTCAAACATCTTTATCGGGATGTACTAAGAAAGGATTTCTCGAAATTCAACAAGTTTGTATGAAAAAACACAATGCGAACAAAGTCACCGGGCGTTCCTCTGAAAATATGACATTACTTTGTTTTTTATTCGAAAGAGTGTCGATGGCCGCTGACATTTTGACATTATCTACCTGTTAGTTTCTATAAGACGGCACTAAGGAGTTTCGATCTATTTTTCGTTGAAGTCGGTTTTGTTTTTAGTTCTAATTAGTTTTTTTGTGACGAAATATTAAACTTGAATAGAACTTAGTTTCGCATGGACAGATACTTACAGAAGCTTGAATCTTCCCTGCCTCTTCCCCTCAACCCGCACCGCACCTGCTTTTGTGTAGGGCTTAAAACTAAGCCAAGTGCCCGATTGACCTTATACAAGCTCTGGGTTAGGGGTTAAAGTAATGGTTAAGCCAGAAACTTTGCATATACCTACATAGTTTCTAATATGGAATAATATAATGTATGTGTTTCTCTAATATAATTTTGTTTAATGTAATTCTGTCTTTTTATATTTCTGTGGTGGTTGAATAATGCCTTCTATTCTATTCTATGTAGTACTTTTTTATCCAGGTATGTGAGCCAAACCACAAAGCGGATGCTATTTATTACTTTTTTCGTATTACATAATAATATGGGATCACGTGTCACCATGGTTCACCATATCCATCTTAGGACTTTAAATCAGAAGTGGCTGCAAGTGTTCTTATGTTTACCTGGCTCTGCCCACCCCATTAGGGATGCGGGCGTGATAATTATATATGTATGTGTAGGCAAAAGTTGCCTCCTGACGCTGTATAAATAAAATCATATGAATACGTTGGCAGCCATGCGGGTGTCACATCCGTGGAGTCAGGCTTCGTGGCTTAAGTTTAATTTCCAATGACTACTTCCAAGTTTGATTGTGGTATTAACAAAATTATTTGATTGCCTTGTACCGAGTTCTAAGCATTTTAAGTACCTACTTACCTTTCAAGTTTCTACTAAGATTAAGTCAATGGAAGTTACAATCGTAATAGTAAAATAGACTCGTAATTGTAATCTCCTGACAGTTCACATTGACTCAATGGCTCTACCATAAGCTTCAGACTATACCATGCATTATACTATGGTGTGGAGCACTGGTGGTCTAGTGGAAGCGGCCCTGCCTTCCGATCCTTAGATCGTGGGTTCAAATCCGATCATGCACTAATGGATTTTTCTATTCGAAAATTTTATGTGAGCTATACAGTACTCTTAAACGGTAAAGGATATCATCGTGAGGAAACCTATGTCGAAGAACCTAAAGAGTTCGAAAATATGTGTCAAGTGCACGAAAGAGCCTTTGAGGACTTTAAATCCATTCACCACACTGGTTTGAAAGAACTTGTGATAGTATCGTGTCTTCCAATTTAGGCATCTGTCAAAACGAAAACAAGAGAACATTACGTGCATTCCATCCTATGTAACGTGATTGGATCACTACTCTGTGTGTTAGTTTAGCAATGTACATAGGTTTATGAAGTTAATTGATTTTATTAATAAATAGCTTTCGCCCGCGGCTTCGCTCGCGCATTATCCAGATAAAAAGTAGCCTATATGCTATTCCAGCACACGTAATATGTACCTATATTCCAAGTTTCATTCAAATCCGTTCAGACGTTTAGGCGTGATTGAGGCACAAACATACATCGTCACATCCTCACAAACTTACACATTTATAATATTAGTAGGATTAATGAAAGTTCTTTAAAAAAGACAGTAGCTTCCTTTTTTTAAGTTTCATTTACAAACGGGATATCTATCAAGAGTACTCTAAACCGACGAGCATGTATGAGGAATGTAATGAGAGTGAATGAAGCGAAAGAAGTATGTCAGGATCGTAGCAAATGGAGATCAGTGATTGGCAAAATTGTGGCAAACACAGCTACAGTGGCCAAAAAATAAAAGAAGAAGAAGGAGATCAGTGATCTCTGCCTACCCCTATGGGAAGCAGGCGTTATTTTATATCTATCGGATAAATCTTAGCACCATCTATGTAGCCTTAAGGAAATAATATTTTTTCTCTTAAAGAATGTTTGACATTGCAAAAATATTTTTCGCAATCTTCCGTTATTGTTGAACTTGGTTTTTCGTGTACAGAATTTGGGGTCGCGCATTAGCATTGCGAATGAAATACATAAATATTATATCTATATTTTTCATGTAACTTTCACGAGCATAACATATTAGTGTAAGTTATGTACACCGTCATTGTCCTGTATAATATAACAAAACCGTCAAATAAAAAAAAATGGCCTTTGCATCGGAAATTTATCTTATGTGATAGTGTTTTTTTCTTAATGTTAAAATATATATGATGTGTGTGTACTTAAATAATTAAAATATAATAAAACTGGCGTTACTGACAGACTGACAATCAATACACAGACTAAACCATAAGTCCTAGAAGCGTGAAACTTTGATGGTATAGTGTAGGGTATGAAGTTTACATACATACATATTATCACGCCAGTATCACTAATGAGCTAGGCCAGAGCCACAAGTTATAAGAAAACTTGCAGCCACTCCTGATTTAAAGTCTCAAGATGAACCATGGTGACAGGTGATCAGCCCATCGCCCATATATGGTCCATCATGTAGGACAAGATGCTATCCCTTAGTCGACTTTTACGACATGCTCGGGGAGAGAAGCAGTTCCACTAGTCAAATATATCACCTTATTAACCCACTAGTGACACCGGCTCTGCCTTAATTGTGTTCCCTCGAAGGAACTTCTCTATTTACCATAGCATCCCATAACTCATGTCTAGTGCGATAAGTGTATTTTCACATACCCATGGTAGCCATCCAAAAGGCACGTCTTTTGAGCGGTGAAGTGAAATAGTTTGAAGAAAAATATGTAGTAAGGGCGTGCATTGTTTAGATCCTGTCAAGCATTTGGCATAACTTTGTTTTTTTTTTTCGCCAGGCCTTTTATTCTCTATGACCAAACGAAACTTGACAGCTGGTAATTTGTAACGCGTGACGTTTTTGCAATACAAAATCTTACTTATATTATAAATGCGAAAGTTTGTGAGTTTGCATATTTGTGCCTCAATCACGCCTAAACGGCTGAACGGATTTGAATGAAACTTTTAATATACATAGTACATGTACTGGATTAACATATAGGCTACTTTTTGTCCGGGTACCATGCGAGCGAAGCCGCGGGCGACAGCTAGTTATCATATAAAAACGATAACAAGGTGATTCCACAAACGTGCCCGCGTTTTCCCGCATTACTTTTTGTTTTGCAATAGTGAATAAAGCCCCAGGACTGTTATCGAATGCCTAATTAATCTATACTAATATTATAAAGCTGCAGAATTTGTTTGTTTGTTTGTTTGAACGCGCTAATCTCTGGAACTACTGGTCCGATTTGAATGATTCTTTCAGTGTTTGGTAGTCCATTTATCGAGGAAGGCTATAGGCTATGTTTTTTTCTTTCAAAATTAGGGATCCGTAATAAAATTGCTATTTTGTAACACAAGGTGTAAAATCGAAAACCTATTTTTGCGTGCGCTGCAAAAACTATTGACAATAGAACAAAATGATGTACTACGGGTTTGTAGATCCCATCAAGACCTACAAAAAAGTCCGCGAGAACATATATCTAGCTATCATGGTTTAATCGCAATAACCGATTTTGTGTTCCAAATAATTATGAAATCGTCTGAAGAAAAAAAAACTACGTTAAATATGTATCGTAATATTAATCTTTATCGAAATTAAGCATTATGTTATCAAGAGTATTTATGTAGAAGTAAAATACTTTTTGTTTCATCTCAATCGGATATTTCGTTTAAAAGTTATCACGTGTGTAAGATGTTAAGAGTTGGTACCTATTAATGAGTTATGGGCCATAGTCCATTTATTGAGGGAGGCTATAATATAGGCAATATTTTATCTCGGTATTTCCACAGAAACGAGAAAAACGCGGGTGAAACCGCGGAGCACAGCTATATATAAGATAAAATAATAAGTTAATTACTGGGTGGGTAGTGTATTAGTAACAGGATTAGACTCGACAAGGGGTTGATATTTTCCCAGTAAAACTAAACAAAAAAAAACTAATAATTTTCGCAATTATGCTTGTTAAAACCTGGAAGATGAGAACATGCTGTGCCTACCCTATATAGAGTAGAATAAGCGCAGTGAGATGATGATGATGAAGACGACTTGCTGAAACCTTTTAAGGGTGACTTTTCTTTCATGTTTCTAAGAAAGAGTGTAAAAAGACAACAACCCCAAAAATAAAATACAATGAAAAATGTTTTAAATCTATAACAGTTTATAATATTCCTACATTATGAAACCCTCTTATAAGAAAAAAAATTTTTTAGATTAGAAATCCCGCTCTTCCATAGCCGTAGATAAGATTTGTAGCTACTATTAAGGTATAGTATTCAGTTATATTTTAGTTCCAAATTAGAACTAAATCAGAAGCTGTTCACTTGTGGCTCTGCCCATCCCATTAAAGATACGGGCGTGATAACATGTATGTATCCATGTAAAATATATATTACACTTAAAATCTATACAATAATAGGTACCTAAGTATGAGCATAAGTTAAAAGATTAAGATGTGCAAGATAATATTTTTTTTTAAGTTTTTTGTCAAAAGTGACCATGTAGCATTCCCAGCACAGTCACATAACTACAGATGCATGTGACAAGCATGTAATAGTAATAGCTCGTATATTTCCCGTAGATTGAGAAGAGATACGCCACACTTTGTCCAGGGAGGCGGGGATTTATTGGCTACTCTAATCTTGCTTTGTAATTCGAACGGAACTCGCAGAAAAACATCGTTTAAAAACATTGTTTTATTAATAATAATAAACATTTATAATAATAATAAAACTTTATTTCAGACACAGGTCCATAGAAAAATACAACACTAAGTACTTAGGTACATTAAAAAGAGAATACAAACAAAACAAGAAGTAGGAACATAAAACATTAATTTATGAAAATAAACTTACAGCTAACAAGAATTTACGAAAAACAAAAACTGTCGAGCTATTTAAAGACGCTAAAAGTAAGTTCGTATGAGCCAACTCTTGTGACGGAGTTTTAGGCCGCTTAAAGGTCTCCGTTATGGCTTAACGACGTAAAAGCCGGGACCGACAATTTATCGTGCCCTCAGAAGCACGAAAGCGCTCAACTCGGAATGCCACTTGCGGTCATGCATCCCAATTGTGAACGCGCACAACGTTGTATAACTTCAACGATCAATCAAGAACGTCTAAGCGAGCTACGCCACGAGCGTTTCGCTTTAAAGACGCTGTATTGATAGCTCACCTGATCCAGATCATTATTCTTTTCCATTATCCAGAACGAAAACAAAATGAATCAACGTGTGTTCCATCGAACGCAAGTCCCCGATTGGGTCACAGGTTATCTATAATTAGCTTCCAGACATTTCCATTAAGTATACAAAGGAATTTTCCGCGAAAACCTCCTTTTCAATTTAAATCTTTGCTGAAGAAAAACAGCGAAAATTTTGACTTAATTTTAATTCTCGGAAAATAGACATAACATCGAATAACACAGTTTTGCGATTTATTATGTTCCGAAAATAATTCTTACAGATCTGAGTATTGTACCCTTAGTTTCTGATACCTACGGCACAGAACTCCTGTGTAAGGCTTTTTATTACATATTTACTAGCTGTTGCTTTTAACTTTGCCCTCATTGTTTATTTATTTTGAGACGAAAGGTTACTTGTACGGTAACGTTAACTACCGAATAAAAATATAAAAAAACTAGATGGCAGCATACTCGTAGGTAAAGTTAGCACGAGCTATCGTTGCGTTTTGAGCTTGAAACCATAACGAAATAAGTAGTAAATATTTTTATGCGCAACTTAATTGCCTTAATTTTTACCATTATCATCACGAACTGCGAGGTTTTCTGCATTATTTACATGTAGATGATGTAGATTCTTCCAAAACAATGTTCAATTAACGGGCATCAATGGGCATAAACTATCTATGATCTGTTTCTATCTTTCTATTTGATGACTGTGATTTTCTTTTGAGGCATGGGTATTTCTTTCGTGTTTATAACTTTGAAAAAAACTTAGTTTTTCAAAGTTGTCTTGGTTGTGACATGTTTTGTACCCTATATCAAAGTCTCCCCTTTTAACTTGGACAGCAGCAATTTCAGTAGCGTTTCTCCATGAAAAAAGCTCGAAATGCAGATATAAAATCTTCCTGTTTACGCCCCGATTTCACTTCATTCCACAAAACAGCAATCGGTTTCAGTGTGTCTGTAAACTTGCCTAAATTCACGAAGTTTTCGTTGAAACGTACATGCTGTATTAATTAGTGAACTATGACAGATAACAAAATATTTTATTAACGAACACAGCAGTTTAGTTTGTTTACTGCTCTTATATTTAGAATTCAATGGAATCTGTGATTATCTTGCTACATATAACAGCAGTACATTATGCGATATTGCTATTTTGTTTGGTAATTTTCACAAATGCGCAAACAAAAAGATGTTTGAAGAATACAGTACGCCATTCTACTTTCCTTAGTAAATTTAATTTTCGTTTTATGATTTACTATATTAACCTACAGCATAAAGAGGACATACTGCTCATATGATTTGTAAAACATAAAACCTAACAAGACGAGCTAATGCTGTGTTATACTGTGGTTTTATGTAGTTGCCTCATACGAAATAAAGATATACTGCCATCTAAATAACTAAAAAAAGATAATTGTAATTGACATAAAGCTATGAAACCTAGATACAAAGATAGAGCATTAAATGGGCATTCGCATGAAACATTAATAACTCAATTCACCAAAATTCACGACTTACTTACGGTACGGTAGTGTCCGGTAGGGGGATCTAGGCAATCGGTTAAAAAAAATTAAAATACAGGTCAATTTTTTACCCACTCGCCCATCTCTATGCATATTACTTATTGTGCGAGTGGAGAAGGGGTCCAGTAATAACTTTATGTGATAAAGTGTTCGTCTAAGTCGACGCTACAAACAGGCCAGCTCCGTAAATCACAACTCGGTCGGCTGTGTCTCGACTATTACAGCGGCTGAGCAATTAATACCCCTTGATGGAATGGAGTGGGGAACATTTGGTAGTTCGTGTTTTTCCTTACCCTTGATGTAAGGAAAAATAAATTATTTTTTCCTTTTTAAGGGTGGGCCTTTTAAATTAAAACATTTTTTAAACAGTCTAAGTATAAATATAGTTATATCATAATCATTGTTTGCATAGAAAAACTGCATTTGAAGGGAGCGACGAACAAAAAAAGACTCATAATATAATTACATCTCAATAGGCGACTTTTCTGTTGAGATGTAATTTTATTAAATTCTTGCTGTCAAAACGATCTGAATACATTCGAGACACAATGGGAAACCATAGCTTTGGACCGCAAAAATTAGAAAATGAAGGTGACCTTTTGGTGATCAATTCAATTTCAATTCATCAAGAATATTTATTAACAGAAAGAAACTTACAACTAATACAAATATAATTTACATAACACAAAATAAACAGTCGGGCTATCGAATATAAAGACCGCTGCAAACGATTTACCTATAGCTCACCTAATCTAGCTCAAGCGTACCTAAAACGCTAGCCGCAAAAACCCTTATATTCTATTTTATAATATTAACTACATAGATTAAAAATATTCCCCTAAACTGTGATTCGTTTCAAGCCAACATTCAAATTTATATAAAAAACATTTCAACGACGAGTCAAGCCATTATTTTTATTGTACACTCGATTTTCGAAACAGAAATTTTAAAAGCATAAAATTAAATGTAAATCTGAAACACGCTCGGATTAGTTTGATTTGAAACAGGAAAAAAATCTATCTTTGAATGGAAAACTGAATTTTTTATTCTGTATCAACATTTTCATGCTTTGAAAATGTTGAATGTAAAAAGTTAAAACCAACAACGAGACATGACTTCCGGATTCTGTACCGCGAATTTAACCTGCTATCATCATCATCAACAGCAGCTGACGGGTTATTTAATTTCCTAGGAAACTCTCAAAACGAAAAGGGTACTTTGGATAAACTTTGACTTTGACTTTGTACTCAAACGCGACTCAGAGTTCAGCACGTCTCAAGTCACAGTTTTTTGACAGTTTTTGATGAAAATCTGTCAAAAACTCGTCACTTGAGACGTGCTCAACTCTGAAATAAGTTTGAGTATTCCTGGGAAAGGCATCTTTCGTGCACTTGGCACATGTTTTCGAACATTCTACGGTTCTACGACACGCCGGTTTCCTCACTATATTTTCTTTTACCGTTTGAAAGTTGAGAAAAATCGATGCATGACTGGATTTGAATGCAAGACCTTAGAATCGGAAGGCCACTACCACCAGACCATCATTGCTCCCTCATCTAAATAAATCAGTAGTAGGTATCACGTGCAATTTCCACACGACTCTCAAACAACCGTTTTACGAAATCGATAGCTTAAACCCCAAAAGCTATTTCGGAGATTTGCACCCTTCCAAGGCTGGAGCTACACTTGGCAGCGTGGAATCGCACTTTGTAATTAAATCTCACCTCCAAGACTAAATCTAAAGTTTATCTATAGCTGGGTAGCGAAAGCGTGTGGAAATCAGCGGTGATCACCGATGGTCGCTTAGCTTTTTTGCTTGCTTCTCTGTCATGTTAAAATAACGGTCAAGTGCGAGTCGGATTCACACAAAGGGTTCCATACTATCGTACATGCTAATATATTCATATTCATAATTCTACTAACCCATAGGTTTCCCTGTATCTGGTAGCATTCACAAGATAGACCAGGAATATTAATATTTACAAAGCATGCAAACATTTCTGCCGTAGCAGGAATCAAACCGGAGCCGCTTTCGTTTCAGCCGAGCACTCGCCCGCCACGTAACTGAGGTCAAGCGAGCTACAAAGTGCGAGTGTACGTGTCCAAATGTTGCCAGACTTTAAGACGGGCCGACTCAGCTCTGCTCCTGCAGTATTAATGAATTCCGTCATTCTCTGGATCCTGAGGAACGATAGTAACTAATGCTCCAGGAATGGACGCTGAGTAAAGTGGGAATAGATGAATGAACCGGTCCCGGGGAACAGGCGCTGAGTGCACCAAAAAAACGTCACGACGAAACGGATATATTTCCTATCAAATGTTACCTCTTTTTATAAATTTAATAGCTGTTAACTCCTCTGTTGGACTGGGAGTAAAGAAAAAACATAGAATGCGTCTAGCTGCTTCTCTCCCCGAGCATATCGTAGAAGTCGACTAAGGGATAGTATCCTCGAACATGATGAGATACAATAAGCAAGTATTCCCAAGGAGGGTTGACGTCAGGCAGGCGGTCGGTCATAAAACACCTTAGCCAAAACTCTTACAGCATGATCCAAGGATCATGCCGTGCCGACCCCACATGAGTGGGATAAGGGCAGGAAGATGATGATGATGAATAGCTGTTAATAAGCAGCGATATAATAATATCAGCTATCAAATGTTATTTTAAGGAATATAATCTGCTTATTCTCTACAATGGTACTCATCGTCCTTGTCAAGTAGGAAGGCTGATACAGTAACGAGAAAATTCGCAGAAAAGTGGAAGTAGAAACATCACGAGACATCGATAAGGCGCTTTTTCGAGAAATATAAATACGTACAATATAAAGAGAGGTCTGTACAAAGTTGAAAATTATTAGCATTTATTAAACAAAAATAGATAAGTTTGTATGAGCTAGTGGCCAACTCTTGTGATGGAGTTTTTAGGCCGCCTTAAAAGGCGTCTGTCATGGCTTAACAAGTTAAAAACCGGGACCGACAATTTAACGTGCCCTCTGAAGCACGGAAGCGCTCAGCTTGTAATGCCACTTGCGGTCACCCATCCAAATTGTAACCGGGCACAATGTTGCTTAACTTCAACGATCAATCAAGAACGTCTTAGCAAGCTACGCCACGAGAGCTTAAATAAAGTAAACAGAAAAAAGATATTACTCTTCAAGGTTCCAAGAGCACAGCTTTTGCAATATTTATCTAATTTCCCGAAAATCAGGCCCAAAGCTCCACAGACGAAAAGTGTAGCCTACATCTTAGGACAGCAAAAAAAACTAGGCTATTTGTAACCACAAAAAACCCGTAACATTCACGTTTATCTTCAAGTACCCTCATTTTGGTCAAAGCATCTGTTTAAAGAACATTATCCATCTACTGTTATCAGCACACTCTCGCTATAACGTTTTGTAAGTCTACGTCGCACTTAACGATAGCAATAACTGTATATCAAAGGTATTTTTCACACAATATTTGAAGAAAAATAAAGATACAGGAGCGAAAAATAAGCTACAATATATAAGAAGAGAATATTTTATTGATACACAAAAAACTCTTAGCTATTTTAACACACAATCTGCGCACAATATATTTTTAAAGGTAGTGAGACGAAATAGATTTAAAAAAAAGTAGAGTTTAGAACAGAAAGGCAATCGCGCTCTTTTTCAACGTTTATTTTGGCAAATGTCGTATCTTAACTTAAATATGATAACTTGTTTTTCAGACTTTCAATCTGGAGTGGCTGCAAGTTTTCCTATTAATTACTTGTGGCTCTGCTCACCTCATTATACGGGTGTAATAATTATGCATGTCATATATGATTTTGGTAAAATGTTTATAATCAGCGCTTTTACAATTGTAGGCCATAGTCTGAACAATGTTGTCTCTAGTAATTAATTTATTAAAATTCATAGTGTTCAAAAATATTTCAAACGATACTACTAACTACTATCAGTTAATCGTTGGTAAATCGATGGAAACTGCGATACAGTTAAGTTAACTAAGGCAGTTCTCAACGTGTTCCAATTGTTTCATTATAATGTTGTATTATTTTTGTCAAATAAATTATGTTTATGTTTTATTAATCGATAATAGTAATTTATGATGAAATTTTTCCCTATTTCACCACCTTGCCTTGCCCTGCTATGTCACGGTTCAAATACGTGCGGTAGCGAAATAACAGCAGAAAACTATTGAACCGGCAATTATCTTCACGCCTCAGCTGCTACGTAGCTTAAAAATCTCTCTCTAACCCACTCTCTAACTTCTAAAAGTTATTGTACCGACTTTATTTCATGCATGAATTCTGAATAGAGTTTTGATAAAGCCTTTTGAGTTTATACTCCACCATAGCAGCTAGAATCCAGAACATATGAGTATGCAGCGCTAGTGTTAGGCATAACTTAGATAAATTAAACTTTCATAGTAGCCTAGAGTGGGAGATAAATATCAAATAGTAGTACACTCAAAAGTTATATGCCCGCTACCTATATTGTACTAACGGACGAGGGATCGTTAATTACGACAGCAACGTTGTTTAGTACCTGTCCGTCCGTCTGCCAGCGGGCTGTATCTCATGAACCGTATTAGGTAGAGTTAATTTTTTTACAGTGTGTGTTTCTATTGCCGCTATAACAACAAATAGAGTAGACCTTTTTCCATCTAGTAGATGATTTATACAGCGTTAGGAGGCAACTTTTACCTTCACTAACGGGACGCTGTAGTGCCCGGGACGAAATAAGATGGAGTAGGCTTGTATAACAACAAATAATCAAAATAAAATAACTAGTTCACAATCCGCAAGATTTGCATTCGCGCCCCGAGGTTTCTTGTACTTTGTTTATGTAGGTACAAGTACCAACTTCTGCTGTCCTCATTTTTTTTCTGATGCAATGAAATGATCCTTGAAAGTAATTGAATAGCATCAAAAGTTTATTTTGCCAACATGGTCCACTCATGGCAAACTCACGCTTGGCCAAAAAATTACTATGCCAAATTTGATTTCACAAAAAAAGAGCAAATGGTTCAGCCCCTTTTTCCTGCCACTTCTCTGGTTTGAATTTCTCCAAACTAATATCCAGTCTAACCTGAACTACGAAGACATCGAAACTCTAACAAAAGGGAGCTTAGCGGAACCATTCGTGTGCGAAATCAAACCACACTTGACCGGTTTTTGACAGATAACCACGCGGCTATAGTAATGAACTATCAATCTCCTGTTAGTTAAATGTAAGAACCGCACAATAATATATTGTTGCCAGCTATGAGACGGCACACAATATTGTGTGTGTAATTTGCCTAATAAAAATAAATTATTAACTTCCCTAAAAAATAATTTTACTTTTACAAAAATGACAAATGAATTGTTACTTAGTTATTATGGCACAACAAAAGGCCGAGTCATGATTCTTTATCAAAGAAACAGAAATTGAGTCTCATCATTGTTCGGCTTTTTCAAAAACAATTCATTTCGCGTTGAAAATAGAAATTACTTCCGCAAGAGCGAAGGCCCGATTAATGATTCCAAGTGTTCCCATTCTTCAGGCTGTTACGTAATTCGAGCACCCGATATTGATAGACTTAAAATATCAGAGAACTGAATTTTATTAAATTTAAGTGACGAAATTCAAGACGACCGGGTTTTGTTTCGGGGGAATTAGGTCAAGTAAATATTTTTGTAGCTTTGATGCCGTGTTTTTGCTGTTCGATACAAGTCTCGGAAATTTTAGTTATTTATCATAATTCGAGGTACAAGACATATTATTTTTCTCTCTACAATATTTGAATGTTTGGGCTGCCTCGGTGGCGTGGCGGGCGACTGCTCGCCTAAGACTCAAGAGACGGAAATGTTCGTAATGTTCTGCAAATATTTCTTCCGGGTCTGGTTGTTGTGGTACATGGTACTCGTAGTTTCTACCCACGATACAGGAAACCCTAGTGTGGAGTCAGAACTATGTCTGTGACTATTGGGTGTTATTATTATTAATGTTTGTTGGTGGTACCAAATTTTATGGCTGGAGTTATTTCCCCGTACAAAAATATGGCTGATTCCGGTGGAATTATTTCGTCTGTTTCCTAAATTAGGGTGCTTACTTAACAACATAAAGTCTTATTAAGGTTACATATTTGAAATACATTGTTTACTTCTCTGCTGGACTGGAAGTAAAGAAAAAGCATAGAATGCGTCCAGCTGCTTCTCTTCCCGAGCATGTCGTAAAAGTCGACTACGGGATAGCATCCTCTTTTACATGATAGACGGGCGATGTGCTGATCACTTGTCACCATGGTTCACCATATCCATCTTAGGAATTTAAATCAGAAGTGGCGGCAAATTTTCTTAAGCTTACTTGTGGTTTTGCCCACCCCATTAAGGATACGAGCGGGATAATAATAATAGGTATGTATGTATTTTAAGGCCATTTTCACATTAGGCACAAACCACGGAAGTCAATTCTGGTTCTATCTAACTTTAGCCTCTATTCATAATACTGGTATTTAGTATTCAATGCAAACTTAGCTGTGACAATAAGCCAATTCGGCCAAAAGGGGCATTTTCTCATTTAAGCGCAACATTACGGCATTGTTTTAGAGGCAATAATTATATTGAAAATTGCATGTGTGTTTTCTGATTTATGATGGGAAACAGCGAAGTTGCGAAAGGCATCCATTAATCTTTGAAGTAATTTCGTGATGTTATATCAAATTGGCCTGCCACTTTTTTCGTCGAGATTACTGGTGGCGTCAAAATGTCACATTGTAGCTTTAAATCACTTTAAATGAATAACTTCTTGAATTACCTACATAAATATTATCATGCCCGTATCCCTAATGGGGTGGGTAGAGCCACAAGTAATCATAAGAAAGCTTGCAGCCACTCCTGATTCAAAGTCCCAAGATAGATAAGATGATGGACCATGATGGACAGGTGATCGCCCTATCGCCCATATAGATGGTCCATCATGTTGAAGAGGAGGTTATATATCATCATCATCAACCTACAGCAGTCTACTGCTGGACATAGGTCTCCCCCTAATGAGCGCCATTGCGCCCTATCTTCGGCTTGACGCATCCAGTATCTGCCAGCAGCCTCTCGCAGATAGTCGTGGTCTCCACTGAACAACTCGTTTACCCCAGCAATTGTCGGTTCTTCGGCAGATATATAAAATAAAATCACCATACAAAGTTCAAATTACATTTGTTGGGTGGTCAACAAACTTAAAATACAATGTTAACATTTTTGATCAGAAAAGAGAAAGGACAAAAAGTGGCTCATGGTACCTTTTACTTCACAACAAATAATGTGATTATTGAAAACCCTGGTTTAAGACGAAGGCCGTGGAAAACAAAAGCTGACGTCACTGTCTAGACTACACTTTAATCATTATGTTATGAATAGGCTTAGGTGTCCATGATAGATATAGGCTCATAGTTTTACCAACTCGGCAACCACTTCGGCGTAGCTACTTCTCTCTCGTGGTATCGGGATAAAAAGTAGCCCACGTCGATCACTAGACCCCAAAGTTATCTCTATGCAAAAAATCATGTTGATCTGTTTCTCCGTTACTGCATGAAAAGAGGACAAACCATCAAACGTACAAACACACTTTGATTATTTATAATATCAGTAAGGAAGTAAGGACTAATACGGCTTACACAGATCGATGAAATTACTATTTATGAGACTTACTTCTATTTAGGATATTATTATGTTGACATCCGTTACTTACTGGACTTAGCCGAATCTTGAGATGGTCAATTGGAGGAAAAAATTATTAAAATCTTGGCCTAAAACATTGCAAGCATTAGCGTTTTTTTATTTACCTACTTTGACTAAAAGGAAACGAGACATGACGGGCCCAAAAATATGACTGCCTGTTATTTAAAATCCCTGAAATTTCTAATCCCGCAAAGTTCCAATGTCAATTTTCATTATTTTTGTTGGCGTTTTGACCTATACTCAAATTTTTATGACATCCATAATATAATAATTTACCAAATTCGTTGATAATCGAATGATAGTCGTTTTGTATCAAATACATAATTAATATTTTCACGTGAATATGACTTGCTCCGCCTATTATTACGAACGTCATTATATTGTTCCCAAACTTTTAAAAACCAAAACAGAGGCTCAGCCTAAAAGGCCCTGTAAAATGTAGTATGTGAGGCATGTCACGTTTCTGTTGACATTGGGCCAATGAACCGTGTATTTTGTCCAACTTCCTTTATTTCCTTTCGCATATTACCTAAAGAAGTACCACAAATACTGTACGCCTCGGCAAACTTCCTGATTCTCTATATTACATATTATCATCAATGGATTATTCAGTTCGAATTGATGTATGTGTGCTCTCAAATGGTGAAGGAAAACATCTTGAGGAAACTGGCGTCTCGTAGAACCGTAGGAAGTACGAAAACATGTGTCATGTGAAAGGAACCTTTGAGGCGCACTTAAAATCCTTTCACCACACTGGTTCAAAAGAACTAGTGATGCGTCTAGATAGATAGATCGAAAGTTAGGAACCTAGAAAATCATTAAGTGACTTTTTTCATTCCTTAATATGACGGTGGCCGTATTCAAAAACCACTATAATGTTGGTAACGGAATTAGCTTGAAATATGCATCTAATCTGTTACTAAGAGTTATTAGGTGCTAAATAAGCGGCCAATGCAGCACTGTGGCCAACATTGGTCGTTGCCCGTAAATGTGCCAGTTCGGGACCGCAAATAGTTGGTTTTTGGCAGGCCAACAGGGTCGTGATTTCAGAGCTGTGTTTATCTACATATGTCACCTATCGGATATCTCAATCAATCCTAATACAAACTGAGAGAGAGCACTGGCATAGTAGTATGTTAAAATCCGGTCGTGTACCAATAGATTTTTCTATGCTAAAATTTATGTGCGCTATACCAGTATGGTGAGCTAACTAAGCCGCGGGTTTACTCACGATGTTTTCCATCACTGTTTTAGAGTATTGGTATAGCGTACATAATTTTTCGAACTGAAAGATCCATTGGTGCACAACCGGGTTTGAATCCGATACCTTAGGATCAGAAGGGGGTGACCACCAGTGCTCCACACTAAATAAAGAGATAAATAGGTCTGAGTTTTTTCCGCTTGTCTCCTCCACTCAAAATAATGTGAGAGGTAATTTACTGACGATGATGTCGAACATTTTCCTTATAAGATAATTAATATTTTCGACGAGCTTGGGCCATAATGCCACGACTCCATCAATAATTTATCATCGTATTAGGAGATTATAATGTCCATACTTTAGCAAATTCTATAGTGTGTTATCTTCATACAATTCTTTTTGTTGAATATAGGATTAGGTTCAAGTAAAATGTAAAATTTACGCCACACTGATTCGAAAGAAGATAGATAGATATATTATTTATTTGGCACACAAGACACAAAGAACTAGTAATACGACTAGATAAATAGATTGAAATAAACCAACGTTTATATTTTAATTTTTTTTTATTCAGTGTAGTTTGAGACCCTGGCTCCTGAAATAACGTAAGCTGTAATACTAAAGCAAAGTAGTGTCAAAAATATAAAACAAAGTAGTGTCAAAAACGTAAAATAAAGTAGTGTCAAAAATATAAAACAAAGTATCTAGTGTCAAAAACGTAAAACAAAGTAGTGTCAAAAACGTAAAACAAAGTAGTGTCAAAAACGTAAAACAAAGTAGTGTCAAAAACGAAAAACAGTTAAAAGTACCTAGTGTCGAAAGTAAATCAAAGCATAGCGACGTTCTAGTATTACGGCCTTCCAGTTATGGATCGAACAAGTAGCCAGAGACCATTATAAGTAAAAGGAACAAATGCTGCGAGTGACAACTTGTATTTAAAGGGTTATAAAACAATCGACCTCGGATACTGCTTAAATCATCTTTTGTAGGTGTTACAACCATGCCTCCCTGTATTAAAAAGAAAATTCCGACTCGCACTTGGTCGGATTTATTTCCACCGAGAAAAATTCAGATCGTATTGACTCTCAAAGGAAAATAAGCCTCTTATATTTTTATTCCGCCGCCTATCGAACTTGGCTTTTAGCCATTAGTGTATAAAAAAAATGGTAATGAATGATGTCATCCAATGGAGTGATTGATTTAGTTGCGTAGGTATTCCATTTATTATGAATAGCCTTTTATAAAGTACTTACTTAGAGATCAAAATATTTGAAGGTTTTTTAATACATTATTTATGCAATAATATTTCACTTTCAATAATTTTCAATTGAACAAACGAGAAAAGAAATATCACTAGTTCAGTCAACTGAACTGGACAACTGAACGAGTGGGAATAGACGTCAATATCAATGGATTTTGCTATATGGAAAATTTAAGTACGCTATACCAGGACTCTTAAACGGTGACACAAAACATTGTGAAGAAACCGGCATGACACAGAAGCTGAAACAGACTTATTATTATTATAATTTATTTTATCACACCGATTCGAAAGAACTACTGATACGACGAGTTAGATAGATATTAAGGTCCCTACGTCTTCTACACCTAACTTCAGCGAGAACTGGTGGTCTAGTTGGTAGTGACCTCTCCTTCCAATCCTAAGGTCGTGAGTTCAAACCCGGTCGTGTAAAGAATGGATTTTTCTATGCAAAAAAATTATGTGCGCATGCCAGTATTCTAAAACGGTGAAAGATAACATCGTGAGGAAACCCGTGGCTTAGTCAGCTCCGCACGTATTGACCACGTCTTTCCCGTGGACAAGGCCGACTAAGCTGAGAGGATGGATTAGGTGCTGGGCAAGTCATCTTAATTCGTCCCGGGCACTACAGCGTTCCGTTTGTGAAGGTAAAAGTTGCCTCCTGACGCTGTATAAATCATCTATAATAGACGGTAAAAGGCTTTATTACACCTACAACACCTTTCTTCATATATGAGGAGTCACATTTCACGTTCACCGTATTCACCTCATCTCATTTCATTCGCTTACGATAATGGCCACTGTCATTGTGATCTGTGACTGAAATATTTCAACTGCATTATTTAGGCAAATTCAAAAGCTGGTTAGATATTTGTCGGTCGGCTAAACACCGAACAAGTGGAGCTATTCAACAAAGATCGCAAGGAAAGTCCACTGGAGCGTAAGTTCATTTCGAATACATAAATGTACAGAAGCTATAAATTCAAAGGTGTTTGGTTACGTTGCGAAGCATGCAAGCGTTACATTAAAATGGATTCGTTCAAGGTAAAAGTTGAATCGAATTTTAAAATTACTGTTACGGAAGGGGTACAGGATTGGAAGGAAACGACTGGCCTTCTGAGATGTCGTTCATTGGACTCTTCAAAACACCGCACACTAACGTGGAGTGCACCAAGGTGTTCGTCTGTATCTGTCTCAATGAAGAGCTCTATTTAAACTTGTTCCCAGTGCCAGAAACTATACCAAACTATATATTCAAAATGGTCTAACAGCATTTGTGGTCATTGGTAAAAAAAAATCACCAATAAAATAAAAATAAATAAAAATAGAACAACGTATTATTTTAACAATATTTAAAAATGCAGAGAACAAACTGATTTTCACAGAACGTTCACTTTTGATAGAAAACTCTACAAATAGCAGCCAATTGTATTCCAAAGTTATAGCACAGCTCTTGGCACCAGTTTTCTACCTTCCCAAAGTATGTAGAATTTTTTAAATAAAACGATTCACCGTCTGATGAGCTGGATCAGGTGAGCTATCTATAGAGCGTTTGCAACGGCCTTTAGATAGCCCGACTGTTTCTGTTGTATTTTGTAAATTATATTTGTGTTAGTTGTAAGTTTCTTTCTGTTAACAAAACAAAAAGAGTAAAATTTAGAAACCGTTATGACCTGAGCTCAATTTTGTTAGAGTTTCGATGTCTTTGTAGTTCAGATTAGACTGGTTATTCAGGTAATAAACGCGCAAGATCTCAGTTCGCGCAACACTGGCGTAGGAAGTTCGTAGAACAGTTTTTCATACATATTTTTGACTACGGCCACTAGAAAATTGGGGAAACTTAACGTTAAAAGATAAAATCATAATGAGAGAGTGATTTCCGTGCTATTCGCCTTGCATGTACAAATGCCATCAGACAGTCCAGCGAAAGGACTAAGGCCTTTTACCATCTAAGGTAGATGATTTATAGGACAGCGTCAAGAGGCAACTTTTTACCTTCACAAACGGGACACTGTAGTGCTCGGGACGAATTAAGATGGATTAGGCTTGCCCAGCACCTATTCCACCCTCTCAGCTCAGTCGGCCTTGTCCGCAGGAAAGACATGATCAATACGTGCGGATCTGACTAAGCCGCGGGTTTCCTCACGATGTTTCCCTTCACCGTTTGAGAGTACTGAATAGCGCACATAATTTTTTTGAACCTTAGGCTTGGAAGGCGGGGTCACTACCAACTAGACCACCAGTGCTCTCTGAAATGAAAGGAGCACGCTTGAAAAATGCTTGTAACTGGTGCTTTGTGCCGTGTCATGTCACGCAGCTGGCACGCGATCAAATCTCGACTATCTCCAGAGGCGGTGCTCACGCGCGACCGACACGTCGTACAAACGGCGACACTGACGTTATTGCGCCCAGAGCCTGTAGCCAAGTCACTTTGCTCAAAGTAGAGTCGTTAAACGCTTCTGCTTAAAATGACATCGACAAGCGATTGCTAAATTACGTAGTAACATTTTAATCACTTTGCTGTGACCACGTGGACCGTCATCGATTAAGTGAGTTACCCCCGAATACTCAAACGCATCTCAGAGTTGAGCAAGTCTCAAATGACGAGTTTTTGACAGATTTTCATCAAAAACTGTCAAAAAACCGTGTCTTGAGACGTGCTCAACTCTGAGTCTCGTTTGAGTATTCGGGGGTAAATCCCAAGAATTTTCGTCTAGCGATCTAGCTAGACTTCGTTAGATACAAAGTTACCTGGCTATAGGCTCATATTACTTATAGTTCTTTTTTCCACTATATAGGCACTCATATTGAGTCAGAAAATAAATTTCATCTCAATAATAACTTTGAGCACAAATTCATACTTACACAATTTGATACCAGAATCGAATGTTCTATAAAAAATATAGTATCAAAGTCCAATCCCACAGCAATTTCGTTACAGCACTTTTCCGTTCCGATGTTTACCTTCACCGTTGAATAGGTGCTATTACTTTTTGATCCTTGCGATGAATCCCGCTTGTTTAGACTCATCCTAAGTGTAAATAGCTACCAAAATGCAGTCATATCGCGAATAGACACGCGCGATGCCAAATTGACCCCAGTAGTCTTTTAGTTCTAGATAAATAAGAAGTGGCTGCAAGTTTTCTTAGGTTTACTTGTGGCTTTGCCCACCCCAATAGAGAGACGGGCGTGATTATGTATTATGTGTAAATAAATAAATAAATAACACCCAACAGTCACATACATAGTCCTGACCCCACACTAGGATTCCCTGTGTCGTGGGTATCGGAAACTACGAGTACCATGGTACCACAACACCCAGACCTGGAAGAAATATTTACAGATCATGCAAACATTTCTTCCGCAGCGGGAATCGAACCCGCGTCTCTTGCGTCTCTGCCGAGCAATCGCCTGCCACGCCACGAGGCCGTCAAATATAAAATAATAATAAATATTTGAGATTTCGCTCGCTTGTTACCTGCGTTATATACATAGAAAAGTCGGTACCTACTTAGGTCAAATGGTCTATTCTATAAAAAAATATCAGTATATAATATAATGTCTTGTTTACAGTACAAAATCAAGACTTTATGTGGGCTCTAACTTGTTATAAGAGACGTAGCAGACACAACTACAGCAATACCGCATAAATTACAACGTTATCTAACTAATGTCCAGTCTAACCTGAACTACGAAGTCATCTAAACTAACAAATGATTTCCATGGTTTTCTAAATATTATTCGGGGTCAAAAACTAAGTAACATTTAAATTCTTTAAACCTTTATGCTGTGATTACGGCAAAAATATACAAGAATCCCTGCAAACTTTTGGATTCATTATGTTAATAGGAAGTAGAATAATTAGCGCCTGACTACCGTGATAACTATAGGAGCTCATGCGAGACATCCGTTTACCTTTTTAGTGGAATAGGCTTGGTTTGGCTTAATTATAAAGGCATCCCCTAATTTAATTAAAATAATGCTATATCTACAACTCACTAACAAGCAGAGTACATGTTTTTTACTCGCGCATAAATAATAAATAAAACTTTGGCCCTCATTAAAATAAATTAAAGCTTATTCAAATTAAAGGCTAACTAAACCTATTTTATGAAAGCTCATTATTTACGGGTACCCTATGTATTTAAAAAAATAATTTGAGTTAAAATTTTAGATGTCTAACATAGTTAAGTGTAATTAAAATCTTAAAGCTAGAGTATTTTTTAAATACGACTCAGGTAATCATAAATAATGATTACCTGAGTGATTACTTACCGCGGCTTCGCTCGCTAGTACTGATATAAAAAGTAGCCTATATGTTATTCCAACACACGTACTATATATATTCCAAGTTTCATTCAAATCCGTTCAGCCGTTACAAGGCACAAACATCGTCACATCGTCATAAACTTTCGCATTTATAATATTAATAGGATAACAAGTTTCAGCAGTAGAACGAAATGGGTTGAAAAAAAAAACAAGTTAGTCTGTCTATGTCTATGTCTGTCTATAAAAATAACAATAATATGCCTCGGTACATACATATTATCTCGCCCGTATCTCTAATGGGGTGGGCAGAGCCACAAGTACAGTCAATACATTAAATTTTCGGTGTAAATGGGGCTCAATACTACACAGTGCAAGATTACTAGTATGCACTAGTTGGACTGTTGATAGACACGTGTCACCGGATTGATTCCGTACTTGTTTATCTTCATTCGGCGTTCCACGACTGTCTGCTTGAGGTAACTATCTGGGAGAGTTTGTCTGACATGTTAGTTGGTGAAATTGATCTACTAATTAAAGCTATTTTGTTTACAAAGACAAACTACAACAATCTTACTTATATTATAAATACGAAAATTTGTGAGTTTGGATGTTTGGATGTTTGTGCCTCAATCACGCCTAAACGGCTGAACGGATTTGAATGAAACTTGGAATATACATAGTACATGTACTGGATTAACATATCGGCTATTTTTTATCCGGATACCACGCGAGCGAAGCCGCGGGCGGCAGCTAGTAACATTGAAAACTTTAAGGTAATCGGTATAATAATAAGAAATGAAAATGAGCTCAGTTTTCTAAGTTCGCCTACAGATAGAAAACAGAGCTCAGATCACCGACCGCAAAAAGAAATAAATAAATATTTGTGGACATTTCACACAGCGCCATCTAGCCCCAAATTAAGCAAAGCTTGTACTATGGCCACCAGATGGCTGATATAATACTTACACACCTTTTTTTTGTAAATACATACAAGTAATACTACAACACCCAGACCCGGAAGAAATATTTGCAGAACATACAAACATTTCTCCCGTGGCGGGAATCGAACTCGCACCCGCGTCTCAGCCTAGCACACGCCCGCCACGCCACCGAGGTCGTCAAACTATTCTTCTTCTATCGTGTCAAAGGTTCACATCACACTATCTTGGAGAAGAACTTAGCCACTTCCACAGCGTTGGGAGTGGCATTATTCAGGTCGTCTCTCGTGCAGGTGGTCGGGCACAAGGGGTCAAACTATTAACGATTCGATCATTGGGTTAGATGAACACCGCCTTTGGAAATTTAATAAAATTAGTACGAGCCAGCTACGTACAGCGACCCTGCCGGAAGGAGTAGTACTCCGCTAGTAGGTCTCGATCGGCGAGTATCCAATCAAAGTTTATTGTGCGCCAGGTGGCTCCTCGAGGCACGGAGACACCCTCCATGAGATCTGCAAGTTTTATTAACCTCGTTCTGTGATACTGGAGTGAACGAAGTTCTGTTTCAATTAACCTCATTTAATAAAATCAAATTTTGCTCGTTCTCATTTACCGGGTACTTTAGTTAGGGCCGGCGCGGCGGCAGATTCGGCCGAGGATCTCAAAAGGCGCAAATATTTAAGCCTCGACGGGGCTTATATTTGAGGCTTTTGGGTTCGAGACCCTAGGTCCGTGGGACACGGGTGCCCACCGCGTTTTCAAAATTCTTTCAGGGCGCCTGGTCGTAGCGATGCGCAATCCAAGAGCTGGTTCTTATTTGGCTCTACGGATCAGTATTGCCATTCAACGTGGCAATGTGGCCACGCTTCCAGTGTTTTTCTTCACCATTCCAAGGAGAAAGTAATAACAGCATGCTGTACCTCGTTTCGTGCGATGATACGAGTTATGGCACAATTTTGCAAGTCGTTATTTTCCTTCAAGTTTTATCTCTTATTACTTTCGTCGACTTTCCCTTGTTTAAAAAGAGTTTACTTCTTTATGGCCAAATATTAAGCTTTATAGACCCTTGGGCCTTGAAAATGTAAAATTACTTAAAAGTTTTTAAATATTACATAACTAGAAATAATAATGGTTTTTTTAACGTAAAGTTTTCTACTACAACCTTGATTTTTAATGAGACTATTACTACAAGTAAGTCGTGTCACTAATTCCTTGAATCAGTGTGGTGAAAGGATTTAAAATGTGCCTCAAAGGCCTCTTTCGTGCACTTTCGTGCCTCTTTCGTGCACTTGACACATGTTAACATTTTAGATTCTACGACATGCCGATTTTTCGCGATGTTTTCTATCATCGTTTAAGAGTACTAATATAGTGCGCATAGATTTTCGAACAGAAAAATCCATTGGTGCACGACCGGATTTGAACCCAAAAATGTTTAAAAACATACATACATATTATCACGCCTGTATCCCTAATGGGGTGGGCAGAGCCACAAGTAAACATAAAAACTTGCAGCCACTTCTGATTTAAAATCCTATGGATATGATGAACCATGGTGACAGGTGATCAGCCCATCGCCCATATAGGTGGTCCATCATTTTGAAGAGGATACTATCCCTTAGTCGACTTTTACGACATGCTCGGGGAGAGAAGCAGCTGTTTGGCATACCTCAATTTAAAGAAACAGAATAGGAAGCTATTTCTCAATATCGTCGTAGTCGTAGAACAATGACGGATCTGCAATTTAGCTACATTACAGTAAATCGCTTTATGGCATATTTTGAACGGCTAGCTCTATCAGCTTATATAAAAAAAAATTATTATTTAACAGTTTACGATATTATAAGTCTGTTAGGTAATGCACACAATATTTCGTCACAGTAGCAAAATTGCTGATCCGTCATTATTCTACGACTACGACGATATTCAATAGTATTACAAATTCTAGAGCCAAAAGCTCATAGTAGTACATACCGAAACTTTCGAAAACAAAAGTTAGTTTTGTCCGGTTGGAATCCAGCTTGCGGTTTCCAACTCAACTTGACCCGGTTGAGATGCCATCAGATCAGCTTTCAATTTATATCTTCGTGACACTTTGTTTGCTTTTAAACAGTCACTAACATCATCAGACGACCTCGATGGCGAGGCGGGCGAGTGCTCGGCTGAGACGCAAGAGGCGCGGGTTTGATTCCCGCTGCTGGAGAAATGCTTGCATATTCTGTAAATATTTCTTCCGGGTCTGGGTGTTTCAGTACCATGTATTATAAGTATGTATTTACAAAAAAAAGATATAAGTATTGTATCTGCCATCTGGTTCCCATAGTACAAGCTTTGCTTAGTTTGGGGCTAGATGGCGCTGAGTGAAATGTCCATAAATATTTATTTTATTTATTTATCATCATCATCATTCTGCTCTATGTGAGTTCGGCATGATCCTTGGGTCATGCATGCTGGAACATCAGCTAAAAATTATAATAACTTTTGCGTTACTAGCCGACCGACTGACTGGCTCATAATCAACACACAGCCTAAACCATAGAAGCATGAAACTTGAAGAGTACCTACCTATTCATCCTATGGCATAGGGGTGCATAAAGGAATTCCTGAAATTCAACTTCTATAGGACACATTCACTAGTGTTTGTAACACAAACAAACGTTTCAAACTAAAAATGATTAAATTAATTTTCTTTAAGCTTTGAGAGGCTCGCCCCCGCATACTCAAACGCGACTCAGTGTTGAGCACGTCTCAAGTCACGGTTTTTTGACAGTTTTTGATGAAAATGTGTCAAAAACTCGTCATTTGAAACGTGCTCAACTCTGAGATGCGTTTGAGTATACGGGGGTCGGTCATCATCTCGACCCACAAATTTGGGACCTCAAGGGCTCTATGTCAACTTGAACAATGCTGTAGCTAGAAAAAAATACCTCCTCTTATAATAGTTCAAAATGTGGACTATTATGCCTAGGATTATTTTTGCTGAATTTACTTGAAGTGCAAAAATAAAAGTGGCGCCAGTTGGCGATCGATAATGTCATATTCTGAAATCATCAACTGATCCCTTGAGGTCCCTTTGTGAATCGAAATCATGACCGAATCCTTTGAGATATACTGACATGGAATTAGGTTGTCATCCTGCTCGATGACAAGATAACTAAGCCGATGTCATAAGAGATGGACTTCGTAGGATGTATGGTAGGGACGATATAAATAAATAAATAAATATTAGTGGACATTTCACACAGCGCCACCTAGCCCCAAACTAAGCAAAGCTTGTACTATGGGAACCAGATGGCTGATAGAATACTTATATACTTTTTTTTTGTAAATACACACTTATAATACATAGTACTACAACACCCAGGCCCGGAAGAAATATTTGCAGAACATACAAACATTTCTCCCGTAGCGGGGATCGAACTCGCGCCTCTTGCGTCTCAGCCGAGCTCTCGCCCGCCACGCCACAGAGGTCGTCGATATTGCCTTGTAGATGATGATGATGATGTAGACTACGACAGAACCAGTGATAAGTAATACAGGAAACAAGGCTTTTTTTCTTCTTAATTCACTGTTATTTAAGTTAGAAATGCATTCACCTATATTATAACGCCACCCTACGCATGTACGCTGTATTTACTAGAGGACAAAATTTCCCTATGAAAAGGTCTTAAGTATAAGGTTTGAAGTAAAGACAGTTCAAAGAAACTACTAACTGCGGAGGATATCAATCTATGCAAACCCACGTCATCTGAGATCAGAAAAAATTAACACTAAACACAATGGGAGCTGACGCAGGACTGTCGTAAATAAATAAATAGCACCCAACAGTCACATACATAGTCCTGACCCCACACTAGCCCCCGAATACTCAAACTCAAACGCATTTCAAAGTTGAGCACGTCTCAAATGACGATTTTTTTTTTTTTTGACAGATTTTCATCAGAAACTTTCAAAAAACCGTGAGTTGAAACGTGCTCAACTCTGAGTCGCGTTTGAGCATTCGGGGGTAGGATTCCCTGTGTCGTGGGTATCAGAAACTACGAGTACCATGGTACCACAACACCCAGACCCGGAAGAAATGTTTACAGAACTTGTCAATACAAAGCTTATACACTTTACCTACTCTACTTCCTTGTGAAGCTAAGCCGGTGTGTTTGCCATCACTTACAACCGATCACATGAACTTAGTATAATAACACGTAAGCAAACTACGCTTACCTTTGTTGATTTTACTTTGAGAGGCTTGTTCCTGTATAGCTTCTTAAAGGCTCTAGGTTATTTACTGGGCTACCTGATTTTCGGGAAAGAATTATGCCTAGTTTATATATCCTTCTACGGCCTCGGTGGGTGGCGGGTTCGATTCCCGCTGCGGAAGAAATGTTTGCATGTTCTATAAATATTTCTTCCGGGTCTGGGTGTTGTGGTACAGAGGTGTGGGCAGAGCTACAATTAATTGATTCGAATCAGGAGTGGCTGCAAATTTTCTTATGATCTTTCTCATAAGAATCTCATCAAGAATCTATAAAGGTGGTCCATAATGTTAGAAAGGATAGGTACTATCCCTTAGTCGACTGTATAGTCACTCGCATAAAAATGATGGTACAATAAAGCTTTCAGTATGTTCGACTTCATAATGTTTTATCTCGTTCAACAAAAACCTCCGGTGTAAAAAATGAGAATACCTTTATTGTAAGTAAAAAAAGTTTTATACACCCTTAAGCCGGGTTTCATTATTTTATTAAAATCAATATTGTTTCCCAGGTTTAAGGGACCGATATTAATAAGAAGGTAGTTACCTAATGTTGACAGACGATCGTTATTTTTATCTATATATAGCTTCCGTCCTCGGCTTCGCTTGTGTGATTCAGATAAGAAGCATTATTCTAAGTTTTATACAAATAAACATTCAGCCGTTACGCCTTGATTCAGCCTTGAGAGCTCTGGTGGTCCAGTAGTAGCCTTACGATCATAAGGTCGTGGGTTCAATTCCAATAGTGCACCACAGGAATTTCAGCTCGAAGAATGAATGTGTACTACTCTCAAACGGTGATGTTTAATGTTTTTATTGAACAAAATAAAAACATTTTTAACTTCAGATGTCGCAAATCCTACTATATTACTAATATTATAAACGCGAAAGTTTTTATGTATGGATGTTTGTTATTCTTTCACGCCTAAACGGCAGAACGGATTTAAATGAAACTTGGAATATACATAGTACATCTGCTGGATTAAGATATAAGCTATTTTTTACCCGGGTACCACGCGAGCGAAACCGCGGGCGGCAGCTAGTGGGTTAGGTACCTTAGGTACGCTAGTTGCTTGATTGCGTTGCGCCGGCATGTGTGATCATAACAGACAGGAAATTGAGTGAACATGCTTTCAGACGGAGACGGCTCGGTAGGTGAGAAAACAGAAATTAAATGGTACCTGCACTTGAATATTCCATTTCAAAATGATAGAGTAGGTAGTACAATAAAGAGCAGAAACTTAAAAGCTATGGAATTAGTAAGCTGATTTAAAGTCACAAGATGGATATGGTGAACCGTGGTGACAGGTGATCAGCCCATCGCCCATATAGATGGTCCATCATAATGGAGAGGATACTATCCCTTAGTCACCTTTGACGGCATGCTCGGGGAGAGAAGCACCTGAACGCATTCTATGTTTTTTCTTTACTCCCAGTCCAGCAGAAAGTAACCGAAAATATTCTTCTCAAAAACTGCGCACTCTTAAAATATTAGTTTGAAAAATTAAAGCATGCATCGGTGGGCCGTACATTATGTTGTTGTAGTAAAAATTAATGCAAACATGCCTTATTTCCGGTACGTGCTGTACCTCGCTCCGCTTGTAGAAGTGGGGCTAGGTAACAAGCGGGTTTAAAAAAAACTCTTTATTTAGACAAACTATAATAACACTAGCTTCTGCCCGCGGCTTCGCTCGCGTGGTGCCCGGATAAAAAATAGCCTATATGTTAATCCAGTACATGTTTTATGTATATTCCAAGTTTCGTTCAGATCTGTTCAGCCGTTTAGGCGTGATTGAGGCACAAACATCCAAACATCGAAACATCCTCACAAACTTTCGAACTAGATGGCAGCACAGGTAAAATTAGCACGCGCTATCGTTGCGTTTTGAGCTTTACGCCGGTAATTTGAAGCAAACTAAGGCTTTTCAATTTTGTAATATAAGTAAGATTATAAACTTTAAGATAAGATAATCGGTATCATCATCTTCTTGCCTTTATCCCACTCTATATGGGGTCGGCACAGCATGATCCTTGGATCATGCTGTTAGAATTTTGGCTAAGGTGTTTTATGACCGGCCGCCTGCCTGACGTCAACCCTCCTTGGGAAGATAATCGGTATAATGATAAGAAATAAAAATGAGCTCAGTTTTCTAAGTTCGCCTACAGATAGAAAACAGAGCTCAGATCACAAGCAAGTTTACTTCTGAGAATTTTATTGTTACAAACGACTGCTCTTTGTTATTTCCGTCTGACTTCTACTGTCACACAATGTGAAGCCTTGTTCCAGGTTCCTTTGAAGCCCGGTTCAATATACTTACGAACGACGAATCGTCGAAAACCATGACTAAGTTATTTTTCAATCAAAGATATATGGTGCTACAGACAACAACGTTTTTATTATAATTACCGATTTGTCATCCGTTAGTTCAATGTTGGAACTGGACATAAACGAAACTGTAAAAATATATAGTCAAAGTCAATTCGAAGTCAATTTTTTTTTCCCTAAAATCAAGGGGATCACTTGGACACGTCTTAAATCTACGTTGCATTTACACCTGTTCGTAACGCGACCAAGCGTGTGTTATCATTATCATATGTATGGTGTTATCATTCAAGCTAGAAGCCAACATAGCATGAACAGCACTAAGGTCCGACGCACACTATCGGCACGACATTCCAAGGGTTCCTTAATCGTCCTTAGGCATGCCGAAACGAGGTTACTACAAAATAATCTACCACTTATACATAAACACAAAATAACAGGAAGTTATCAGCTTATATAAAATGAAAACGTACATTGGATAAAATGAGATGACTTCTACGAAACCAATTACGTCCGAAGCTCTGTAAAATCCATACCGGCTTAAAAGTTCTTGATTCACGCTCACTCCGTGACCCGCAGAGACGTATGGAAACAAGTAAAGTGATATTTTATCTCAAACTTATTCCCAAGGATGTTTTCATACTTTGTCACAGAAGGCGCAAACATGGTACTTTTGAATGAAGTAACTTTTTATTATCCAATAAGAATTTTATTCCTGAGGTGCTTTTTGTGAGCTGTTAGCTTTGTCGTGAAACAAGTGGATGGGACTGTTACTTATATATCAAGAACTTATGTTCTTTTAAATGAAATTAAATATTAGTTTGTCTGTGAAACTGGGTACTTAGTGGTGCTATGATCACAAGGTATCTTGTATAATGTTCTTGTACTTTGAGTCACAAGTTCTTTCGAACAAGTGTGGAGGATTCAAAGTGTTCCTCAAAGGCTTCTTTCGTGCACTTGACACATATTTTAACTACCATAGCTAGGTGATAACAATAAAGAGTTATGGATAAAAACGACCGGTCGAGTGCGAGTCGAATTCGCACAGGAATGGTTCCGTGTCATCGTTCTTTAAAAAATGTTTCTTGTATGGGCCCCTTTTATTTTTATTATTTGTTGTTATAGCGGCAATGTCGACTTACCTATTACGGTTTATGAGATACAGCCCGCTGACAGACAGACGGACGCACGGACGGGTGGGCAGCGGATGCTTAGATAGGGTCCCGTTGGCACCCTTCGGTTACGAAACCCTAAAAATATTTTTTTACTATTTTATGGCGAATATTTAGCTATTATAACTAACAATGACTGTGACAGACGTGTAGCCGTGAAAATGGCTAATCCTTTAATAATCTTAGTTCCCGTATTCAACTAACGGATGACGGATGGTATTTATTAATTCTAAGGGGGCACGAAGTTCAAATTCTATGTTTTTGTGTACAATAGAGTGTTAATTAAGCTGAGAGGATGGTATAAATGCTGGGCAAGGCTACTCCATCTAAATTCGTCCCGGGCGTTAGCGTCCCGTTAATGTAGGCAAAAGTTGCCTCCTGACGCTGACTAGATAATCTAGTTATAGATGATAAAATTCCTTAGTTCAAAATGTTAATTTACTCTAAGCTATCTAAACTCTGACCTTCAAAAAGAATATCGATCATCGACATTATCACGCCCGTATCCCTAATGGGTGGGCAGAGCCACAAGTAAACATGAACAAACTTGCAGCCACTTCTGATCTAGTCCTAAGACGGATATGGTGAACCATGGTGACAGGTGATCAGCCCATCGCCCTTATAAGTGGTCCATCATGTTGGAGGATACTATCCCTTAGTCGACTCTTACTACATGCTTGGGGCGAGAAGCAGCTGGACCCATTCTATGCTTTTTCTTTACTTCCAGTCCAGCAGAGATGTAAATAAGCAAAAACAATAATGTTGAGCACAAAGCGTTGAAAAAAATATCACGTGCGGCTCCATATTACTCCATCCCACAAATACTTCACCTACATTTATTATTTCCTAAGAAACTTCCCCTGGCAGATGTTTTCCTTCATAAACAAAGCGGGACGTCAAAAGGGGAGGAAGGCAAAAGGTGGAACTACATCATCAACGACACTTTCATTCGACTCGTTAATGCGCCTCGGGAGACGGTCTGCAGATCTTTTCATTACGGATACGTCTTGGAATAGATTACTCATGGACAAGCCAAATAATACTGCTATGTCTTACAAAAAGGGCCAGATCAAGAGTACCTTTTAAACCGACGACATGCTTGAAGAATGTAATGAGTGAATAAAGCGAAAGAAGTATTTCAGGATCATAGCAAATGGAGATCCGTGATCTCTGCCTACCCCCATGGAAAACAGGCTTAATTTTATGTATGTATCTTATAAGTACTATAAATTTGAAAGTTTTGATAAAAGATATATAAATACCCGGGGTATATTATAGGAAAGTTCAATTATAGGGACTCCGAATGACAGTAACTGGTGGTCTATTGGTGGTGACCCCGCCTTCTGATTGTGGGTTCAAATCCGGTCGTGGACCAATGGATTGTTCGGCCGCGGCTTAGTCAGCTCCGCACGTATTGACTGTCTTTCCTGCGGACATGGCCGACTAAGCTGAGAGGATGGAATAGGTGCTGGGCAAGGCCTACTCCATCTCAATTCATCCCGGGCACTCAGCGTCCCGTTTGTGAAGGTAAAAGTTGCCTCCGGACGCTGTGTAAATCATCTACTAAAAATGGTAAAAGACCTTAGTGTCAAGATCGTTGGTGGTCGACGGAGGCAGCACAAATTCGTCCGGGAAATATATGCAGGTCGGATAATATAAGTTAAATATCCAGCAGCAAACTTCTATTGACTGGTAATGATGATGGATGAACTATTCTGCACATACTCGTATCCAAATTTTTCTGGTTTCAGGTTCGAGATGTTTTCGAGAATGATAGACGAGGTCTGTCCGAGCTGGATGGTCAAAGGCGTGAATAGATGAAAAAACTTTCCAAATAAAAGAATTACCATCTCGGGAGCAAGTTCGAATACTGATTCCTACTTCCGTCTAATTAAATTATGTCCGCATTCGGAGGTTGGAGTTTGTGAAACGATCTTCATTTTGTGTTTACAAAGTCGGTACGCAATTGTGCAGTTTTTCATCAACTTTTATGAACATAACTTTCTGGATTCTTTTGAGCGGGAATTCTGAAAGGCCTTTGAGAAGAAATGTGTTCTTCTCTAGTCTGTCTCGTTCCTTACACATCTTACAGATTTCGATAGACACACTTAGTTTAGAAAAGATGCCATTGAAGCGCACCTTAAAATTTTTCACCACACTGGTTCGTAAGACTTAGTGACACGACTAATTAGGTCTTTGCCTTTATATTAGATGATTTCAACAGCGTCTGGAGGCAACTCTTGCCTACACTAACGGGACGCTATAGTAGCCCGGGACGATGGAGATAAGATAAGATGGAGGACGATAAGATGGAGTAGGCTTGCAGAACACCTATACCATCCTCTCAGCTTAGTCGGCCTTATCTAAAAAAAATACATGATCAATATTTTCGGAGCTGACTAAGCTGCGGGTTTCCTCACGATGTTTTTCTTCTCAGTTTGAGAGTACTGGTATAGCCGCATAAAGATGAATCCTTAATTTGCAGGAAAATAGTGTGAAATAACTTTTTCTTTCACTTTTATTACAATACGATAACTTCTCAAAGAAAAGCTTAAGAAAATATAAAGTTCGTGGTTCTTAATAACATAGCGAGTTAAGGTAACGTACACACGAAACCGCACGAAAGAGGTCACTGCGCTCGCCCGCTCGCCTAGGTTATACATTTTCTAGGAAATTATTCATCCTTGAGCGCACAATCGATTATGGGATGATGGATTTACCACGGACGCGAAGTTTTTGCTTCACCGTCTTAGAAAAACGTTCTTAACACTATTTTCCGCTGCGATAAAGCGAAAACGTTTTAAGTCGTACTACTACTACTAGCCGTAAGTTCGTATGAGCTAGTCGCCAACTCTCGTGACGGAGTTTTTAGGCCGCCTGAAGGCCTCCGTCATAGCTTAACAACTTAAAAGCCGAGATCGAAAATTTTACGTGCACGGAAGCACGGAAGCGCTCAGCTCGTAATGCCACTTGCGGTCACCCATCCAAATTGTGACCGCGGATAGGGTTACTTAACTTCAATCGCGCCGATCTTCGGCTTGATGCATCCAGTCTATGCCAGTCCGTTTGTCCATTAACTGACGCCGTATTTCAAGAAACCTTCCTCAGAAATTCTTCGTATTGAAAACCTTATTAAGAATTTATTTTCTTGTGGTTCCCGGAAATTATTCAGTAGCTAATGGAAATGGATTATTGCTTTTCTGTCTTCAATTTTTTTGTATCAAAATTGCGTTCGTTATTCTTTGGTTAGAACGTTGCTTATTATTTCTTTCGCGGTTGCGAACAGCTGCATAGTTATTTTACTTTATTCATTTCATTCTATAAAAACTTTAAATGTCTTCTGTACCTTACAGTTTTGAAAAATGTATGTAAAATTTGAAAAGATGAGTCAAGTGCACGAAATGAACCTTTGAGGCACACTTTAACTCCTTTCATCACATCGAAAGAACTAGTGACACTACTAATAAACCTTACAGTTGTTTTTTTTTTAATTAGGGCGTCTGATCGAAGCTATGCACGTATGTCATGATTCTAACGATCAAGTGTCATGACGCCTGCTTCGAAAATCTACCTTAAGTGTACCTGTGGCAATTTGCCGCCCCAATGGACGAGCAAGACGTGTTAAGGTATTGTTGTTTAACCAAAGCCGTCCTCTGAGATGGGCTAATAGGCAATTTGTATTGTAAAGCGACGATTTAACCAAGAACGCCACAAAGCCAGGAAGATAAAATGGAGCTCCCACCATTGAGAAGCAAAACTGTTAGCTACTTAAACACAGTTACTGTTATAATGCAAAACTTTATTACGCCCCAACACTTTGAATTTTACCAACGTTGTTTGGAAATGAAAGCTTGCAATTTTTATCGATCTTCTTTTCTTCATCGCAAAGGAAGTCAGAGGTAAATCCAGTCTTTATATTGTAACGTTTTGAGCAGTAGTTTTCTAGACCGTTTTTCATGTCATAAAATGTTTCGATATATCTCGTCGTGTCACTATTTCTTTCGAACCAGTGTGGTGAAAGGATTAAAGAGCACCTCAAAGACTCCTTTTGTGCACTTGACACATATTTTCGAACTTTTTGTGTTCTAAGACATGCTGGTTTCCTCATTAGGTATAACTAAATTTTATTCATGGATGTCATTTGTGGCATGGAACTCGCGAACGGCATGAGTACGTACATAATGACAATTGCCATTTGAAACGAAAGCCTGAAATTCGGAATATTTGGAATGCAAACTAATGAACAAAGCGAGCCGCTGAAACGAACAAGCGGTAGGTACCTATAACATTCCGACCAAAACGATGACCCAAAACTTCCGTGTCAAACATGTCACTGTTTTGACCGTTGGAAAGCTGGAAATTCGTTATCATTACCAGAAAGTTACTGGAGAGTTCGTCATAGTTTATGAAACAACGATGTTTTAAATATATCACTAATATTATAGACTTCTCTGCTGGATTGGGAGTAAAGAAAATACACAGAATGCGTCAAGCTGCTTTTCTCGCCGAGCGTGTCGTAAAAGTCAACTAAGGGATAGTATCCTTTCCAACATGATGGATGATTTATACAGGCAATGAGCTGATCACCTGTTACCATGGTTCTCCATATCTATCTGGGTCTTTAAATCAGGAGTGGCTGCAAGCTTTACTCTTACTTGTGGCTTTATCCACCCTGTTAGGGATACGAACGTGATAATAATGTATATGTATGTGTATTATGAATCCGAAGGTTTTTGATGAAGTTTGTATGTTTGTAACTTAATCACGCCTAGCTGAGCGAAATTTTATGTAAATTAGAATATATAAAAAAATCGTGACCTGGAATGAGAAATAGATTTTTTTTCAGGTGCCATGCAAGCAAAGCTGCGTGTCTATAATAGTTATTTTAAATGAGTCCAGTTCGACTGGATGTTCCATTATGAACAAAAATATTTGGTTTTCTACATAGACAAATAAATTCAACGAGCTTATTCGTTGTTCTGAGGTTTTGTATGTAGCCGTTAACCGACATTCAGTTGGATGGATATTTTATTTCATTTTCGGACGTTGTGTGAAACAAACCAGACTTTTATATGAATCAAAATACGACTGAAATGAAACGTCGTTCGTTTGGTCTAAACGTGAGCACCTGTGAGCTACGGGCTCGGAACTAAAGATAAGATATAAATTACATTTCTGCAAAGAATCTTACATCCTTTTGCAGAGATAAAAATAGTGAAATACCTATAATGTGGCTGAATGTGTCCCAGAGAATGGTCTTTTCATAACCGGAAGAGAGAGAGTCGGTGAGAGCACTGATGGTCTAGTGGTAACGGCCCCGCCTTCCGATCTTAAGGTCGTGGGTTACAATCCGGTCGTGCATTAATGAAAAATGTATATGCGCTATACTCTCAAACGGTAAAGAAAACATATCGTGAGGAAACCGACATGTCATATCTAACATGTGTCAAGTGCATAAAAAGAGCCTATGGGGCGCACTTAAATCCTTTCACCACACTGGTTCGAAAGAACGAATAATAACGAAACAACGAATAATAATAATATTTCTTCTTAAGGAACTAAGTAGTAACACAAAACGTTTCTGTCAATGAGCTGCTAACGAATCTAAAATTCGATTTTCGAGTGGGCGGACATCCTAAGGTATAAAATATTTAGCTTTAAAATATATTCATCTTCACCAACTAACCGTTGCCTTATTCGCTATGACCAAACGAAACTTGGCAGAACATAACTTGTTTTTGTCACGTTTTTGCAATACAACATTTACATAGAACACAGTGATTCCATAATATCGTAACGAACCCGCGTTACTTATTATTACTTACTGTAATGGGGTAGTTCCCATTTGTTCTATGATTATATGACGTCATCGAACAAAATGACCATTTTTTTTCCCTATTTTTTCCATAGAATTACATACTAGCTTTTCACCCGATTTTCATGCCATGGAACACAATGGCAATCAGACTTTCCCAAAATCTTCCATGAAAAGCTAAATGACACTGATAATAATAATTATTCTGTCATACCATTGATAAAACATCTGCCTGGGTAAAATAATCTTACAAAAGAATCCTAAAAATCAAAAGAATGGATATTAGTAGCAAGATTGATAAGATAATCGTAAAGAGGTCTTATTTACCTTGTCCTATAGAACAATTTGAGAAATAAAATTACATGTTCCATATTACAAAATAAGAAAAAAAATATCTAATTCTGCCCGATGATGTCATGTTCCATAGAACATAAAGGGAACAACCCCCTGTAATGTTCTTCGCGAGCTTCACACGCCGCTAGTTTCGTGTAGGTCTAATACACTGACGTCGCCTAATACAATGTCAGTTATATTGTTTCATAGCTCCGCGGCGGATTAACGCCTCCTTGCATATGCATGCATGCAAAGTGTGCGCTCACACCTCGTGAAATAACCGGGTAATTGCAGCCAATAGGGACTGTGTATCGCTGGCTTTATAACTTGGGTTCCGGAGTCTAAAATTCTAATCGTCAACTCCTTATTATACAACGTGTAACATAATGTCCCTATAAGCCCGAAAGGGGTGTATTCAGACCGAGCACTTGAATACATTGACGTGTGCAAAAGTTCAATACATCATATTTGAAATTCCAATACAATTAAAAACAAATTATTTCATGAGAAATTTGTGACAACCCTATGTGTTTGTTTACCATTTGCGTAGGTAACAAACACACGCGCACCCTCCTATCGCGTCGGACCCACACATACGCAGACAATTGAACGCGCGGCAAGTTTCAAAAAGCACCTAGGTGTAATCAAATCACCAAAGTTTTCGTAAGAATTTGCAATTTTTTTAATTCTACGTAGAAATTAAAGTCGAAGATTAAAATCACGATATCTTTCACACATAAAAAAACAACTACCTACCTACATCTACCTAGGTAGTTACCTAAGGACCTAGGTACAGGAAAAGTTAAGTTATACCTTTTCTCCCTTCTTCTTGGTTGGCTCGGAACACGGCTAATTGACATGGTAGGTATTAGGTAGGTATGTAGGTACCTAGGTTGGTATTACTGGTACACATTCACATTCACATTCACATTCACAATCACAAAATTATTTTTGTCATTTTTTATTAGTAAGCTAGGTACTAATGGGGTACCTACTAGGTAGGGTGATAGGTTAGGTACCTATCATCATACCTACCTATCACTGAATTTTATCACTGTTGACACACACAGTAGGTACTCGGTATCCATCAAAGGGAAGTAGGTACAACACACCACCGAATTCCCGGTCTTCCCTCACTGGTGCGCCGGTGGAAAGATCCCGTCGAGAGAAGACGGTTCACCAATCCCAGAAAATAGCCCGTAAGATGGCAATGGCCGCCCTGGATAACGCTCTCTGTAGAGCTGACGCGCCGCTACTAAGCTATTAATTATTTGGTGCTGCTCCAACACACACACACAACACCATATCATAATACTCACCGTTTGAGTACAAAGCCGACATCGTATCGTTAATCAGTTACGCGAACCGAGAGATTGCTTGTTGCAGTTGTTGCAAGGAACGAATGCTAATTGCGACTGATAAAAACCGATCTGTTTTGCGACCAAAAGTAGGTACCTATTGCCGAAAGCCGAATTTTTAGGGTTCCTTGTCTGGGGTAACCCACTAAATACCGATTGGGAAAAAAAAGGAAAAAAACTTCACCATACATCTACTACTACTACTACTACTGTCGTCGTGTCCGTGTCGTTAGCTCTTTTGAACCAGTGTGATGGAAGGATTAGAGTGCACCTTGAAGGTTCCTTTCGTACACTTTGACACACGTCTATGACATGCCTGGTTTCCTCACGAGGTTTTCCTTCACCGTTTGAGAGCATTGATATTGCACACATAAATTTCGAATCGAAAAATCCATAGATTCGAACTCACGACTTAAGGATGGGAAGGCGGGGTTCATACCAATATGCTACCATGTGCTACATCCCCATTTGCTACTAGGTACCTACCTACTTACATAATAACCTACCAACAATTACGTAGTTCAATCAAGAAAAGTAAAAAACAAATAAACCTACGGAACCAATTTGATTTTATTAAACAAACGCTTGCGGTGCGGTGTCGGTTGACGGTTGCGGATTTTGAATTTAGCAAAGGCACCGACAGCCAATTAGGGCGAGGTGCCATCCCACTAGTTGTTGTTGTTGTTTCAATGCAACCAATGACAAATAGGCTGTTCACGATGAAAATGAAGATTAGTAAGACAGATAAGTCACAACCTTTGACTTTAGTGCCCAAGTAGGTAGGTACAAAATTGCATTGAAAAATGCTCCAATGAATATTGGAATAATACATCGTTGGAAAAACTAAAGTGGAATAGGGTCACGGCTTTATCCTCAGGCACGGTAGACCTCTTCTCATACTTCTTGTTACCTACTCAAGATGCTTTTAAGGCCCGAGTAGGTAGGTACAAAATTGAGTAGGTATCACAGCTTTATCCTCAGGCACGGTAGACATCCTCTCATACTCCTTGGCACCCACTGAGGATACCTTTAAGGCCCGAGTAGGTAGGTACAAAATTGAGTAGGTAAGGTACCTATCTCCTATACTAGGTACTTAACAAAGAGATCTGAAAGGATGTTTACGGTGCCTAGGGATTTTAGTCGTGATGTGACCTTACATTTTAATTACCAATAAATACCAAGGTACCACTAGGCCTTCAAAAAAAAATAGAAATTACTTATTAAGCCACCTCGTTATTAGGTAAGTAGGTAGGCATTTTACTAATGGTGTCTGTTCTGTTACCTGTTTCATCTAGAGTTCACACTTAAAGGTCAAAAAACAGCTGTAAATAGGGATGCCTCATGTTGTGTCAAGTTACGTATTGGAGCAAAGTTTAAGAGACATTTCATGAATGAAAACCTTTGAAATTTTAAAAGTCGTTGAACAAACGTTGTTCGCAATGACGTATAGAACACCCCCGTTTCGGGCTTATAGGGACATTATGTTACACGTTGTATAAAGATAAAGATAACACACAACAGTTACATACATAGTCCTGACCCCACACTAGGATTCCCTGTGTCGTGGGTATCAGAAACTACGAGTACCATGGTACCACAACACCCAAACCCGGAAGAAATATTTGCAGAACATGCAAACATTTCTTCCACAGCGGGAATCGAACCCGCGCCTCTTGCGTCTATGCCGAGCAATCGCCAGTCACGCCACCGAGGCCGTCCATAATATGGTAGGATAAACATAAATAATCTATCTATTTAGTTCTATTACTAGTTCTTTCGGATTCAGTGTGATGAAAGGATTTATAGTGCGCCTCGAAGGCTCCTTTCGTGCTTTTGACACATATTTTTAACTTTAACATCCTTACTAATATTATAAACGCGAAAGTTTGTATGTATGGATGTTTGTTACTCTTTCACGCAAAAACGGCTGAACGGATTTGAATGAAACTTGGAATATACATAGTACGTGTGCTGGATTAACATATAGGTTATTTTTTATCAGGATACCACGCGAGTGAAGCCACGAGCGGCAGCTAGTAAGTAATAAAAAAAACTACATAGATAGACACGTATAAAGGCGAGGTTTGTATTGAATATGCAAGTTCCGGATACACTGCCGGCTGCACACGCCGTATCCGCCTGTTATTCACATGAACGCTTGCTTTCACAAGCGTTTCTAACAAATTTCCAAATACCTACCTCTACCTATCGTTTCCAGTATTCAATAACGGACGACGGATTTTCATTACCGAAAAGCATCATCTGCCGAGAAGCGCCATACATTTATTCACAGAAAACATCTGCCGAAAAGCGCCATACATTTTTTTCACAGAAAACATCTGCCGATAAGCGCCATAGATTTGTTCACAGAAAACATCTGCCGAAAAGCGCCATACATTTATTCACAGAAAACATCTGCCGAAAAGTGCCATAGATTTGTTCACAGAAAACATCTGCCGAAAAGCGCCATACATTTGTTTTTAGAAAAAAACGTTGCTATTGTGATGAACGCTCCGTCGTCCGTTTTTGGAATTTACCGGGCTCTAATGTACCGGTTGACATCTAACGTATTTTCGAATACCTTACCTATGGGTACTTTCTTATGATTCTTATCCGGCTATTTGCTATGCCGGCCAAGCACCTATTCCACCCTCTCAGCTTAGTCGGTCTTGTCCACAGGAAAGACATGGTCAATACGTGCGGAGCTAACTAAGCCACGGGTTTCCTCACGATGCTTTCCTTCACCGTTTGAGAGTAATGGTATAGCGCACAAATTTTTCGCACGGGAAAATCCATTGATACACGGCCGGGTTTGAACCCACGACCTTAGGATCGGTAGGTGGGGTTACTACCAATTAGACCACCGGTGCTCTCTAGGGCAGCGAGACTATGTTTTAAAACACATAGGTATCATGTATGTAGGTAAATTAGATATCTAAATTTCAACTCAAATCGTACACACGCTTTGGAGTATAGTTTTAAAAGTACGAATTTCACTGTAGTCTGTAGGTACCCGTAAACAAAGTTAGCAATCCAACACAAAGATAAAACTTGTTTCCTTATCCCAGAGGTATAGTAACTATCACTTATTCTGCGCGGTTTGAATATGATGAAAACTGTATTCTGTGAATACCTCCGAGGATAATAAGTTTGGAGGGTACCCTGGCTTTTACCGACCGCGGGCTTATCCGCTCTCATATTTAGGGGACTTTATTCGGGGCCCTATTTTACCTACCGCCTTGTCTGCAGACGTTACTCTAGCCCTGATTTTGAACCATGAAATTGCACCTTGACGTTATTTCAAGCCTTTTTTATTCTGGAGTGTGATTACTAAACATTTTTTGTGTGAGAATATGTTATCATAGTGTCATAGAAGAATAATGAATTTAGAGTTTGCTAGTTTCTGTCCGCGGATTTACCCGGACAAAAAAGTAATCTATCATAATAAGAACTCATTGATACGATAAAGTAGGTACTCTACTAGAACTAAAAAAAATACTAAAACATAAATTTAAAACTAAATTGTATACATGGCTAGTTAACAAATGTTTTATAGTATTAATGATCTACTAATTTATAAATTAATTTTATATTTTTTTAATTAATGCTTGAATTTAGATTTTAATAAGTTGAAATTGTAATATTTATTTATATCACTTCAAATGTAAAGTCATAAAGTCGTTTTTGCATGCTGGGTTTCCTAGCGAAGTGTGTGAATCTAATTTAGTTATCTAAGTTCTCTATGTACTACACTTTACGCAAATAAATTATTTCATTTCATTTCATTTCAAACAAAGAGACAAGATAAATTTAAAAGTGGTAAGAAAGCAAAAAAAACATATAGCAGACATTACCTACATAATTAGGAAACTGATGTGGAAATGTGCTGGTCATCTTAACTAAGGTCATCGGAAGAAAATAGGGCCAAAGAATGGTGTCCCATTCTGTAACTTCTTTGGCCTTCCTTAGAGAAGAATAAAGAGCAATAGAAAGGCTATTCTGAAGACAGGATGTGGATTTTAAAGAGACAGCTGACGTACGGTCTACTATGGAGACGAAAAGATCGCGATCACGAACTTTGAAAGAGTCTGGGAGAGTTTGGAGTTTGGAGAGACCTTTGCTGCAAAGCAAAACAATCTGTGTCCTAAATACATAATTATATACCTATACTTTATTTTGTAAAGCTAGTTTTAAGATTGTTAATAAAGGCTGAATTAATTAATTACTTTAATACGATGAATCATTTATAAAATTAGTATCTATAAATTAACTACCTAGTAACCGTTTTTTATTTATTTTAAAGACATGCTTATTTAAGAGTTTCAGAAACAACGAAGGCTGACTGATCCAAAAAAGATACCCAAAGCGTCCCGTTTATTTTCGTCCTGTTCAAATATTTATTGAGGAAGAAAGGTTTTAAGGTGAGACAAACCTCGTAATTTATTAATTGGACAACTAAAAGAAGTAGAAATCTTAAACTTAAGTATTTGTAACATGATTCTAACCATGAAAAATACCTCTAAATAGTCATACCTACACCCATCACGAATGACACCACAATGTACACAGTGGCGTGTATGGGCCATGCTCTACGATAAGCCACGATTGCCTGTATTGCCTGTACTTTGGCGAGAGTGTTCACACAATCGAGAGAGGCTCACTGTTGCCTGGCGATCTACTCATCATAGACGCACATGTTTTTACCGCCGCGACTATTTATTTGCTAACCTCACGAATGCCTAAATCTGCCGACAGTATTGCACCTACCTACTTTTCATCAACATACCACGCGGGCGAAGCCGCTGGCGGAAGCTAGTATAAAAATAGTACTAAGTAATGCAAATATTACCATGTATTTAGTATTTTTGGAACCCAAATGGGCTCAGATTCATACAATTCAATGGCTTTTCAGTCGTTAAGCCATAACGGAGGCCTTTAGGCGGCCTAAATACTCCGTCACTAGAGTTGGCCACTAGCTCATACGAACATACATACATACAATTCAATGAATGAAAAAGTTTCAGCATTGCTACACGATACAGCCGTTTTTAATTTTCCGCACCTATATACTTAACAAGTGTACACTCCGACAGTGGTCGGGAGAGAACTGAGCAATGGGCCATCGTGTGAACACTCCGTCCATGCAACGCCATGTTTCCTTTGAAGTGAAATGAATTGAATTGAATTGAAGTGTGTGGAAAAAACCGACAACTCACCATTGCCTGCCACGATCCACTGGCCACTGGCAAATGTCCGCCATCCCCCTAGTACACAATGGCGAATGGCCTGTAATGGTCGGGCATAGGTAGGTTGTAGGCCCTTTAGGCTATACTTGTTTGTATTTGGAACCCAACCCTTCAAACAGGAAAGTATTAGGACCAAACATCGCTGTGTAGAGCAGCCGTGACCGAAACGGGAAAACGACTACAAATTAGTCAATGAGAAAAATATTCAAATGTACTACATACTCAGCGTGAGCTTTGAAAAATGGCAACACATCCGTTTTCTGTCAGTGTTGCGAGCGCAGAAAATTGCCGAGTGACGTCACGAAATTGCCGCGAAGTGTCACAAGACGATGAATGCATCGTTTATTTACGATGCTGCATTATTATGATGAACGAGCTACTTTTAAAGTCGCTGGCTTGATGGTACCATTTAAATGATAGAGTACTCATTGCTGGGTAAGTACCTATGAAATTAACATTACTCTAGTAAAGTATGTGTTATCCTGTGCCATTGCGTAAATATCACACGCTATCAGAGAGCTGCATGAGAAAGTCTTATTTTTAAATTGACTACGTAGTAATCGACGACAAAAAAGTCGATTGCACATAAGCGAAATCGATTAATAATTCAATACGGCTGATTTTGAGATTTCGAAGCCTTATTCTTATCTAGGTATCTTAGTTGGTATTAAATGAACCTCTGAAACTGAAAGAATTAATATAAAAGTAATAGGAAGAAAAGCAGATAAGCTTTACCTCCGTTTTTTATAACATCCATTTTTACTTGCGTAACATACCAAAGGTGGAAATCAATACATCCTTATACATTTTTCATTAAATCGAACCTTACCACCTCTTACGAAATATCGTCTTTTTCACAGTGATATATCTGTTTGGGTGACCATGCTTCTGCAATATGTGAGACAATGTCCCATTAATGTAGTCTACAAAGTTGCCTCCTGATACTGTATACATCATCTAGTATGTATGTTCTTATGAGCTAGTGGCTAACTCTAATGACGGAGTCTTTAGGCCGCCTAAAGGTCTCCGTCATGGCTTAACGACACGTTTAACGTGCCCTCCGAAGCACGGAAGCGCTCAGCTCGTAATGCCATTTGCGGCCACCCATTCCAATTGTGACCGCGCACATCGCTGCTTAAATTTTCACGACCAATTTTAATGTATTCTAAGGTAGGATACCTTTAGTACGCCAATATTCATTATCCCAAGTATTATCCATATACTTTATTAACAGAAAGAAACTTACAACTAATACAAATATGATTTACAAAACACAAAAGAAACAGTCAATCTATCTAAAGGCCGTTCCAAACGGTCTATAGATAGCTCACCTGATCCAGCTCATCAGACGGTGGAAGCATGCCCAAGACGCTGGCCGCATTGCCACGCTGATTGGCAATACTGATCCGTTATATTATTATTATTTATTATGTTACTATTATTTATCGTTCATGAGCACTGGTGGTCTAGTATGAAGCAGGTCGTGGGTTCAAATCCGGTCGTGCACTGATGGATCTTTCTGTTCGATAAAAAAATATGCGCTATACTACTCTCAAACCTCGTGTAGAAACCGGCATGTCTTAGTACCTAAAAAGCTCGAAAACATGGTATCAAGTGCATGAAAAAAGCCGTTGAGGCGCGCTTTAAATCCTTTCACCACACTGGTTCGAAAGAACTAATGGCACGACTAGTAGTAGTATCGTTCATAATTATTGTGTTTATCTCTGTAACCAAATTACATGCAAATAGGTAAATCTGAATTAGTCCAGCGGGTATTTTAATCCAATTTAACCTTTCATAGCGAAATAACAGAAGTACTTATAGTATTTGTGTTCGTAAAACGATCTGGTACCCACTGGACCTACAAGATTCGACCCAAAAGCAAAAAGTGCCTATAGGACCTCATTTAAATGGCCCATTCGACCTTCTTAAAAAAATTATATTCAATGCGCCTATTGGACCTCTTTTTTGAATTCGCCTGGTACCTACTGGACCTTCATGATTAGACCCTACTGCAACTGTACCCACTGGACCTTATCTGTGGGCCTCATTCGACCTTCCTAAAAGATTATATTGATAATGCCCATTGGATTATTATTAATTAGAATGCAGCATAACATCAACAAAACATTGCAGATTTACCAACTCTATTTTGTTTCTATTTTATTTGCCACGAACCGCGAAAAACTACCTCCTTACATAACTTTTTTGAAAAGTTACTACTGTCGCACATTTAAAAAAAAATGCAAAACTTTTTGCTTATTTTGGCAGTATACCACTGTAACTATTTCTCAAGAAAGTAACAATAAATCAACACAGTATCTTATTTACAAAGGTTATTTTAAAATTCTCATAAAACTGAGAATTGGGGACTATTCCAAGATTTCCAAAATAACACAAAGAACACTGGTGGTCTAGTTGGTAGTGACCCCGCCTTCCGATTCTAAGGCCATGGGTTCAAATCCGGTCGTGTACCAATGGATTTTGTGCGAAAAATGTATGTACGCTATACCAGTACTCTCAAACGGTGAAGGAAGACATCGTGAGGAAACCCGCGGCTTAGTCAGCTCCGCACGTATTGACCATGTGTCTTTCCTGTGGACAAGGCCGACTAAGCTGAGAGGATGGAATAGGTGCTGGGCAAACCTACTCCATCTTAATTCGTCCCGGGCACTACAGTGTCCCGTTTGTGAAGGTAAAAGTTGCCTCCTGACGCTTTGTAAATCATCTACTATAGAAGGTAAAAGGTCAAAATATCCTGCTAAATCAAAATCCCTGGCCTCTTGATATCACAGACACTATGTGAGTGTACCAAGGAATATTGATGCAGAGTATTATTCATGACGACCCCGAGACTGGCTTCCTAACGATCATGTGTACTGACGAAACGTAGCTCAGTTGAGATGTTATCGAACCTGAATAAATAAGCCTAGATTTAAAAAATCTTGGTTAGGTACTCATGTTCTGAATAGTAATAGATTATAACCTATGTCAGAGTGATGGAATGTTTATTTATTTAATAGTCTCTGCCCGCGACTTCGCTTGCCGGGTATCCGAATAAAAAGTATCCTATGTGTTATTCTTGGTTGTAAACTATGTGTATTCAGAATTTCATTTAAATCCGTTTAGCCGTTAATGCGTGGTTGAAGCACATACATCTAATCTAGTAAGAAGGTCAAAACTTCTCTGCTTGACTGGGAGTAAAGAAAAAACATAGAATGCGTCCAGCTGCTTCTTTCCCCGAGCATGTCGTAAAAGTCGACTAAAGGAGAGTATCCCCCAACATGATAAGATACATTAAGCAAATCTTCCCAAGGAGGGTTGACGTCAGGTCATAAAACACCTTTGCCAAAACTCTTACTCTCTTGATCCTTGGATTATGCTGTACCGACCTCACATAGAGTGGGTTATGGGCAGGAAAATGATGAGTAAGAAGGTCAAAATTCAAACATTTTGTTGTTACAAATTATGCCCTGCCTCACTTATCTGTGGCGGATGTGTGGCTCCGGAAAAGATGTTAGCAAACGGCTTTCACTAAATACAAGCAACGTCGATAGCAAATATTTGATATTAAACTTTGATCCGAAGTCCAAGCTATGAAGTAGTCGATTGAAGTATCTTTTATAAAATCCGTGCACAAATAGAAATACTAGTAGGTTATGTCTCCGGAACTTACTTAGCTTTAATATTTCATTTCCACAGTTTGTATTGACTATACCCACTTGTCCTATCCATTCACCTATCACGACATTATTGGTGCGTCCAGCTTCTATCTAATAACATTTTCTGCTCTACAGGGTGCTCGCGAAATAGAAAGTATTATCCGTTTACGCGGCCTCGGCAATTTTGGCCTTGCTTTTGTTTTCGCGGTGGAATTTGTGTTGCAAATAAACGTTAAAATGTTTGTGTATCTAATCAATAGTAATAATGTATGTGTTTTTAAGGATTTTCGTATTATCATGGTGACTCTTACGTATGTAAGATAGACGCCTTCTATTTATTTTAAATGTTTTTTATGTCTTCTTAGTAAAGTAAGTATTTTAAATTCAATAAACAAACAACATGGCTTTAAGCACTACCAACCGTCCAAAAAATCAGCTGTAATGAATGACTAAGGTAAATCAGTTAAAAGGCAATGTGTAGCTTTTATAACAAAGTCAAAAGCGAGATGACAAATTTGTCAGTTAGTAAATTTAAACTCTAATAAAATGAAAGTTATTTAAAAAAGTTTAAGACAAAATATCTCCGATTATATACAAGACAAAAATTCTTGGGTCTGAATAATGCTCCAACTCCTTTTATAAACATGATTGTAAAGGGATCATTTTCTTTATTCTTTAATGTACATATATAAAGCACATACAACACAGACATGTACAAAGGCGAGCTTAACCCTACAAAGAGTTTAAGAGTTTCCAAAAAAATAGCCAAGCGTGTGTCTTACCTGTATCTTCCACGACCGATCGCGTTACGAACAGGTGTAAGTGCAACGTAGATTTAAGACGTATCCAAATGATCCCCGCGATTTTAAAGAATAAAAAAATTTTACTTGGACTTTGACTTTAAACGAGCACTGCAAAAAAGAAAATCACTTTAAACTACACTGATAAAGTCTCACTGATCAGCTAGTGACCTATTTATGCAGCAACATCCTGTATAAGCGAGTAGTTGCATGCAGTGCTAATAACTCAAATCACTCATAATACAAATTGGCCGCGTCGCCGCCGGCCATTCCGCCCGCCCCCGACCAGCTCTGATCTTAGGCGGAATGGATTCCAGCTGATTTATCACGTCATAATTATCAGCACTAAATTATGAGTTTGTTGTTGGTTGATAAATGGTCGTGTCTTTTGTAAATCGCTGTCATTTCTTTCCTGATTGTTGACGGATATTGATAAGAAAATAAAACAAATGAGTCCGATTAAAAATAAATATTTACAGGTCTGTCCGCCCGTTACCGAATATAATGGAACCGCCAAATCACGTGCCGTGCTTTGAAGGTTTTTCGAAGTTTGACTTTTGACTATTCGCTTTCCTTTTTTGTGATGAACGACGTCGGTTTTATATGGAACGATTTTATCGGTTTTACGGTCGAAAATTGTTTTTTTTTTGCAAATATATTATTTTTCATAACTCGGAGAGAACTAAGTAGAGAAAACAGCTTGCGTGTACATCAAGCGACAATCGGTTAGAGAAAATCGGAAATAATCGTGTCAAACTCGTTTTATCGTAGTTGACAAATAGTGCACACGCTTGCTTACAACAGTAGCTCTTACAGTAAAAGGTTCGCTTTGCGATATTCTATCTGCAGGGTTTACTTATATTTAAATCTGTCAAGAGTCCAAGAATTTTTAGCTCTGTAATGTCACTACACAAGGCCGTTCTGTTAAATAATTAGTCACAAATAGTGTCAGGAGGGTGCATATTAAACAATGGGGAAGGTATACAACGTTTATAAGTAAAGAGTAAATAAAGCGATGCCTATCCCTATAGGGATGACGACGTATGTATGTAGGTATGTATGCTAAGAGTTTATTTACATTTTATTAGGGGAATTCTGGTTTTCGTTTATTTAAAGAAACTTTGGTTACCTACCTACCAAGTTATCTACCAAGAACAACTGAAGAAGAATGAATTACATTATATTTTTTGCTTTAATAATTGTTTATTTATGAATAAAAGGAAACCCTAGTTCACACCGAAAGATTCTTTCGCTTTACTTTGGGAACTTTTCATTCCCAATGTCCATAATTAGAAACAACAAAAAAGACCCCTATAAAACTTCAAGGGGATTTTAAGGGTATTACAAAATGTTTTCCCGAAACAAACATCGGGCGTTAAATAACTCTAAGAGCCGTTCACACTAACACATTAAACGTTATGTCAGTGTGTAAAGGTCTTAGGAGTCCTCTGTAGGATAATCTCTCGCGCGGCCCTGTCCATTCAGGTTAATCTTGTATAATTGTAGGGAATATTCGGAGAGACGATATAAAAAAATACATTATACACAAAACTCTTATGTTACTGACGTTGATTAACAATCAACGCACAGCCAAAACCATAAGTCATAGAAGAATAAAACTTGGAGAGTACAAGTACATTTTTCTTACTAAGAAAGGAATTCCCGAAATTCAACTCCTAGACAACGCTTGTATAGAAAAAAACCAGTCAAGTGCGAGTCGAATTCGCACACGAAGGGTTTCGTACCATCGTACATGTACATAAAATGTTTCTTGCATAAGGCCTCCTTTTATTTTTATTTTTTTATTTGTTGTTATAGCGCCATAGAAATACACACTCTAAGACTCTCTTTATCTATTACGGTTCTTGATACAGCCTGCTGACAGACGGACGGACGAACGAACAGCGGTAGTTTAATAATAGGCCCCCATTGACACCCTTCGGGTACAGAACCCTAGGACCAAGTCGCAGGACGTTCCACTAGTAACAACTAAGTAGGTACCCATACAATTTGTAGGTATCAAGCGTTTTGTAGTATAAAATACGTTGTTTGAGCCAATGAGCAGACAGTCTTGTTTATGAACGACACGAAGACACGACATGAAATGACAAGCAAACTCTTGATGGACATATTTCTGACCGGATTGTGATAGTCTGCTAAAAAGCCACCGGACCTTCTTGTTTGATGGTAAAAGGCCAACATTTTTTTGAGAAAACTATACTGTAAGACGTTTGAATCATCATGTCATCATGTTCCTGCCCTTATTCCACTGCATGTGGGGTCGGTAAGAGTTTTGGCTAAGGTGTTTTATGACCGGCCGCCTGCCTGACGTCAACCCTCCTTGGGAATACTTGCTTATTGTATCTCATCATGTTGGAGGATACTATGCCTTAGTCGACTTTTACGACATGCACGGGGAGAGACGTTTGAATACGTCCAAATATTTAACACGTAACGTAACAGTTCTAAAACGGTATTAAATCGTATTTGTACCGTTCCTGAATCGCGCCGCGAAAGCTCTAATAATGTTTACGAGGGGCGACTGTGTTTACCATATTTCTAGCTGCAATTAACTCCGGCCGGTCTCAGCGATGCTTAATTGCACGCAATTTGTGCAGAATTTCATCTTCTTTTTACAAGTGTGAAATATAGCTTTATATTTACAAGGAACAGTTATACCAGACGGGACAATCGCAAGGACAAATTGTTTAATTTGCTGCTCGCGCCTTGAATCGTTTTGTTTTGTTTGTTGTGATATAAATCTGGATGTATCAACAACATTGTCATTTTTCAGTGCCGCAAAAAACTTTCATAACAAAGCCTAAAGACAATTCTACACGTGCGTATATGCTCGACGTTTTTATGTTCCTTTGAGAATTAAGATAGTATATGCCGTCATGACTTGAAATTGAACTGAAATGACCTGAGCCGAGGTTTTGGAACGAGATAGTACCTTACCTTTATAGCCAGGTTTATTTTTAGGGTTCCATCCGGAGAGTGCCAACAGGACCCTATTACTAAGCCACCACTGTGCGTCTGTCTGTCCATCCATCCGGCTGTCTGTCTGTCCATCCATCCGGCTGTCTGTCTGTCAGCGGGCTGTATCTCAAGAACATAGGTAGAGAGCTTCACTGAGTGTGTATTTCAGTTACAAACGCTTTAAAAACAAAAGCCCCCCCTCCCAAACCCACCACGCCTCCATACAAAAAACAAGTGCAAATTCGACTCTCACTTGATTAGTTTTTTTAAGGTTTTGCGCAGTGAAATAACACCAATTGCCAGCGTGGATGCAGATGTTCGATTCGTAACAAGGCGGCGTAATGCTGATACGATGGCTGTCGAACTTGCTTCTGTAAGAACGGGGAGTCGTGCCTCGACTGGTATCGTTAGTCGCGGCTCTAAGCGACAGGGTACACCGATCTAGTTCGATTACAATAGCTTTTAAAATAAGGCCGAAAATGACGAATGCATTTTTCCGCTTTGTAACACTGGCTTAAGCCAGACTATTAAGTAAGAATTTATATTCCATTGCTGTTTTGTGACATATTTAAATGCTGGTGGTACATACCTATATAAGCGATGCGCGATTCAAGAGCTGGTTCTTATTTGGCTCAACGGATCAGTATTGCCATTCAGCGTGGCTATGCGGCCAGCGTCTGATGAGCTGGATCAGGTGAGCTATCTATAGAGCGTTTGCAACGGCCTTTAGATAGCCCGACTGTTTCTTTTGTATTTTGTAAATTATATTGGTATTAGTTGTAAGTTTCTTTCTGTTAATAAAGATGTATGTTTCCTATGGATATGAAATTTTTCCACTGCGAGTCTAAGATAAGAATGAACCTGGCTGAATCAAAGCAGTTTGAAGAGTGAAGTGAGTAATCCGCTTGTGCCTTGTGTCACTGCACCATCCGAAGTGCTTATTACAAATGCGCAGGTGTTGCTGTGAGCTAACAACGCTTCCTGATAACTTACTGCCGATATATGTTGCTCATAGCAGTTCTAAGGTGTAGCCGTTTACGCGAGGTTCGCCTTATTCTTATTTAAAAACTACAAATCAAAAGCTACTTATCTATTTCTAAATTACTTTTTATCAAACATTAACACGTTCTTTAAGCTGTAATTTAGGAAAAAGTTATCTAGAAATCACTCTTATTTTTTATTATAATGCATAGCGGAAAAACAGGCACCCATACTAGGTATGACCTAAATCAATTAGAATATGAATTCTATAGGTGCTTATTTTTAAGTTTAAAGTTACAAGTGATTATTGCAGTATATCCGAGGACGCATTTAATTTTTACAAAAGCTTTATGAAGCTATATATTTTAAAAAATTAACAGATTAGTAAAAAATATTTTCCCACAGCGGGAATCGAACCCGCGCCTCTTGCATCTCAGCCGAGCACGCCACGTTACAGAGGTTGTCAGTTCTATTAGTTAAACAAGTCGAAGTTGGTAAGAACCTTTTGCCAAGTAGGAAATGAGAAGATAGTCTCTAAACTCCTAGGATGATCTTCTTAAATTATAGCTAAGAATCATCTCAATCACATCGGTTATCAAACGAAAAACCTATCAAAATTGGTCTATTCGCTTGGGAGCTACGAGACCACAGACATACACGCGTCAAACTTATAACACCCCTTCGTAGTCGAAGGTATATCTCAACTAAATTAACGTTATAAAAACATGTTCTCATAAAATAAAATAATATAAATAAATACATTTTTGTTAATACATACGAGTACATCTCTGCTGGACCGGGAGTAAAGAAAAAACATAGAATGCGTCCAGCTCCTTCTCTCCCCGAGCATATCGTAAAAGTTTAAGGGATAGTATCATCTCCAATATGATGGACAACCTATATGGGCGATGGGCTAATCATCTGTCACCATGGTTCACCATATCCATCTTAGGACTAAATCAGAAGTGGCTGCATGTTTTCTTATGTTTACTTGTGGCTCTGTCCACCCTATTAGGGATACGGGCGTGATAATATGTATGTATGTTAATACATAGTACTAATTGATGAGTGTTAGTCGAGCCAAAAAATCTCTAAGCGACTGAATACATCAGCATAGTGATATTGGTAGTCTGTGAATAAGTTTACGCCAACATTGTACAGCATTGAATAACAGAGGCACGAGAAGGAGATATTAATTGGAGCTTTCATAGAGGTCGGTTGTAAAGTTTCAAGTTAAGGTATTCGGTCTCCAGCCCGAAGGTCATCTTGGTATTACGCCCGGAAAGGTCCAACAATCCCTTGTTAATTCCCAAATCCTCAATAAAGTTGTAGTAATAAAACAGGGTTTGCGGGGAAAATATGCTTAAGTTACTTGTGATTGGATATTACAAAGGTTTCGAAGGGACCTTGACTTTTCGTAAGGTGGCAGGTTCGAACCCGGATGGATTTTTCAGTTCGAAAAATGTATGTGCGCTATACCAGTACTCTCAAACCCGCGGCGTAGTGATCATGTCTTTCCTATGGAAAAGGCTGAGAGGATGATATAGATGCTGGGCAAGCCTACTCGAATCTAAATTCGTCCCGGGTACTACAGCGTCCCGTTAGTATAGGCAAAAGATGTCCTGGAGCTGTATAAAGTACCAGTAATATAGACAGCAAAGGCCTTAGTTTGACTTTTTAGCGATATTATACTACATATCTTATTTATTCTTAAACCTTTTTTCACCTTTAGATATAAAGCCTGGCTCTAAGTGGCATCGTGTTGCGTGCCTAAAAGTGCCTTGAAATATATTCAAATAACTTCACATTTTAAGAATATAAATATATCTTTATCTTTTCAGTTTGGTTTTCAGTGGTTTTGACGTAAATATTTAGTTAGCTACTTTGATGCAGCTGCAAACAGCTCTTAATGAAATAATAACCATTGTTAGTCAATCTATTTATTGACGACCTCGGTGGCGAGGCGGGCGAGTGCTCAGCTGAGATTCAAGAGTTTGTATGTTCTGCAAATATTTCTTCAGGTTCTGGGTGTTTACAAAAAAGTATATAAGTATTCTATCAGCCATCTCATGCCCATAGTACAAGCTTTACTTAGTTTGGGGCTAGATGCAGTGACGGATTAACCCTTAATCAAATTAAGCAATTGCCTAGGGCATCACGTCTGAGGGGCACCAGAAGAAGCACAAAAAAAATCCGTCCTTAGGGCATCACGTCTCACTCTCACGTCATCAAAACCGACCGATTCTAGTTGACATACGGATAGGGGGGCCCACAGGCATGAATTGCTTAGGGCATCAAGTAGTCTTAATCCGTCACTGGCTAGATGGCGTTGTGTCAAATGTCTACAAATATTTTTTTTATTTTATATACTAGACTAGCTGGACACGCGGTTACACTCCTTTTTCTGGTATAAATAACACTCATTCGCCTTGAATTTGTGTAAAATCTGCAGATTTATCCGGCTTTTTGCTTCGTGTTTCAAAAACTTTACCAAAACGCTCGGCACGCCGGATTAGTCAGGGCTCGTGAAGTGAATCGATCGCACCCAGATGTTCAACCTTTTTATCATCACCCTTTTCTTATTAATTATTATTATTATTTGCGAAGATTAAATGTTTAATTACTTGTGTGTGTGATTATTTGGAAGTGTTTAGGTAAGGTCGGCCAAAAATGTGGTCTACCACCCTAGGTTACAGTTCATTTGCACGTCATAAAACAACAAGGTTGATTGTCCCTTGCGATAATATTCTGATAAGTTACTAATATATTGTCTTAGCGCTATTTTGGTTACACAGGAAGTTTTGCCAAAACTGATAGACCACATTCTTGGTCCACCGTACTTTTGTATTCAAAAACTGCTTGTTCATGGTGTCAGGTAGGTAAGGTAAGTAAAAATGATGTCCACAAAGTGAATTATTTATTTTACATAGATATGTACTCATTATGCTATGAAGATCGTAAGTCATCATCTACACTAATATTATAAAGAGGAAAGATTTTTTGTTTGTTTTATGTTTGTAACGAATAGGCTCCGAAACTACTGAATCGATTTAAAAAATTATTTCACCAGTAGATAGCTACATAATTACTTAATAACGTAGGCTATAATTTATTTTCAAAAAAATTAGAGATCCTTACTAAAACTCCAATAATGTAACCCGGGGTGTAGAAAATTGAACTAAAAATCCTAATTTGTTAAATACCCGTGCGAAGCCGGGGCGGGCTGCTAGTTCCATATAAACTTACTGTTTCCAGCAAAACCAGCCTTTTTCCATTTTTATTTAGAAACTATGCAAGAAACTTGTGAGTGTCAGGGGTGACATCGCCAGCCCTATTGTTTCTTTCCCACACAAAAAGACAAACTGTTGCGAAACGCAAAACTCAAATATCGACTCCAACTCGACTGCTAACGGATAATAAATCCGACAAAAAGTGACGTTTCCGCAAGTTCCCGAACCCGGATATAAGTTACAAAGTCCTTATGTCGGGCTTCAAGTTGAGAAGTTCTTCTTCTAAACTTAGCAGACATTATTTTCTCTGGTTCGGATATGCGTGGGAATTTTCATAGTACCTTAGATTAATAAATAAAAATAAATTAAATAAATGAATTACATCAATTGATTGCGCATTGGATCATTGATCATTAGAGGATACTATCCCTTAATCTACTTTTACGACATGCTCGAGGAGAGAAAAAGCTAAAAAAGCTGAAAAAAGCTAAAAAGACGCATTCTATGTTTTTTCTTACTCTTAGTCCAGCAGAGAATAACTTAGTAAAAAAACATTTCTAAATATAAAATAAAATTTAATGTTTTTTAATAACTTACATACAAACACAAATACAGCCCTTAAACTATATCTTCCTTCGCAGTCCAAAATAGAGTCAAAATCAAAACAAACTCAGTTATTTCATTAGTTCAGCGTTTGCACTTCTAGTTAGCATAGACATTTAAGGTAGTTACACAGAACTTCCCATCTCCCAGCTAGTTAGTTGACCGATTCGATTTGGGATCGCCAACTTTGTTCTCAGCGAAAAATCAGTCCGTCCTAAACAAACCTAAAAACGTTACTTAGCAAAATAAACCCTCATTAAAATTCGTTCGTACGAGCACTGTCTTTGGTAGATGCTACAATGTAGCTGAGCAACTCTGGTTCCATGTAATGTAGGTATAAATTATGCCAGCTCGAATTTTAACCGCGTCGCAAAGAATGAGTGGTGGATTGCACACCGAATATATAGAGAGGTGGGTACTCAAAATCCGCAGACCAGGTAGATAGATCTATTACTCGTGAACACAACTGTACACACTTATCACTCAAAAAAATCTTTCTCCAGAGGCTAGACTAACACGATACCTACTGGGAAGCTTCTCGCGACAAGTTTACCAAACCCAGATAATGTACCAGCAGTAAATAGAAACTTATTTCCTAAAATTAAAACCATTTTAACATTTTAAATGTGCTATACATCACATACTCGTATGTACACTTGCGTCTTCCCTGAGCTCAGACGCTCAGCTACTTCTGATTGGGTGTGAAGTATTCATATTTGAAAAGGGCATTTTATATAACCCCGCATATCTGGCGCGGTAGGTACGTGTCGCGGACCCGCGGTCTGAATTCGGAACTTTGTTATGAAAGTGACAGCCTACTTTGAAAGGACTTTGTTGGGTCACGTCCTATTTAAAATAATAAGTGCTTTACCATACTTTATTTTCATAATTTGAGATAAGCTCCTAAAATAGCGAACCCCACTCCTCTTTTCTGTTGAGACGATTATGTACCCTATTTATTAATTTTATAAAAACATTGACCCTTTTTAAACGCCTGCTAAACATATTTATTTATACAAACGTATTGTATACAAACAATTAACCTCCCACGCAATATTTATTGCCTCAACAAAAAACTGAGCTTTGACAATTTAAAAGAAAAACATTAATCCGCAACAAAAACAAGTGTTGATAAACGAACAAAGAAATTTCTTTACAATTTAAGACAAGGCAAGACATACAAGTTTACGAAACAAATACACAAGTTCAAAGACCTAAAAAATACAGTGTGCATAAGATTCCTTAGTCGGCATTCGGCAATTGTATTCGGTGAGGCGCGCTGCAGGGAACTATTTGAATAGAAGCAATACGGGACGTGCAAAAAGAATTTCCCATTTCATTGGCTCTCTCTTAGAGTACTACGGTTGGAACGTTTCTAGTACCTATTATACGACTTTTGAATGATCAATTTAAGTTCGACTTGAAAGTGCGATAAAGTTGGGAAAAAATGATACGGCAAACGTGCAGTAGCTCGTAGACGTCTGCTACGACACGTAGCAATTTAAAGTTTGTCGATCTCGTAGCCATATTATAACTATTTAGAAGACGTGTAGATGGGTATAGATTGCAGTAGAGGTTAGCTAAGGAAGAGATGGATGGACTGTGTGAAATATAACACGACCGAAATGGCTCCCACTTAGACAATAATTATTATATTTTATATTGTTTGCTTGCTCTTCTTTAAGAAAGCTCCTTTTTAACCGAATTCAAAATGGAGGAGGTTCTCAATTCGACTATATATTTTTTTGTGTGTTTGATACGCGATTATTCCGCCAATTACGAATTGATTTTGATGAATGAAATGGTCATAAGGATTTTAAGTAATTTTTTTAAATAAAAACTCACAATATTTTCTTACTCAATTTTATTCGAAAGAGTGTCGATGGCCACCTATGGACACTTAAATCCTGACATCTAAACTCCAACTACCTGTTCTATAGGATGGCACTAAGGAGTTTTTATTTACTTTCATTGAAGACGATTTTGTTTTTGGTTATTGAGTATTGCCAGAGTGACATCACAACAAAAATAGTGAGTAACTGACCACTAAAAGACTAAAAGAAAATGTTTCTAGGCTTTGACGCCGATCTCCCTAGGCGTGTATTGAGTAGTTATCAGTTTTTTCAAGTGTAAATCAAAACAGACACGTAACCATCGTTGTTCAACAACCAACAAACCTAATTTATGTCGATAGGCGAAAGTGTCGATCGTTAGTGAGTCTGTAGTAGCCGATTTTCGGATAGTCGTGCCCTCAATCTTTTTCGAGAGTTGGATCCGAGCCTAAAACAAAACACTGTCAATGTCACTGCTTGTTTTGAGCTAAGCTATTAGAAACTACAAACTGCTACTCTATTGCTACATTATATGTGGCGCCCGTAAATAATTTAAATTCAAACTGTAATTACTCCTTAAAGCACTATAGTCGGTATTACTTCTACTTGTGCGATAAAAATATCAAAGAGCGTTCCAAAGAGACACCTTTCGTGCACTAATCGGTTACTTTGCGATAATACTAGCTTTGTGTTAGCCGTATAATTTATAGATAGGACGTGCTGCGAAAATGCTTGTATTGTGAGCATTACCACATCCATAAAATCTGATTGGTGGGGCTTATTTCATCCTAAACTTTGCTTTCACCCTTCAGCGCGTCAGTGAGGTTCTAACGAACTTATTCAGCGCCCGCATTGTGCTACCCAAGATATGCCTCTTAAACCCAATAAAACTCCATCATTAAAAGTTGCAGTTCATTTTCGAGCTTCGTGCAAAACTCATTTAATTAGAACTATTCATGGAACTTTATTATGATTATTATTTGGATTCTGAATTGAGAATGGTAGAGCATGTTTAGAAGTTTGTTTGGTAATTAATGCCCGGTTACAATATTCTACTAACGAACGAAGGATTACCATTGGAACGTCAATTTTTTGTCAAAAATAGTTGCTTTTGGCAGAGAGCAACGTTGCTATGTTACTATGCTATATACTCTCGCAGGTGTCTAAATTTTCCTTTTCTAATCATTCTTTTATTTATTTTTGTGTATTAGGTTAATAAGTTTGTTTTTGTATATATTTTTAATTTTTTAGTATCCATTTGTTGTTGTGTACAGTTTTTGCAAATAAATGTATCTGTATGTCTGTCTATAGTAGATAATAATGACCCGTCCCCCGTCAGTAGTAAATACATCACTGGCATAAATCACGGTGCAATGGAACAACAATAAAAATTACGTACAGACAGACATACCAGACTTCTTAAAAAGGGTGCAATTGAAGCAAGTAAACCCATTATTATTTTGTTTGGTAAATAACTTGAAACAACAGAACAACTGCGCTGACCAGTCTAGTGCATTCAGAATAAAATAAACCAATTAAACTCCGGTATTGTACAAAGCATTTATTTTTATTTTATAACCGGTGTAGCATGTCCGGTCATCCGGTCCCCCAGGATAGCCTTGTCGGTGTGTTTGCCCGGAGTTCATGCCTCGCTACAGGTGATGTGGAGTCTGCCAGTACAAATACCCGGGGTAGTTTATTTTTTACCAGACTTGGTGAAGTAAAACTTCAAGCCAAAAGTGTTCTGCAGTCTTTATTTGTTTTTTGTAGTCATTTAGGGCAACATTATTTTCGAATGTAAAACGCTAACTCCAAAACGAAATTAATTAATTCGCCCTTCGTGTTCGCTAGGCAAAAGCTTATTGCCTACATGATGAACCAAAAGTAGGTGAACATGATACCTATTATGGCTCTGACAGGGCCTGCCTAGCTGAAACCAGGGCTGTGCTGTACCCCTAGCTACAACAGGGGCGTAAGGGCACAAGTACAAAATCATCAACATCTTCCTGCTCTTATCCCACTCTATGTGGGGTCGGCACACCTTAACCAAAACTTACAGCATGATCCTTCCTTGGATCATGCTGTAAGAGTTTTGTTTGAATCCTAGTTTGGGGTCATGACAATGTATGTTACGGTTGGGTTAACCCAAAATGCATTCTTTCGCCGCAGAAATCAATCTCGAATCTGTAACATGATAGTAAAAATTAATGTGAGTAAACTAAGAATGCTTAAAGCCTAAATACAAAAATCATTGAACCCCCCAACTGACCCAAATTACATGCCCGCGGCGCACCTATAATCACGACACGGCTATAACATTAATTACGAGATATCATGCTCACATTCTCATGATAATTAAACAATAAAGGATTTCACTCACGACTACAAAATATAGGTCAAGCGAGCACTTTTATTTATTACGACGACAGAGGACGCACCCATTTCCTGTGCCGGTGATATAAAAATGGCCTAAATAGGATTTTTTTACTACATACCTAGATACCATTTATAATGTGTGGATTTAAAACATTCATTCATTCTCTCAGGGCATCTGGTCGAAGCGATACGCGATCCAAGAGCTGGTTCTTATTTGGCTCAACGGATCAGTATTGCCATTCAGCGTGACAATGCGGCCAGCGTCTTGGGCACGCTTCCACCGTCTGATGAGCTGGATCAGGTGAGCTATCTATAAACCGTTTGCAACGGCCTTTAGATAGCCCGAAAAATCCATAGGTGCACGACCGGATTCGAACCCACGACTTTAGGATTGAAATACGGGGTCATTACCATTAAACCACCAGTTCTCTCACAATATTAGAATACCGTACTTACACAATTATTATTTTACATCTCTCACTATGATATTATCCATCTTAGGAGACTCTAAATCAGTAGTGGCTGCAAGTATTTTTATGATTACTTGTGGTTCTGCCCACCCCATTAAAAATACGAACTCACGTGATGTGCGTATGTTTGTATTTTTTTACACCTGTTGCTTACGTACGACTATCCTGCCTTGCTATTCGTAAATCCGAGAGCTCACTAAAATAATTGGATTCCCGGCTAATTAGGGAGAGTAATAACTTTTAAGTGGATTAGCTGTTTGGACTTTCAAATTATAACATTACCTTAGCTTTGAACCTAGAGGTAATGAAAGCTAGTTAGCGAAACAATTTGTATCACCACGGTGCTGCCGGCTGGTGCGGTGAAGGATGACAATGAAAAACACTCTCTACTGCTCTGGTCGTGTAACTAGTTCACTAGAAAGGGTTTTAAGTGCGCCTCAAAGAGACACTTGACACATGTTGGTTTCAACAGAATAACAGCGTCTGCTGCTAAAACAGCTGAGTCGGATCAATTTGCACACATCAGAATTAAGTTACAGGCAACAAAGTAATGTAGGTACCTAATTTGATTTAAATACATACATAATATCACGCCTGTTTCCCATAGGGGTAGGCAGAGATCACGGATCGCCATTTGCTACGATCCTGACATACTTCTTTCGCTTCATTCACTTTCATTACATTCTTCATACATGCTCGTCGGTTTAGGGTACCTACGGGTAAACATTTTTGGCCGTGTTACTATTGATAGAACTTACTAGTACAGCTGGTAGTAGTACAATCGATAAAAACTTTAGGTTATGTAGGTACCTAGACACGCTATAACGTTGTGAAGGCGTCTTATCAAGCTAACTTAATATTGAAGACGCTGCTGCTCTTACAAAGTTATCTTATTAGACGCGACAGTGGCTGGATCTTGGGCTGGATGGATGCAAGACTTGTCAATCGTAGAGCACCTAGTAAATTCTGTCGGCGATTTATTAACGTAGGCAACCTACCTATGAAAAACATATTTATAAAAATACTAGCAACCTATGTCATTCCAGCACACATACCTATTATGTATTCCAAGTTTCATTCAAATCCGTTCAGCCGTTTAGGCGTGATTGAGGCACAAACATCCTCAAAAACTTTCTCTTTAATATTCTATATAACTAGTCGTGTCGCTAGTTCTTTCGAACCAGTGTGGCGAAATGATCTAGACGTTGACGTTTTCCTTTACCGTTTGAGAGTGGTATAGCGCATAGTATAATTACGAAATTTTCGAACAGAAAAACCCAATGGTGCACGACTAGATTTAAACCCGCGACCTTAAGGTAGGAAGGCAGGGCCGCTACTACTAGACCACCAGTGCTCGCATTTACAATAAAAACTAGCTTGCGCCCGTGGCTCCGCTCGCGGAGTACCAGGATAAACAGTAGCTTATGTACATGTTATTCCAGCAGGCATGCAGCACGCATACTATGTATGTTCCAAGTTTCATTCAAATCCGTTTAGTCGAAGCGATCGAATTCTATGTACCTACTTTTTAAATAAGTACCTATTTAAAAAGTAAATGTGCGATGGTACGGAAACTTTCAACCTTCAAGACCGGTTTCTTTCTTCGGTTTTAGTACTTAAAATTATTTGTAAACTAGTTGTCATAATGTCCCGCTAGATGCCGTGTATAATTGAATACCGAGCTCAGACTAAGTATTTATATACCGGGTTTCAGTGTACTCGGACGAGCTTTTGGTCTAGGTTTCCGTACACCTCATTCAACTCAATAAATTGATAAAAATATGTCTAAAGTACCTAGCTATACGTGAACCAGCGTGAACCCTATTGAAAAACAACGCCATCTTTTTTGAAATGTGTGAAACTAAGTTCAAGTGAGTATTGCCAGTGTACAAATCTCATTATTACCTAATTTACTCATGTAAGCATTTGCATCGTAAAAATACATTTAAAAAAGTTAAGATTGGATTTTAACCTGGTCTATCTGATTTTTAACCTAATTTTTAACTTCAAAAATTGTGAATTTGTCATACCTAAGTAAGTACCTGCAGCCATGTAGATAGGTAATGAATTTTATTTCATCATCAATGTATCCAGAAAAGCATTCTGGTCTTAAAAACCACACCGAGATCTAAGCTACCTATAGGAATTCACTTACATAAAATAATGTGGAGTGGTTGCAAGATTTCATAAGATTACTTGTGGCTCTGCCCACCCCATCAGGGATACGGGCTTTATAAAATTATGTATGGATGTACTATAACGTGGTAGGTATCTCTGTAGATATCTACCACATTAATAGTACATCCATACAAACATAGTCGGTACCTGTGTAGGTACTTATGCATTTTTAGCCTATGTTGAATGGGTAATGGGTATTACGTACCTACATTAAATTGTAGTGCTTAATGAATATCCCTTTGGAATCTAGAGCCTGCCCTCCTACCTACGTAATAGAATAATTCGCAATATCCTCTAAGTATATACATACATTCGTGCCTCACTAGATCATTCAACGAACGACAACGAACAATGATGTCAATGAAGTTTACAAAAGCCAGTTGCACACTGAACACGTTCAAGTATTAGTTATTCAGAGAAATAGCTTCAGTTCAGTTCAGGCATGTCCTCTCTCTATTTATTTATTTTAATTCTATGGCAATACTGACACAGTGAGCCATCGCCCTGCTAACGGTGTCATGGCGGTTTGACTTGTAAAGGTTTTTTTGCATTATCTAAATAGTTTCATGTGCATTTTATCAATATAATCCCGCATTTACTCGAGTATACCACCTTATAGCACATAAGCAATAATGCGTGAATATAAAATAGTCGTGTTAGGCAGCGGAGGCGTGGGAAAGTCCGCTCTGACAGTGCAGTTCGTACAAGGCATCTTTGTGGAGAAATACGACCCCACCATTGAGGACAGCTATCGGAAACAGGTGGAAGTTGACGGACAACAATGCATGCTCGAGATTCTGGACACTGCGGGCACGGAGCAGTTCACAGCGATGAGGGATTTGTACATGAAGAACGGTCAAGGTTTCGTACTAGTTTATTCAATCACAGCACAGTCGACGTTCAACGACTTGCAAGACCTGCGGGAGCAGATCCTGCGGGTGAAGGACAAGGACGACGTGCCCATGGTGCTGGTCGGCAACAAGACGGACTTGGAAGCCGAGCGCGTCGTGGGCAAGGAGCAGGGAGCCAACCTCGCGCGCCACTTCAACTGCGCCTTCATGGAGACCTCCGCGAAGGCCAAAATACACGTAAACGATGTGTTCTATGACCTAGTGAGACAGATCAACAAGAAATCGCCCAAGAAGGATGATCCAAAAATTAGAAAACCGATAAAATGTCATATTCTGTAAGTGTTGGAGGAGCCTCAAGTGTGTAGGTATAAAAATATTTAATAATTTGAAAGACTTCTCATTCCCGGATTTGGCTCTTAACTGTTCCCAAAGTTAATTAGGTCATATGTAGAGCATTGTTGCTTGATGATGAAAAACCTGTAGCATTTGGAAAAAATGCATTTGTTTGGCACTGTGGTGCCGGCTATGACAGGGAGTCTCATTGTGAGTGTGGTTGTCCCTGTCTTTGCAAACTTCTATTTTGCTAACACTCTTTGGTCTGTATTTTGATAGTTTGAAGTTATATCAGTGATAGAATCTTTGTCTGTATGTTCCCTTTTCACATTATTATGAAGTTAATTCTCGTTTCACTACTGAGTTATGAAAAGATTAAGAATAGTGATAGCTGTTCTGTGCATTTCACTTTACAACACAGCCACACTTCAAGCAGTGAGGTGTGGATGTTATATATCAGAAGTTATTGTTATGGAAGAACTACTAATGAGTGTAGACTAATACAACAAAATGTGTTATACCTGGAGTGTATGGAGAGGGTGTCCTTTCATTCCTAAAGACAATACTAACCATTTACTCATTCCAATTTTGAAGCTATATTTATCTTGTTATGCATGCTATCTCCATACACTCCTTTTCATTTGATTCTCGGTCGCAAAAACTTGTGACATACGACTTGATTATTAGTAACTATGTTAGGTACAGACAGTTCTCTGTCAATTAATGAACAGGAAAATGCTTTTTGGTTTGCCATGAAAATAATCAATGCCATTGTAAAATAATGTCCTTAAAATTGTGTTCTGAAGCCGTAATGAAAAGTATATATTTACCAACATGTGCCTATTAACCAATGGAAGTGTCACACTGTCTGGACCTGACATGATAATATTTTTCTTTTAGTATTATTAATCTAATATGATTAGGAGCCCATAAGTTCTCAACGACAGGATAAGAGTTGTACTTGTATAGCGGACTAGGCTCTGAGGAGACCTAGAAATGTGCCAGTAGGCGTGAACCAGTGGGTAAAGTTAATAAATTAAGGAAACATTAAATTTTTTCAGATATATTATTGTCTTGTTATGTAATTAAAATGTATTAACGGAAGGTTAATGTGACACCGTTTAGAATATCTTGTAACATTCTTAGTGAGCCTTAGGTAATGCACCTTACTGTAGTCTCAACGTTGTGTCCAGTGCCCTGTCTCGTTGTCTCATGGGTGCCATTCACTATGGATTAAGAAACCCTAATTGGTGAAGTAAAATCTATAAAAAAATATCGTTATATTGTAAAAGAACACATTTTTATCATTACTGGCTCAGACTAACTAGTTAATGATAAATTTAACAACCTATGTTTCGCTACTTAGACCCTTGTTGAAAGTAAAATAATTATATAGGTGTTCAAATATTGTTACGGGATTAGATGTTTCTACCGATCTTTATGTTAACTTGTAAGGATTACTGCACAAGGATATTGGTAATGACTTTGATCTGAGTTGAATTATATTTTTATATATTGTGCAAAGTAAGAACTTGTGTATATTTTTTATCTTCTCTATCAATTATCGACATGTACAATAATAACTATTCATTTCTTTTTTTTTTGCGAATTATGAATAAAACCAATTTTAAATATGAAGATATTGGGGTATGTTTTTGTGTAGTCCCCCGCGTCGGCATGACATCGCTCCCGTGATGTGAACCGAGGTCGTCTCCGGCCGCTGAGTCACGCGCCCGGCGCACATCGCCTCCCCACCGACAATCAAATAAACATCAATTGCCTCGGTATTTTAATAGAATTTAATTAATTGAAACGACAGCGCACATTCTACAACTATTTATTGATGTGTAAAAAAAGTACATAAAATGTGTATCATTTGATAAATACAATACTGATTGAACATTACAATAGGTACATACAAACACGATAAAAACACTGGCAGTGTGGCGTGGCGGGCGTATGTCGACATTCTAGTAACATAAGAATTGACACAGTCCAATGGAAATGAACACAATACGCCTAACTTAGCATCTAAGAAACCGGATAAGTAAGCCATCTAATCTATGATGCAAAACAAGTGTTGAGTTACATTAACTTTCGTATCGACACACCCCACGATGTGTAACAAGGTCTAACGCATAGATCGAGCTCACTATGAGGCGTGTTGGCTTAGAAAAAAACATTTAATGGTGACTAGTAGTGAATAGGACGTTGAAAGCTTGTGGGAAAGTGCTTAAATCTACATACAATTGAACTCTCTGGGGTAAAAGTGGCATGACAGGCGACTTGATAATGAGAGTGGACAAATTTTATCTAGCAACTCTGTTGCCGGTGTCCTCCCCTTATCTTCACACTTTATGGGGTCATTGTACAGGGTGTACATTAGTTGATTGCTGCTGTGCTACTTGTAGCTACAGCCGTCAACACTATTAATGTTCTATTTATAACATCCTGTGGGTGGTCACTGCATGCACAGATGTTCATTTTTGGCAGTTATCAAAGCGCGAGAGTGCTTTATCTGCTTAATTTACTTTTCGATAGTGACCTTAAAGTTGATAGGCGCTATCTTTTACCTAATAAATATAAATATTAACCCTCCTACTAAATGACTAGCGTTCGAGCTTCTACAGACTTTACTAACTACGCATACCTATAATTAAATTATAATAAATGGTAGATAAATATTTCAAAAATAAGGCGGAAAATATGGTTCCAAATACTTTAAGAGATACAATTGGACGGAATGTTCACATTAGGTATTCTAATGACTAGTGATGACTAAAACTTAACTGCGTAAAATATTTATTAATATAAATAGGTAGGTGTTTACTTAAAAAATAACGAATGCCATGAATAAGTAAATTAGATCAAATGGCGTGACGTTGGAACAAAGGTGACGTCATGGGCATGATAAAACTAAAATAATTTTAATTACACATTCAAAGTATTATTTTCCTCCACAGCTTGTAAGAAATAACTTACGAGTTCAAGTTAACTTATGTATTAGTGTTCCGTTGTAGCCTAGATCATCTATCTATATTATAAAGCCTTTTTCATAAGTTTAGGTAACATACCTAAAGATTTTTTATTTGGCACGGAACACTATAACTGCCTGATCTATCGACGTTAAATTATACCTATGTATTATATAACTAAGCCAGTTTATACCTATTATTTCTAAGAAAAACAATCGTGGGTAAACAATTTTATACACTTTTTATGATATAAACCAGATCAGAAAAATATAAACTGACTCATACAAAAAACAGACCCACTAAGGTATTAATTTCCGGACGACCTCTGAGCCGGCAGAATAAATTACTATTAGTGAATCATCGCCCCGAGAATCCATGACTCAAATGTTATCAAACAAATCATGGCTAACTCTATGACAAATCCACATTTTCTCACTACTCGAGCCATAATTCTACTAGGTATATAGAATTGTAATGAGTTACAATTTGAGCAGTTCTTTGTCAAAGAATATATTTAGAAATATTTGGTTTCAATACTGTCCTGTTCGCTCTTAAATTACTACCTACTCATTTTACCAAGCCATTCATATCGCCTACATATTTTCGTACAAAGCGAATATCAGTAAAAATACCTTTTTACTTTGCCAACATTACCTACGCTATCGCTAAAGACCTCAAGTTTTTTCACCTTGTCATTATTTTCCTTATAGTTAAGTACATATTTGAGTTACCTATATTCTAAGTAAGTACATAGTTTTTGAATTATATGAAAACCCATTCAATATAATCAAGACTTCGAGGTCATAAGGACCTTTTAATTTCACAAAACAATCCTTCAATAAACATTTCATCCATGAAAAAAACAAGTAATACCTACCTACTGGCCATGAAACTACATTATAACTAGAAATGCATCAAACAGACTGACCCAGTCCGTACAACCTTTAAAGGAACTATATGGGATACTACATCATAATTCCCCCCAAGTATGCCAATTGTCATTTTCCTACACCATTAAAATCTTCCTTTCATGAAGCAATCTTCCACATTAAGATTAAAAGTAGCAGAGGGCCGTATTAAAAAACAATGCTCGAGTATGAATTACTCAAATAGGTACCTAAAGGTCGCGCCACATAATATGAATACGCAGGGAAAAATCAGAACGTGTACAATTAAGCGCATAAAGGATTTTCCTACTGTTTAGTACATGGTTAAGAAGTCAGTACAGAGATGACGGGTGACCCCACATACAGTGGGTTAAGGGCAGGAAGATGATGATGATGATTCAGTTGTAACGTTTATTTTTCAAAAAGAATACCTGATCACCATATCATCCATCCTGGAACTCTTGGATCAGGAGTGGCTGCAAGTTCTCTTATGATTACTTGTGGCTCTGCCCACGTTATTGATAGGTACGGGCGCGATATGTATGTTATGTATGTTTGTAATAAATGTATATCTACCTCAAACATTAGGCAAACATGTGAGCAAAAATATCGGGTTCACGTGGCTCTATCTATAGGTAGGTACCTAAATAGTGATTCACTGTTAATTTTTCATCGAATAATCTATGCTTGATAGATTCAAGTTAGAGCATTGTTCTGGGATACGCTAAACCACTTATTTCTAATAAATACCAGTACAACATTAGGGTTTGAGGCAAGTCTCGTGCTATCTAGAACTAAGATACATCTTTGCTTAGGTTAGGTAAATATCTTCCGTCCTAAAGGAGGTAGGTAGGACCAGAGCTTCATCAAACGGTTAACTTACTTCAGCTAAACTGGAAATACAATTTATGTAAGTAAGTAAACAAACCGTCACGTATTTTTCGTTATTACGATAAAATCACTTCAGTTTTAGGTAAATAAATCTCGCGACATAAGTTTTCACACCTTAATTTAATTATTAATGAAAAAGTAAGTTTTAGGTTAAGTATGGGCGGTTTGTCTACATAAATTGTATCTCCAGTTTGGCTGACGTATAGTTTTTCCATTTTTGCTAAGAAAACAGAACACCATCCAAAAATCGAGCAATACATACAGCCAGAGTTCCGTTAGTACAGGACAAAAGTGGCCTCCTGACCTGAACAATTCATGACTTCTTAATTCTTATACATCTCCGGAACACGTAACATAAACTTTCCATTTTTCTACAACGATTAAAGAGAGATACACGAGAAAACGTGTTTCAAACTGTTAGCCAACTTTGATTGTTGATTGTACCTAGATTAGGATGAAATGCCCGTTTTTTGATGACAGCTGTTGCTCCAATACCATTCAGCGCAGCTTCTAGGCCGAGGGTATTAGCTGATGATGACTTGGCATCATCACACGTTCTCTTTGCCCCATCGGCTGTCATGGAGCCCTATAAGGAGGGCTTCATGAAGGAAACTGTTAGTGGTATCGCTGTGGCCTCCCCCTCGGCAGAAGAAGATAGTTGAATGGTGAATTCGGTGAATTATCACTGAGCAGTTCTGAGGAGATTGTATTATTTGGAGGAGTCGTAGCTGTCGTTCAAAGGTGGAAGACTGTGGGTTAAGGTGCTGTCCAGTTTCCTCGCTTCGTGCTCCAGGGTATAAGAATCAAGGGCTGGATCCTGTTGACAAATTAAAGAGTTCATAATTTGCGTAGAAAGTTGTTTGCTTCACCAACGAAATTCGAAATAAGTACATATTTTTATTCTTTGAAATCTCTCAGATCTTTCAGAAATGTCTTAAATCTATATTTTTACCTTGTTCGTAACGCTTCGCTACTTTTTTAGGAAAATGACCCCTTCAGCAAATAAATGACAACCATAAGATATAAAAATTGAAATTATTATTTGGAACTTAATTTCCATAATTATTACAATTAACTTTGCTACTGGACTGGAAGTCAAGAAAAAGCATAGAATGCGTCCAGCTGCTTCTCTCCCCAAACATGTCGTAAAAGTCGACTAAGGGATAGTATCCTTTCCAACATGATGGACCACCTAATGTATATGGGCGATGGGCTGATCACCTGTCACTATGGTTCACCATATCCATCGTAGGATTAAATCAGAGTGGCTGCAAGTTTTCTTATGATTACTTGTGGCTTCGCCCACTCTATTAGGGATACGGGCGTGATAATATGTAATGTATATAATTATTTGGGTCAAAATTTCTGCTATCCTACTTCCTGCTATTGTTATAAATCTGAAATATTGTGAGGATGTTATGAAAAGAGATAATCATTTAATTTCTACGCAACAAACTTGAACTGATCATATTAGGTCGGAGCTATTTGGTATGGTGGGCGGAACTGAGGAATAACTATATTTGGTTATCAGCATGAGCAGAGTTTGTCAATAGGTAGGTATCATTATTTTATGGACATGTCAGTAGATAATCTCGTAAAATCCAAATTAAATATAGATAGACTAGCACCCCCCGCGGCTCCGCTCGCAGATAAGAAGTCCTCTCTGATAATAATGTTGACTTTTTTTGCCATAGCCTGCCGAAAGTCATGGAAATGGCTCCGATTGTTTTAGAAACTAAATTTTAAGGTTTTTTTTATTAAGTGTTTATGTATAACATCGCCTTGGAAAGAAGTCTGTAATGGTGTTATAACTAAATAGATAAATGCCTACTCTTATGTGTTTTTGCAAGTCATTGTCATGTATTCCAAGTTTCAGCCAAATCCGTTCAACCTTTACGGAGATGAATGGAAACAAACACACACACAATTTTTGCACTAATAAATAAATAATAAAATTAAATAAATATTTGTGGACATTTCACACAGCGACATCTATAGTACATTAGCTGTCGCTCGCGGCTTCGCAGGCGTGGTATCCGGACAAAAAGTAGCATATATGTTATTCCAGCACACATACTATGTATATTCCAAGTTTCATTCAAATCCGTTAGCCGTTACGGCGTGATTAAGGCACAAACATAAATCGTCACATCCACACATCCTCACCAACTTACACACATTTATAATATTAGTAGGATAATACTACAACACCCAGACTCGGAAGAAATATTTGCAGAACATACCAACACATCTCCCGTAGCGGGAATCGAACCCCCGCTTCTTGCGTCTCAATCGAGTAATAAATATAAGTGTGATTTTTAAAGCTATTGTTTGGATTATCGGACTACCTGCTATGAAAAAAACCCACAAAGTGGGTTTTTAATATGATTACAGGTTTGTTATTCAGCTTATACAGATAACCACGGGAAGGGAAAATACCAACGCACTGCGACATTGAACTGTACAGGGTAACCAGAGCTTAGTTTCGCAAACATGTTGGACCAACATGTTGGAAAACAATGATTTTGTAAGGCCAAACAGCTAACCACGCCCACTTTTTGCTAGAGTCTGTTTAACGTAAAAAATACCATGTACTAACATACTTGTTTTTTAAGGGATTTGTCGTCTGTTTGTTGACATTTTTGTCTAAAGATTGTCTGAAATAAAAAGCTAAAGTTTAATATTAGTAGAACGTTCTACCTACTATTGTTTAATTCAAGCATTTTCGTATACAGCCACATCATGTAGGAACCATATTGCACGAATGGAGCCTATGAAGCTCACTTTGAAATCTTTCACCGCATTGGTTCTAAATAATTAACACAGTAGCAGCAGTACGTAGGAAAGATTTGTTTCGTACGGTTGATAAACTACTACTTTGACGACCTCGGTGACTTGTCGGGCGAGTGCTCAGCTGAGACGCAATAGGTGCGATCTCGATTCCCGCTACGGGAGAAATGTTTGTATGTTCTGCAAATATTTTTTGTTGTAGTAATATGTACTATAAGTATGTGTTCACAAATAAAAACGTATATAAGTATTCTATCAGCCATCTGATTCCCATAGTACAAGCTTTGCTTAGTTTGGGGCTAGATGGCGCTGTGTCATATGTCCACAAATATTTATTTATCTCCTAAACTTATAAGCATTTTCGCATCCAGCTTACAGATGCATAAATGTTTTGTCTAGAGGACTAGATTATAACACTGCAAATGATTAGTTGATTACGTAGGTATTATATACGAGCATAATTACTATCCATAGATCCAGGTAAAACATGTTAAATCCTCATTATGACGTCAGTGCTTGAGGATAATAATTCTGATGCTTGTAGTAAATAATGGTAGTTCTAAAAAGCAAAGCTAAATAAAAATTCCATCCAGGTAAATCATGATTTAATCCTCATTCATGACGTCAGTGTGACGGGAAAATTTTGATTTATGTAGCGAGTCATTCTAGGGAGGAGTGCAAAGTTAGATATTTTTTTCTGATATGCAATTTCGGATCTGGATATGGAAGGAATATTATTATACCGGTTTCGGATACGGTTACGGATATGACGGTCACAAACGGTGAAAGGAAACATCGTGAGGAAACCCGCAGCTTAATCAGCTCCGCACGTATTGACCATGTCTTTCCTGTGGACAAGGCCGACTAAGCTGAGAGCAGGTGCTGGGCAAGCCTGCTTCATCTTAATTCGTCCCGGGCACTACAGCGTCCCGTTCGTGCAGGTAAAAGTTGCCTCCTGCCGCTGTATAAATCATCTAATTCTAATGTTAGGGAACAAAGATCTGCACTGACGTCCCGCGATGGGGTGTATTGTGCATTATCCCTTCTGCTAACCCTCCCCCAGCCAGCACAGCTCCTTGAAGTACCGGAGAAGGACCTTGGGATGTTGGCAGCAGTGTTCCAGTATCTTCGATGGTGTTGTTGAGGCCACTGTACTATAGATGGTAAAAGGCCCTTTAAATGATATACGTGTGAGGGTAGTACCTGTGAGACGGTGCGCAGGGAGTCCCCGAGGGCGGAGCGCAGGCGCTGCATGTCCCGGGCGGCGCGGCCGCTGCGCGACACGTACGCCTGCCGCCGCCGGATCTCCGCCGACAACTGCGCGCGCAGTTGGGCCGCCTGGAACAGAACATCGCCGGCCATCATTAACGAGACCAGTGTTGTGATTGCTTTCCGATCTTAAGTTCAAAACCAATTTCTTTAAAGAATTGACGGCCTCGGTGGCGAGGCAAGCGCAGGCGAACGAGGCGCGGGTTAGATTCCCGCTACGGAAGAAATGTTTGCATGTTCTGCAAATATTTCTTCCGGGTCTGGGTGTTGTGGTACCATGGAACTCGTAGTTTCTTATCCATCTTAGGACTTTAAATCAGAAGTGGCCGCAAGCATATGGCGCAAGAGACTGTTGAGTGCTAATGCTTAGTAGTGACCTGAGGGACTACAAATCCCACTTTGGGCAATTCATTTACAGCACTTAATTTTTCGATTTTATAGCAAATCCTAAGCGATATCTGTAATTTTCATATAAAATATCCAAATTGTACGCAATTCGATTCAGCAGCACATTCGTATTTGGCCGTAAAATGGTCGGAATTTTGTAAATCGTACGCAATTCAATTCAGCAGCCGATCAGAGAACCCTTTTTAACCCACCTGGTTCTCTAGCCGCATGATCTGGTGTCTGTAGCTGGCGTCCCTCGCCTCCAGCAGCCTCTCGGCTTGCAGCGCCGCCTGGCGGTACCGCTCGGCGTCGCCAGAACCCTCGCCAGTCGACAAGTCGGACAGGTAGCGGCTCCTGACCATAGATAACTCCGATTCCTGCAACAAACATCAGCAACATCTTACTTATATTATAATAATAATAACACCCAACAGTCACATACATAGTCCTGACCCCACACTAGGATTCCCTGTGTCGTGGGTATCGGAAATTACGAGTACCATAACACAACACCCAGACCCGGAAGAAATATTTACAGAATATGCAAACATTTCTTCCGCAGCGGGAATCGAACTCGCGCATGATGTTTTAAGACACAAAAAGAAGTGGGCAAATGATTACCTTATCAGCCAGTTCCTTCTCAAGCCGGCGTATCTTCATCTTAAGCTCGCGGTTCTCAATCTCGAGGAAGCTGAGGTCTGTGACGAACCCTTTGTCCTTACAGGGAAGGTCCTTGTACGTATCCTTGTAGCGGGACGAATCTTTCGAATCTGGACCTGGAATAGTCAATTGTTTTATGAGACTATCATTTCTCATCTAGTTTAGATACTTCTACTACTAGTTGTGTCGCTAGTTCTTTCGAACCTTCGCTTCTTTTCTTTTCCATTTCGAATCGGAATCGAACCCGTACCTCTTGTGTCTCTGCCGAGCAATCACCCAGACCGTCAAGTAGTTTTTAAATCTCGAGTGAATAGGTTGCTTCTGGGCGATCTTGTTACATCGTAGACCTCATTTGAGCTCATTCGGCTCAGATTGAGGTCAAGAGAGAGCCCATTTAATTTAATAAAAAAAGAAGATATTCTTCGTCCTATTGTTCTGTCATGGCTCTTTGCCACATGCGCCTCAAACTTCCCTATATCTTGCAAAGCTTCATTTCTGGCCATTAGGTCTAACCTTACTTCTAAGTGACTCTTACCTGAGTCTAGATCAGAATAGTAGACATTCTTCTCCGTCCTATCATGGCTCTTGGAGCGCAGTACAGAAGGCCGCATGCGTCTATCCGCCTCAAGCTTCCTCAAGGTGTCCTGCAAGGCTTCGTTCTTTGCTTTAAGCTCTGATCGTTCCCTTTGTAGCGAGTGTAACTCCCGCTCCAATTCGCTGTCACTGTTGCTCTCTTTACCGTCCCATGTGGTCATGCGGAGCTGGGATTCCAAGCCAGATCTGCGAAAGACATTACAGTGTTTGTTACAGGGAGATCCGAAAACAAAAAAGATCCAGGAAAACTGCCTTAGACATCATTTCGACACGTCCTACGTTAAACTAAGTATCTGCAAAAAGCAAATTTTACAGGAGAGCGGTTTTAAGATTTCAATTTCTTTATTTCGTTATTACCTACTCAGTCTTGCGCAGATCTATAGCTTTGAAAATTGGCAAAAGGCTTTTGTTTTGATAGCAGTTTATTTCAATGTGATTTTTTTTCTTCTAAACCCTCTCGTTTTTGGTGCGTTTTGAACCGTCAATGCAGATAAATACTTATACGTTTGAGAAGAAAAAGTGTGTTGTGATAGGAAAAAAAAATAAAAAAAAATTGGTATTGTAGATCTGGGTACGTAGCGCTCAAAAATGCAATAAAAACACTTTGGTGTATCAGGCACATACACTGGTCTACGTAGGACGTGTCGATTTAGCACTTTTTTTGAGAAAACCGTACTGGCATATAAAATTTTTGGGCAAGCCTGAAATGATCAGTAACATACATACATATTATCACGCCTGTATCCCTAATGGGATGAGCAGATCCACAAGTAAACATAAGAAAACTTGCAGCCACTTCTGATTAAGTCCTAAGATAGATTTGGTGAACCATGGTGACGGGTGATCAGCCCATCGCCCTTGTAGGTCCAACATGTTGGAAAGGATATTAAGTATATAAAATGGTCATGAAAATCGTTTATAATACCAAAAAATGTTTTGATGCTAGAGACTAACCCCCGAATACTCAAACGCATCTCACAGTTGAGCACGTCTCAAATGGCGATTTCTTGACAGATTTTCATCAGAAACTGTCAAAAAACCGTGAGTTGAGACGTGCTCAACTCTGAGTCGCGTTCGAGTATTCGGGGGTTAGTTTCTTGTAAGGTTAATTTTCAATATATCGGAAGAAAAAGTCGACACAGCAGAAAGTTGGTCAGTAATTAAATGGTTTTAAACAGTATGGGGAAATCGTACGGTCGTGATTTGAACATAATTTATATTTTACAATACAACTAACCGTTGCACCTCTACATTGTTCAGCTGGGTGGTAAGTCTGTGAACTTGATCCTCAAGCGAAGCGTTGATTCGTTTCAGCTCGCCGAGTGCCACCTTAGCGCTTTCCAGCTTCTCGGTTAAAACACGCCTTTCGTTCTCACAGCTCGCTGAAATAAACATAAATGTTTAGTGAAACCAGGCTTTACTATTGAAGAATGAATTTTAGTATGCGTGTTATTTATTTATTTGTGAAAATATTGCAGAATATAGCGGCCATCCCTAGTGCTGCTCCTCGCCCCCCGCTACCCCGTTACCTCTCCGGAGGTCCGTTCGTAATCTTCTTACTGAACCAATCGGCCGCGCGATCGTCACGGGATCGTTCGCGTACTATTATTTTCTATCGTAACCTCACCTTTTTGTATATTCATGTGTGTTTTGTTATATTATATTTACTTTTTAACATAAAGTTCGCATTTTTATTGCCACTCGGTATAAGAATATCTTTGCACTTACAGACACACTTCTGGAGCTGCCTCAGCTTATCGAGCGCGTTGTGTTCGTTGTTCTTTGCCTCGTTGAGTTGTCTCTGCACTTTCCCGAGCTCGGATCTGAGCTCGCTTTCAGCGCTGGCCGCCTTTTGCAGCGAGGCCGACAGCTGTTCCACGGTTCCCTTCAGGGAAGTGCAGCGGTCTTCGAGCTGGGCTATGGTTCGGGTGTAGCCTTCGCAGCGCTCTTGTAGTTTCTGTATTAAAAATACTTTTATATAACAATCATATCGTTTGGTATTCTTTAAAATGTCCCGATATGAATTTACAGAAAGTAATGTACGGTGTTCATTTGCTCAGTTTTAGGGTTTCAGCCCGTTAGCATGTTCCATAACCGGGCCCAAAAACCAAATTCAAAACATGTCATTTTACCGTACCCGAAACCCGAAAGGGTTGACAGGCACCCGCCAACGGGACCCTATTACTAAGCCTCCGCTGTCCGTCCCTCCGTCCGTTCGTCCGTCCGCCTGACAGAAGGTTATATGTATCTCATGAACCCTTCATTCAGTTAAAGGACTGTGAAGGCTCAAACATCAATGAAGGCTATTTAATGGATTTAGTCATTACCTTCAATGCCTGGTCCCTATCCCGCGCGCCGACAGCCGCCCTTTGCACGTCTCCCTCAAGCTGGGCGCGACGCACATCCAATCTCGCCGCCCGACCTTAAACCATCACATTATTTCGAATAAGCAATATGAAGATAAACCTAGATAGAGACGAAGAGGACCGAGGAGGCTGGCAAAATCAAAAAGAGACCTATATCATACCCAGTGGGTGATACCAGACTGAAATGATAATGAAGCAATAGATATGAAGTGACTATGGGGAGATCAAAATGTAAGCTTTGGATGGACTAAATCCAGTGAGTTAAGTCAGCGTGATGATGGGGAGGTCAAACAGGTCGAACTGGGAGTAAAGGTCGAATGGTGGCAACTGAGAAAGAATGTACATAGTGCTAATGGACACAAGACATTGTAAGAGTGTTGGATGGAGGCAGCATGAAATCGTTTAAACAGGAAGTATGTTGGAGAGACATATCCATCATGGGACTTCTATAAGCTACTATAAGATGATGATAATGATCTAAAGCAGAAATTACCTTCAGCAGCAGCCAAAGCTTCCCGCAGTTGTGCGACCTCTTGTACTCTTTCTGCCAATTGCACTCGAAGATTTTCGCCTTTGTTCTAAAACATATTTTACAAATCATGGACTGGTTTTGTAGAATTAATAAGACCTGCCGTTTTTAAAGCCCTCCATTTTGTTTTCAACTCTATACTATACATCAGCAAAAAGACATTTTACCAATTTTACTAACTATTTTAGTTATGGGAGACTAATTATGCACAACAGAGTTAAAAATAAGATTGCTGTGTCAATGTTTATCAAATTCTTGTAAGTACGAACCTCATTCTGTGCTTTTTCTTCGGTAACAGAGCTGAGCGCGGCCTCCAGGCTGGTGATCTTGTCTCTCAGGTTACTGACTTCAACTGTCTTCGTCTGCACTGATTCGTTCTGAAATAAATTTCAATGTCTACTTGATATGGAGAAAAAATAGAACTATGATTTAGTTTGGATTTTCGCCCACTATCGGACCGACGCCGGACTAGCACAAAAAAGCAAAGTAAATGGTCAAAGTTCTATCACGGTCTGGTTCGAACTGAAAAATTTATAAGGGCAGGACCGGATTCGAGCCCGACGACCCTGGGATCGGAAGGCGAGGTCACCACCACTAGACCACCACTGCTCTAGATTATACAAGCGATGAGTTTGCAACTTGCCTAAAACTTTTCGTTTTAGATAGATAGATATATAACACTTTATTGCTTACCACACAACATTAAACTTACAAAATAGACAAAAAAAAATATGGTAAAAACAAAGGGCGGCCTTATCGCTAAAAGCGATCTCTTCCAGGCAACCTACGATGGATTGGATGGAACAAAAACATAGAAGGGGCAAACCGGTGTGGTTACATTTATTACTTATATAAAAATAAAATAAGTCGTTTTGTAGGCTCCGTAGATTGGCTGTGACAGAATGTAATAAAATTGTTATAGTCATGTCTGACTCACAAACAGATACGAGTAAGACTCACCAGAGCATTCAGCTGCGCGTCCTTCTGCGCGAGCCCAGATTGCAGCTTGGCCTTCTCGTCTTGAAGGTTTCGCAGATTTGCTGTGACGGACTGTAGTTTGTTGTCGCCCTTGCCTTGCTGCTCGTTAGCTTCCTTCAACTGCTTTTTCAACATGTTCAACTGGGATTTGCAGTCATCCTAGAAACAGTTAAATTTTTAGTTAAAATATGTATTGTACTTTAGTGTCCGTAGGCTTGCATAGAGAAACAAGTTACCGGTAGGTATGTAATTAAGTTCTTGTTCTGTGCTCTCCGAAGCACTCAGGTCGTAATGCCACTTGCGGTCACCCATCCCAATTATGACCGCGCACAACGTTGCTTAACTTCAACGATCAATCAAGAACATCTAAGTAAGCTACGCCATGAGCGCTTCACGAGTTACCGGTTAGAGATATTATGGCCGGACAGAAAGAAAGTAACATAATAAAATGTAGCATTTTTTTGTAGATATAAATCTATAAATGTTATTATATACCATTTAAGTTGTTTTGTAAGTTGTGTGTGATTTTTCCAAGTGTACAGCAGTTTCTTATAATAGAATAAATAAATGAATCTGAATATGAATCTAGCATTATACTCGTATGTTATTCCACTTCAAGATCTATGTACATACAAAGTTTATTCCATTACGGCGTGATAGAAGCTTAAATATATTCACAAACATCAGTTAGATAATTTATAATTATCACCTTCTCACGTTCAATTTGACACACATCGTGCATCAAGTTCCTCATTCCCTTCTTTATGAGTTCCGGATCGACGTCTATTATCTCATTGCGGTCCTCCGAATGATCTCGGCCTGTAAATCAAAATACAAATATAGCATCTCAAATTTCTATGCACACTGTAAGCAGAATTAAAGGCCTCTGAGCCTGCAGTCAAGACGCTTTGCTCCTTACAAAGCCGTCAAAAATGTATGAGACTGACATAAGCACAATCATTGATTCAACTTTTTGTAGTAGCATTCAGCGAATTCGTTAAAGAAAAAACATAGAATGCGTCCAGCTTCTTCTCTCCCCGAGCATGTCGTAAATGTCGACTAAGGGATAGTATCCTCTAACATGATGAGATACAATAAGCAAGTATTCCCAAGGAGGGTTGACGTGAGCAGGCGGCCGGTCATAAAACACCTTAGCCAAAACTCTTACAGAATGATTCAAGGATCATGCTGTGCCGACCCCACATAGAGTGGGATAAGGGCAGGAAGATGATGGTGATTTAGCGAGTTTGTTAGATTTATGTGATTCATTTGGAATGAACTTGCTGGATGTGGGTGGGGAATTTGCGGGGCCGCTAACAGTTAGACTACCAGTGCTTTCGCAATGGGTATATCACCTCTATGAGGGCTGTATCTCCTTGCTGGGCTGGCCACGCGCCTTCTAGCAGCGGCGTGCACGCTTCCATCGGACTGCACGCCGCACACTCTGCGCAGCGCGTGTGCGATGGAAGATAACTTCGCTTCTGTCTCACGCTTCGCAGCATCGCACTGCGCGAGCGACGCTTCCAAAGCGCGGCAGCGGCCTTCGCAACCGCCAAGACGAGCCTATACGGAAAATACGATGAGAAACAGTTTAGAAATTAATGACATCCAACTTTATAATCTACAATCACATGCATAGTTATGGCTTCACTCAAAGATTTCCCGGACATTAGGAATCGCAAGTACCATGGTACTGAAAAAACATTTATAGAAACTGCAAGCATTTCTCCCTTCATGAGATTTGGTTAAGTTTAAAAGTTAAGGTTAATTTACCTTGAGTTCTTGTATTTGCTGCGTGGCATCAGCAAGGCACACTTCCAAGTTATGTTTCAATTCTTCTAAACGACGCTCCTTCGAACGGCAGTCTTCCAACCGCAGAACTAATTCCTACAATAATAGTTTGAATGTGTTAAAAAAGTTATAAGGGAAATCGTTGAGACGCGCAACAGAAAGGGAACGGTAATGCATCAAAATTTATATATTTTTTTCGATGCACCTCTACTGTATAAAATGAACTTTGTAATTTTTTTCGTTAAATGACTTGGCCGACACTTGTATTGGAGGTAGCCAGTGATAAAAGCCACAGGTTGCACACAGTTTCTGGCAGTAAGCACCTGATCTCTAGCAGTATGTACCTGAACGCTGGCATAAGTACCTGGATCTTAGTCCTTGGCACGACATGCGTCCTCCAGATCGGTGCAGTGTTGTCTGTTGGCTAAGAGGTCAGCTCGCGCAGCTCTTAGAAGTGCCTCCAGTTTGCCCTGACCTGCTGCTTAGCGCAGCCGGAGGGTAAGTACCTGTTCCTTGGTAAAGTACTTGGTCCATGGCAGTAAGTACCCGGTCCTTAGCGCGGAAGGCGTCCTCCAGGTCGGTGCAGTGTTGTCTGGTGGCTAAGACGTCAGCTTGCGCAGCTCCTAGAAGTGCCTCTAGTTTGCCCTGACCTGCTGCTTCCTACCACAGTTAGCGCAGCCGGAGGGTAAGTACCTGGTCCATGGCAGTAAGTACCTGGTCCCTAGCGCGGCAGGCGTCCTCCAGGTCGGCGCAGTGTTGCCTGCTGGCTGTAAGGTCAGCTCGAGCGGCTCCTAGCAAAGCCTCTAGTTCCGCGCCGTGACGCCGCGCGGCCGCCGCGTCGGCGGCTGCCCTTTCACGTTCCTCGCTTTCGTTTTGGAGCCTGAAGAAGGGCAATTATAAACAGTAAATAAAAGGCCTAACTTGTCAGTAATTTTTTCTTAAGGTAGTACAACTTCGCTTATAGCTACATCGAGCCTATATGTTAGTTGGCTATAGTATAATCAGCTTACCCCCGAATACTCAAACGCATCTCAAAGTTGAGCACGTCTCAAATAAAGTTTTTTTTTTGACAGATTTTCATCAGAAACTGTCAAAAAACCGCGTGTTGAGACGTGCTCAACTCTGGAGTCGCGTTTGAGTATTCGGGGGTTAAGCGTTCAACACATTCCCAAACCGATTCCCGTTGTAAATTTGCGAGCGCACGGTGTGTGTTGGCGATTCGCCCACCCTTGCGGTTTCAGTATATTTTAAGTGATAAAATGTCACAGGCGTTGAATCAAGGGGCGGCACTTGTGTGTGATTCAGCTTAGCTATAAGTAAGAGTAAGTAAGTTCGTATAAGCTAGCGGCCAGCTCTTGTGACGTAGTTTTTAGGCCGCCTAAAGGCCTCCGTCATAGCTTAACGACTTAAAAGCCGGGACCGACAATTTAACATGCCCTCCGAAGCATGGAAGCGCTCAGCTCGTAATGCCACTTGCGGTCACCCATCCAAATTGTGACCGTGCACAACGCTACTTAACTTCAACGATCAATCAAGAACGAGCTAGCTACGTCACGAGCGCTTCTTATTAAACTTACTTAGCTCAAGCTTTGCTTAATATTGAGCTAGATGGCGCTGTGCGAGATGTCTATTAATATTTATTAATTATTTATGTCAGTCCTTGTTACCTGCACTGCAACTCCTTGATATCATGGTTGGCCTGTTCCAAAGCAGCTCGTTCCCTCTTCAGCTGGTTCTCAGTCTGTTTGAGCTCGCGGGTCACGTGCTCGCCGCCGGTCTCTGTCTCCTTGAGAAGGGTTTGCACGCGGTTTAGTTCCAGCTCTAATGATGTGCGGTTTTCTTCCAATCCTGTGGAAAAAATTGTTCACAGTATAAAACTCATCAAGTTTTTGCTCCCAAAATGGAAAAAGGATAAACCAGATAATGCATAAATACTTTTTAGAGATTAATTTATGACATGACAGTTAATTTGTCATTTTATACAGTTTTTATTATTGACAATGTCATTCATATTAATTGGGTCGTCAGCAGCTCTCTTTTTCTTGCTGGGCTGTGGGTAAGGGCCTCTAGCTGGACCAATTTCATGATTTTTGATTTGTTGGATTTTTCTGGCCCCTAATAGCAGAATAACTACCTAATAAAACATTTGAAAATTTGCATTGTTCGTTCTAAGGCGGTACGAGATTCGCGTGGTCAGCCCTTTAAAAAGTTCCAATACAAACATTGACACCCCATTTCACCACTTTTTAAGGATTGTTTTAAAAAATCCTGAAACACGTGTCCATTTACATATTTTCTATTTACAGTGTCCGAACAGAGTTTCAAGCAAATCGCACCAAGCGTTAAAAAGTCCCATACAAACATTTCCACCCCCCTTTTCACCCCTTTAGGGGTTGAATTTCGAAAAATCCCGCCTTAGTGGGTGGTTCCAAATTTCAGCGGACGAGTGCTCGGCTGAGACGCAAGAGGTGCGGGTTTGATTCCCGCTACGGGAGCAATGTTTGTGCATATGTTCTGCAAATATTTCTTCCGGGTCTGGGTGTTCTAGTATGTTATAAAAGTATGTATTAAAAAATAAATATTTAAGTATTCTATCAGCCATCTGGTGGCCATAGTACAAGCTTTGCTTAGATTGGGGCTAGGTGGCGCTGTGTGAAATGTCCACAAACATTTATTTTTAGGTATAGATGTATACCTATAACAACTATGTAAACCTCGAATCGTGTACCTGCGATCTTATGGTATGCCTCGTCCCGCGCCCGCGCCGCGTCCCTCCGCTCCGCCTCGACTCGCTTGACGTGGTCGCGCAGCTCGCGACAGCTGCTGTTGTACTTGTCGCGTTCGGCCACGCAGTTCGTCAGCTGACGACGCACGTCCGTCAACTCCTTGCGGAGGCTGTCCGATTCGTTCTCCACTGGGAATAAAAATTTCAGCCAATCGTTGTCTCCGTTCACATTTTTGGAAAAGGAAAAAACAACATAATTACTTCAGCCGAACTGAAGATAAAGTTTATTCTTTATTCTTCTTTATTCTTTATTGTACAAAATATAAAACACAGAAAACACAGACATAAAGTAAGGACATGTACAAAGGCGAGCTTAACCCTACAAAGAGTTTTCTTCCAGCAAACCTTTAGCTGGAGAGAGGTGGAGTATAGATAGCGGGTACATGTACAAAACAAGACAAACATTTAAGTATGCAGATAAATAAATAGTGAATGAACTACAAACTAAACCTATTCCTTTTTACCAATCAAAATAGTTTATGTGAACAAACCGTCGAGTATTTTTCGTTGTTACGATGGAATCTCTTTAGTTTTAATAATTTAACGTACTTTCGTAAAGTGTTATACAATTTAATTTCAATATAGCATCTATAACATATATGTTATAGATAGGTCACATGATCCAGATCATCGCTTCCGACTTGAAATTAAATTGTATAACACTTTACGAAAGTACGTTAAATTATTAGCCTAAATTAGGATAAAAAGTAGCCTATAGGCTACTTTTTATCAGGGCACAACGCGAGCGAAGCCGCGGGCGGCAGCTAATATTAACTTTGTTCATGCTATCAGTATTTATTATAGCAGAATCTACTCACACTCTTTGAGCTTCCGTATAGTCTCCTGCAGTTGCGCGTATGCGTTGTCGTACTTGTCCTCCGCTAATGCGAGGTGAGCGCGCACCTCTGTACACTCCCGCATGCACGCCTCCTTCTCCAGATGCATCTCCTTGATCCTACTCTCGTATCGCGAGCAGTCGTCTTCAGCTGTTGCCCTAGAGAAGATGAACAAAAAAAATATCTCCCACATTTCCTGCTTCAACTTCGTCAGCAAACTAACTTCCAAAACTATTTTTGTCAATGAAAACCAACTTTAACCATCATACGGTAGGGAATATGTAAAACCTTGCTGTAATAGAATAGGCTTCACAAGCTTACTTCAACTCCTAAAGGCGGGTCTTAAAATCTGCCATATCGTCCTTCAGTGCACTGACATAGTTTGTCTTGCTTTGCCCTAGCTTGGAGGTCCAAGCAGGTCTAAGGAAGTCCTTACGACAACATTCCAACTACCTTACTACTAAGGAATAGGGTTCAAAATCGCTTACTTCAACTCCTCATGGCTGGTCTACAAAAGTGCCAATTCATCCTTCAATGCATTGACGTAGTTTCTGTCCATGCTCTGCCCTCGCTGGAGCTTTCTTGGGAGAACGTGCAAACTACTCTACGACAACAGAATAAGGTTCAAAATCGCTTACTTCAACTCCTCAAGGCGGGTCTTCAAAGCTGCCATTTCATCCTTCAATGCATTGACATAGTTTCTATCCTGCTCTGCCCTCGCCTGGGCCTCTCGGCGACAACGTTCCAACTTGTTTTGCTCACAGTCCAAATTGCGTTTCAAGTCTTCGAGGCGTTCGATCAACGCTTGCTGCTCTTGATGAGCTGAAAAAAAAGAAAGTGAAAGAGCTGTGTGTTAAATCAATCAGTTTAAAAAAAATGCGATAAACACACAACAGTTGCATTTTAATAAAACAGGTAGAGTTTGGAGATGACAGGTGACTATGGAATACTGTTTCTCCTTATAATTTTCCTAACCCACACAAAGACTTTCCCATTTCTTCTCTTTTTTCTCCCTCTCATTACCTCTCTCCCCTCCGCCTTTCACACCCTATCACTCTTTCCCCAGTATCATTGGATTATCCGGAATCACTCTAACCCATTAAAATAAGGCACATTTTCGAACACTGACCTATAATCAACGCCTGTTGCTTGTCGTTCTCAGCCCGCAACATAGCTTCATCGTGTTGCAATATAAGTTGGTCACGCGCGGCGAGTAGTTTTTTCTCTCTTTCCCTCGCGCCAGCTTCGCCAGATTCCTTCTCGCTCGTCAGCTGGGCGACGGTTTGGCTCAGCTTATGTTCCAGAGCTTGGCGTAGTTGCTCCTAAAACGAAATATATTTTTGGGAAAAATTTATAACTGTATAGGGCTCTGCTATATCACTCAGTAACACAAAGTTTTTAAACTCTGGTTAGCTAGTGGAAGTGACCCCTCTTTGCGATCCTAAATGGGTTTAAATTCAGTCGTACACCATGCTCCTTGCACTTTTAAACGGTGTAGAAAAACATCGTGAGGAAACCAGCATAATGTAGAAATTTAAGTTCATAAAAGGAGCCTCTTTAAGAGGCAAATTAATCATTTCACTACACTAATTCGAAGGAACAAATAACATTAAATAGTAGTTGCAGGTGGCAAATTTTTTAATAAAAATATTTTCAAATATTAAACCCAACCTTTTCTTCCTTCAACTTGGTGATATTCTCGTTAGTAGTGCGGTTTAAGTTGGTGATAATCTGTTGGTATTCAGCCTCCTTCTTCCCGGACTGTTGCGCCATAGAGTTGCGAGTCTCGCGCATTTTTTTCTCGCTGTTTTCAAGGTCCTTCGTCAGGCGAGTTATTTGACCTGCGAATGTAGATAACCGTATTAGAAATCATTGTCCCAAGAGCGTATTTAATGGTATTCATCTGTGACCACCACCCAGTTCCAAAAAGGACCGTCACCAACACAAAACGCAGATTAAAAAAATTACAAGCAAACCTTTACTTCGCTTTGTTTTTTTGTGCCGGGACGATGACTGGTTAGTGAGTTGAGACCTTAAAACGTCAAGTGACGTATTTGTGAGTATCTGAAATGACTTTGAAAATATACCCAAATTTTCTAGAATGACCATTTCTGATTGTGTATTATTGCTTAAACGTTCTTGATTCATCATCATCTTCCTGCTCTTATCCCACTCTATGTGGGGTCGGCACAGCATGAACATTGGATCATGCTGTAAGAGTTTTGGCTAAGGTGTTTTGTGACCGGCCGCCTGCCTGACGTCAACCCTTAAACGTTCTTGATTAATCGTTGATATTAAGCAACGTTGTGCACGGTCACAGTTTGGATCAAGTGGCATTACGAGCTGAGCGCTTCCGTGCTTCGGAGGGCACGTTAAGTTTTCGGTCTCGGCTTTTAAGTCGTTAAGCCATGACTGAGGCCTTTAAGCGGCCTAAAAACTCCGTCACAAGAGTTGGCCACTAGCTCATATGCACTTACTTACTTATTATCTCACAACTCGTGTTAAACTCGGGCGATTGCTCGGCAGAGACGCAAGAGGCGCGGGTTCGACTACCGTTGCGGAAAAAACGTTTGCATGATCTGTAAATATTTCTTCCGGGTGTTGTGGTGTTGTGGTACCATGGTACTCCTAGTTTCTGATACCCACGACACAGGGAATCCTAGTGTGGAGTCAGAACTATATATGTGACTGTTGGGTGTTATTTATTTATTTATTTTTATAAACTCACTCAAAAGCTCAAAAGTCACCTTTATGCGCCTCCTGTTGCACCAGACATTCCTGTAGCTCTTGTTCCAGTTTGCTGCGTTTGTTCTCAGAATCTTCCAACATGTTGGCAGTGTCGAATAGCACGGCTTCCAAAGCGTCCTTCTCTGAACGCACACCCGCCAACTGCTCTTGTAGATGTTGCCTGTCCTTGTCTAGGGAATCTATTAGGATCTGTGAAACAAAAATTTACATTTAAATACCACCTATAATTTTTATACACTGTTTTTTTTCGACGGTAAGGGGAAATCCGTACCCAGAAGAGGTACAGGAAATGTGTCTTAGGAACCGTTTGCCAAGGAGACCATATTACCACTACCATATTACTATTACCATATTACACTTAACTTGGAGACCTCAGATGGAAGCTGTGAGCCGCAAGCTTTTTGCGTGTGCAGGCTCTCTCAGAAGACTGCGCAACTTCCTACCTACTGCTACTAAGATTGCGCTTGCTCAATCTCTCCTTCTCCCAGTTCTTGACTATGCGGACGCCAGTTACCTTTACCTTACAGAGGAGCAGCTCAACAAACTAGAACGTCTCCAAAATGTTTGTATACGGTTTATCTTTGGGTTGCGTAAATTTGATCATATTTCTGAATTTCGCCTTAAGCTCAAATGGCTTCCTATTCGTCTTCGCCGGAATACTCACATCCTTTCCCTTCTGTACAACATCCTCCACAATCCCTTGACCCCCTCCTACCTGAAAGACCAATTTAAATTCCTCCACAATGACAACCCCTGCACATTGCGATCCTCTCAAAATCTCCTTTTAAGAACTCCCGCCCATAGAACCAGCTTTTACGACTCTTCCTTCGCAATACATGCCGTACGCTTGTGGAATGCGTTGCCTGTCGAGATTAGGAAATCCTCTTCTCCAGCGATTTTTAAAGCTCGGGTAAAAACCCTATATTTATCGCAGATGCCTGAGTAGACTATGTATATATTTATTAAATATTAAATAGTAGGTATATGTGTATTATATGTATATTTATCAATATATATAATATATATTTGTTTAATGTTATTCTATTCGAATCATGAGCTCGAATTCGTACACCCCCGGCCACCCTTACGTTCTGTTCTCTTTTTCCTTGCATGGTTGTCTGGAAGAGATCGCTCTTAAGCGATAAGACCGCCTATTGTACTCTTTTTAACGTAATTAGTTTTTATATATATATTTTTTTGCTAGTGTAAGGTGTACAATAAAGTATTTTCATTCATTCATTCATTCATTCATACCAAGCCAGCTGTCCGTCTGTCAGCGGGCTGTATCTCATGAATCGTAATAAGTAGAGAGTTGAAATTTTCAGTGTGTATTACTATTGCCGCTATAACAACAAAATAATAAAAAGGGGGTCAGGTTTTCAGCTTGTCTAAAAATGTTTCTTGCCTGCTTCTCCTCTCCATCCTTGACATGGTCTTCCAGAGTTCTGTTGAGTCGCCCGATGGTCTCGGTGGCCTGCTCGAGGCGCTGAGTGAGGCGGATGATCTCCTCGTTGAGCGTGTCCTTCTTACGGACCATCGCCGTCAGCTGGGAGCTCAGCTCGCCGCGCTCCCTGTCAAGTCCTTGTAGTTTAACACAGGCGCGGTCCGAAGGGGGGGGGGGGTCACAGGGGACAAGACCCCCCAAAATACCCCCGTCAAATTGAAAAACTTTCTAAAAATTTACAAAATAATAAAAAAGCTATTTTCTGCCCCTAGCCTCCTTCCATTTGTTTTATAATGTGTGCAATAAAATTGTGTATTATTATATTATTACTACTTATTCTATTACTACTTATTAGTGACCCCACCAAAATTTCAGACTGCGACCGCGCCTGGTTTAGTATGAAATCGATAGCGAAAATGTCCAACATTTAAGATTTAAAATCCACTAACCTGACGACCTGTCGCAACTCCAGTTCGACCTTCTCCCTGTCCGCCTCCAAGAACTTGATTTTCTCGCACAGAGACGTCTTGTCCGCTTCGAGTTCCATCCGCGTCTGCTCCGCCGCTAGCAACTCCTTGCGGAGAGAGTTGATGTCGCCTGATAAGTCTGATGACTGGCTAGAGAGATTCGACTTCTCTTCTTCCAACTGAAATTATTAATAAATGTAGGTACCATTATAGTCACACTAGCATAAACATATTAACTAGATTCAAGCGCGTTTTTGCAAACGTTTAATCTCGATAAAAAGTAGTATATACTATTCCAAGTAACGATCTATGTATAAATAAATATTTATGGACATTTCACACAGCGCCATCTAGCCCCAAAGCTTATTCTATAGGAAGCAGATGGCTGATAGAATACTTATTCATATACTTTTAGTTTGTAAATACATACTTATAATACAAAATTACAATACCCAGACCCGGAAGAAATATTTGCAGAACATGCAAACATTTCTCCCTCTGCGGGAATCGAACCCACCCCTCTTGCGTCTCAGACAAGAAACATACGTACATATACGATGGTACGGAACCCTTCATGTGCGAATTTGACTCGCACTTGACCGAATTTATTTGTTTCACGACGGAAGCGACTACTCTCGTCTATGAAATAGTTGATCGCTCCCTAGGTAAACTACATTTCTATGCATTTTGCAATAATTTCGAATAATCAACAGCCTATGTATAGTAGATGTATTAAATAGATTATGTATTTAATATAAGCGCAACGAAACTCACAGATATGGTCATACATTTTTTATGTAAGACAGGTAATTAAGTAGCTTTTTTCATTGTCGCTTTGGTGTTCAGGTACTGTAATGGCATTGTAAAAATTTATTTAAATAAATAAATTTATTTATTTATCTAGCTACTCATATCGACCCCGTCCCTATCACGCCTCGCCGTGTCCACACCACGTTTGATTTTTGCAAAGTGATTAGAATATTATTTAAATAACTTACGCTTCTGACATCCTCCTGCAACTTCTTCTTGTCCGCCTCCAGGTTCCTCAGGTTAGACTGGAGTTTTTCCACCAAGTCTTGAAGATCGCCTCTTTCTAACAACGTCCTCTCAAGCTCGATTTCCAGATCACCTGAAACATACTAATATTATAAAGAGGAAAGATTTTTTGTTTGTTTCTAACGAATAGGCTCCGAAACTACTGGACCGATTTCAAAAATTCTTTCACCAATAGAAAGCTACATTTGCAAGCTGTTAGCAAATAGCTCATTAGCTATGATCTTAAAACTCACTTCTAATCTTCTCCATCTGCGACAGTATATTTTCGGACTCTAGTTTCTGTTGCTCGAGCATATCCCGCGCTAATGCCGTTTTGTTCAACTCCTCCCGAGTCGCCACCAGCTCAGCGCGCAGGCGAGACGAGCGCTCCTCTTCGGCCCTGGGAAAAGATACTTTATTCTTAAAAACATAAGAACTACTTTGGCGTGCACTTAGGACAGTTGTAATTCTATATTTTCAGTTTTTAGAGTTCCGTACCCGAAGGGTGCCAACGGAACCCTATAACTATGCCTTCGCTGTCCGTCCGTCTGTATCTCATGAATCATAATAAGTAGTGTAGAAATTTTAACAAATTGTATTTCTATTGCCGCTATAACAAATATTAAAATAAAATTATTAATCAAACAGCAAACCCATACAAGAATTTTTTTTTAACGTAGTACTTAGAATAAAAGTCATATTAAAAAGCACATGTACGATGGTACGGAACCCTTCGTGTGCGAATACGACTCACACTTGACCAATAAATAAATAAATATCTGATTATACAGACAGAAAAGCTTAGGACTATCATATTGCAATCTGCTTGAAAACCTTAATAAAGTTTTAAAGTTTTGAATAAATAAATTACTTGTTAAAAATAATGTACCTCAATACAGATTCTCTATTTGCCGAATCGCGGTGCAATTGGTCAACTTCTCCATTCAAGTTTCTTTTGTCGTTTTCAAGCGACTCTATCGCCTTCTCCAGTCGCGAGTTAATCTTCTGAAGCTTCTCGTAGTCTGATGTTAGAGACTCCACCTTTAGAAGTAAAGAAAACGTAAAGTATGTTGGTTACTACAACTGAACTTAAAATGGTAATAAAACATTACTAAAGTTGGTTCCATATACTCTTTAAATTGATTTCAAGAGCAATTTACTCTACTACTCGTGTCACTAGTTTTTACAAACCAGTGTGGTGAAAAGTTACTCTAATTTGATATCAAGAGCAAGTACAATGTAAATTAAAACTAAAAAAGAGTGCATGAATTTAAGTCAGACTAAAATTCACATAACAATGTTTATCTAACAAAGCTTCATTTAAAAGAGCCAATCCCACTGGCTGCGCCAGAAACGGCGCAGCCTTTCTTTTTACCCAGGAAAAATGAAGCCTCAAAAGTTACCATAGCATTGATCTCGACTCTGTTTCTCTCCAGGTTGTTCTTATCCATCCGCAGCAGCTCCACTGTCTTCTGCATGGATTCCTTCTCTTGGAGTAGTTGGTTGATATCCGCGTTGGCTTGGTCAAGTTTACCTGTCAGAATATATTCATTTTAGTTGAAACTAGCATATACATTACACGTAAAAAATGAGGGTAATGTATGTATGAATGTTTGTGAGGTTTTTGGCGGTCGCTGAAGCGGACGATGGATTTAGAAAAATGAGTTTCGGTCGGTTTGTCCAGCTAGATCATAAAGTGAAGTGATCATAAAGTGGTTTCAAGAAGACATTTTAACTTTTCGATTAAATAAAATCTAATTTAAAACTGGTCGATCTACCCAATTTTCTACTCGGACAGGTGTTTTGAATAAACAACTTTAACTTACATGTTAGATCTTGAACTTTGCTTTCCAACGAAGCGACATTGCATTCTGCAACTTCACAGTTCTTCCTGTTGGTCATGAGTTGCTCCCGTGTGTTTTGTAGTTTCACCTACAACACAAACACAAATTATATTCCCATTCCAATTTTCCCATCAATTTTTACTCACAAACATTCGTCTACCATTGAACCTTACATGATTGATTCTTAGGGTTCCTTACCCGAAGAGTGCCAACGGGACCCTATTACTAAGCCTTCGCTGTTCATCTGTCTATCAGAGGGCTGTATCTCATAAACCATAATAGATAGAGTTAAAATTTTAACAGAGTATGTATTTCTATTGCCGCTATAACAACAAATAATAAAAATAAAATAAAAGGGGGCCCCATACAAGAAAAAATATATTAAATTTCGTAATCGATCATTGTAGTTAATAAGCAACACTAGGCGCGATCAGTAATTAGATGGGTCGAGTAACTTTTTTCACATTCTTGTTTTTGTATTATTTTAGTTACAACTAAAACATACTTGTAATTCGTGTATCTGTATTTGATACTTGTGTAATGCCGCCTGCACGGCCGAGATGGTGCTCTCAGCGAAGGCGGTCGCGTTGGCGGACTGAGACACGCCGCGCTTCGGAGAACGAGACAAACTGACGAGGAAATAGAATAGATTAATAATAATAAAAAACAATAATTTGATCGATCGAGCGAAGATCTCAGTGGCTGATTTGGCATTGAATGTTTGTGGATATGTCTGTTAGAGCACAATTTTCGAACCGTTAATCCAATTTGTATGAAACCTGGTAGGCCAATAAGTTGTACCTATGAATATTCACTGGGAAGCATAATTGAGCTTAATTGGTGAAGGGGGTGTAAAGATATTGAGTTCCTGAGGCAGTAAAAAATAGAGAGTTTTACAAATGTGTCGAGTGGGATGTCATTATGAAATAGCCAACTTGTATATTCCAAAATGTTTTTTTTTTTTAACAAAAAAGTAATTTAGAAACATTGTTTTTATGATTACTTGTGGCTCTGCCCAGATCGTTAGGGATACGCGCGTGATAATATGTATGTATGTATAATCCGAGATGGAGAAAATTCTATCTTAATACCTGTCGGCAAGATGCACATGATGCGGGTGCGGTATGGTGGTGGCTTCGGAGTCGTGTATCAGAGCGCGCGCCACTTCTTCCAGCGCGCCTCGCATCACATTTGCCTCCTGGCACGCCGTCTCGGCGCCTTCGCATCTTTCCTCCTGAAAATTAATCATTGGACCTTGTTGTTATACCGAGTGGCAATAAAAATACGGACTTTACGGTAACAAGTAAATATAACAAAACAAACACAAATAAACAAAAATACAAAAAGGTCAAGTTACGATAAAAAATAAAACTACGCGAGTTCCGTGACTGATTTTGCTGCGAGTTTCTCTGTTTTCGTACTGGAGAGATGAAAATGAACATACCAATCCCTGAAGTTCAGCCAACAGGCGCTGTATACGCGCGTCTCTCTCCCGCAACTCAGCAAGCGCCGTATCACGCTGTGACGTCATCTCACGCATCTCCACTCGCATGTTCTCCACGTTGGGATTAGGAGCTCCCATCGATGCCATGTTGGGAGCGCCCATGCCTCCCATCCCGCCCATCCCTCCCATCTGGCTCATGCCACCGCCCATCTGGCCCATGCCACCGCCCATCTGGCCCATGCCACCACCCATCTGGCCCATGCCGCCGCCCATCTGGCCCATAGCGCCGCCCATCTGGCCCATAGCGCCGCCCATCTGTCCCATGCCACCCTGAGGATCTGACTAAAATAAACAAAATATCTCATGTATTATAAATAAAGTATATTAATATTTGTGAACATTTCCCACAGTGCCATCTAGCCCCAAACTAAGCAAAGCTTGTATTATGGGAACCAAATGGCTGATGTAATACATAATTTTTTGTAAATTATATCATATTACAACACCCAGACCGGGAAGAAATATTCGCAAACATTTCTTCCATAGAGGGAATCGATCCCGCGCCTCTTGCGTCTCAGCCGAGCAATCACTCGCAACGCCACCGCCACTTTATGTGGGGTAGGTACGACATTGTATTCTTCTTCTATTTTCCTATGTCATCACAACACTCACTCCTTTCTACATATAAAACTAAAATGTATTGTATTTTTATAATAATGAAGCAATTTCCGAGCAAGTGAGAGAAAAACATTATTTACCTTAGAAACGCTTTGAGCATAGGCACTGATAGAATAGCCGCTGAGAACCCCAACCATTTCCCTCACAGATGCGTCCAGGTCGTTCTTGACGCGGTACAAGTCCCTCTCGGTTGTTGATTGGAGTTCGGCGAAGTAACGCTTTACGGAGACCACATCTCGCCAGAGGCTGAGCAGGCGGTTGTGCTCAGATGAGTAGTAGTCATTGAATGCCTGAAAGTTTACAAATAGGCATTTTACATTCCGTTTTTATTATATAGAACATCTGTTTAAAACTATAAATGCAGTAGAATTATATTAATTGACGTTCTCGGTTCTCGTTACAACTGGGATGGTGATCGCAAGTGTGTAATTTGTTATTTTTTTTCGAAATCAATTTTGGCATAGCCATTTTTTTGGCCAAGCGCGAGTTCACCATAAAAATGAGCGATGTTGACAAAATATTCGACTAGAGATTTTGATTTAGAGATTGACTCAGTTACTTCTATGGAGCATATTGTTGCATCAAAAAAAATCGTTGTAAACAGCAGAAGTTGGTACAAAGTGTGTAAGTACAAGAAACCTCAGGGCGCGGATACAAATCTTGCGGGTTGTAGAGATCGCTTGTGAGATCTCAGATCGAGGCAAACTACTAGTTTTTCACACTTTCAATCCTTTCACAACACTGGTTCAAAAGAACTAGTGATACAACTAGAAGAAGTAGTAGTAAATACCTCTTCTTCATTCTTCCACTCATCCTCCTTGATGGCCATCTCGTCCCGCAGCGCCTCCCAGTCATTAGTCAGCTTCTGCAAGTCGTTGGTGAGGGCCTCGTTCAGATGGTGGGACTCCTCAAGCTGGTCTCGCAACAAGTTATTCTGGGCTGCCAGCTTTTCACACCTGTGCATCAACAAGAAATAATTACAATGGTCCTAGTCCTGTGACTAAAAAATATGTGACGGTTTGTTTACATAAATTGTGTTATCCAATTTGACTGAAGTAATAGGTACCTGATTATTACAAATACGTACTGTATTAACAATCCACCTAATAACGAAAATGCCCGAGTTCTAGGAGTTGTACTAATATTTGTAACTTTGTAAGTTGGTCAAACTTTTATAAACATCATTATCTGCAAGCTAACAATACTCTACTGCTGGGTATGGATCCCCTTTTGTGTGACATTCTCTATATCCTTTGTCATCCAAATCTGGTTTAGAAAGTTTTCATCATCATCAATCACAGCCTGGTTTAGCCCACAGCTGGGCATAGGCCCTTTACTTGTGTCATCCAACACGGACCTGTGCTAGCCTAATCCATTTACAGCCTACGATCTTGTACGATCCTATATCGTCTGCCCATCTCGCTTCTAAACTCGCGAGTTAAATAATATAATAATTCCACCTACTTCCTCTTCTCCTCCTCAAGCCGACGCAAAGCGGTTTCAAGATCGCTGATCCGCTCGTCCATACGCGACTCGCTGCTAGACGACGGCAGAGCGGCAGGCGCCGGGAGCGCGATGCTGGACTTGGGCCGGTAGTCGCTGCGCGGCGTCTCCAGCATCTGGTGCTCCAGCTCCGAGCATCGCTGCTTGTATTGAAGCACCTACAAAACGATTCATATTTTATATTGAACACGACGTTTTCCCGAGTTTGTTGATGCATGCAGTGAACAATGTTTTTGTGATGCATTTTAAATAGGTTTACTGATATAGTTAATATATAACGAATAATGAATTGAACCGCATGCATAAGTATAATGTCACACACATTTCTGTTTATTTAATTTACGAAGTAAAATTATAAACCCCAAGGTAGAAAAACAAAGCCCGAGACGGAACAAACAAACAACACAACAAAAACAGCTGCTATACATTGACATTCACAATACTGAAGTTGTCAGAAGTGATAATATTGACACTGACATTCTATGCGAACTCATTTAAATTCAGAGCAGAGAGATGAAAAGAACGGAAAGAATCAAAAAGAATCCATGGTGAATCATTTCCGGTAGAAAGTCAAAAATAGCACTGGTATCTCTTCTGGCCAGGCATTAGAAAAAACTCCTTGAAAATGGTTTCATTCAAAGTTCAAAGAGGCTGTTAATATTGGCTGTTGGCTGGTTTTAACTGGTATATAAGTGACTGTTAGATACCTTGGATTGGAGCCTAGACACCAGCGCGGCCTGACCCTGCTGCGCGCGACGATAGGCGTCCAGGCGACGGCGATGGTCGGCCGCCTCTCCTGCAAGCCTCGCACGCAACTCTTCATTCTGCCGGCGAAGATCGCTACCTGCGCTACCTCCCGGAGAATCCATGTCTGGTGGAGTGTCCAGAGATTTCTAATTGAAGAAAAAATACTGATAGGTATATTCTGAATCTTTTTAAGGAGTCTCCTTGATGATTAAATGTAATTATGCAACTAAGAAGTCCTTCAAACTAACCTCCTTCTTCAGACGCTGTGGAAGCGTGCTTGGTGGCCGCCTGCCGACCGGAGCGCGAGCACTCCGCGGCGTAGTCAAACTATCTCGCGTTGGCAACTGCAGAAAAACAATATTATGAACAAATCGCTAAGTGGCTAAGTTCGGAAAATTGGTAGATTTATAGAGTATGTATGTTTTACAGTAGCGGTATGCGGCATTTGACTTAAGTTTTACGAAAGCACCAAACCGGTGCTTGTCGCGTGCGGCATGCGGCATGATGTAGGGTACCCTACTACCTACATATAAAAAATTGTATTGTAATAGAAACGTAGTAAACGAAACTACATAAGACCTGAAAAGTAACCCTTTTTTTCTTTTTCCTATTTTTCATTTCAAAGTACAAAAGACGCGCTGATCTAGTGTCGTAATCGTAATTCATTTTCGTAAAAAGTTGAATCGCAATCTAAACACGATGTTTTTCACACAAATAACACAGAAATAAAAGGAGGTCGCGAAAAAAGGTAAAAAGAAACGAAAAAGGCTTCGTTCTTTGGTGAAAATGCGGTTTAGACTGCAGAATCGGGTTAGCGAGCTTGAGGCGGCAAGGAAAGCTATCGGGCCGCGAGATCTAGGTAGGTAATTATCGCTTGCAAACCCCTGAGGTGAATAAACCGGTCCCTTTCAAACACTCAATGAATCCGTTCCACAGTAGCAACCCTAATAGAGGGTAGTTTTACCTTATAAATTATGTATAGGTAGTTAGATAGGTAGGTAGGTAAGTATGGTAATTATTTATTAGTCAGTAAAAATTACTTCTCAACTGGATTGGAAATACCTAGAGAAAAAACATGTCGTAAAAGTCGACTAAGGAATAGTATCCTCTCTAACATGATGGACTATCTATATGGGCGATGTGCTGATCACCTGTCACCACGGTTCATCATATCCATCTTGGGACTTGGATCTCAGGAGTGGCTGCTAGTTTTCTTAGTAGTAGGGTAATCTTATGGAAACTTGCCCACCCATAGTTATACGGGCGTGATAATATGTATGTATGGTACCTATAAGTGCCTATACAATTAGTAAATTTAAACTTATCTACCACCTATGTAGGTAGGTACTATAATATATATATTTTTAATTTATTTATGGGCTTTGTTGCTTTGCGACCACATACTACCTATAATATTAAAGTCACGACTACACGTTGTCACATAGGTAGGTAGGTACCTAGTTGTTTAATAACTTTAGCTTCACTTCGCGCAACGACATTGCACATAGATCTTAACTATCAATTCTAGATAGACCTGCAGCCATGACTTGGTTGGTTAGGACTCCTACTTCTCTTCTAGGTCAACAAACAAAATTTATTAGGTAAATTATATTAGATTTTTAATTTTTGTTATATTGTTCTTAAATGATTGCCAACTATTTATGCATTTGTTGTTCGTGTCTCTGTATTTTGTTTGTTGTTGTAAACCCGAACGAGTCAAAATTACTCGAAATAGCTCGAGTGTTTTCATTTTTAAAAAAATCTTACCTATTTCACGAGCGCCGTATAGTTTTCATGATCATGTTCACTTCTACTAAAAATCTACAAAACTTTTCAATTAAAATTCTTGATTGATAATACATCCGCGTATCCTAGCAACGCAATCAGGACGTTGATCTAAACATCGTACAAGTCCTTTTTAAGTTCACCTACAATTAAATCGATACTTTCCTGTAGCTGTACTACTGCAGGTAGCAATTTTTGTACGATTCAAATGGAACAATATGTTATCCAGAATTTGATGTTCTTAGCACTCTAGGTTATTTGGAATATATTGCAAGCTACATTGAATTTACGCATGCCGGACAGATAAAACACTAAAACGCCTTGCAATAAATAAAAAGCAGACCGCACGAACTAATGTCCTAGACTTTAAATTATGTAGGCTCTACATTTTATAACACTTTGGTAGGTATAGGTACTAGTTTTTTATATTTCCAATCAAACTACCTAAGTATAGCTACCAGCCTACACAAGTGCCCCACAGGGCTATCGCGTAAAAACTGTAGAAAATAATATAATACAAAATTGGGGTGCAGAGTGGTAACCTAAAACGTCACGCTCCGATGCCCACCCCCTATTTGTACTTAGATATCGTTATCTATCGACACTTTTTATTCATAATCAATACTTATTTAGCATATAGCTACGTTTTAATAAAAATAAATTTATACACGAAGGCGGTTAAGTCGGTGGCTAGGCATCAATCATAGAATATCTGAGTGTTCTTGTTCAAGTTTTCCATTTTTAAGTTTTACTAACGTCAATATTTTATTTTATGGTACGTAGGTAGGTAGCTTGGAATATATATTTGTAGGTAGGTAAGTGCGTACCTACGTTGATCACAAGATATAAATTAATGCTAAGCCTTAGGCCTCAGGTAATAACAAGGGTAATAATCACCTATAGATTTAGTATAGTTCAAAGTACGCGAGGAAATAGAGATTATAATGATTATATGTGATTATAGCAAGGCATATAACGATATATTTTCTATAGTAATCTTCGAGTGACCACAGACGCAGCTATATTATATTTTAGATCACACCATACAAGAGCACAGTACCTACATATTATACAGGGTGTCCCACAATTGTGCCACACGGAAGGAAAGTACCTTAAATACCGTAAATAGAAAATTTTACTGCTCTAGACTTATTTTTTTCTGTTCAAAAAATTATGTTCACTTTACCAGTACTTTCAAACGGTGAAGGAAAACTTCGTGAAGAAACCAACGTTCGAAAACATGTGTCAAATGCACGAAAGGAGCCTTTGAGGGGCACTTTAAATCCTTTCACCATACTGGCGCGAAAGAACTAGTGACACAACTAGTAGTAGTAGGTAATAGGACATACTTCTTATTATTTATCTAACTAGAACACACTTTAGCATACTTCATGTGCACAAACCTCAAACTTTAGTTCGCTACGTGACAAGTCTTGGCTGTGCGGGTCAACGACCGTTATCACTGCCCACTTGATAAGAGGATTTGATAATAATTATTTTTACAATAAAACTCTATTGCAAATCGTGAAAGTTCTAGCAAATATCTAATGTGCAAAACGTGTTAAATGTAATAAGGATTATTTTCCTTCTAGACAAAACTTGACCACCCCTGAGATTCATAGACAACAAACGATTATACGATTGATTTCCGGTTTATAGTCAGCCTATGGGAATGGGATCCTGTGGGATACATCCTAAAGCTGTCTAGGAGGACCTAAGAAGCGAAAACTATTTTTTTTATAAAATTCTCATGAATCCAACCAAATGTCATTAACTTTTACATTAGCAGTCAAAATACAAATATTTCAAATTATCTCATCTCATACCTAAGTAGAAATGTTTGAATTTGATAAACTATATTTCTCTAGAAAAATGTCCTTATCGGAATTACATAGGTAGGTAAGTACTTGGTTCGAGCTGTGAGTCTGTTTCCATGCGAATATGCAGTGATAGCGATAGGCAAAGAATAATAAACTATTGTCGTTATTACCTAGTAATCTTACTGTTTTTAATAAGGATTGATAATAAATTGTTTTTGTAGAGCGGTTTATAAATATGCAGGTTTGAGTGTTCCCCATCATTTGGATGGCATCAAAATTTAAATAAATAAATTCTCGAGCGATTCTGCTCCATGTTTTCCGTGCTAATTGTACGATGTCGTCGCATCATTTAAAAGGCCTTCCTTTTCTTCGTTTTTTGAAGTAGGGTTCCAATTCATTATTGTTTTTGCCCACCTCTCGTTTTGCATTCTCTGGATGTGTCCCGTCCATTTCCATTTTAGCGATCGGACTTTTTAACAATGACAGTTGCCTTGGTTTTCATTCCTTAACCTTCTTTATTTTATCACTTAATTTGATGCCTAGAAGCTTCTTTTATTCCTCTTTGACAAATCCGTAGTCGTTGATTTTTTTCAGTTAGAGACCATGTCTGACAAGCGTAGGTAGGTACTAAAAGTATAGTAATTAATGTTAAATAAAAACTAAAATGGCACAGATTCATCATCATCATCATGTGTCACGTTTTTTATGTGGTAGATGTGTTAGAGTGGACTTATCTCTATTTGAACAGATACCTACTCCTCAAAATGTGTCATTATTGTTCTTGTGGATCTTATCTTATAATCTTGTATTGTTTTGGATACAAAATGTTTATGCATTCATGACATTTTAGAGTACAGCAGACATGATTGAAACAAACGGGTAGTTTCTTTATGTGTCATTCAATACCGCACGTAACACGGAAGGGGAGGCCCCTATGCAGCTCTTAATTCAAGTCACTGTCGCATGCAACTTTTGTTCACCATACCTACCTACTACTCGTATAATCAATCGATCGAAGCAATAAATTTACTCGATGTCCATTTTAAACACGTCACTGTTCTAAAATTGTCAACAAACTTGATAGTTATGTCATCATCATTATCATTCGCAACTTAATTCATTCACTTCTGTGCTTCCCTTTAGGTGTACCATTATCCACGGTCCGTTGCTAGCTTCACTCAGGTCCGGTCAACCATCTCGCTGCTGGACGTTAACAGAACAGAAGAAATAAAAACCAAAACTCTTTATTTATTCACTATAATTAAAAGGATCTTTTAAAATTTGAGTGTACGGTTTACTTAAATGAGTAGATTTGTATCGTCTAATACAGCTTATAAATGCGAAAGTTTGTGAGGATGTGACGATCTTTGTGTCTCAATCACGCCGTAATGGCTAAACGCATTTAAATGAAACTTGGAACATACACAGCATGAGCGCTGGAATAACTTAAAGGCTACTTTTATCCTGGTATCCTGGTTGTAGGTATAATATTAGATTTCGTGAATGTCTACGCCAATCAACTTGTAATTTGCCTAACGGTGCCTATAATGATTTTCTTAAATGCCATTGAAAGAAACAAATTTTCATTAAGGTATACCTACTTCTTTATGTGTAGTGTTAGCTATGATAGAAATAGTTAGGCCCACATTTACTCACTATTGAAGGTCTCCTTATGATATTTTCGCTAAGTTATCTTCAGAAAAGATTGTGACGCAAATGCGCGGACGCTGCGTAGCTATCACTCGGTCGTTGACTCTTAATCTTATCACCCTTGTTATTGATTTCTAAGTTAAAATATTTACCCACTCTTAAATAAAAATAATAGCATTAACTGATGTAACTGATGCTATCGTCCCAGACTAGGACCAGACTGAATGTGTCTCGTTTGTTATTCGATTTCATTCGCAAGAAAAAGCTCGCATATTTTTACAGTTCTCATAAAATGTGTAACAAAAATTAAAATAATGATATAAAAGTATGAGATTTAGTATTTACTAACAGATTTCGAATTGTAGCTAGCAGTGAGGATCGCGTGTTGTAGGGGGTTAGTGCCTCGTTGGTAGGTCCACATCATTTAGCTGTTATCTGGTTATGTCACAGCCACAAAGTAAACTTGAATAACATTTAGATTCGTTTCAGTCCTGCGTGCCGTTTCGCCAGACTACTTAGCTAGATTTGTGATTCAATTACAACTCGTATTACATCAACGATGCTCAACCGCGAATTCACAGCTGTATTAGTCAAAGTTATATTGAAATTATACAGCCTTTGTTTCTGGGGTCTGTTTATATGAATCCCCGTATTGTGCGTGTCTATTTTGCGGGGAAACAGCTAACTGGGTCACAATAAACGTTCACGATCAAAATGATAATCTGGTAAATAATGAAACGGCGATGGTACGACACGGTGCTTTGATGGATTGTAACGCAATGTAACTTTCGATGCGATTGTAGGTACTCAAGATACTTAAGTACTTACTAAACTCCTTTTGTAAGTTAAACTTCAAATTTTAAAAGTTATAGAAAAACAATACCTAGCCATGTTTATAATGTTAGTACTGATTTCGTTGCTAGTAAGTTAGACAATACCTTTTTTGTGTGCTATACCTAAAGGCGTGCATTATTTGTGGGTACTTAAATATTTATCACACTTGATAAAATTGACAAAAAAGTGCCAAAAACTAAACAATTTTGACAGTTTTTCTGATACCCACTCATCTATTATGACTTTGTCTATTTCAAGTAGGTCTCTAGTTGATTACTTAACACCTAATGTAAAGTGATAGAACCAATGCCACCAAGCAAGTTTTAAAAGCTTTACCAAGGATAAAAGCTCTAATAAATTAGCTTCGTTTAAGTAGTTATTTGGCAAAAGCTTCGCAACCAACAAACCTCTTATTTGGCGCTTCATTTCGCGTGGCTTTCAACTTTACCTCATTAGTGTCAAAACTGTCAAACTTCTTCGACAACGAATTACCAGCTATTATAAACCGGATTTCAGTTAACGTTAATAGACTAAGATGCGACGACAGTAAACCCTACCCCTCAGAGTAAAATCGAGACCTATAGGTACAATTTGATTGAGGCTCATAAAAGTTACGCTAGTAAAATGGTAATGATACTCCCAGACAAAAGAGTAGGTATATTTCTAGTACCTAGGTCTCTTACTGTCATTTCTTGTACCCAATAGGGTTTACTCTTGATTTTTTAGATGCTCACGTTTTCTTTCTTTGTTTATAGGCGTGGCCATTTGTTTTTTCATGCTCAGGTGTAATTCCACCAAACTTCCGCATACACCGGATAAAGACATGTTCAAGCAATCGGCATACCAACCAAAAACCTTTACATAAAACTGCCATGAATAAAAATCGTTCATTAAATCTATATTTCCGCGTTTCGTGACGATCTCGCATGTCGCATCCCGACTCGCGAACTTCCCGCCCATAAATAACGTTTTATGTCACGTGTCAAACCGAGCGGCCATCTTGGTTTACCGGTGAAATCCGGCAAAGGTAAATTTACGGGCTGCGATGTCCCAACACTACGGTTATACGCGTTACGTCCTTGACATAGAGTTTACAATGTGCCCTAACTTTTTATACGTTGGCAAAAAACTGACGCGTTTATAAAAATCGGAGGCTCGTCTTTATATCGATTGTGCCAACTCGTGCTTACCGCCGATCTCGATTCGACGATTGGTGGGCAATCGAGTGGATTACTCGAATTGTAGCGTCGGATGACTCGGAACGTAACTTCGGTTAGCGCTCCTTTTGGTTGTTTTGTAGGCGCTTAGGATTAGCACGCCATGCTATAATAGCATGACGTTAGTGCTCTATTAGATATCCTAAGATATTGTATCGATAGTTTAGCTGGGGTTTGTCTATGGTACCTACTTCCTTCTGCGTTTTATTATTATTATCTGTTTGAAGCGTTCTGTTTTACTTAATCAAGTTCACGCAGTAAAACTAAATATAGCTAAGATACACGCAATAGTAAAGATGTATTTTACGATTCTCGAAGTTAGGGTTGGAGGTTAGTACATGTATACCTTTTGGATTATTATAAAAGCTATTCGCTCTGTATTGTATTGTTCGTATTGAACAGTCAATGGCTACATGAAAGCTACGTGCGTAGTACGTCCGTAGCAGCGCTACGCGGGTTCGTAGAACTCTCGCAAAAAACGCTACCTACCTGCAGGCACTACGGAGTTTATTTGGTTCGGTATAAATAGCTGTTTTTCTTTTTATCCGACTTCAAAAAGATGAGTCATAATTCGACTGCATTTTTAGGGTTCCGTACCCGAAGGGTGCCAATGGGACCATATTACTAAGCATCAGCTATCCGTCCGTCTGTCTGTCAAAGGGCTGTATCTCATGAACCGTAATAGGTAGAGTTGAAATTTTCACAGAATATGTATTTCTATTAAGGCTACAACAACAAATAATAAAAATAAAAGGGTCTCCATAGAATAAACGTTTTTAATGTACGATGGTACGGAACCCTACGTATGCGAAATCGACTCACACTTGACAAGTTTATTTATGTCTCTCGATATTGCCATATTTTTAACTAATTTTTGATGATTTTTTGTTTAAACATAGATAAGGCAAAACATAATTAATGTCCATTTATTTTTCCACATCCAGCGTGTCTAGCACACCTCACGTGGAGAGCATGTGCCGTATATCAGTGACCTTCGCCACACTGACCTATGAGCCATATCATCAATGCTCTCAACTGAACTATAGTAATAGGGTATTACACACTAGCTGGTAATTATTACCATGACCCTATTATATTCGGGCTTTTTATATCATCGCTACATAGTATAAAACAAAGTCGCTTCCAGTCTGTCCCTATGTATGCTTAGATCTTTAAAACTACGCAACGGATTTTGATGCGGTTTTTTTTAATAGATAAAGTCATTCAAGAGAAAGGTTTATATGTATAATACATGCATAATATAGTAGAGAAACACTGATAATTTTAAAGGTTTCTAATGTGAAGTCTTAAATAAACACATTTTTTGCGCTTACATTGCAAACGCTGGCTGAACCCAACGAGATAGATCAAAATAATGTACTGCAATATTGTACATCTTAAAAAGGTCTATAAAAATATGGGACTTTGGGACCATTCTCGATACACAAGTGAAAGAATAATCGAAATCAATTCATAATTGGCGGAATAATCGCTTAACAAACATACAAAAAAACATACAGTCGAATTGAGAACCTTATTATAATTATTATAACCTTAACCTTACCATCTTTTGAAGTGGATTAAAAATATCATCATCATCTTCCTGCCCTTATCCCATCTATGTGGGGTCGGCACAGCATGTTCCTGGGATCATGCTGTAAGAGTTTTGGCTAAGGTGTTTTATGAACGGCCGCCTGCCTGACGTCAACCCTCTTTGGGAATACTTGCTTATTGTGTCTTATCATGTTGGAGATGATACTATCCCTGAGTCGACTTTTATGATATGCTCGGGGAGAGAAGCAGCTCTCGGGATAGAATGCGTCCGCATTCTATCGATGATTTTTCTTTACTCCCAGTCCAGCAAGAAATGGATTAAAAATATACCTAATATGTGTAAATATTGTGAAGGAGTTACAGATGTTTTTATAGGCGGTAAAGGGCGTAGGGCAGTCAATATCAACAAAAAATATGGCTACGATTTTTTTATGTTGTTAGGTCCATTAAGAGTAGTTCATACATAAATTTGCAAAACTGAAAACCCTGTGCTGCTACTCCAGGGACCTACAACATATAAAAACATCGTAGATACATATGCGCGTTTGCAATGTTTGAGGTCGATGCGTGCAACCAGTCACGTAAGAAGTGTTATTTGGGGTCATCATCAATGTCATACTTACTACTATTATGTGATACTATTAAGCCCGCAGACCAATAACACTAATTACTCAGTCGAAAAAAAAATTGAAGTAAAGATAAACAAACAATTCAGTTAAGCTAACGATGAGTGTCAGATGGATTTAAATACTAAATAAAAATATTCTAGGAAATTCAAATTTCAATTAAGAGGGTCAACATTATTTTCAAAATTACTTTATTCCATTAAAACCTCAAACATTCTTACATAAATTTCTGCCAGGCATCTGCAAATTATAATCGCAGTCCGGTTTGGTTTTCAAAAGTTTGTTGAGAGCGGTGAGGGTTCTAGGTACCTACCTATTGGGGGCGCCTCAAAGGCTTCTTTCATACACTTGACACAATGTGTTTCCTCACGATGTATTCCTTCACCGTTTGAGAATACTGGTGTAACGCAATTTTTTCGAACAGACAAATCCATTGTTGCACGACCGGATTTGAACCCTCGACCTTAGGATCGGAAAACGGGGCAGCTACCACTAGACCACCAGTACTTACGTACGACCTATGTACCTACACTATATTCAAGTTTCATTGATAACTATTTAGTTATAATTAGGGGTAAAGCAATTAGGTATTGACTTTGACTTTGACTCTGCTGATGGAACCGCGACCTAATAAGTTGTGGAAAATTAACAGACATGGAATATTACGTTCTATAATTAGTTCATTAAAACGTATTTTTCCGTGTCAACCGGAAAGTATCCCGTATCACAGCATCCTTCACGAGGTAGAGTCGTGATCGTCGTATCAAGTGAAGATACACTAATTATGTAGTCTGTCTACGACTTATCAGTCGTATGCTTCTTACACGTTTTGTCTTTTGAGATTGACAAATCCACAATAGTGTTGCGGAACCATCTATAGTTTCACTATCTATAGTTGACCTCAAAAAATATTCAGGATATCGATGGTGCTATCGATAGTCACGTGATAATAGTATCGATAATGGTAACACGGTGGCGATACTGTCGATAAACTATCGATTCTATTGGTTTTGCCTAAACTATCGATAGTCTATCGATAGTCGACTATCGATTAGCAACACTAATCCACAACCGTCCAGGGTCCAAGGAATGAAATAAATATGACGACCTCGTACAGAACAAGACGACGCGACGGCAGGAGATAATCTGTATTTCACCTCTTTCTAGCCTTGCCGGGATTAGGTTTGTTGGAAGAAAACACTTTGTACATGTCTTTACTTTTTGTCTGTGTCATAATAATGTGTTTTTGATAAATACAATAAAAAATAAAGAGAACAGTAGCCACTGTATCAGTTCCATGCATACCTGACAGTTCAATGACAGAGCAAAATCTCAAAACTCTAGCTCAATGTCCAGAAAGGCAGATTGTAAGAAAAGGAAAGTGTTTTTTGAAAACTTCAGAAAGATTCACATGAACTTTTGACCCTAGACAAAGTCCAGACTGTAAATAAGTCGGCACCTATATTATTATCGTATTTACAATAATTTCCGCTGATAAATAGTCTGTAAAGGAAATTAAGTTCATTGCATCGCGATTCGGTGCATTATTGCATTCAGATAACTTTTGCATCTTGTTGCATGATAATAAAGTTTAATTTGCATTGCAGTGTTTCGGGTTATTTCAAGAACATTATTTAGTTTATGAGAGTAAATTTATTTCAGGAAATAGGTTAGCTTTGGCAACTTGTAAACATTTTTTATTTTGTATTTTTTTCATTATGTAGGTACCGTAAGTAAGTACCCATTTGAGAGCACTGGTGGTGGGAGGGGGAGAGGCCCTGCCTTCCAATCTTAAGGTCGTGGGTTCAAATCCGGTCGTGTACCAATGGATTTTTCCATTCCAATAATTATGTGCGCTATACCAGTATTCTCAAACGATGAAGGAAAACATTGCCTGGAAACCAGCATGTTGTAGAACCTAAAAAATTCAAAAACATATGTCAAGTGCATGAAAGGAGCCTTTGAGGCGCACTCTTAATCCTTTCACCACACTAATTCGAAAGTACTAGTGCAACGACTAGATAGATATTTGTTAATTTATCTGTGTGCCTAGGTAAGGTATTTTATGAAAGTTAATTTTGGTTACAACAATTAAGACTTAATTAAGTAGGTATAGATATTCACATTATTCCATTTACGCCGTATTTTTTCCAGTTATCATGTTGGCTGAACAAAGTTCGATACAGTATCAATTACTGAGGAAATTTAATATTTTGAACATCGCAGTGTCTTTCAAAGGTTAATGTAGAGCCCTTGAAGATAGCGCTTGAGAGTTTTAAATATAGCAATGGAACAAAGAGACTTGAGACAATGCTTCTCTGCTGGACCGGGAGTAAAGAAAAAACATAGAATGCGTCTAGCTGCTTCTCTCCCCGAGCATGTCGTAAAAGTCGACTAAGGGATAGTATCCTCCAACATGATGAGATACAATAAGCAAGTATTCCCAAGGAGGGTCGACGTCAGGCAGGCGGCCGGTCATAAAACACAGCCAAAACTCTTACAGCATGATCCAAGGATCATACTCTGATCTGATCATACTTTTAATTCGAAGTCCCAAGATGGATATGGTGAACCATGGTGAGGTGATTAGCCCATCGCCTACATAGATGATCAATTTTATTGTTGCAGATACTATCCCTTAGTCGACTTTCACGATTTGTTTGGGCAAAGAAGCAGCTGGACGCATCCTATGTTTTTTCATTATTTCTCTCTAGCATAGAAGTAACTCTACCATCTACTTAGTACTTCTACAATTACAAATTCGAAAGTTTGTGAGTATATTTGTATATGTGGCTCAATTATAGCGTACCGGCTGAACGTATTCGGATGAAACATGGAATATACATAGGTCACCTACTACATAGGCATACCTACATACGTATATCCACCTCGAGCTAGTATCTACCTGCATAAATAAATCAACAAAAAACATTACACCTATGAGTCATGTAATGATATTTTAAAAATTAAGATTTTTTTGATAAGATAGGATAAGTGCTTCGGTAAGTAAACAGAAATAACCTTTTTAGAGGTCGAACTAAACAATCTGGATTTTTATATTTCATAAAATTCATTGCTACTAGAACCTTTTCCGTTCTTTTAGAAAATGTTTATGAAAGGTTCGAAAAACATTATGTCAAGTGCACAAAAGGAGCCTTTGAGATGAACTTTAAATCCTTTCACCACACTGGATAGAAAGAACTACTGACACGACTAGTAGTACTGTAGTATTGCTACTGAAAGCTAATATTTTTTGAACATAGGCAAAAATGACTCATGATCTCCCTACCCTCATCCCCCTTATGTGGGGTCGTCAGCACAACATTGAAAGCTACACTATTGCATTAGGTTAGCCTGTTAAGATAGAATGTAAGTTTAAATGAATAAATAAATAAATAAAACATGATGTGTTCTTCCTCAACTTCCATCACCCGCGTCATCTCAGTATTCATTTCTTTTTTACTCATGTCAGCTTACATTATGTTTTACCAGGTTTTACCATTGCTATGGTCACAGATTAAGTACTACTCAGTATTGCTGCTAAACATCACAAGTCTCATTTGTTTGGTAGAATGATAAAATACTCCTTGGTCGAATACCGATTCGGAAGTGGAGAAAAAAAAGATTAAAAAAGGCATTACGCTCAGAACAATCAATACATTAGGGGTTGTACGTAATAGATTTTGAAGAGTTACAATATTATAATACTTATGTATAGAATGTTAATTAATTGGTTTTGATGTATTTTGTTGAATAAACCCACATATGAGTATAGTTGTGTTTATATTTCAATAAAGTAGGCATAATAGCCTACACTCCTGTCGTCTTCCATCCATCTCCTCTTAGACTATTTAGGAATTATGTAGAGAGACAAGTACCTATCACTAAGCATTTAAGTAAATAAGTATCTAGCTACGTAATAAGATAATAAGTAGGCACTACTTTAGAACGCAACAAAAGTCACGTAGGCATCATAATAAAAACAAAATTACAAAACCGACTTCAATGAAAAATAAGTTGAAACTCTAGTGTTGTCATAGAGAAACTAATAACAGGTAGATAACGTCAAGATGTCAGTGGCCACCTCTTTCGGATAAAAAATTGAATTTCGGAAATTCTTTTCTTAGTGCATCACTACATTATGAGAGGAATATACCCCCCCCCCCCCAAGTTTCATGCTTTGAGGACTGTAATGTTGATTGTCAGTCAATCAGTTAGTCAGTAACGTAAGAGGATTTAATATATTTTAATACCTTAAAAGTTTCCATGACTTTATGTCATTACCATAATAAATTGAGTGAATATAAGTGATACGTTGTCATTTAATAGATTAATTTCACGACTTTTAAATATTACTTGAAAAATATAAATCGATATTTTTTATGAAAACGTCTACAGTAGACGGCACTTAAGTGTGATTAAACATAGTGCTGAAGTTTGTGTACAATGTAGTTCAACTCATGTTGATAGCTCGCTAGGAAGTTAGTTAGGTAGGTAAACATTTGCGCGCTTCGCAGGCCATTCACGTGTTAGCAGCACATTATGAGGGAGCTAAGTGTTACATTGCAAAACGCTTTCATTCTGCCATGATTCCACAACAGTTTAGCAGAGAAACGTTGAAATAAGTTCCTAGATTTATGCTTATTGTGCCTTTTATTTTTGACAAGTTTCACGCTTCATGTTTATGGCCTAGCTAGAGGTAGGTGCAGAGGCACAGTACCATTTTAGACACCGCTTTAAACTAGCCTTAACTTTAAAAGAATTTTGAAGAACTTTTCTGAATGTCTAACATAAACAGAACACCAAAGGCAGATGAGACGAAGAAATTTTTCGGTGTCGGATGTAGAGTTACTAACGCAAGCCGACATCTGATTCTTGTTGATACCTGTAATAATAATAAAAAACTAAAAACGCAACCGACATCAATGAAAAATAAATAAAAACTCCTTGGTACAATCCTATAGAATCTTACAGTGACCATCGACACTCCTTCGAATAAGATTGAGTAAGAAAATAAGTATGTAAGTTATCATTTTGTTTTACGGCTTTTAGAATATTATTAGTAGTATTATACTCTGTTTATTTATAATGGACTACCTTGGAACCATTCTCTATACATCAGTGAAAGTATCACCAAAATCTATTCATAATAATTGGTGGAGTAATCGCGTAACAAACATACAAACAAACATAGTCGAATTATTCGACTACGTTTTTCTCCTGTGAAGAGAAGGAGAACCTCCTTTATTAAGTCGGTTAAAAAGCACTTTTCTTCCGTTCAAAAGGGCATTGCAAGATAAGCAATCACTTGTTTTGGAAAAATGCGTCAGTTGTGTGTCTGATATTTATTTCCTTAGATATAACGTAATCTAGTCCAAGACTACGATAAAGCGATTTGGATCGAGGACGTCTGGGTCTGTCCGAGTCTACGGTTTTAATGTAATCGATGGCCAGTGGTTAGATTATGTACCTACATCATCTGGCTGGTATGAAAAATCGTGTCCCTGTTTCTTTGAAGGAAGTACACCTCCTGGGACATAGGCAACCATCTTGGTATTGATAAATGTTTTTACTCCATCATCGACGAATATTAAAACAGTTCTGGATAATAAATTATATATTTTTATATTTTGACATTCTAAAACTTGACATTCTCAAAATTATGATTATAACATATTTGCATGCCAAGATTTTGGTAGGACATAGATTGGACTGATGTATTTTTAAGACCTTATTATTTTATCACATGTGTTCGTGCAAATAAATGTCATTTAACATTTATCGATTCAAGAAAAAAGTAGGGGTAGATCTTACATTCCGATTAGGCCTCGATGGCATCGTTGGCATGTCTATCGGTTATTTTTCAAATCATCTACCTATCTACTTACAGGATTTATTCGATGCTTATTGCTTTCAATCTGAATATTACCACACTGATTTGTAAGTCGGAGAAAGGTTCCTGCGTGCTTGCTCATTTTTAGGATACCGTTCTCGAAGGGTGCCAAGCCAATGGGACGCTATTACTAAGCCTCCGCTGTCCGTCCGTCCGTCCGCATAAACCGTAATTGATGGAGTCGAAATTTTTACAGAGTGCGTATTTAACAACAAATAATAAGAATAAAATAAAATAAAAGGTAAGTAAATGTACCTACGGAACCTTTCGTGTGCAAATTCGACTCGCACTTGACCGGTTTCTTTTGACGTGGTTACTGTGTATAATTCATTGAATTCTATTTTCGTGTCTAGGTACGATTTATTTAAGTACGATGTTATTGCCTCATTAGTTTTGGTTGTTTAAAAACGGGTCGCGAATACGATCAGCGTCTCACAAGCATTACCTCCAATTTGTGCTGAAAAACTAGATACATACATACATACATAATATCACGCCTGTTTCCCATAGGAAAACTAGGTCCTTCAGAAAATTATTAGGTATATAGTAAAGATTAGTTCTGTCCGATTAGCGATTCTCAAAAGCATAAGGGGTGCTGCAGCTATTCATGCTTTGCTTATCTGCTGGTTTGGTCACATAATTCCCAAAATGTTGGTTACCATTCGTCATAGATTTTCAGTCACTTAATGCAGATTTTGGTAGATAAAAGCAGATGTTTCTCTCTGGATAGTTTTAATTAGGTGCACGTGTACTTACCGGCATGTTTTCCGTGGAAAGTCCGCGTTCTCCGCCCGCTGCGCCCGCCGCCCTACTGCCTCGAGCCCCGAGCCTCCACTGTGCCACCTCACCACCTGGCTCCATCTGAGCCGAGCTCGCGTGACAGACATCCTCATCCACCAAACCTGAAAAATCTACCCTATGCTCAACAAACTTTGAATCCAAATTAGATCGAACGGCAACATCGCGATTTACATTCGAATTTGATGTTTCTTCAACATTGTCTCTGATTATTTCAATAAAATTTACAGCCTTCCCATTATCAGCTTTCTTTTTATCCTGCACACGGGCGACTTTCCCTTGGATTGGTTCACTAAATTTTTCCTTCAGTGAATTGATGATTGCGTTTCTCGCCTTTTCATAATTCACTTTAGCCCGCTCTTCTTTCCATTTCTTCAGTACTCTGTCTTTTGGACTCGCTACGAAGTTTTGATATAAAACCGTGGTTGCTTCCCTTTGGCGCGCTAGATTGTTTGTGTTTGTAGATTTGTCCTTGAATTTAGGTTCATTGTTTAGTTGAACATCTTCGTGAACCGTTTGTGTATCTTGATTGCCGAAATTGTCCCACCACGTGACACCGGCTTCGTCGATCGGAGCTCTTGATCTTGCTGAATAAGGTGATTTCGAACTCTCTGACATGATCTTATAATCACATAAATTTCTTATTTAAGCAGTGCACTTCACAATCTTCATTTCCTATTTAAATCGTGTGCTTACATGAAGATGCTAGGACGTTTTTCACACGACTAATACGCAAATAGAAAAGCGACTGTTACTGCAAGTCAGTTCCTTTTCATTCTGTTTGAAAGTAAGAATAGCTTTTTGCCGTCATTCTGATTGATGATTTGCATTGTAATTATGTGGGTTAGTAGGAAATGCAGTGAAAAATACAACGGGAAGCACTCGCAACTAGTTTTCGATTTAGTTTTAGGTGTTACTGATGCCAGAACGTTGGTGAATGTTCATAAAAAAGCTTAGCTTTGTCGTTTCATTATCAAAGAAACGTATTTATTTTCGATGTGCCTAGGCACTTTTGCGATATTAATTTAGGTCCAATAGTATCTATTTCATGATCATAATTCTTAGCTCGTATATATCCAAAGCTAGGTAGGTACCTTGTAATAAGCCTCCTCTATTTTGGACTATACAGATATTGATTCAGCCGAGCGCATAACTTTATATTAGGTAAAAGACCGCGTAGACCGCGGTAAATAGATGTTACCTAACTTACTTCTACAAATTAGTTTATTAAGATGACGCAACAGACGCAACTAATTAACTATTATCGATTTTGGTTATTTTAAATCCGGGAGCTTATCGATGGACTTTGATCCGATACCCACAAGCAGAGGCGAAGTAACACAATCTTACTAATATTATAATCAGGATGTCTGTATGTTTGTGCCTCAAACACAGCGAAATGTCTGAATGGATATGAGTGAAAATTTAAATATACCTACGTTATTTTAGTAACTTACATCCATACATACATACTACCACGCCCATATCCCTAATGGGGTGGGCAGAGCCACAAGTTAACATAAGAAAACTTGCAGCCACTTCTGATTTAAAGTCCTAAGATGGATATGATGAACCATGGTGACAAGTGATCAGCCCATCGCCCATATAAGTGGTCCATCATTTTGGAAAGGATACTATTCCTTAGTCGACTTTTACGACATGCTCGAGGAGAGAAGCAGCTGGACGCGTTCTATGCTTTTTCTTTACTCTCAGTCCAGTAGAGAAGTAAATTAGTGACATTGAATAGCATATAAGCTTTGTTCAACGAGGGGAGAAACTGACCGATTATTAATGAGAGCGTAGTTTACGTAGTACACACGAGTTAAGAATCGCACTTTCTCCCGAGTGATACATAGAAAGAAAGAAAGAAATACTTACATTTATTTGGCACACACACAAAACAAACAACTTATATAAAAGAAGGGGAAGGAACAAAAAAATCATACAAAAGAGAGGAAGAAGGCAAACAAATAGCAACAAACAAAAAAAAAGTAGGTGCCTACGACTAACTCTATTAGCCCTAGTGCTTTAAACTAAACCTGTGAGGCAAATAAAACAATCCTCATTAATTAATTAACTATTAAACGTTTTGTTTTTTGGCATTATAATATTAAAATAGGTTAACGACCAAGGAAGTTCAAGTTTTTTTTTACCAAGGAGATTTTAAGTAATCAGTAGTAGATATATTAGCCAAAATTTTTCAAAAAAAGCAGCACGTTAACAATGTTTTTCATACAACTTTTTTTCCCACTTAGTGCGTTAGAAATGGATTTTCATACATTTTTTCCCTCCCGCATATTTGGATGACAGTTAATGACAAAATATTTTTCCCTCCCACATATTTGGATGACAGTACATAATTGACATAATGTTCTCCTCTGTTATTTAGGTGTTATCAAGCGTATTTAGCGACTTGGAATAACATAATAGACTAATTTTTATACGAAGCCGAGTGCGGTAATTTGTCTCTATTTAGTTACAAGCTACAAGTTGTTGCTACTTCATTAAAAACAAGATTTGATCAATTACATCACGCATAACTGTAAACAATAATATTAGAGGATCTTAATGAGCATCTACTTGGATGCTCATTGTTTTTGATTTTAATATGTAAATATTGTTATTATTGAAGCCTGTTTAAATAGTTAGTTAGACCATAGTTAAAAATAAAACAGGTCAAGTGCGAGTCGAATTCGCACACAAAGGGTTCCGTACCATTGTAGGTACTTACATAAAAAAATATTGTTTTTTCTTTTATTTTTATTATATGTTGTAATAGCGGCAATAGAAATACACATTCTGTGAAAATTTCAACTTTCTACCTATTACGGTTCATGAGATACAGCCCTCTGACAGACGGACGGACGGACAGACAGCGGAGTCTTAGTATTAGGGTCCCGTTGGCACCCTTCGGGTGTACAACCCTAACAATATTACATACAAAAAAAATTACGACTTCGGTGGCGTGCGTGGCGGGCGATTGCCCAGGTGAGACGCAAGAGGCGTGGCTTCTATGCCCTGCGGATGAAATGTTTGCATGTTCTGCAAGTATTTCTTCCGGGTCTGGGTGTCGTGGTACCATGGTACTCGTAGTTTCTGATACCCATGTTACAGGGAACCCTAGTGTGGGGGTCAGAACTGGTCAGAACTATATACTTACGACTGTTGGGTGTTTTTATTATTTAAAAGCAAAATACTTTACGATAAAGGAATACGTAGAGATTCTCTAAGTACAACTTAGTGTAAATGATTCTAAATATATTATTTAAAAAAAACTGTATACAAATTGCCGGGATAAAATTCCTCGCTGCAGTGTTCTTGATGATTAGCATCATAATGCATATATTCGCACCAGGTCATTATTTGATATTTTTGTTGACCCTATTAATCAAGGTAGCGTTATCTTATATGAGAGAAAATATCTAGTAGAAATATATACCCAATTAGTTTTGAAATAAAGCTTATATTTGAGTGCACATAGCACCGACCTCGGGGGGAATATCAACCTCGGGTACCTAGACAACTTCATCATCATCATCAAGTAATCACTAGGCAGCTGTCCCGCACTCTGATCCTTAGGTCCTGGGTTCAAATCCGATCGACAATCAATGGACTTTCTGTACGAAAAATGCCTCAAACGGTGAAGGAAAACTTCGTGAAGAAACCGGCATTCGAAAACATGTGTCAAATGTACGAAAGGAGCCTTTGAGGCGCAATTGAAATCCTTTCACCACACTGGTTCAAAAGAACTACTGACACGTATAAGTCCGTAATTCCACGATCTTGTTCTTGTCTCGTCATTACTCGGCCCACAGTTTCACAATTTGTTAAAAAAAAAGTAACACTAATTGAAATAATCAAAGAAAACAATTACACCTTTTTATGAACGAATCTGCAACGCTACGCGCGTCTACGACGTAGCAGCTTCCGCTACGATAACAGTAATAGTTCAGGAAGGTAACCAATTACACATTACAAATTAACATTCGCAGAAAAAAATTATCTACGAAGCTAAATTAATAATTGTTAGCATGACTTCTAAAGTTTTTCCTTGATCTATGAATCATTTATTTAAATATTGTATACATACAATATATTATCACGCCCGTATCCCCAACGGGGTGGGCAGAGCCGATAAGAAAACTTGCAATGACTTGCAACTCCTGAATCCTAATTCAAGGTCCCAAGATGGATATGGTATACCAGAGTGACAGGTGATCAGCCCATCGCCCATATAGATGGTCCATAATTTCGGGGAGGATAAAAAAAATAACACCTCTTCTATATTCCATGTTTTTTCTTGCCTCACAGTCCAACAGAGAAGTCAAAATAAAAAAGCTGTGAAAGACTTGCAATCATCAATTTAATAACCGCACGAGATCTTGCATGCAATGATATCTCACCTAATACAGAGCATAAAACGTGTTAAAATAAAAATGTGACTCACAAAGAGCCGAAGAATATCTCCAGCTCAGAAAGTGTTTATTTGCACCGTAAATATTGAGAATGGCAGAGTACTAAAGTGGGTCGTATCGTCTGGGAGAGCGTACTTTGGACGTCTGGTGGCAATGCACTGCTAGGGAAAATCACCGGCTGTATACTGATGCCGAGGGCACTTGGCATATCACACTCATTATAAATGCGAAAGTTACCTTGTGTTTGAGTGTGTGTGTACGTTTCTACTTATCTGTAACGTTTGAACGGATTTACCTGAAATCATACTTCATACTAATATTATAAAGAGGAAAGATTTTTTTGTAACAAATAGGCTCCGAAACTACTGGACCGATTTCAAAAATTCTTTCACCAATAGAAAGCTACATTATCAGGGACCAGTACAGGCTATAATAAATTTTCAATAAATTAGGGATCCGTAAGAAAATTGCAATAGTGTAACCCAAGGTAGAAAACCCAAAATAGTTTTTGGCGTGCGCTGCGAAAACACACGCGTGCGAAGTCGCGGGCAACTGCTAGTCTAAAATATTAGTGCACATAATCGGGGGGATTTAAATACTCCGCTGTTTAGGTACGTTCAGCTGGCCTGCCTCTCAGGCGGCGAATGACAGTAGTCTACCGCTCGGTCCAACTCTAGGACTAGCGTAGTTGCGTCGCGAGTAATTAAGAATCTTTTTGGTGATTTTTACAACGCACAATGACTTCTAAAAGTTCTTATACTAATCCGTATACAAGATACTGTTGTGTTTACGGATGTCTAAATAAAATTAAGACCAAGGAATATTTGGCTTTTTCTGTATATCGGCAAGTGGGAACCCTGTGTCCTTACCGCAAAACCGGTTTCGAGTTAGCGGTGCACAACGGAATATGAACGCTCGTGTGTTTGCCCTAGACTACTTTTATCTGATTAGATACTACCGGGCTACTAAAGCTATTATGACATAGGTACTTAATCTTAATTTGAATTCTGTTGTAAACTAAATGTAATTTGAAATTGCAAAAGATATGTGAATAGTTTTTGTCTTGATAAGATTGAATGCCTTTTATTTGTACACCTACAAAATGAAAGAAAAAGTTCGGGATCAGCTTTCCGTGCGTGTCTACTCAATGTCTGCGTGTGCGCAGCCTTGGCCAACGCTTCGAAACGACACTATTTCAATGAAATGATCACTCGGTAGATGGTTGTAAGGTGTTTCATATCTATTTTGTTGATAATTTACATAAATAACGATAAAACAGATAAGCTACCTTGAACGAATAAACACAGCACCTACCAGTCCTATCAACAAGTTATTTTCTTGCCAAACTGACAACGATAATTTTGTTTATTATTATATCCATCCAATACAATTCAGGATTGATACATACCTCTTTGACACTCGATTGAAAGGAGGGAAAGCGAAGTGTAAGACGGGGCGCCCCTAATAGACCAATGCAATTGTAAAATTTGCGGATGGACGCAGAATCGTTCTACATATACCTAAGTCACACTGGGGAGGCCTATGCCCAGTGGCGGACTTAAGATGATGGACTTAAAACCTACTTAGAATGATGATTCATTCATAAAAAAAACCTAACGAAATCGACACGAGTGGATCTTACTGGATGAAACCGCTTGTCCTAACTATCGCACGGACGTTTCCAATATTATACCAATTCCAACAAGTTTGATAACTATAAGGAAAGCAAATAATGAGTTATCGAATTATTGATTCGAGGTCGCATCCAATTAAAACAAATATTGATAAAATTCTTGCATATTTTGAGGTATTTCGTAACAACATGGATTTATCAAATCCTCATGATACTGGCCATTTACATTCTATGCGAAAAAAACAAAAGCAAAATTAAATTGTCTTCAAGAAACGGGTCTCGTGATTTCAGTAATATCAGGCGAGTCAGTAAAACGCGGTAAAAGTATAAACCCCTCTAAAATATAACTGTTATGGGACCACCACGGCAACATTCTCTAGTAATTACAACTAAATAGTGTACAGGGGAGACTTTTGCTAAGCAGTAGGACGAATTAGGTAAAAGAAAAAATATCCAGAATTTTTTATTGGAAATCGGTAAATAAACGGAAACAATTTATTACGTGACAATTATGTACGGTAATTAGATACTAACAAGGTATTCTGTGGTCCGGTTCCATCGTTATCAGTCCAGACTGGGTGTGTAAACAGTGTGTTGACTTTGGTCTGCATCATGCGTTTTGAGGGTGATACCTGGAGATAGACGCCGCAAGGTCTAAACTTCTTCTAAGGAATAAGGATCTTGTATCATAGCAAACTTTATGACTACCAACCCTGGGTAATTAATGGTGATCCAATAAATAAAGTACAAGACAAGTGTACCTAGTGTTAGTATGAAATCTATGGTCCATGATTTTTGTAGGTGTAGCGTTATCTCAAAAATGCTGCAATGTAAATAAATGTTTTAAGTTCTAATCTGTGAGGTAGGTCCACAAAATGCATAAAAAAAATGCTGGACATTTAACACAGCGCTAATTAGCCCCAAACTAAGCAAAGTAGGTACTATGAAAACCAGATTATGGCTGATGAGGTACTTCAATGCTTTTTTGTAAATACAAATTTATCTACTTATAATAACCTTTATAATACCTTTATAATACCTTTATAATAACACCCAAATACATACTTAAATAATAATAAAATATTATAACAGAAATTAAAAGAATAAAATGAAAACTATGTTCCATCAAATTCCACGTCATGGAAAAAGCATCAGACCTACCAGCAGAATGATTAAAAAAAACATAGATAATAAAAACTGGAAAAAATTATCTACCTACCTCTATACCAACTTATAAAAATGAGTTTTACTCGTGATTACATAGTGTTACACGCAGCTTTTATCTAGCTCTACATACATGGTAGGAATATACATTTAGTAAGGTCTGTTTTAGATACTCACAGAGTCCTATTCGAGTGATGAAAAATTACCTACAAAGCCTCTCAAGGCTGTAAAGTTACCTACCCTAATTAATTCATTAATTTCATCACGTGTCAAGTGGTCAAGGGATCAAAACAACACGCTTGATTAGTTCCGTCTTTAACAAATAAAACCATTAGAGCTATTTTCAATTCCATGTTTTCACTTAACTACTTAAGTGTCACAGAGCCTCTATCTATCTTTCTACTTATTCATATGTGAATGGGTCAGTTTTAACAAAAAAATATTTGTGGTTATGGCCGATATCATGATGAAATCCTAGCTTGGACTTTGGACACCAACCACAATCAAAGATTTGCCTAATTCATAACCGCAGAACTATGTTCACTCATAGTAAAATGTGTAGTAGATAGATAGAGGCTCATGTACCTACTTTACCTAGGTAGGTAGTAAATTGGTAATATTATGAAGGTGTCTTTTGGAATTTGCCTCTTCTTAAAAGGGGAAGAAATTGTACCTAGGTGACAAAGAGGTAGATATCATACATAATGTTTTTAAAGGGTTTGTCTGATGGAGGCGCGAATCCAGCTCTTAAAAAAGGCTGTGGTCACCAGCCACCTGAAATGCGTGAAAAGTGCGAGTCGGACTACGAACACGCTCATACATCAATTAGGGTTGTGGGCACGCCACCTTGCGACTGAGACCGACCTCGAGGATTTCAAAAAGGATAGTTTCTTTCAAACGTACAAAGCGTACGTTTGAAAGAAACGATAAATCAGGACATAATGAATAATGCATGCATCTCTGTTTAACTTTGATAGAGCTGTAGAAGATATAAATTGTATTGCACTTGGAAGATAGGCTATCTCGCGTCCGGGTCACCGCGTCGCCCCCCGCCCGGTCAAAGCAGTTTTCTCTACGCTTCAGATAGTTACAAGGAATATTTCCAATAATACCTTTAATTGGGATACCTTCCTACTTCTTGTATTATAGGTACCACTTAAGAATCTCTAATCTCTACCTAACATATAGAACAGATGAGCAACCACAAAATGTTAATAAAAGCAAAAAACTGTATAAACGAGCATGTTTTATTTTCCTTAGCTTAGATAGGTGCATATTAAAAATCTAGACTAACGTATTATGTAGTATTTGTTAGGTACATACACTTAAAATAATCTACTTAGTAGTTACATACATTGTCAATCCTCGACCGAACGCTCGTCGTGCGAGCGAATCGAGACTATAACAAGAGAGAGCGCGAATAAAATATACGGCAGCATCGCCGAGAGAGCTCCCACTCACGCACTATTCAGGTACTGAGTGTCATAATAAATAACACATTATCTATATGCACAAGAACTCTTCAAAGCGGCACATTCGGCGGAGTCTTGCAAGGTTCTGGTGATGGCAGTCGTCGCCCTTCAGGAGCCCGCGACTGGTAGTATGCGCAGTATGGCAGGGGGTCCCAGAACGCGAAGAGTGCTTCGCGCGTGTCTAGCACGGTATCCAGCAGTTTGCCCACTGCCGCTGTGTGCCCACATTTGTGGCCTGAATTTTGACATAGATATGGCAGAGATACTCCTACTCGAGCTCCAATAGCCACGAGTTTGTTCCCGTTGCCGTTAGTTGTGCCCTCTTCGCGTACGAGCCTAAATGAGATGTGGCCTGTCATCGGCCGCACTGGCACGAGGAACGACACGAATCTTTGCACCCACGCATCGGCTTCGTCGTCTTTCTGGGGCACCAATCCTTTCTTCGTGGAGTCCACACGGCATGTTACGTTGTTGACGGCTCGCGACTCTTTTAACGTGGTGCAAGTCACTATTCTCTCTCCCTTGGGCTCTCTGACGATTATCCACGGCTTTTCGACACTTATTTCACGTGGGAATCTGAATTGGCTCTTGTCTTCCGGCATAACGAATCTCAAGCGGTCTCGAGCACCGCGAGCTCCTGCGCTCGCGATGAAATGTCGCCCTTCCCTCGATGCTCCACTGTCGTACCATGCGCGAACGTCATCATCGTTTGCCACTACCCAGAACTGTGGAGTAACGAAGCCAGCAGCGCGACAAACACGTATCAGCTCCAAAGGATCGTCCAAAGTAACGACATCTCGAGCACAAGGAACAAAGCACTGACATCCTATCACCTCAAGATGTGGTTTTGCGATCGCGTCGTAATAGGCGGGTGTCGAGGAACTAACGGGCACGTAGAACACCGCCGATTCTCTTTCGACGATTTCTCGCAGCGCGCGCGCGTAGACAAGAGGATCTGCGGGGTTCGGTCTTGGAACCGTGTAAAATCTATGAACGGCCGCGGAATACTTGAGCAGCGCGAATTGCCCTTCTGTCTCGAAGGCAACCACTCTGGCACCGGCTGAGTGAAAATTTCTCGCCAGATGTAGCGCTTGCACTGAGCTGCCTCCGCTAATGAGTACCGTTCGTGGCTGGTTCGGGTTCTTCGAGGTAATTATACGACCGATCATCTTGATCACACTCAGTGGGCATTGTATGCACTTCCAAAATATGAACATTGAGGCGGCAATCCATAGCGTCGGGAGGACGACGAGAATTTGTCTCCATGCGGGGTGCGAGATGATGGTGAGCAGTGCGAAGAACGGTCGGAAGAATTGTCTCGGGAGCCACGTGACGATGCGGATGAGCCTCGGAAGAGGTGGCGGGCGTTCAGGCGAGATGGCTCGTTCTTCCGGGATCAGCGAGAAGGTTGACGAAAAGGATCGTCGCAGCGCCGTGAAGGGCGGGGGTTGATGCGAGCATCGCTTCGCTCGCGGTGAAAACACTAGCTCGGTGTTGGATCGCGCAAGGCGGCCGAACTCGGGCGCACAGGCCGGCATGACGGCGGATAGTGACGCGCGCGCTACCAGTCGCCGCATATAAACTGCCTCGTTATCGGACACACGCCGGCGCCCGCCTACCTCATCTTTGTACCCAATTAGCACATACTTAATTAAAAGAAATAAACAAACAAACCGCGGAAATTTATATCCAAAATCACACTAAAAGGGATAAACCCAAAAGATTATCCTAGTACCTATCTAGGACCTAAATTATTTCAGGGAAAGAGTTTTAATTTCATAAAAATATACCTGAGTAAGTGAAATAATAGTTTAATGATATTTTCAACAGTTCACTACATACATTTCAAATAACAGTATGGAATTACATTATCTACAATTAAACTATAAATCATTAAATAGACTAGCAAGTTGATTATTCTATCACAAACTATCTAAACTACTGTCTTACTTCATTCAGGAACTACAGAAATTGATAAGAAATAAACCTGGATGCACAGAGTTGAACAATAAATTAATTATGTCTACTTGTATATTTGTCTCGTATATTTTTATCATAAATGCAGTATAGAGCATTATAGAATGTTTGGTGCCTAAATATTTTACAATAAAGGTTATCCATATTTTTACTTTTTGAAAATATGTTTAGCTGAATTTTCAGTTAGTATTAGTACAGAAAAACCTTTGGCAGCTAATTTTACAAATACCTACCTACTCTTACTCTAAAATGTTCACTACGAATAAATAACAATTTAATTATGTTATGCATAATGAGAGTAAGTGATGCTTCACTAATTACCTAGTAATAAGTAGTGGATCATGGAAGACACAACAAATTGATAATGAATTAATTTAGAATGTGAGTGATAAAATACCTATAATGCAATTATCTTTGATACTGATAAATTAGGTAAACAATTGATGTTGATTGCTTAAAAGTACTAAAACAAATTTCTCACTGAATTCTTTTAGTTCTACAAAAGTATTTGTGATGACAGTTTCAAAATAACAACCAACATCACAACATTGAAAGACATACATTTATTCAAAAATAACCAGCATTCACTTCAGTAACATAATTGCTTCAACTATTTAGTAATACCTACATATCTGTATATGAGTATAATCTATATGATAAACGGTACATCTGTCTCTTTCAAGTCAATGGAGCCATTCTTACAAACTATATGCAGCTCATTTTGTGGTTCCTTTTCATATCTAAACATTTTTGGATGAGAGTCATCCATGAACCTTCCTAGTTTCAATATTTTATCATCAACAGTTATTTTCTCTGCTATGAGATTTGTTGCTGGCAAGTTTTTCAATATGTCAGTGATTAGGAGTTCAACCTTGCCCTTTTCATGAATGAAGATACTGCTTTTATCTGTGAGTTGAGCTGCATGTATGTACACTTCCCCACTTTTCAAGGAAGCTTGGAGGTTGCCATCAAAGCCTGTTATGTGCAAGTTCCCCTGCTGAATGACATCAATCAGAACTGATCTATGTAAGGAGTCCAACCTTATGTTCCCCATCAGGGTAGTAAAATGTGATTTATCACTGTAACATGATTTGACAGCAATGGGACCTGCATGTGTGTTAACTATGAAAGAGTTGGCCATAATGTTGTGGCATTTGATACCTGAATTCAAGCCAGTTTTCAGTTCAATGTTGCTTGCTTGCAGTCTCCCCTCGGTGATGACTTCACCCTCAGCACTCTCCACTTTGATGTTCTGGGCTTTTAAATCTTTGACGCTGACTATGCCTTTTTGTGTTTTTACTACAAACTCCTCTCCTTCTAACCTAGATAAATTAACTGAGGCATTTTCTGTGGTTGTGACCTGAACTTTCAATTGGTACGGTACCTGTATTAGGCAGACATCGTTCCTATCCGATGAGGTATTCTTGTTAAGAAGTTCTAAGCGTTTGGAAGTTTGTTTCACTTGAAAATCACTTGTTTCCTTGCCCTGACTGTACAGGGTCATGGTGAGCCTATTATGAGCTTTTATATCGTTTACGTCGATCGGCTGCACCTTCACATGGATGGGGCTCTCGATGAATATGCTCGTGTTGTTCTCAATGGTCTTCTCGACCGTCCTGACTACATTCAGATTCTTTATATCCGGCAGGTTGCTAAAGGCCGCCACAGATAACCTCAAAATCTTGAGGCACTTATGTACGACCCGGGGACCCACTAGAGTAAACATTTTAGTACGTTTTGCACTAGATAAACTAAAAAAACATTATTTTGGACATAATTTAATTAATTTCCATTCATCCATTTTGACAATTAAATCGAGCGACGCCGACACTTGACTTTGACAGTTCTATTTATAAAATAAATATTCGGATGCCTCAGCAGGGTACCTCAGAATATAAACTAAAAGCAAAGTTGTAAAACACCCTTGATTTATATTTTGCGAGGCGTAGGCATAATAATTTGTATTTCATAAATCAATAGGGATAAACCAGGGCAAGCATAAAACTAAATAAATCTTGTTTTGCGACGAAACTCAGGTTACAATATCCGAACATTCTCCATCCTTATTCTGAGCTCGGAACGTTAGCATCCCTGTAGTCTGTGGCTCGCAACATTATCCTTCCAAGATTCTGAGTAAGAACTAATCTGAAAAAAGGGAGATGTCACTGTCGTTATCAGCCAATCAACCGCTGCCAGAATTGACAAATCAAAGCTCATCTCATCTCATGCAGTGTAGGAACCAACCAAATAAAAAAATATCGCGTTTTGGGAAATGTAGGTAATGGTTTTTCAAATAATTTTGAAAGTCTGAACATTTTCTTCGTTCGACAGTATTCTAGCACTAAACTGTGTGCTTCTATTGACCCAGGGTGCTGCTACAGTGCTAGAGGAATCATCTTGGTATATGTTACGGCAGAAACATGAACACTGAAACGAAAGAAGCTTTCTTCGATATCAAGCCTATTTGTGACGTTCTCATGGTTCACCCTTCACTGGAGGGCTTAGAGGCCTACAAGGTCCGAGTGGAAAAGCTTAAAAAAGATGCTACCCAAGAACTACAACAGTACCTGTTGTTTCCTTTGATATCACGGCTGAAGTGCAAGGAAGTGCGGTAGGGGCATTTTATTCACATAAAACTTTATCTCTATCTAGATTTAATAGTTCTATATTATTTTTACCTATACATAGGCAAAAATATTGTATTATGTTTGCCTATACATAGGTAAAAATAATATAATAACTATAAGAACCTGTGTACTATAGATACAATAGGCGCAATTGGGTCTTAATTAAATTCGATACTGAAATTACAGGGGAAAAGAAGAATTACATTTGAAAATGTTAGAGGCAGTGAGAGTAGTGCTGGAAAAGATCTCAGTAAATAGTTTTGAAATGTACATGAAATTGGAGACCGGACTGCTTAGCATAATATTTGATCATCAAAAAGCTGGAATGAGTAAGTGGAAAAAGTAAACAAACAAAATCAGTGACATTTTGGAGAAAGGCTAGAGTACCCTAAGCTGACAGGCATGTATGAAGGATGAGAGCGAATGAAGCAAGAGTGTTAGATCAGGACAGGCGAATGGAGATCTGTGATATCTGCCCACCCCATAGGGCTAAACATGTGTGATATTATGTATGTATTTTTGACATTATCAATTTGAGTTTATATTGTAGTGTACATATTTTTTTAAAATCCTTTGGTGCATCGCCTGGATTCAAACCCACAACCTTCAGACTGCTAGTCTGGGTACATCCCAAGACAGTAAGAAAGCTACCTATTTGTCAAAAATGAAAACTTTCATGTAAATTTAATCAAACAAACAGATTTTTTTATGGCACCTAAGCGTTCATTTACTTATTCTTGAATACAAGCCTTATACACATAACTCTTTATACCAGTTTCAGACACAAGCGAGGAAGTGAAGCATGCAACCTTGAAATGCCTGATAGCGACAATGCTTAACATCCCCTATGAATTCAAAGACAAGGTGCTCCGTACTCAGGTGCCGACTCTGGCTCAGACTGTTTTTGTGTCTGTGCATATAGCTAAGCTGGAGAAAATGAGAGCTCTGAGGTATAGTCTTTTAAACACTCATTTTATTAATCTAATATTTCAGGTATTAACTGGCTTAAGTAGGTACCTACTGGCTTCCTTGACTTTGCTTGCATTATAAAGTATGCAAAAATTCGGGTAATGGCTAAATGAATGTGACTGAAACTTCAAATAAGTGTAGTTAGACCTCGAATAACATAAAATGCTAGTTTTTTCCAGGTAGGTATCAAGCGAGCGGAACTGTGGACAAATACTAGTACCCCAACAATTAAAAGAAACTCAACAGACAACTTGTTCCCTTGCAATTGCTGCAATACATTAACAATATTAAAATGTATCATTTTGTTCCTTGCATTTTACCTTGTTCCAAATATATATTTTTTCACTTTTTATTTGTTATTGTCGATGTTCCAGACTTACAGCCATCGACTGTGTAATGGCCCACACGTTAACGCATCCAAAGTTGACTGTCAACTACCACATCCCCGACGCGGCGCTAGAGTTGCTAGCTGTAGACGGCATGCTCTCCAGCATCCTTCCCGGTGTGCTGGCCGCATTGCAAGACGTGGCTACTGCCAATGATAACCAGGGGCATCTGGTTATAGTGGTAAGTCTTGGTAAGACCAAGTTTTGGTTGAGTCTCGGCCACAAAGCTTTGAGCATCGCCGTAGAGTCGCTAGTTTATCGGTCTTTTATCAGATTCATTTCGGAGAGTGCACTAAGGAACTGTACAATTTAGTTCCGCCGTCTCCCTTCTTCCATCGGAATTCCAGATACCCAGAAAGGCGCCATCTGTACATGGTTGACATTCCGAATGTTCTTACTAAGTGCTTTTAGTCCACATTTATTATATGCACTGCGAAAATGTGGAACTCTCTGCCAGGGTCTGTATTTCCTGAAGAGTATATTATGAGTGTCTTTAAATCGAGAATCAATAGGTTTCTTCTAGGTAAGCGTGCTTCATCTTAGACCATGGCATACGGAAATAAAATATCTTTTATAGCTGCGAATATCCCTCATAGCTGTGTATAGACCTCGTTCAATGTGTTTACTTTAAAAGAAATCCACCATTTAATGTATTTTCCAGGCGTCCATAGATGCTATACACCGCATCCTTTGCCTTGCGATGCACGACAAGTACCTACCAAAGACGCCTCAGCTCCGAACCGAGGACTTTATTAAAATGGTCAGAGAGAAAAAGGATAACCAAGAAGTAAGCAAGACGGGTAATTAATTATTTTAGAACATTATCGATGTTGTGTACTAGCTTGCATGTAGACGCCAACAAACAAAGGTGCAATATATAAAAAATCTTGTCGAAAAATTCAGCAAATCATTTTCATTTATTCACAAACAATTTCACAATCATATTTGAATGTCATCTTAAAAACTAAAATTATTAAAATGGAGTCAACTAAGTAAAAACTTATTTTTTTTGGAAGAATAACAAATTGTCATATAAACATTAGGAATTCAATAAAATGTCACAATATATAAATTCAACAACATAATAACACAACAAAAACAGAAAACATTTAATAAAATTACTCTACCGCGTTTTCAGAATTATAACTACTGTATAAAAACGCCCCTCCAACAAAAGCTTTTTTAATCTACTCCAAAATATAGAGACTATGAATAGCTTTCATGTCAGTAGGTCTACCTACTGACATGAAAGCTATTCATAGTCTCTAGTAAGGCTGTGTAACTCTTTAATGACCTATCATTAAAGAGTTACACAGCCTGGTACAGCTATGCATTTCTACTCACTTGTCACTTCTTTGCCATAAATTTTTTCTACAAAAATACCAGTACTGTCTCACGGTAAAGTAAAACATAGTGAGGAAACCGGTATTATAAAACCTATGGCGCGTCGCTCACAGGAACAGGAGTCGAGGCGAAGTCGACGAAAAGGCGCTAAAAATTGTAACAAATCCCGTAGATTCAAATTTAGTTAGTTCCCGTAATATGCGCCGTGCCCCGACACGGTCTCGACTCTCGTTCCTGTGAGCGACACGCATTCATCATCTTCCTGCCCTTATCCCACTCTGGGGACGGCACAGTTTTGGCTAAGGTGTTTTATGACCGGCCGCCTGCCTGACGTCAACCCTCCTTGGGAATACTTGCTTATTGTATCTCATCATGTTGGAGGATACTATCCCTTAGTCGACTTTTACGACATGCTCGGGGAGAGAAGCAGCTGGACGCATTCTATGTTTTTTCTTTACTCCCAGTCCAGCAGAGAAGTGTCCTGTGAGCGACACGCATTAATGTTCGAAAAACACAAGTTACACGAAAGGAGTTTCTACGGGTCGCTTCAAACCTTTCACTAAACTTGTTCAAAAAACAATAGTAATAGTACTAAGGTATCCAAAGCTTTCGCCCTGTTGAGCTGCCTTTTTTGTCACATACATATTTTACTTGTGAGATGAATTCTCTTTGCTGAAACAATATTTTCTTATTACATTCTAAAATTGGCAGATGAGATCAACGTGAAAGATATAAAGAAGCGGAGTCTGGAATGGTTTGAGATGGCGGGAGAGAAACTGACTCTCATAACGAAGAGTCTCTGTGGACTGCGAATGCACGACCATCACGCGGTGAGGAGAGAACTGGCCGTGTTCTGCTATCGCGTGCTTACGGAGTGTAGTACGTGAGTGACTTTATATTTCTTTGAATAACAAATAGTGAGAAACTGACTCTCATAACGAAGAGTCTCTGTGGACTGCGAATGCACGACCATCACGCGGTGAGGAGAGAACTGGCCGTGTTCTGTTATCGCGTGCTTATGGAGTGTAGTACGTGAGTGACTGCAAATTCAAATAATTGCACTTTGAATAATCATACTAACCCCCGAATACTCAAACGCATCTCAGAGTGACGAGTTTTTGACAGATTTTCATCAAGAACTGTCAAAAAACCGTGACTTGGCACATGCTCAACTCTGAGTCGCGTTTGAGTATTCGGGGGTAATATTGTAAATCCGAAAGTTTGTAAGGAGGCCTTAATCCAAATTTCACATTCATAGTTCCGACCCCCACGCTTAAGATTCCCTGGGTGGTATGGTCATCAAAAACTATGGTAGTTAAAATTTCCGTGGCGGGAGAAATGTTTGCAAGTTTTTTTCGGGTCTGTGTGTTGTTGGACCAAGACTATGTATGTGATTTGAGTGTTATATTTTGTTATTTAATTTCCACTCCTAGATTAAACAAACATTTTTCTTCAATGTTCAAGATTCGTTCGTCCTGAGTGTATATTAGGGAGGCCTATGTCCAGCAGGCTTCTTTTTTGTTTATCTTCATTAATAGTAACATAGTTTATAGATAGATAATTTAACTTCAGAACCAACTCCCATGTTTAGGAGGTGGGCGTTGAGACTGCATCACAGTTGTAAAACTTTTATAGTCTCATCGTTTTACTTGTATTTGTCCAACTTGTCCTGTTCTGAATAAATATTTTTTTTTTCTATAATGATGTTTACAATGACTCTTCAATATATCTTTCAGTACAATGCCAGCGTCTCTCGGCATCTGCCTGGACGTACTGATATCCCTCACTAAGGACGACTATCCCGAAGTAGCAGAGTACTGCGGCACGGCGGTCAAGACTTACTTCGCATCGTCGGCAGCCGACAAACACAAGACAGTCGACAACCTGGGAGAGAACTTTCTCTCTGTGCTTAGCACTCTACCGAGGGTGTTGTGTTCTGTTGGTATGTAACTGATTTGTGTTAAGAGTTGGCATAGTTCGAATCATTTGATTAGGTGTATTTGGAGGTATATTGGCATGCCTATGCATTGCAATTTTTTTAGGAAAGATTTTTATGCAAAAATCACAAAACCGTGACAATTTCGTTAATATTAGCAAGCTTTTACCTAGGTTTTAAAAAACTGATACATACATTGGGTCCATAGTTTCGAGCAAAACGAAATTCTACTTCTGTCATTTTTATGCCTCGCTTAGTAGGCTAGAATGAACTAAGCGATACTTAGGCCTAAACTACACTTGATAGAAACTCCGTCGCGGAAACTCCGCGACGCTAATACATAATATTGCGTATAAATTACAAATAGTGGGCACACTACGCGGAGAACGAGCGGTCCGCGATGGAGCGAATATGTATTGGAGTTTCCGTCAAGTGTACTTTAGGCCTTACTGAGCTAATTTGTTTTAAACCCTTGCTTTATTTTTTTTTACCGCACCTAAACCGACTTCCGAAAGTCTAGTGAGAGTTTCTCGCCGATTACGTCTCTAGAGACAAAATCTCTTGTCCATTAAAATTATAGTTTTTTACCTCCTGTTCAGTAGGTAAAAAACTCGTACTAGGCACTCCGATGAATTGAACGTGTCATCTTATAATTTGACAGACAACGTCCACAAGTTGTCTGCTTTGAATCTCCTGCACGGATACGTCACGGTCCTGTCAGACGGGCGACCTCAGCGACTCACGGCCTCGCTCAGCGTCGCCGGCAACATGCAGCTACTGTGTGCCACGCTCTGCGACGCCGCGCGACACTCCACCAGACTGGCGACCCTGACGCGACACGCAACTAGAGGTAATACAACATGCAACTGTGCTCTGCGACTCGACCCGTCATTTCCCCAGACTGGCGACCAGTCGCTGTAACTATAGGTTAAATAAAAAGTTATTGCAACAATAGTTTTTCGTCTCTTTCCACTATTAAAGGTTGTAGTTAGAGTATTCTTTAACTGATATTCTACTTTCTTTGATTTGAGAAAGTAGAAGACTATTTAGTTTGCAACTTCTTCTATTTTTACTTTTTCTCTAATCATGCTATGTCATAAACTACTTCAATTTACGTGACTAACCCCAGAATACTCAAACGCGACTCAGAGTTGAGTACATCTTAAGTCACGGTTTTTTGACAGTTTTTGATGAAAATCTGTCAAAAACTCGTTCATCATCATCATGTGTCTCAAAATCAAATATATCAGACCTATTACTATGCCACCTAAATCCTACACATTCGCGTTTTTTGTTCTTTTTAATAAGTATTTGTTATTTCGTAAAACTCTAACCTGCGCTAAGTACTTGTTGCGTATGGTGACAAGTATATCCATAAGATTTATCACAGGATAGACAGCAAAGCCAAGCGTGAACCTTCTCGGAAACTTGATAGCGTACCCATTAGCGATATATTTATTATTTCCTTCCTCAGATGTCTCAGCGCCCCCTCCCCTGACCTCCCCCTGGAGCACGTTTCTCCACCTGGACTCTGTGGAGGCCGTGAAGCGACTGCAGGAGACGTGCCAGCTGCTCGGCGCCAGCGAGTGTTCAGAACTCATCCTGGACTCGCTGCTGGACCAGTTCCGCACCAGGACTGATGCTGAACCTGTGTATATCTGCAACTGGATGGCCAATGGTGAGGATATCCTGTCATTACATTATCTTCCCGTCATATCTCCTGAACTCCATGGAAGTGGTTGTAGGAGACGTGCCAGCTCATCCTAGACTTTCCGCTGAAGCAGTTCAATATCAATATCAATGTCAGTATCAATAAAGATATCTAACACAAAGCGAGTAAATAGTCATAGACAACATGTGATATTTTTTCTGAAAGTCTGCTTAGCGAAAAGGTTCTAAGTCAAAGTATATTTATTTGCTAGAAATACATGTATAAAAGTTATTGGGTAGCATATGCTTACATTCGTTTCATGTACTCTACCTAGTTTATGAATTCTACAATATCAAAATTAAATTATTTTAATAATACAATTTGAAAGAAAATTTCTTTATTAATAATTTGTGAAAGAGAAAGAACAGGTTCTGTTCAAGCCCTGACTTAACTCTACTGTAAATTGTGAAGTCTAAAGACTACAATTTGATTGTCATTCCAGCACCTAACGCGTCGGTGAGCATGGCCCGGCGGATCCTCAGCACGTACTTAGAAGAGGACATCTGGTTCTCGCCCATTAACGTGGACGGCGGGGAGGTACCGCTGACCGCTGAGGACACTTTGGACCCCACTGTCTACAACCCGCGGGCTTGGACCAAAGATAGCGTGCCAGGTAACTCACTCACAAGCATTTAAGTTAAATACTACAGAGAATGGGAAGCCGTTTACAGCTGATAACAGTTAGATCCTATCATCCCACTACCCATGCGCCTGGGCTAAGGATAGCGTGACGGCCTATTTACGGTCCGGTTCGGCTATGAAACGGATGGCAGAACCCTAGTACTTAATATATTAGTCGTCCTCCTTATCTGTAGGAAATATTAGGTACTACACGATGTGTGTTGGAGATGGCATTGTTCAAAACTTCATAAGCAATGTCTCTGAAATAAATTGTAGAAAAAAATGTGACAAATTTAACTGCTGTATTTCACTTTTATCTTAGTCAGCACTGAGTATGGTTGTGCGTAGTTTATCATACATTTTATCCCGCCCGTATCCCAAGGGGATTTGCAGAGCCACAAGTAATCATAATAAAACTTGCAACCGCTCCTGATTCAAAGTCCCAAGATGGATATGGTGAATCTGATGGCAGGTGATCAGCCCATCGCCCATATATATGGTCCATCATGTTGGTGGGGGATACTATGCCTTAGTCGACTTTTACGTCATGCTCATACTTTATCACTTAACTTTAAAACTCCTGACACAGATTCATAACAAGACCATTCAAAAGACTATTATTACTCTACTTTTCTATGATGACTATCTCACTTCTCTACAGATCTATACGAGGGTGCAGTAGAATGCCGGTACACCGACATAAGCTACCTGCACCCGCGGCCCGCCCCGCGCCCCGCGCACGCCGCAGGCTCTGTCAGTGAGGCGCAGAGGAACCTCGTGCTGTCGTGTTTGCTCACAGAGGGCGTCGGCGTCGTGGCAAGGACCCTGAAAGAAGGGTACCAGCCGTATCTCCTGAGGACACTGTGTCTGATTCTGGAGAGAGTTGGTGAGTCATAGGGTTGGATCTCACAGAGGATGTGGGTGTCGTGGCAAGGACCATGAAGGAAGAATACCAGCCCTACCTGTCGAGGATGCAGTGTCTCATACTGGAGAGATTTGGTGTGTTTCCGTCGCATATACAACGTGTAACATAATGTCCCTATAAGCCCGAAAGGGGTGTATTCAGACCGAGCACTTGAATACATTGACGTGTGCAAAAGTTCAATACATCATATTTGAAATTCCTATACAATTAAAAACAAATTATTTCATGAGAAATTTGTGACAACCCTATGTGTTTGTTTACCATTTGCGTAGGTAACAAACACACGCGCACCCTCCTATCGCGTCGGACCCACACATACGCAGACAATTGAACGCGCGGCAAGTTTCAAAAAGTACCTAGGTGTAATCACCAAAGTTTTCGTAAGAATTTGCAATTTTTTTAATTCTACGTAGAAATTAAAGTCGAAGATTAAAATCACGATATCTTTCACACATAAAAAAACAACTACCTACCTACATCTACCTAGGTAGTTACCTAAGGACCTAGGTACAGGAAAAGTTAAGTTATACCTTTTCTCCCTTCTTCTTGGTTGGCTCGGAACACGGCTAATTGACATGGTAGGTATTAGGTAGGTATGTAGGTACCTAGGTTGGTATTACTGGTACACATTCACATTCACAATCACAAAATTATTTTTGTCATTTTTTATTAGTAAGCTAGGTACTAATGGGGTACCTACTAGGTAGGGTGATAGGTTAGGTACCTATCATCATACCTACCTATCACTGAATTTTATCACTGTTGACACACACAGTAGGTACTCGGTATCCATCAAAGGGAAGTAGGTACAACACACCACCGAATTCCCGGTCTTCCCTCACTGGTGCGCCCCGGTGGAAAGATCCCGTCGAGAGAAGACGGTTCACCAATCCCAGAAAAGAGCCCGTAAGATGGCAATGGCCGCCCTGGATAACGCTCTCTGTAGAGCTGACGCGCCGCTACTAAGCTATTAATTATTTGGTGCTGCTCCAACACACACACACAACACCATAAATCATAATACTCACCGTTTGAGTACAAAGCCGACATCGTATCGTACGTTAATTAGTTACGCGAACCGAGAGATTGCTTGTTGCAGTTGTTGCAAGGAACGAATGCTAATTGCGACTGATAAAAACCGATCTGTTTTGCGACCAAAAGTAGGTACCTATTGCCGAAAGCCGAATTTTTAGGGTTCCTTGTCTGGGGTAACCCACTAAATACCGATTGGGAAAAAAAGGCAAAAAACTTCATCATACATCTACTACTACTACTACTACTACTACTGTCGTCGTGTCCGTGTCGCTAGCACTTTTGAACCAGTGTGGTGGAAGGATTAGAGTGCACCTTGAAGGCTCCTTTCGTACACTTTGACACACGTCTATGACATGCCTGGTTTCCTCACGATGTTTTCCTTCACCGTTTGAGAGCATTGATATTGCACACATAAATTTCGAATCGAAAAATCCATAGATTCGAACTCACGACTTAAGGATGGGAAGGCGGGGTTCATAGCAATATGCTACCATGTGCTCTATCCCCATTTGCTACTAGGTACCTACCTACTTACATAATAACCTACCAACAATTACGTAGTTCAATCAAGAAAAGTAAAAAACAAATAAGCCTACGGAACCAATTTGATTTTATTAAACAAACGCTTGCGGTGCGGTGTCGGTTGACGGTTGCGGATTTTGAATTTAGCAAAGGCACCGACAGCCAATTAGGGCGAGGTGCCATCCCACTTATTGTTGTTGTTGTTCCAATGCAACCAATGACAAATAGGCTGTTCACGATGAAAATGAAGATTAGTAAGACAGATAAGTCACAACCTTTGACTTTAGTGCCCAAGTAGGTAGGTACAAAATTGCATTGAAAAATGCTCCAACGAATATTGGAATAATACATCGTTGGAAAAACTAAAGTGGAATAGGGTCACGGCTTATCCTCAGGCACGGTAGACCTCTTCTCATACTTCTTGTTACCTACTCAAGATGCTTTTAAGGCCCGAGTAGGTAGGTACAAAATTGAGTAGGTATCACGGCTTTATCCTCAGGCACGGTAGACATCCTCTCATACTCCTTGGCACCCACTGAGGATACCTTTAAGGCCCGAGTAGGTAGGTACAAAATTGAGTAGGTAAGGTACCTATCTCCTATACTAGGTACTTAACAAAGAGATCTGAAAGGATGTTTACGGTGCCTAGGGATTTTAGTCGTGATGTGTGTGACCTTACATTTTAATTACCAATAAATACCAAGGTACCAACTAGGCCTTCAAAAAAAAATAGAAATTACTTATTAAGCCACCTCGTTATTAGGTAAGTAGGTAGGCATTTTACTAATGGTGTCTGTTCTGTTACCTGTTTCATCTAGAGTTCACACTTAAAGGTCAAAAAACAGCTGTAAATAGGGATGCCTCATGTTGTGTCAAGTTACGTATTGGAGCAAAGTTTAAGAGACATTTCATGAATGAAAACCTTTGAAATTTTAAAAGTCGTTGAACAAACGTTGTTCGCAATGACGTATAGAATACCCCCGTTTCGGGCTTATAGGGACATTATGTTACACGTTGTATAGAGTTCATCATGTTGGAGAAGATACTATCCCTTAGTTGACTTTTAAGACTTGCTTGGGGATAGAAGCAGCTGGACACATTCTATGTTTTTTCTTAACTCCCAGTCCAACAGAGAAGTACTGTAATGGATTTTTTATAGAAGTTAAGTTATAGCCTATATCCAACAATGGTCTTAAAAGGTATTTTATTCTATAGGATGATGATAATTCAGATTTTAACCTTGGACCTTATTCCCAGGCAGTGAATACGAGCTCCTACACCTAGCGGGTTTGAAAGCGATCAACGACATCGCGCTCGCGTGCGGACACAAATCTGTCGGCGAACTCATCAAGTGCAACGCTGACTACTTCACGAACCAGATCACTGTCAGTCTCAAAAAGGTAATGCATATTCACAGAATATCAAAAAAGTTTAAAAAAATACTCCAAAGACCTTATCGAATGGACCGAACTGGCTTTATTTGGACAGATACCCTTAGTGTCGAATGGTCATGCCATCTTTGAGTAATGAGTGAGACCTCTTAGACGGTGTTCCATATAAATAAGTTTTAGACATTTCACACAGCGCCATCTAGCCCCAAACTAAGCAAAGCTTGTACTGTGGGAACCAGATAGCTATATAGAATACTTATATATACTTTTTTTGTAAATATATGCTATAATACGTAATACAGCTTTGCTTAGTTTGGGGCTAGATGGTGTTTGTGAAATGTCCACAAATATTTATTTAATTTATTTATTTGATGTAATCCTTCCAGTCGTGGGACTGTCAGTCGGCGCTTCAGATATTATCAGTGGTGATGGAGTACAGTGATGCGAGTATACTCGACTGCATGTACGGCATCGTGGAAGATGTAAGTACCTATTCAACAAACTGGAATGAGAGCTCCAGATTCGATTTTCACCGAAGCGAGGACAAAGCGTAGTCTGCGAGTTATTGTGTCTGAATATTAAACAAATAACCAATATTTATTTTAACTGAACAAAACTCTCACAAGAAAAAACCTGTTCGAAAAATTTATGTTTATACCAGTAGGTACTCTCAAAGGGTGAAGGAAACCGGCATGTGCTAGAACCGTAGACTGTTCGAAAACATGCCACGAAAGGAGCCTTTAAATCCTTTCATCACACTGATACGAAATAACTAGTGACACGACTAGATAGATGCTGTTAGAATACTTACTATGTTTTTTTTAATACATACACAATACGGGAACTTTTTCATCATTACTATCTTACTTCTTTACTAATATTATAAACGCGAAAGTTTGTATGTATGGATGTTTGTATGTTTGTGCCTCAATCACGCCTAAACGGCTGAACGGATTCGAATGAAACTTGGAATATACATAGTACATGTGCTGGATGAACATATAGGCTATTTTTTATCCAGGTACCACGCGAGCGGCAGCTAGTAAACCCATAGTTTTGTTTGCAAACCTAACCCCCGAATACTCAAACGCGACTCAGAGTTGAGCACGTATCAACTCACGGTTTTTTGACAGTTTCTGATGAAAATCTGTCAAAAATCGTCATTTGAGATGTGATCAACTTTGAGATGCGATTGATTGATTCGGGGGTATGTATTTCAAATCTGTTTTCCTCAATTTAGTATATTATGTGTCACCAAAATTATAAACAAAATATAAATACCTTTAGATTATAATCTCGCTTGAATTCCCAGGTTCTGGTGCAAAGCTGTGACAAATACTACGAGACAAACCTTTCGGCGTACCTGCAAGTCTTCCTGACTTTCATAGACTGCATCCGAAAGTGGTACCCTCAAGACGAGGCCGCGCCTGACGACCGCCCGGAGACCATCGATCTTTTGGCGGAGGTAACAAGCGCTTCCTCATTATTATGCAAACAATCCATATCTGGTTAGAGAAGATGTATCTTTGAAACTGTCCATCTAGCAGAGGTAATTCTAATTTATTAGGGGAACAAAGATCTACACTGACACCCACCTTTTCTTTGGCCTACCTCTTCCTCTAAATCCATCCACATTTATACTCATAGCTCTCTTCGCAACATGACTTTCATCCCTCCTTATGACATGCCCATACCACTCTAACCTTTTACTCCTCAATATTTTTATCACCGGCGCTACTTTCAAACTTTCCCTGATATACTCATTTCTTATCTTATCCACACATTGACGGCCTCGGTGGCGTGGCGGGCGATTGCTCGGCAGAGACGCAAGAGGCGCGGGTTTGATTCCCGCTGCGGAAGAAATGTTTGCATGTTTGTGCCTCAATCACGCCTAAACAGCTGGACGGATTTGAATGAAACTTCCAATATACTTAATACGTGTGCTGGGATAACACATAAGCTACTTTTTAACCGGGTACAACGCAAGCGAAAAATAGTGTAATTATATATTTTCTTTTAAATAGCTCTTACTTTTTCAGTTGGACGAATACGTACGACTGACACAGGAAGCAGAGAGACTGTTGAGTGATAGCGATTTCGACAGCGGAAAGAGCATAGAAGAGATGTACAAAGAAGATATGAAGAAGAAGGAAGAGAATGGGTTAGATTATGATGACAGAGTCACAGGTTTGTAAAAAAAATGTTTCCATTGTTATTTACATTGACTGGAATCCTAGCTCAGTTGGTAGCTCTGCCTTTTGCGCCGTAGATTGTTGGTTCGATTCCCATCAAAGACAAATATTTGTGTAATGAATATAGTTTGTCATGTATCCTGTCACTATCTTACAAGAGATACGGCATTATTTTATAAAACACAAGTTTAAGAGTTGAGCTATCTAAAGACCATTGCAAATGATCTTTAGATAGCTCAATTGATCCGGACCATTTCCGGAAGCATGCCAAGGACGCAGACTGCATTGTCACTTTGTATCACAATGCAATCTGATAAGTCAAATATGTGCCAGGTTTAGACCACGCATTGCTTAAAACTTAATTTTTTTTACAGTTTTTTATTTACACTTATTTGTACAATTACAGAAGAAAAAGCGCCTCTCCCGCAACACGTGCTAATGACGCTCACGATACTCCAGCGAAGCGTGCACTTCGTGACGTCACCTCACCGTGACTGCGCACTCCTAGCCTTACAGTCACTGACACGCGGCCTGCCGGTACTGGCGGGACACGACCACGAGTTGCTACCACTCGTGCACATCACGTGGGCGCCGCTCGTGACGCGCTTTCATTCGAATGATCCCGTGGTATTGCGGAGGGCGTTTGATCTGTTGGTGACTCTTGCGACGCTGGCCAAGGACTTTATCACCAGTAGAACTGTCAAGTTAGTATATTATGTTTCCTTATTGTCCTGTGTTATCGCGCATTATCTTAGTAGGATTTTTTAAAACATTGTAGTATCTAAATGGCTGAATGAATTTTAATGAATAAGGCATCATTATTGTCTGACAACCTCGGTGGCTTGGCGGGCGAGTACTCGACCGAGACGCAGGAGGCGCTCGCTGGTTCGATTCCCGCTGTGGGAGATATGTTTTCATGTTCTGCAAATATTTCTTCCGGGTCTGGGTGTTTCAATACTATGTATTAAGTATAAGTATGTATTTACAAAAAAAAGTATATAAGTATTGTGTCAGCCATCTGGTTCCCATAGTACAAGCTTTGCTTAGTTTGAGGCTAGATGGCGCTGTGTGAAATGTCCACAAATATTTATTTATTGTCCCGACCCGGCGAGTGCAATTCGTAAATCATAGCAAATATACAATGAAATGAGAAATCAAGTATCAAGATATTGGCCGACTGATTTCAAATATGTCTGCATACGATGAAATATCGGGGCGTCCTCTATCCATCGATTATATTTTTGATTTGTACCGTGTAAAATCTCTCATTTTACAGAGAAGTGCTGCCAGAGATCTATAAGTTCCTCCACAAGTCTGCGAAGGACAGCTTCCTGAAAGACAAGGGTTCGTACTACCGCAGCAGCCAGGCGTACACGCTTCAGCGGACCGCACTCGACGCGCTGCCGACCTTAGCAAAGGACCTGGGGCTGGAGGATGAGAGGCTGGAAGAAGCAATGGCGAGTGTCGACCCCTATCTGTCGAAGAAGCAGCCTAAACCGCTGCAGGTGAGTTTGAATATCTTTGTAATAAGGAACCAATAAGAATTCTGGCTCAATTGCGATTTACGGAGCGTAACGGTTAAACAAATTTTTATGATACTTAAAATATACACAGGTCGCTGAATTCACGTAATCTCCATGCATGCACGAATAAGGAATGTAACGTTGTGCGCGGTCACAATTTGGATGGGTTACCGCAAGTGGCATTACGAGCTGAGCGCTTCCGTGATTCGGAGGGCACGTTAAGTTGTCGGTCCCGGCTTTTAAGTTGTTAAGCCATGATGGAGGCGTTCTCCGTCACAAGAGTTGGCCACTAGCTCATACGAACTTACTTACCTACTTTAATGCCTATTAAATCTTTGTCCACAGACATCTGCCGTAAGCTTCTTCAAGAAGATGCTGGATTACGACTATGGAGCGGCGTGGCACCACCTGCGGGAACTTTGCAATAACGACGCGGTCATTGACCCGCCACCACTCAAATTCCTAAAACTAGAACCTATTGTAGGCACACCCACCCATGCACGAGATAAGGATTTTGACGGTAACGTCAAACTCATCTTCGATTTAATTGTATCATAAGAATAAATTAAAGAAACGGAATCTAGTTTCAATATTTATAACTCATTTTCATAGCTACTAATTGACTTGTCAGTAACAAAATGTAAGAGATTATGTGTGAAAATTTTATCTTTCTGTAGTACCTTTTCAATGTTTAAAGGAATAGTGGTTCAAAAGAAAACACATCCTGGCAGATAAATTCTTTACTGTTTTATACAAAACATGTTCTTCAGAAACCAAATTCTCCATTACCTATGATCCAATAACAGTAACTCATGTCTAGTTTAATATTTATAGTCACTAGCTGTAGTACATTCCAACAAAAAATTGTATACCTAATGTAGATATTTGTTTGTATTTAAACAGTGTTCAATTACACAACATAAACGTGAGAAAGTGTTTCAATTATACTACAAAATGCCTTAACCTGCAACATATTTACATCCACACTTCAATAAAATCTTAAACGAACTGGTAACATTTCAACAAAAATATGTATTTATTGTTCGCTCAATACTGCGATTACATCGAATAAAATAAATAGTGGAATTTGCAGAATTTATACTAGAAAAACAAATACTTTTTCAATGAAAGTTAGTTCACATTCTTATCAGTAAGTTCAATAACAAAAGATAAGTCAAACTAAATAAAAAACTTTAAATCTTAAGTCTAAATCAACAACTTCGTAAAGGCATTGCGCCAACAAAAGGATCTGTCTTAGATTACTTAAAATATATGTATGTTTGGGAAATAACAAAATGCATTATTAAAGGAGAGATCGGGAAAAGGTTAAATACAAATCGCAAAGCAGAACATTCCATAAAAATTAAGATAATTTAATTGTCTCTCAAAATGGCTAAGGTAAACACTGAATTTTATGACACAAAACTTCAAATTGATTGAATTATGAAAATATATTTCAAGCTTTTATAACGTAAAGCTTTATTTTGTTATTTTTTTTTTCAGAAAGTTAAGTATTATGGGCACTTTTTCAATAAAGTTACAATAAGAAGGAATTTAGTAGTAAAAAGTTCGATCTTAGTACTAATTTGAAGTACTTTGATATACTATTTTTATAGTAAGGGGCCGGCCCTACTGCGCGTGGTCTAGCGGTCAGAATTCGTTCTGCGTTCCGCGGTCATTGTAATCTATGGTGGCTTAGAATCCTACACACACAAAAGCAGCCAGACCGCGGCGGTCAAAATGAACGCGCTTCTGTCGGGAGACCCATTTTTTGTCAAAAGCTGGAAAGGTCACGATGTCCGAAATCGAAAAGTTTATAAAATGAGTTCTCTTTTATTTATTTAAGTACAAGAGCGCGTGACGTGTTACCAGTTGTAAAGATAACTGAACTCTAGATTTCTAGACCGTTCGCGTGAAGGCAGAACTCGAAACTTTGACCGCTTGACCGCGCAGTGTGGCCGGCCCCTAAATAAAAGATGTAACATTGGAATGGTTTTAGATTAAATAATGGTTATGGTTATAAAACTCGTGATACAAACCACCTTTAATAAATAATTATTATCTAAATTGCACTAGCTATATTTATATTAACTACTTTGATTAACACGATACTCTGCAATTAATTTTACCTACTAATGCCTTTTTAAAGAAATACCTTTTGTTTTAATGATATTATCAGGCCAATCCTGACTTTACGTTTGAACAACGCGGATTTTAAATTCTGTAGATGGTAAATTGTCCATGAAAAACTGAACGTGAACGCTATGATATACATTATACGCCTGTGAGTTGAAACTTTAAACAAGGTGTCAATTTTTTTATGATTGACTGAACATGAACACTATGAGTGGTATAGATAGATATATTGACGTCAAACAAAACATAATCAATATAAAAAAAGATTTTGATAACGTGGGTGCGAGTCATACCCCCGAATACTCAAACGCATCTCAAAGTTTAACATGTCTCAAATGGCGATTTTTTGTCAGATTTTCATCACGAAACTGTCAAAAACCGTGACTTGAGACGTGCTCAACTCTGAGTCGCGTTTGAGTATTCGGGAGTTAAAGATTTAAAATATAAAAATGAAAAATAGCTTATGTTTAGGTCAATTGATACGTGAATATAAACTGTAGACTATAAGCTTAGGCTTTTGTTATGTTCTTCATAATGTTCTCGTTGTCACTGGTCTAAGCTTTCTCATACATAACTTATGGTGACATCCCTATTACAATAATGTGCTTATTATTCAGTTGACACCTATTACACAATCACGAAACTAAGTAAAATTGCATTATGAACTCCGAACTGGTAGTATGGCAGTGGAACTTTAAATTTCTATCACATACGACGGCCTCGATGACGTGGCGGGCGATTGTTCGGCAGAGACGCAAGAGGCACGGATTCGATTCCCGCTGCGGAAGAAATGTTTGAATGTTCTACAAATATTTCTTCCGGGTCTGGGTTGTGGTACCATGGTACTCGTAGTTTCTAATACCCACGACACAGGAAATCCTAGTGTGGGGTCAGGACTATTTAGGTGACTGTTGGGTGTTATTTACCTATGTATTTATAGGCCTTATAGTGCAAACCAGTGGTACCAACTTAATGCGATTGACGTGAGGGTAGACTATCGAATCAAGCGACGAGCTACAACAAGAATTTATTCAAAAGAACAAAAAACCCGACTGAGCAGAATTTAGGTGGGTGACATTTTAGTAATTTTTAGTTTATTCGAAAATGCTCAATGCCGCCATATTTATTTTTTTACACTTTAGTGTCAATAAAATACCATTTACCTAGACGAATCCAACGACTCCTCATAATGACAAAACCCGTCCAGCCGCGCCCCGTTTCGGCTACAGAGGCAGCTAAAGGAATACATTGAAAATAGTTTCTTACAGCCGCCTTATTGGATTTTTTGACACTATTATAGCCTATGACACTAGTCATCCAGACGAATCCAGCCGTTTAAGACTACAGCTTCAGCCAAAAGAATGCACAAACACATGACCCTCCTTCTTCACAGTCGGTTAAAATGAATAGAATGTCATTCATCGTATCATTGACACTGCTTCAAGTAGCTCTATAGCGGGGTCACTGACCCGGCGCCTCTTACGCATACATCGAAAGTCTACCTATGGGTAGACTACTATCCCGTTTTATAACCGGACCGTAATCGTTCCGGGACTATAAAGCATACCCACATACACCCCAAACGCATTACCCTCCTTCGCAGTCGGGTAAAATACAAGAAAACTTTTGTCAGAACTTTGCTTTGGTTTTTCGGTTAAGTTCCGGTTATGAAACAGAACTCGCATCAACCGTTCTTTCGGACAATAAGATGTAATTATGACGAAAGATTGACACAGGCCAGAACATGACTTATGGTGTCCGCGCCATTATACCATCTAATACTGGGTTCATAGTGTCTATCCACCCATTATCACACCATACTGTTCCAATACCAGTCCAAAATGCATTAATTTTCAACATCTGACTTTCTGTGCAGTTGCGAGTAACATTTGATGATGATCTCAGTAACATTGTCATTTTCCTTCCTGTATACTACCGTCAACGGATCTAGACACTCGTGAAGTTAGCTGTTTCGATGCGCAGTAGTCAATTTAGTATGAAAAAGCTGAACTGCGCATGTCAAACGGCTAACTTCACGAATGCCTAGATCCGTTGACCGTACTGTATTTGTGTAAAATCATCCTACCCCACTATGTCAGAAGTTGAAAATTAATACAATTTCCCCCTGGTCTAAAATAAAAGCCCAAATCTACTTTGGCTACGTCACGTGTGTGTTTTATTTATCTGGGCCTTTACTGTGTGGATAATAAAATACTAATTGAGATAGTGGCACTCTAGTACTACACTCTTACCCGGACACGCAAACAGAAACCACCCTTCATCCCAGACAACACAGTCCAAACTGCCGTGCTCACTTCCAGGCCATTTTGAGCATTTTCCTCGCTGCGAAGTATTTGGTGCTGTACGTGGCTACTATCAGTGCGGCTAGTACCACCGTGATGAGGTAATAGTCGAAGTCGTCCTTTAGAAGATCAAATGTTTTTGAAGGTGCGACCCGCGTGTAGAATAGATCTGTAAGAAAAGTTCTCTATGACTCAACGAAACATGACAGCTCGTAACTTGCTTGTGACGCGCCGCATCGTGTTTCTGCAATACTATATTTGCCATATAGAATACAATAAATAGCACGGTGATTCCACAAACATGCCCGCGTTACGTTTTGTTTGATCATCATGCTGAGTGGCCTGACAAATTAAGGTGGAAAATGCACAACAGAATCGACAGTTTCTCACCGAGTCCGGTAGCCAGCACCAGGCAGGTAGACTCGAGGCCGGACGGCGCGGTGTAAATCGTCCGGATGCGGTGGAGGGTCTGGTTGTAGTTGATGACGGCTTCCGAAGGCAGCGGCAGTTCCGGCGCGTACGGGAGGAGACCTTCTTCCCGTTCCACCGCGGTGGGGGAGACCGGGCGCCGCGGCTCCAGGTACATCCAAGGCATCTCGACTATCGCGCCCGTTGAAAGTGCCACTGGGGAGATAAAGTTAGCAATGTATCAGTCAAGTTCATCACATTTTCTAGTTTCTAAATTAATATTGTCACGCCCGTATCCCTAATGGGGTTAGCAGGAGGATAATGCACAATTCACCCCACAGCGGGACGTCAGAGCAAATCTTTATTCCCCTACCATTAATTAGAATTAGGGATGGACAGAAGCCATAAGTAATCATAAGAAAACTTGCAGGCACTCCTGAGTAAGATGGATATGGTGAACCATGGTGACAGGTGATCAGCCCATCGCCTATGTAGATGGTCCATAGTATCGGAGAGCATCCTATCCCTTAGTCGACTCAGGTGAAAAGCTAGTATGTAGTTCTATGGAAAAAATAAGGACCATAGAACAAATGGGGTAATTCCCAAGGGAGTACAACACTCTTAAGACTGTAATATCGCGAGCGGCGCGCGTTTTGCATTCGCCCGGTTCTATGAACGCTGTATTGTTGTCGTCGATTTGAATACGTAATGAGTCACTCACAGAGCACGTGTTTGTCGGTGAGGGATCGCTCAGTGCGCGTGGGCGCGGCGGCGGCGGGCGCGGCGGCGAGGATGTACGCCAGCCGCTCGGTGTGCGGCGCGCGGTGAGCCGACAGAGAACTGAACGGCGCGCCGGCCACTGACCAGCGCGTCTTGCCCTCGTACAACTCCATGGACGCTGGGAAACAAATCCATACTAATATTATAAATGCAAAAGTAACTCTGTTACCTTTTCACGCTACTAACTACTAAACTAATTTGGCAAGCATATAGTATGCATCCCGGAGAAGGACATAGGCTACTTTTTTAAATAGGGGGTGATGTAATGGATGAAAGTTTACATGGGGAACAAAAATAACAAATGTTAAGCATCACCGGGTGCGGTCAGTACTTGGATGGGTGACCACAGTTTTCATAGATTTTTTATCAATATTTTCAGAAGAATCATATTCAATGCGAACGAAGTCGCGGGCAACAGCTAGTTTTCGATGACTTAACTAGATGGCGTGTATTCATCAAACAAACCAACTTTTAATAGGACCTCCGGGTCTAGATGTTGTGGTAATATGATGTACTACAAGTATTATTCACAAAAAAAGTATTTAAGTATTCTTTCAGTAATCTGGTGCCCATAGTACAAGCTTTGCTTAGTTTGGGGATGGATGGCGCTGTGTGAGATGTCCACAAATATTTATTATATTTGAAGTGTAACTGACCGACTTCAGTCCTCCGATGCTTGTCGTTGTAGTAGACGTAGGCGAGCGAGTTGTCGGTGTGCACGGCCAGGGGCGAGGCGCGCGCGCGGCGGTGCACCTGCGAGCTGACCACGGCGCCAGACGCGCCGTCGATGCACGCCGCTATCACCATGTCTACACATCAAAATTAAATAATATAAACCTCATACTTATTAAACTTCTCTGCTGTACTGGTAGAATGCGTCCAGCTGCTTCTCTCCCCGAGCATGTCGTAAAAGTCGACTAAGGTATAGTATCCTCCAACATGATGAGATACAATGAGTAAGTATTCCCAAGGAAGGTTCACGTCAGCCAGGCGGCCGGTCATAAAACACCTTAGCCAAAACTCTTACACATAGAGTGGGATAAGGGCAGGAAGATGATGATGATACCAGTACTCTCAAACGGTGAAGGAAAACATCGTGAGGAAACACGCGGCTTAGTCAGCTCCGCACGTATTGACCATGTCTTTCCTGTGGACAAGAGCGACTAAGCTGAGAGGATGGAATAGGTGCTGGGCAAGCCTACTCCATCTTAATTCGTCCCGGGCACTACAGCGTCCCGTCTGTGAAGGTAAAGTAAGTTGCCTTCTGACGCTGTATAAATCATCTACTATAGATGGTAAAAGGCCTTAGTAACCCGATCTCCTTATATGTCGCCGAACGTGTTCATCTGAGTGGGTACCTTTATGCAGTGGGTCTGGCGCCTGCGCGACGGCCAGCAGCAGGTTGGGGTTGTCATATTTGTAGAGCACGGCGCGGTCCCCCAGCACGCGGCCCAGCGAGTGCACCCTCTCCCACGACGGCTTCTGCACGAGCGCCGCCAGCCGCCCGCCGAGCGACACCGACCATGTCTTCACGGCTGTTACCTTCTGTAAGGGGTAGTCCATTAAAGAACTAAACACAACATTTACCCCCGAATACTCAAACGCATCTCAAAGTTGAGCACGTCTCAAATGATGATAATTTTTTTTGACAGATTTTTATCAGAAACTGTAAAAAACCGTGAGTTGAAACGTGCTCAACTCTGAGTCGCGTTTGAGTCTTCGGGGGTTATCCTACTAATATTATAAATGCTAAAGTTTGTGAGGATGTGTAGATGTGTGGATGTGACGATGTATGTTTGTGCCTCAATCACGCCATAACGGCTAAAAGGATTTGAATGAAACTTGGAATGTACGTAGTATGTGTGCTGGAATAACATATAGGCAACTTTTTGTGCAGATACCACGCGAGCGAAGCCGCGGGCGAAAGCTAGTTAATTCTAATGCGGTACGAAGTTCGCCGGGTCAGCTAGTTTTTTTATAAATCTAAGGCATTCTTCTCTATGGTTCTGTTCTTACCTGTCCATCATATTTGAGCGCGTATCCTTGAATGTTGCCGGTGTTCTTATCAGCGACATACAGGAACATGTTCTCAACAAGCGACGCTGCGGTCTCGGGAAATACCTGACAAAGTTTTAAGTTTTAAAGTTCCTTCACAGAATCAAGTCATAAAATAAACCAAGATATAAAAGGTGAAATACAGTGTTTGTAACATAGAAACTGTCTTAGGAACTATTAGGATTTTCCTTTTTTATCAATTTGCCTTATTAACCTTTTTGGTCAAGCACGAGATATCCATGAAAATTAATAATATTAGCTAATGATGAATGAAATCCAACGAAGAACCAAGATCGTGGACGTAGATAGGAGGAACAATGAGTTACAAGTGGAAATTTTCTCCTGGAGGTGTATTGAGGATGCGTATGTTCAGTGGACTTCTATAGGTTGATGATGATGAACTTACGTGCACGTTTTCATTGGTGTCCAAGACCAACAGCGCGTGTAACTTGTGTTTATCCGCCTGGTGCAACATGGCGCATTGCAGAGGCCTCGTGTTGAGATGGAGTATCTTCTCTCCCACCGGAGCACCGGTTATGGGGTTCAGGGATATAATCATCGTGTTGCCGGTCTCCTGAAAGGTGGAATGGTATCTTCATAATCTACAGTCAGATTAAGCACTTTTATAGGTAAAAGAGCTTAAACTGTGAATGTTTTGTAAATATGACAGCTAACATACAAGAAATAGCCTCCCAAATGCAACCTCAGATATCACACTGAAATTTGTATAAAATCAGTCACTTGTTAGTAGTTACTTTGTAGTTTTCATTTATATTTTTCGGTAGTTATTTTTCTTGCTATAAAGCTCAAACATATAAACATAATGTAAGTATTACGTGTACGAATTAAATTCCGTGAGGTTTTAACAACTTTAATAGCATTTTTCTTTTTTCTATGGGATATGACCATAATAGGTATGTATATTGGGTTTCTAGGGTTAATATCACAAGTGCGGCCCGCCTTTAGTTTATTTTGCCACCTTGTGGCCCTTGCCTGCCAAAAGGTTGCCGACCGCTGGTTTAAGGGTTAGGGTTATGTGTACCTCATGCTTAGCTACGATGGAGAGGTACGCGTCGTGCGGCGGATGCCTTGCCGAGCGGCGCAGGAACACCTGTAACCTCTCAGTGTCCAGCCCCGCCGCGTAGTATTGCCACAGGATCGCACCCGACAGGTTGTCCATGCCGAATATCTATGGAAAGCAATAACAGTTACTGATATAAGAAAATACTTCTCTGCTGGACTGGGAGTAAAGAAAAAACATAGAATGCGTCCAGCTGCTTCTCTTTGACTTTAACAGCTGTTTACGTTAACAGCTTGGTTGACCTCCCGAAACTACACTTCAGCCAAACTGGAGATACAATTTATGTGTATTTATGTGAGTTTCTCTTTACTTCTAAAGCACATAAACTTAAAGACAGACATTCTTACCAAGCGCTGCTTCGATGACTCTCCCTAGCTATTTGTTACTATTTATTTTATTTTTTAATGTATCCAACAAGTAATAACATTTACGAGAATGCCAAGAATCGAAACATCATTTCGTTCGTTCAGTATAGGCTTGAGTTTAGCTGGAGTATAGGTTTGCAGGTGCCCAAAGAACTCCTCAGTAACATAAACTTCCAAAAGCAAAGTAAATACCTTCCCACAGTCTGTGACCAGCACTATTATCTTGTGCAGGTTGAAATAGTCTCTGTGCAGCTGCGTGGGCTCGTCGTCTGTGGGCATCTCTGTCACCTGCAAGCTCTGGATCAAAGCTTGCAGCTGCTGGTACTGGGTGTGCAGGCGCCGCGAAAACGCCGCCCATATCGAACCTGTATAACATGTATACAAATAAGTACTTACTTCTCTGCTGAATTTGGAGTAAAGAAAAAACATAGAATGCGTCCAGCTGCTTCTCTCTCCGAGCGTGTCGTAAAAGCCAACTAAGAGATAATATTCTCCAAGATGATGAACCATCTATATGGGCGATGGGCTGATCACCTGTCACCATGGTTCATCTTTGGACTTTGAATCAGGAGTGGCTGCAAGTTTTCTTATAATTACTTGCGACTCTGTCCACCCCGTATGGCATACGAGCGTGATAATATGTATGTATGTAGTTTTAGTAATTAGTAAAATTATACATGTTTATTTTTCTGAAAACGTCTTGGGTGGTCGACGAAATATTTGCACACGGGTTAGTAAGGACTGCGTTCAAGATGCAAGCAGGTATTTACCTTCTTCTTTGTATCTTGAACCCAGACTAATTGGGTTTAACACGATGATACTTTCCAAAAAAGTAAATTACTTTCAAATTAGGATGTGAAAGAGGTACCCCAGGAATACATAAAAACAAAACCACGATATCCAGAGCATTCAAATATCAAGTTCGACAAACCTTTTCCATAACAGAAGGTTATGTTAGTGCCCAGTCTTTTTTATTAAAGAAAAACTTATGTAGTTCAAAAAAACACAAATGAATCAAAAAATGTACGAGTCCCAAACAAAGAAACATTTTTGGTAACTTTTTGTTTACCTTTATATTCGGAACCCCCAAATACGATATAAACCATGCCGCTTTTGTGGTCACAATATTCAAACACACAAACTACTCTATACTTACTGTACATCTTGGCAGCTAGAAAAATAAAGATTTTGATAAATATTGAATCATGACTGTCGCATATAAATCAAAGTCACATGTATACTTAAAATGTGTGTGGTTTTTCCAAAGTTTTAATTGTTTATGCTAATTTAAACTTTATTTTATATGGCATAAATATATATTTGCAATGCAAGCTACTAACCTTCTTTCTGATCAAACTCTGACTCAATAGCCGCGTCCAGATCTGAGACGGGAAGGTCAACGAACTCCGCTGCAACAATGTTGGCTAAAGCTTCTTCCCTGGACCATAGAACCCGACCTGGGAATCAATAGATATCATCATCATCATCTTCCTGCCCTCATCCTACTCCATGTGGGGTCGGCTCAGCATGATCCTTGGATCATGCTGAGACAGTTGAGTTGAGAGTAGATATGTGTAAAGTATAATACTATAACACCCATACTCCAGAACAAATATTGGCAGAACACGCAAACAGTTCTTCCGCAGCGGAAATCGAACCCACTTTGCGTCTCAGTCGGACATGTCGAACTCTGAGCAATTGCTCTGCATTTGTGCTTATACAGTGACATGCGATTAGGAGTAAAAGTAAGACATGAGACCCATACTAATAATATAAATGCGAAAGTAAATCTGTCTGTCTCTCTGTTACCTTTTCACGCCTAAACTGTTGAACAAATTTTTGGCAAGGAGATAGATTCCATCCCAGGGAAGGACATAGGCTACTTTTTATCCTGTAAAACGATTCCAAAATGGAAAAAGGATGTAAAATGATAAACAAGATAACGCATAAATCCTTCTTCAGTTCAGTTCTTAATATTGGCTCTTCTTAGACAAAATTTATGATAAGACAGTTAATTTGACATTTACAAAATTTTGACAATTGTCAATGTATTTATATCAATTGGGTCGTCAGCAGTTCTTTTTTCTTGCAAGACTGTAGGTAAGGGCCTCTAGCTGGTGCTATACATAATACATTTTTGTTATGATAATATGTATGAATAATACCTCCTTGCTGTATTAGATGCGAGGCGTCATCTGCTGCCGTCAGCAGGATGCGGCATATGTTCTGATCGCGCGCCTTCGAGCACAGCACGGCCGATATCTCCGGCTCGGGGATGCGGAGGTTTCGATCCTCGGTTTGTATGTCTGGCTGCACGTCTCCCGTGGCCACGCTGTGGGCTGTCAGCTTGAAGCCCTAGAAGGTTTCGAAGTGTAGTAATTTGCATTATTTCTATGAGATTATGCATGAACTAGCTTCCACTAGCGGCAGCGGAAAGTCTTCAACTCATCCATGTTGCCACTTATGGTTTCTGGGACTGAGATGTTGTTACATAGCTATTAATCTCATAAAAACCTATGGAAAGGCAAGGACTTCTATGGTTGATGAAGATGATAAGTTTACCTTGACTTTATCAGTCCACATTTGCATAACCACAGGGCCGCTGGCGCCGTCCACGACTGTGACGCTGGCTGAGGGGTCCGCCACGCCTACTTTCACGGCTTCAAACTGATTGTTCTTCATCAGGAGTATCTTCTCATCGTCCAGGATGAAGCCTGCTGCACTGTTCCCATCTGTAAATGAATTCAGAAGGTTTCGTTTTGTTATGTTTTTTTTTATGTACAATGTATAATTATGATCTAAAATAATCATCATCATTGAACTGAAAAATGATTTCTATCAGTACATACCTAAGGGTCTCAGATTAACTTCTTGTGCAGGAGAGACATAGTCGGAAACAGGTTTGCTGATGATTTGTACTGCGTTTGAAGTCACGTCGAAGGAAATGAGGAGTTGACTGCCGGGGCTGCCTGATACACAGGTGTAGAAGGGCTTGGAGAGGACACAGCTGAAAAAATTACATATAATTTAACATGAAAAAATATCTAATTTTCAATAAACAGAGGGAAAAGCAGGAACACATGTCATGTTGTACCGATCACCCATAAAGTGTGAGAAAAGCTGGCAGATGATGATATGACACTATTTGTGATGTATTGAAAGAATTTTTTTTTTACGGAAATAGGTTTACCTATTTCCACACTCTACCTGATGGTGTGTGTCTCAAGAGTGTGGTCTAAGTATAAACACAATTATGAAAAAACCAAAATAAGCCAATATGATGGACCATCTATATGGGCGATGGGCTGATCACTTGTCACCATAGTTCACCATAATCTGTCTTAGGACTTTAAATCAGAAGTGGCTGCAAGTTTTCTTATGTTTACTTCTGGTTCTGCCCACCATTGGGGATACAAGTATGATAATTATGTATGTATGTATGTAGGTAATATAATAAAGTAAATTATGTATAAATCAAAAGAAGGCCTGAACCAGGCTGAAATGATGATGATGTATATTATTATTCATACATAGAAAGTGACACATCAACACTTACCCATCATTAACCCATAGAGCTGGCATCTTAGATGTGGATCCTCTATTGCTGCCGGAGACCAGGTTGTACATGGTGACTTCCACATGGGATCCAAACACCGGCAACATGTGCACCAGGAGGCCATTCTGAACCCACCACTCAGAAGACTCAGCTGTTTCATCATTCTGTAAGGTCAATGACCATTCCCAAAGAAGAACTCCTGAAATTAAAAGAAGTGGTAAAAATTAGTTCTTTTCAATCATCTTTTCAGTCATGGGTGGAGATTATTGGTAGCGACCCTGCCTTCAGAATTTATAGTTTGAATCCAGAAGAAGAATATTTTCTACTTGAGAAATAAGAAGAAAAAAGACAAATGGTGTGTGTCAGTACTTAATAGTAAAGGAAAAAATCATGTTGAATCAAGAATATTGTTGCATCTAAAAACATCTCAAAGATATTGTGTTGAGTGTATGAAAGGTTTTGAAGTATTATTTTATGCTAACTCCACACTAGTTAGAATTAACCTTTGTAGAAGTAGTATGTAAGCATCAATACACAGAGATAGTTTATTTTAGGCATAATCTTCTTTAGATAATCACCCACATTCTATTAATCCAATTTACTTTGTTAATCTGATAGTTTGTGAGTGTGGCTTTTACTGAATGGATAATTTTGGATGAAGTTTAGAAAAGACAGATGGGACATGGAATAGCATTTAGGCTACATTTTCTCTATGTAGAAGCTTTTCTGAGCTTGTTTAATTTGTCAATTTAAGTATAAATGAAACTTTAATTAATTTTTAAGTAAAAAGGCTTAACTGGTACCTTGAAATTGATAACAATACATTACATACAATATTATCATGCCCATATCCCTAATGGGGTTGACTGATCCACAAGTAATGATAAAAAATTGCAGTCACTCATGATTCAAAGTCCTAAGATGGATATGGTAAATCACAGTGACAGGTGATCAGTCTATGATCCATATGGATTATATTTGACGGCCTCGGTGGCGTGGCGGGCGATTGCTTGGCAGAGACTCAAGAGGGGCAGATTTGATTCCGCTGTTGAAGAAATGTTTGCATGATCTGTAAATATTTCTTCTGGGTCTGGGTGTTGTGGTACCATGGTACTCATTGTTTCTGATACCCACGACACAGAGAATCCTAGTGTGGGGTCAGGACTATGTATGTGACTGTTGGGTGTTATTTATTTATTAGTTATTACCTGTAGCTGAGTCCCACCCTCTCACCAAGTAGGGGTTAGATCCGGAAACAGTCACCACTTTGTCTGTGACTTCTAGCAGTTGAATATTGCCAGTAGAGGCACTCTCAAAGACATGCCGCCACACTACTTGACCTTAGAATGAAACAATACATTTAAAATTCATAATCACACATGAGATCCCACAGAGCTATTATTGTTATGTCAGCTCCTGTCAGATTTTACAATTCGATACAGAGAAAAACCAGATTAAAGAATTATAATATTACAAAAATACAATACCTACAATGTATACAAGTATTTGTTTCAGTAATAATTTAATTACTTGGTTCATTAGTTACAAGTAAAAGCTTACCATTAGGTGACTGACAACTTTTAGAACATTTGCTATTTATTTGTAGAGGATGCAACCAATAAAATCAATTACCTGTCTTCAAATTCAGGGCAGCTAAAACATTCTCTTCTGTGGCAACAATCAATTTCTTTGCCGTCGATACGGTGTCAAATTGTGCGAATTTTATTCTGCCTACGTAAGATTGACGCCTGAAAAATTAATTTCATTAAATATTTTAATATTATAATCCGACCGATGAATGACACAAATATTATAACCTAAAAACTACTATTACCAATCGAATTTGCCGATTTGATCTTCGTAAATGCATACTGATAGATTAATTAAACTTAAAAACACAATAAACCAGTTTAATTTGTTTAAATATTTCAATAAACCCAAAAAATCGGGTTTGAAACCGATTGACAGCACCCCCATTTCTGATGATATCTTACTGACAGTCGGGAAAATACTTTACTCTGACAGTTCTTTCACTCTTAAATCACTCAAGTCAGTCAGTCAATCAGTGCTGTTCGTCAGTCGTTTTGAGGTCGTTTCTATCAATTTGATACATTTGATACTGGTGCTACCAGCATTTTCTCATGGTTTTCTACCATTGCAAGTTACAAACAAAGGTACAAAAACAGAGAATAAAAACAATTTTATTGACGACTTGACGATGAAACAATAGGTAAACCGTCTTTCACATAAAATTATCCAGCTTACCTAAATTTTGAACTGATTATCACTTTGAGTCATCATTCATTACATTGCATAGTAAACGAATATCAATAAAAAAAAATGTTGGTAACATTATTTAGGTACTTTAGCGTGCGTCAAAAATACGCGGGTTTAAACGTGCGACTCAGAACAATAAATAAATTGTTCTGAGACGTGCGACATCGACATAAAAATGTCATCACATCATCATCATCACCAGCCCAAAAAGTCCATTGCTGGACATAGGCCTCCCCTAATGAGCACCATCGCACACATCTCCACACTTCGATATAACAATTAGTCCACTTGGCATCGCTGTAAGGATTCCAGATCAGCACGGATTTTGACGGAATCAAAGAGCTTCTTATAGTTATACTTAGGCCACAAAAGCTTGACACAGAGGCTAATTATACTTTTCGGACTACTGTATAATTTTCCTCAATGTGTGGATTCACACACTCACTTTATAATAATAGTACCTAGGTAGGTAATTTAGGATGACGCGATTAAACTTGTAGGTTAGTTTAGTACCTGCCGTACCTATAAGTAATACACAAGTAGATAGTAGTAGGTACCTCTATGTACCCATAATAGGGAGGTATATACCTACCTATAGTACCTTGGTACAGGAAATTATGAATCCATGTTAACAGGATCAATAAGTTCACGCATTCACGCTTACCTTCAAGCTTATGTTACCTACTATTATTTAATCTGTGATCTAGGTCTCCCCTAGGTACATAAATAGGTGCCTGTCTAGCTAGGTACTTAACAGGTTCCCTGTCCCATGAATCACATGTCATAATTATGATACAAATAATAATTTTTGTATCATGTTTTATGTGTTTTATGCGTCCGTTATCATTTATAAGAGCAAAATTAGTTGCAATTTCAAACTCATTTTACTTTAGGACGTGGTGTTGTGAATGAGATTTTTAGTACTGGGACGTATGGAGAATATTGTAAGCCTCAAAGTCTAAGCATAGAATAAAAGAAAAAAAATCTTATATTTTTTCACAATCAAGCCGTTTCAAAAGTTTTATCCATGGTAGTTATATTTTTACAGGTAAAATTGAGATGTACCTATGTTAAAATCAGTACAATTATTGTACTTAATAAGGCAATTTTCGTACATAATTACTTCAAAATAAATATAAATATTCATGAATGTGCAAAATGAATTTAAAATCTAAAAAAAAACCGCAGGACGTAGGCCATGTTATACCATCTTTTTTAAAGGGACAAGGAACCTGTTAACTACCTAGGTACTTAATGGAAATAAATTAGAGAGCTAGATATAAATATAGATATAACTTTCCCTTCGGTCTGTGTTCCACCCTCGTCTATGCCGGCGGCGCCGCGACGACCACAGACACATGGCGAACTCACACATGCATTAGGTAGGTACCTACTTAGTGACACACGTGTTTAGTTGTACATCCCTCAATGAAGAAAATTAATGGATATGAGCAAATTTTATTCAAATAGGGCATGTTAAACCATCTTTGATTGTTTGTTTGTCATTATTCTAGTCTGTTTATATAAATAAATAACACCCAACAGTCACATACATAGTCCTGACCCCACACTAGGATTCCCTGTGTCGTGGGTATCAGAAACTACGAGTGCCATGGTACCACAACACCCAGACCCGGAAGAAGTATTTGCAGAACATGCAAACATTTATTCCGCAGCGGGAATCGAACCCGCGCCTTTTGCGTCTCTGCCGAGCAATCGCCCGCCACGCCATCGAGGCCGCATCATTAAAAATCTCAAAACAGCAAAACAACTTCGTTTATTTCTCTAACTATGATATAGATTTTAGATTTAGATTGATTTATTTATTATAAACATAAGCACAACATTACAGATACCTACTTCGAAGAAGTCATATTTATGGACACATCAATCACATGTTAAAATTAAAATAGAAAAAAAATACAAAAATATCTCTAAAAAAAACAATAAGTACAAGAAACAAAAACAACTTAAAACAAACAATATAGTAAAAAATAAGAATCTTATCCTACTAGAAAATTTTCGCCTCAATCACGCCTAAACGGCTGAACGGATTTGAATGAAAATTTGAATATACATAGTATATGTGCATCCCATAGAAACTAATAGGTAGGTAGTTGGCGTTTATCTAAGTATCTAACCTACCTAGGTAAGTTATCATTTAAAACAATTTATTTCACGACTTTTAAATATTACCTAGGTTAGGTACCTACTTGTTAAGTATGGATCTTCATTCTCTACATCAGAGAAAGTATCATAAAAATCGGTTAACTACTATAGGAGATATCGGTGAACAGACATAAAAAAAACATACATAACAGTCGATAGAACCTCCTTCTTGGAGACCAAGGAAAAAACAATTCTCACGTCAATTAAGTTTTTAACCCGAGTGTGAGCTTTGTATCAATCAACTGGCCCGTGAGCCCAAAATGCCTCAATTGCCGTGATTGATTGACTGTCGACCTGAGCTGTCGACCTATCTCTCTCTTTCTCTTACTTGATAGCTTGATAGTTAAAATACTCTTACTTGATAGTACTTAGGTATTTATACTTATGTACAAAAAATAAATGAAAATAGCTAAAAGCCGTGTTTATTTTCTGGTACCTAGGTAATAGACATTTTCTAGACACTTGCCTTTCGAAATTATGTTGAGTCAGGAAATTGTGCTCTACGGATCACAAGTGCCCACGCTCTAAAGTTCCTCATCCATTACCATTTAGCTTTCCTGGTTGAATGTTACCACTGCAATGTGCACGCACACTGGAGCTCTATTATACGACGGAACATAATTTTTAAGGCTTCTATTTGTAGTAACTTAGTACTTTTGTAATTGTAGCTTCATCGGATATGAAGTTGTAGGTTTATTTAAGTTTAACGGTTCTGACTGGTGCTCCACACATTTAAGTCAAAACACGTTGTCTGATAAATTTTATGTTACTTATTTACTTATCTAGCTGCCTAGGGCTGGACTCAATCATGCGTTGCGGTTGCTAGGCTCATTCCTAAGCCTTGCGACACTATTGAATCTAGCAAGACTGGTGTGAAATTCGCACCGGCTACGGCTACTTTCGCATCTCAAAGCGCGGATTGATCGGAACCGGTCTTCACGGTGTGAACTGAGCTCGGATTCTATTCATTGGGGATCATTTACTTTATTCTTGAATAAACGAGCTTCTGACCACAATATGACCCGATGTACCTAAGCACTCATGTGACAGTGAAAGAAAGGCGGATTCCAATCAGAAAAACACAGTAATATTCAAATGGTAATAGACAGGGTTAGACATCATCACAAATCACCTACTATAATTTAGGCTTGATAGGCTACATAGATAATTTAGACTTGAAGCCTAGATGTAGCTGTGTAAATTTTAAAATCACTATTAAGTGATAACCTACTCATCCCAAAACGATTAAATTCAAATGGACGATTTAAATTATAACAAAACCGGTTGCTAACCGAATTCACTGCAGACAAAGTGCATAAGAGCCCACCAATATTAATGTGGTGTGAATAATAAATAATGATGAATATCAATGCTGATGCTGTCCGTCGCGATCTCAATGTATCGGGTTGAAGCTGGGCAGGCGCGGCGCGGCGGCCGTCGGCTGACGCCAGCCGGCGAGTAGCGAGGGGGCGCTCAGACCGGATCTCAGCTCAGACCCTAAAATAAAAACATCTATCGAAATAATAATACGCACTGCTTACCCGGGACAAGTACGCGAAACGAATGGCGTTGACCCCCAGAACATTCCCATGCCGAGACGCGGCCCAACTGGAATCCCTTAATGGTAGGGTACTACGCAACTGAATAGGTCTTTCAATCGTGTTTTGAACTTATTAGCTTTTATTTAGACTATATTGAGTGGTTCTATTCTGTTTTGGACTCTCCTTTCAGATGAGACCCGTCTTTGAAATGTAACTTTCTATTTCTGTCGGTCTGCATCGCTTTACCAATTTATCATTTTATATTTAGAATCCGATTATGTTGGTACCTAGGTACATCGGTTCGGTTGACCTTTTAGAATATTCCTTTGTTTTCACATACTTAAGTAAATGATTTTAAAACTTACTAAGGTACATAAGTAGCATTTTATCTATTCACAAACTATATAACTTACCTACCTACTTAGTACTTACCTATATAGTACCTAGTATTGATTGTTTGTAGAGTTCTTGTTTCCTTTACAAAAATTCTTAGACAATATCCAGGATAGTTTACATTCTATGTAGCTATCATCATTCCTAATTCAGAAAAACATGTTCTTTCTTTCTTTCTTTCTTCACCAAATCCAGTTTCAGTCAAACTTCATGTATCCGCTTTGCACTTTCTTTGTATTTCAATAGGTATATCCAACGAATAGGGGATGAAAGGAAAAAATAGAACAAATAGACAAAGTTGCAGTCACAAAGGTGCAGACCTTTCACCCTCAGTCTGGTTTATTTCTCGCCTAGACCATGGTGGGTCGCGACACGCCTGCCTGTGTCTGACCCGTCTTTAGAATTGTATAATTTAAAACGTGCGTCTTTTCTTCCATTATTCTTTGTGCGAACAGGACGAGCGGACAAACCCGTTGCCATCGCACAAAGAAAAATATATTTAATGGATGTCCGAACAATGGGGGAGAAATTGTGATAGGTGAGAGTTATCTTTCACAGCCACCGACTTATACTTGTTCTTTTATTTTCAGATAAACCCCAGTTGCTGGGAAAGGGTCCATAGAGATCAGATTCCAATTTTATTGTATGCAGACGGTTCACACGTTTTGTTGTGTTAGTTATAAAACAAACCAATACTTTGACGGTTAATTGATTACCTACTATACTAGGTATACTAGACTTAACAAGGTAGTCATCTCGTTGAAAGAGAAGTGACCATGCCAGTGTCTTTGAAACTGGAAGGAATGCAGACAGTTGTGCTATTTTTGAAACTGAAAAAAAGAAGTCCTTAGTTGTACCGGTACTCTACCAACATTGCAACTTTAGCGACGAAGTGAAAGAAGGCAGTGGTTCTTCAAGGTCGACAGACAGTGACTACACACACCTATCCGTGCGTTGCATGCTTGAAAGGTACCTACCTACCTAACTACCTATAAGTATCTATATAAGCATTTTAAGTAATTTATTCAGGAAATAGAAGTAACATTGTATGAAGCTCTGGGTGTTCCACGTTTCTACATTTTATATTTTCTCGTAAATTCTACTTCATATTTCTTCCCGATTTCTATTTAATTTTCTATTAGTACTTAAGTATACCTACCTACACCTAAGTGCTTTATGGTTGCATCCCGGTAATCAGAATAATCTTACATCAACAACTAGACTTTCTTTACCTACCACTCAATTCAAACATTGACGGATACAGACAGATTAAGAAATTACTTAGGAAACTTGATCAAGCCGAAGGCCAGTCGCAAAATAAATCGACTCCCTGTCACAAATCGCTCGAAATACAACGAGCGAAGAATTCACAAATCACTACCTAACCTAGGTACCTACCTCAAAAGGTTTTTGAACAAGAATTCATGTTAAGTACTTAATTATGTGGATCATGTTGGCGTTGGTTTTATTTATTTAAATCTGTTTTTCTATGTGTAACCGAAGTGAATTCGATTAGAATACCTAGGTACTGAGTTATTTCTCACTAAGAGTAGCTGACCCCACAAACTTCGTACCGTCTTAGAATTAATACCTAATGCAAAACTTCTCCTACAAAGCCTACACCTGCCTAATAAATTATTATTTGTTCAGTCAGTGATTCCAGGAGCAAAAATGTAGAGGTAGGTGTGGGTATAATATATTACGATAGCCACTGAGAAAGAAATTACACAAGTAACTTACCCATTATCTTAAATTAATGACTAATAGGACAAACAGGTCACTACTATGTTGTTACTATTCACTATACTCACTGGTTTTGTGGTACAACCACTACCTACGTATCTATTCTGTGCCACTACAGTACCTACCTTGATAGTTGATACTCACTGCTTGAATAAAAATTCGATATACCTAGGTAAAGCACTTAAGTTATGTGTCGAGGTGTCGAGTATCGAGTAAGTTTCAACTTGCTCGATAGATGAACCGCGTTAGAAGGGTTTCGTCAAGTCTATAATAAAATTTAAAATGTTCCCTAGTATCTACTATCTATCTCATAGAATGGCGCCCGCGCGCCCGCCCCTACTTGCTCGCTTGATGGTACCTAGTATTGTAAGTACCTACCTACATAATCGTCGATTGTAGTGTAGTGTAGTGTAGGATACAAAACTCAGACTTGCGCGTTGCGGGCGCGGGCGCATTTCTCGCCATGAATTGCAAAGGTTAATAAACTCTACGACAGACAATGCGCGAATTCTTCCACGATTTAATTATGCCAAGTATACATTACCTTACCTTGTTATAAGTAGGTAGGTAGGTACCTACTTATCTACGGAGAATATACCTAATAAACAATCTAAAAGAAATTACTAATACAATACCTAAATAGGTACCTCCATACCTAACTACTTTCATACATAAAATAAAAAATACAAAATCAAAAATGGTTAGGCTAGGTAGGTACCTAGGTACTTAACCTACCCAGGGTGAAATGGTAAGTAAGCCGATCACCACAGGTGCACGACCACTTTTTCCTAAAACCAATTAAATAGTCCGGAGCGCGCCAAAGTTCGTATTATTTTTGAGATTTACGCATCAAACAAAATATGGCTTGGAATGTATAAAAATCATGTATTCAGCATTATGAATGAAAAACTTGAGCTTTTAACTGAAAAAATGGGTGTTCGCCAAAATCATCTACTAAAATTACGCATTCATCACTTCTCGACCACATGGTCGGCAAATTACTGTTTCCCAAATTACATTTTATATCTTCTTTTAGCTTTTCTAATTGAAACATGCATGGTATAGCATAGGTACCGTTATTTGTAATCACGTTTTCTATGATATGGTTTATGTACATATTGGAATGCGACCAGCAAAATGCGTTGATACAATTAAGATGTAAATACTTTTCAATAAGCATTATTTAGGTGGTCGGCAATCGTTCAACTGGCGACCATTATCTTATTCCATACAAAACGACTACACTAAACTTATTCAAAACGACTAGTAAATATAATTAAAAATACTAAATTATACGTGACTATTTGAACTTTTAATTACTGTCATTATTTTCGATCGCAAGATCATTTCCATAAGGCTCTTTTTTAAATAACGTTTGAGTGGACGTCAACCAGTGGTCGAGAACTGATAAAATAGCACTTTTTGATAAATCTTTAATTATTTAATACTAATATATTAAAACTTGCGATTATTTAATGTTTTTTTTATAACTTCCATTAATTTTTTGGATTAAAACAACATCATTTTGATGAATTTTGAGATTACAAGTCCACTAAGTGGTCGTGAGCTGAGCTGACCTATTAACCCTACCTAACGTCGATAAGTTTGATAGGTATAGTTATGTAGCACTAGCCTGTGTTATGTAGGTAGGTACTTAGGTAGGTATTATAGGTACCTACTTTCCTACTTACCTGCTTATTTATCCACATACCTATATATTTATTTCTTTTCTGAGTTTCTAAATTTGTTGTTTAAAAAAATATCATTTACCTAATACTTTATTGCACAATATAAAAATATTGAACAAAAGGAGGGCTTAAACTTACCTAAGCATTAACTTACCTATCTATTTAGATCCCTAACCTAAGTAGTACTTATTATTATTACGTAGGTAGGTTTATTACCTATCTACAAGTTAGGCGCGAATCGCCAGACGCCCTTGAATTCGCAAAAATATAAATAAACAAATAGCAATGACCTCGACACACATGATAGACACGATTACTATTCAAAACTGAGTCAGGTCAGATTAGGGCGAGTATTATTATGTAGAGTAGATATCACGAGTTTTTGAATAAAATACTACTCACATAACTATAGAAATTAGAACTAGAATGGCCGGCTAGTTTACTTTGTTGATTATAATAATGACGTCATCATCGTCTGGACCGTGGGCCCCAATTTGACGTCAACCATCTAGTACAGTGACCCACTCTACAGACACAATAATTCAGCAAATCGTACGATGCGAAACGTATACTATACCTACCTACCTAGCGGTCAATGAACTGTTGACGTATTAAAACGCACTTTAACGCGAATGTAGTGCGCAGCGCTCAGAAGGCGCGAGTATTATAACAATAAAATTTATCACAGGGCTTGGTGGTAGTCTTGTAACTAACTAAATCAACCGATACTTACACAAGTAGATAAAAACTTTAGGTATGCTATTTTGGTTTTTGTTTACATTGGAACTCTTTAGTTTATTACACCTGTGACCGCTTAGACTATTTTGATTGACCACCACAAAAAAGAAGAAATGTCATTCAAAAGTCAAAATTATCACAATTTGAAAATAGTGATGGGAACAAACAGATGCCTTAGATCTACGGATTATATTAGTGCTAAAATGGTAATTTATTACATTACAATCGATGCATTATGATTCTAAAAATAATATATAGTCCTTACATGTAGGGAAGTAAGTAGGTAAAAAGTAAAAATTATTTTGAGATAAATTATTAATGAATTTCATCTTTTGTCTTGCTTACCATTCATACGGCTTGAATTAAATTAAATCGCGAGCGAAATCTTTTTCTCAAGACTAGCCAACGCTGTGCCGGAAACTCCATGAGAGTTCGTTTTACTGCAGTACTTTTAACGCTTTTGATATCAAGAAAATGTGAGAAAGGAAGTAAGTTTGTCTGTCAGTCGTGCTGCTACAAGACACACTACACCGTGTTCTTTGTGTAAAAAGGAAGAGTCTGCGTTCGAAATGTAAGCGAATTTCGACACGATAGTGGCTTCCAGTAAGATTCATATTGGCAGTGAAAGGGTCCCTTTGGGACTTTGTTCATATTAACGAGGCACCCGCAGTAGCCGCTCTACCTACTCATATAATACGGCGGATACAGATCCGAGTTTCTTACTTACACATACATATGCGTGCAGTACGAAGGCCAGTTTTAAATATGTGTATATGTCGCGTTGCGAACACATACGGCTTCAATGATCAGCAGGTGTAAGCTAACTAAAGCAAGGGGCTATTGCGATTAACTCTTTTATCCCATCGTTTCCATATCAAAGAGTATTGAACTTGTTCTACTATTAGAAAAATTATGATTAGGTAATAGGTACCTACTGTTATTTTACACACGATTAATAATTGCCTTTTTCAAAATAGACATATTTCTTACAAAATGTTAGGTAAATAGACATTAGAATAGATGAATAAAAAAAAAGAAAACGTTGGAAAAAAAGTAGTTTTGTTTTCGATGGTTGGGATTTTGATATTTCTTACCTACTAAGTTGGTTATAGGTAGGTATTAGATATAATTTCATTTGATTGTTTTGCACATTTTGACCTGTTTTGATCGAAATACGTAGGTATAGGTAAGTAATTTTGTGTTTTGTCGGCATGGCTTGTTGGTTATACTTAGCTAATTATTTTTGACGATGTGTTAGAAAAGGCTCACTTACCTACTCAGTAGCTAATTGTAAACAACAAAGGCAAAACTCTGCCAATGAATCGATTACAAGTACCTACCTACCTAACGAAGGTCAGAGGGTTTGCAAGTGTGAGTATGTATGCAAGTATGCAGCCGACGAGCTCAGTGCGGCGTTGCTGCTGCACGCCTGCACCGGGGCGGTTGCAACACCCTCCCCCCTTCATTCTCCGCTTCTCACTCGTCGCCGTCTTGCCGCTAGCCTGTCTCACCTCGCGGCCGGCAGCCTTGCGCGACGCGCCGCGCTATTTCACATTCAAAATTATTCGCAAGTTCGCAACCATTGCAAAAACTCTCTGTGCAATAAAAATATTTTTTCGTTTCAATGCGGTCGCAATTCGTTTACTTATCAGAGAGATTATTAGAATTTTATTAAGAAATTAAGTGCCTTTTCAAAACTTTGTATGCACTCCTCGTTGCATTATCCCGCGCGCGTCGTTATGAGAACCCCGACCCCGTACTGGTGGTCACGTTGACGTCGCGCGGTGCCGCCATATCTGTCTCGGCCACCAACTAGCAAAATTAATAGGTAATTATTTTCGCGTACCAGTGTTTTGATTTCGTTTAATTACATAGTGGTTGTGTGCTGAAGTGTTCAAAAGTTTTGGGATTGTCTGTGCTAATTCCACTTGGAATCTTGTTGGAAGTTAGGTGCGCGCCGGCCGGTTCTTATCGGGTGCAATGCAGTTGCACTCTCAACTTATTGCACTTTTGCATTCTCATAAGTTTAAATGCGTGGAAAGTTTATCAGTGTTCGCAATTTAATTCAAAAGGACTATAAATGTGTTCTAAGTGTTAATAGTTTAAAAGTGATGTGATAAAGCTAAAGCTAGTTGTATGCTGTCAGTCAGTATAGTTTGCTGTGTTATTTCGGTCATTGACCGCCGGATTTCGCATCCCTTTATGTTAGTTAGTACCTACTGTTTTTAGTTAAATGACGAATCCGTACTTTTTTCTAGGATAACAAAATTGTGTCACCTCCCTACTGAAATGACCCGAGCATTCTGTTTTTGAAATTTACAATACCCGGATGGAATGAGAGCACAACACAATCATATTGTTTCACAATTTCATATGTTTGAACATCATTTGTTTTTTTGTTTTTCGGACGATTGAACTGTTATCATTTTCTTCCAAAATTACAAAAATTACAAAATAAAGGTAATTATTATTCTCATAAAAATAGTTTATAATAAAGTTTGAAACTTCTAAAGATTCATAATTTTGCATTGAAATTCGCTACAAACTTACACGTGGCTTCCTTGAATTTTTGTATGACATCATTCTGTATGCTAGGTATAAAAATTCTAAGCAGAAGTCATAATAAAAAGTTCTCTAAGAAGTACCTATTTACCTAACTAAATTAGACAGTATGACCAGTGTAGTGTGTGTAAAACAATCATAAAATGTGCAGAATGGCGGAAGGCAATGGAGAAATACCCATTGAAGAGGTACCTGGGAAGGACTCCGACATTGGCCGTACACCGGATTACCGCAAACTCATTGACTATGGCTTGGATCCAAAGGTATGATGTATTTAGCTACTTCTCCTTGTAACTACTGTATGTTACAGTAATTATGATCTTACTTGCCGTGGTAAATATACCTACACTTTAGGATTTAGAAAACCCGGCAGATATTTGACCAAAACAAAAATTGATTTGCCTCCGTCAGATTTTTGTACGATGACCTCTTGTACTTAGTTGGAGCTATGAACCCATGTATTTTAATTGATGATATTTCCTGCTTGTACTATTCACCTTTTATGACCAGGAATCCTGTAAAGGAAGATATAAAATACTGCTTTTATTTTATCAAATTTAGTTTTGCAGTAGTTAACATGCATAGCCATATCAGTTCATTATAATTTTCTTATTGGTTTTCACAAACATTTCCATGCCCAATTGAATCCAATTGGATTTTTCAAAGAGAATCCAACTAGACCAGACTAGTGCTATTTAGTTCAGTTCTGGTTACCTTATAAAATTACTGAAGAAGCCTATCAAAATTGAAAGAATATAAAAAAAAAATATTTGAGTTTTTCCTATTTCATATTCATGTTCATTTATGAAAAGGAAGAACAATACAAAAGAAAAGTTTTTTATGCTAACAATATTAGTATTACTGCTCTAGGCACACTAGTTTTGTTTTTTAGTACTTATGGTTATGGAATAATAAATGATAGCAGCAGCTTTAGAGAGCAAGGGGAGGCCTTTGCCCAGCAGTGGGACAATTCAGGCCAACTAGGACCTGTTATCAAATGGTGCCTAGGAACTTAACTATCTAGGTCTACAGTCACACCTGAGTTACACATTATAGAAGCTGTTATCCACACTCTTGCACCTTGTCTGATGATAAAACTGACCTCAGATAACTATTCTCTTTCACTAAATACCTAGTACCTAGATACAAGTTGTTGTTTAAATATTATACATAACAATCATATAATTTATTAAACAATTATATTTTATCTCCCTTTGTTTATATGAGAAAGAACTTTTTTAAAACATCTTGGATCAGTTGGTTCTCTGTAAAGTTTAAAAACTCGCGCCTTTTTGGTAAACTTGAGAACTCACCTGGTATTACATTCAGTTGGTTTTTGCTGTACCTACTTACATATATGATTTGTGTACCTTACCTTCCTCACCTAAACATTTCAATTAGGTACCTACTGTATATGTGCATTTGCTGTAATGAAGAATTGATAATCATAACCCTCATATTTTGATCATACATAATTAATAAAATTCATGTAGGAAAATTATATTTTCAAATCCTACTAAAATTTTAGTTACCTTATCTTCCAGTTAGAATTTTCATTCTATTAGCTAACTTAATTCTAATAAGATTCTACCAACTAAATGTCTACCTAAGATCATCCCTTTATTCTAATACTAGCTGCCGCCCGCCGCTTCGCTAGCGTGGTACCTGGATAAAAAATAGCCTATAATTCAAATTCAAAGCCTAAACTTTCATTCAAATCCGTTCAGCCGTTTAGGTGTGAAAAAGTAACAAACATCCATACATCCGTACTTACAAACTTTTGCGTTTTTAATATTAGTAGGATTTGATTCTAACAAGATTCTTACTAGGTACCAACGTGTGGGCGAATAGTCCAACAAACAAACATAACTTATTTGTATTATCATAGGAAGGTACAATCAACCCGTAAATGATCTTGCCAAAACTGCCTGCCATAGGTAGGTATGTACAATGATTTATTTGTCATACTTGGCGCCCACAATATTTAGTCTTCTGTACTCTGTGTAGCAGATTAACAAAGTTGTGAAAGCGTAGGCTAGAATTAACATTCTCAAAGTCGTGTGAAGTTTGGCGACAAGTTATCCTGCTAAATAATTGTCTGGCTAAAACCTTACACTAGTTCTTCAATTCACTTCTAGCACGAATATTCCCAGACTACTCGATAGCGTCTATAGTAAAAATAAAAACATTTAAGTGAGAGTTGAATTCGCACGCGAAGGGTTCCGTACAATCGTACATGTACATAAATGTTTCTTGTATGGGACTCCCTATTTTATTATTATTAATAGTTATGGCGGCAATAAAAATACACTGTTAAAATTTCAACTCTATCTATTACGGTTCATGAGATACAACTCGCTGACAGACGGACATACACATGTGACTTCACATGTACATCTAGGTCTTGTCCTGAAAAATTGGAATTATAGCTGAAGTTACTCGAAGTGTGGTATGAGGCGCCATTTGTAAATACCAAGGGATCGAACAGGACCCTCTGTGATTATTTTTCCTCATAAGTCATCACTGTCCTTTGATAATAACATTGTGCGAGTCAGGACGGCAGGACATCGCCCCCAGTGGCCGATTCGACTTGGCCACTGATCTGACTCCGTGCTAACTGTAGTAGGTAGCTCACACAAACGTTTGTAAATACCAACGATGCATGTACTTCAAATTCTTCGGGTCACTTGTGATGTGGTTTCTTGGTTAATTTGTTACCTATTTTGACGACTATATTTTGAATGATACAGGCATTTACGCCTAGTTTGGGCCTCGCCGACAATTGACTTTTAAAAATGTAATCTCGTGTATCAATTGAATACGGTTTGGCACTGTGAAACTTGTTTTTTGGCAAAATAAATATTCTTATTCTTATTCTTATATTCTTATTCTTAATGAAAAGAAACTAAATTCAGTTTATATTTGTAAAATTATGAAATACTAAATTGATGAACTCTTTATTGCGTCGATGTCTTGATTGTGATTGATAACAATAAAGTGTATTATCAGCCTATGTATGTATATGGTAGACAGGCACTAATAATAGGTTATTGTACTTTTGTGTTCTATACAGTTTGTTTTTTTATCTTTGCCACTTTTGCTTAGGATAAGAACAAGACAATGAAACTTTTTACTTAGATTTATAATCGGCAAATTTCAATGTGAATGTATTTAGGTACCTAGTTAATTTTGTACAATAATTAGTTACCCAGTCAAAAAGAACAGGAAGATGTAAGTGTCTCACGAAACGAGTTTATCATGGCTACACGAGTTTCATTGATACTTCCTTACAAAGGAATTTCCCTCGATGCCGCGTGAAATTAATTTCTTGCTAATTCATACAATCAGCTCTCCACTCGACTGTTCTAAAGCCCACTTCATTCGCTGCAGTGCGGCGCTATGGTACCAGTCTCAATTATAAAACAGCGCATTTTGCATTCACAATAACTTGTTAGGCGAATGGATATCCGCATCGTCTGCCGCATAGCGTTGCCTGCAGTTATCGACCATAGAAACACGACTGTTCCGCGAGATTTACAGCGAGGTTTAAATTAAATGTTCCACCAGCCGTTGTAGCCCGTTTCATAGTCACGATATCTAGTTACCGAACCTGTCTAAAGCTCAAATCCAAAGTGGTTAGAAAACCTATGCTTGAAATGGTTAATTGAAACAAATGTACAACAAAAGTTCACAAACAAAAGTATCGAGTTCTGAGGAGTTTTAAGAATACATTACATACATATTATCACGCCCATATCCCTAATGGGGTAGGCAGAGCCACAAGTAAACATAAAAAAACTTGCAGCTACTTCTGATTTAAAATCCTAAGATGGAAATGGTGAACAATGATGACAGGTGATCAGCCCATCGCCCTTATAGGCCCTCCATAATTTTGGAGAGGATACTATCCCTTAGTCGACTTTTACGACATGCTTTGGGAGAGAAGCAGCTGGACGCATTCTATGCTTTTTCTTTACTCCCAGTCCAGTAGAGAAGTGTACATTAATTTACTTAGTCTCTGTCATCAGCTGAGGCAACGAGATTCATGTAGCTGGTGCTAAGCGAACACTTTCTGGTTTCAGGTAGCCGCCAAGCTCGACGACATTTATAAGACTGGAAAGCTAGCGCATGCAGAACTGGATGAGCGTGCGTTAGATGCCTTAAAAGAATTTCCATCCGACGGTGCTTTAAGTGTTCTTGGACAATTTTTAGATTCAAATCTTGAACATGTTTCTAATAAGAGTGCTTATCTATGTGGCGTCATGAAGACCTATAGGTGAGTACCGAACCACTTTAGATTTTTTCCGCTGCATTTTTCCCCCTAGGCAACCCGCTGAAGATGTTGGATGGTTGCCAAAGTGCCTGAAACTGGGTCACAATCTTGAAAAAAATGATTTGACATAATATCGTGCTCGATGCTTGACCGTTGGGCTTAAATTACGTGGTTGCGGTTTTGTAGGCTTGGTAGGTAAGCTGAAAGGGTAGGTACGTAGGTGAACAGAACTGTGATCACGAATAACGAATGTGTGGCAAAACTTAACGAGGAATATTAAAATATCGGCATTTGCCTTAAAAGAAATTCTTTGACGCGTTTATGATTAAACATTGTAAAATCCGAATCCCGTTTAGGTAAAAGGATTCAAAATTAAATGTTTTTTAACACTCGACCAGTCGAAATAAATATCTTTTTGACCTCTGGCATACGGAGTAGGTAAAAATGTACTCGATAATGGCTATTAAAATGCAATAAAAATGATTGCCGCGTCTGAAATATCATGTACGCAACTATGATTTCTAAGAAGTGTAATTTTTTGAATTACCTAATACTGCAACTACTTATCTTTTTAGTTTTCTGTACATTGGTTATGTTTAATCTTTTCTTAAACTGGCTATTTATGCCGCTTTTGATTCCGGTCAAGTCCAACAATTTTTAAATTATTTGATAACAAGTTTTTATAATATTCGCGAATGTTAGGAGCTGGAGCAATAAAAGTGCAATGCGTTTATGGAGACATTTCGCCGTTGTGGAGTGAGCATGTTTGCGCGTCTCAGCTCGAGATTAGATTACGACTGGTCATTAGCCCCGCTGCCGCCGTGATGCAGGACCTGTTTGTCTGAGCCTCATGCAAATCGGTATTTTTAAACGTGCATACGGCCTTATTGTGCCAGGTCAAGGCGTTTCCACCCGCACCCTTCGTCAGCGACTTGCGGCCGGTAATGATATGTCTTTACAAGTAATTCGAGGCCGACCTAAAAGTTGTCGGCACTGATCGTAATCACAAAAAATGGTCACCGTGCAATTTATGCTATTTCTGTCCAGTTTTAAATCTTGGTTATAGCTTTATATTTATTGGGAAATTGCTGTTTAATTTGTCACGCCTGGCGTCATTGGACAATTTGTGGAAGGGAAACTAATACCTGTCTCAACGGTAGCATACAAAACCAGACTAAATTGTAGAAAATACGAAGTTACTTAGGGAGATAATTTGACAAATTGGATGTAAGCCAACATGACGCCGTGTCGTTACCTCTTTCCACCACTGCAGTGCTGCCTTAGGGCGTACTTGTACCGACGCGGTAGCATTGCGTTCGTCGCCCCATGGCGTACTCACGTCCTTTGTGCATGCTTTTTCACTGGAAACTCTGCCCTTTATATCGACTGTGAACATTTCTCTCATTGCGTACAAAAGGACTCCCATGTTGTGTGGGTACACTTGCATGATTAAACAGCGGGACTGAAAACCTGAGCACTGCATGTAAAATGCGAGAGTTACCATTTATGTATGAGTCCAAACTGTACGCGACTGAAAGTTTGGGATTTGTTGACAAAATAGGCATAAAGTGTAACATACACTTTGTATAGTGACTTACATCATACTTACATTGCTAACCATAGGGTAGGCAGAAATCTCGGATTTCCATTTGCTACAGTCCTGACATACTTCTTTCGCTTTATTCCTCTCATTACATTCTTCATGCATTCTCGTCGGTTTAGGGTACTCTTGACCTGGCCCTTTTCCAAAACGTCGTCGATTGGTTCAGTTACGTACGCCTAGGTCTTCCCCTTCCAACGGTACCATTTACACTGGCCACATACACCTGTTTCGTTAATCTTTTACAAATATTTTAATTGATCTAAATAGCTTCTGCCCGCGACTTCACTCGCATGATACCCAAATAAAAAGTAGGCTGCTGTATGTTGCATGTACTATGTATATTCCAAGTTTAGTGTCATTCAAATCTGTTCAACCGTAAAGACGTGATGGAGGCACAAACATCCTCACAAACTTTAGCATTTATAAAAGAATCTCTGATAATGTTTTTCTTTGTAATTATAGTTATAGGCAGTTCTGAGCTTACATTATTTTGTATCAAGCGTTGTTCTTCACAATGTTTCAGACAGAAGAGCAGGGCGGGAGCGCAGGGCGCCCCCGCGCTGTCTCCCCCTGTTCAGGTCAAAGGCCCGGACGAGGACAAGATTAAAATGATCCTGGCCCGAACCGGATATACGCTGGACGTCACTACAGGTCGGTTGTGCTGCTGCCTACTGCTTTTATTGTTAATCATGTTCACGCTCTCCTAACCTTTCTTTCTTGATTTCTCATGTTAATAGCCCTCCGAATGGTGCAATTTCAGACAGATTCGAGATGCGTCACCTCCTGATATATTTACATAAAAATACTAACCATTTAATAACCCTTCGCAAAGAAGTCAATGTGCAATTTTATTCATTGAAACCAGAACACCAGCTGTTTGAAAAGTTTTTATTATGAACCGGTATTTTAACCCTTTATAGTGAGTTCCGATCTCTCGTGAGACAAACGGGGCAGGTACTAATCTTTGCCCTTACACCATAGTTCGTAGGTATTTGAATTGCTGTGAACTTTGCGTAATTCTCAGCAGTAGCTAGCGATGGCTTTGATGTTTTTTGTCAGCTTTTAGTCAAAGCTCACATTTTCCTTTGTAGTTTTCCATTTCCCAGACGCGTTTCATCTCATCACATTAGCAGATTTTAATGTTTGTTACGTGCAAGCTTTTTCGGGATATGATTTTCGCCTTTGTGTAATTGGTAAACTTACAAAGCATTTAAGATGAAGATAAACTACGTTTTTTGGCAACTGGAGAGTTGTTGGTCAATTACAAACGAGATCAGACCTCAAACGAAACAACCTTTTTCCCATTGCTCATCGGGGGTCAGTAAACTTGACCATGGTCACTAGCCTTCTTAGAGGTCGCTACTTACTTCTGTCAATGAGCTTCTTTAAGGCAAAGATGTTCCTTTCTGCACTTAACACAATGTCCTGGAACTTTTGAGGTTCTATGATAAGCTCCAGTTTCCTCAGTATACTACCACTACTAATCGTGTCACTGGTTTCGAAACTAGTGTGGTGAAAGGATTTTAAAGGCTCCTTTGTGTTTTTAAACTTTTTCGGTTCTACGACATGACGATGTTTTCCTTCACCGTTGAGAGTACTGGTATAGCGCACATAATAAGTGGGGTCGCTAAGACTAGACCACCAGTGCTCTCCTTCCTCACGATGTCTTCTTTTACCGTTTTCCCTGGGTATCAGAACCTACGAGTCCCATGGTCATGGTACCACAATACCCAGACTCTCAATAAATATTTGCATAACAAACCTTTCTTGTCTGCCCTCTTAGTGAAAAACGCAGTAACTGTGTCAAACATGTTTTGATACGTGGGTGAGAACAGAATGTTGTATTTTGTTAGGAGATTCCGAATATGTATCTAATCAATTTTTGTCAAAAATGCTAGTTACTGCGTTCTTCACTAGGGGGGGACAGTGCTGCGGGAATCGAACCCGCTTCGGCGTCTCAGTCGGACACTCCGCCATACCACCGAGCTTGCTCCCAGGTTTCGACCAAATTGACTGGTTTTGTTGTAACTCTCAGGTCAGCGCAAGTATGGCGGCCCGCCGCCGGGCTGGCAGGGCAGCACGCCTGGCTCTGGTTGCGAGGTGTTTTGTGGGAAGATTCCCAAGGATATGTATGAGGTACGTGGACTTTTTTAACTAGCACCAAACTCGACCTATGAGGATATTTTCTTATGACTAACGTTGACTTGCAAGAGCGTTGGACTTATAGACTTATATAACTCCACGAGTTCCAGCATATCGACATTTTCAATGACAATCTATGGTCCATTTATGGTAATCTAAGAGTATTATTTAACTTAATTTAAGTTAAATTTAAGGTAGTTAAGCGCTTTGGTTTTCTGTAAGCTTACTAATAATTTCATGACTAATACCGGATTATATGCAACATAAAAAGACCAAAATATGCATGCAAATATGCAAGAAAAAGGGCCAAAGTATGCAGCGTGAAATAATAAAAAAAGTCGTATTTTTTAATGTTTTTATTTTAAAAACTATTATTACTCAACGATAACAAACATATTTGCGAAAGTATGAATTGCAAAAATATTTAACAAATTAATTTACCTTTAGAAATGTATACGACTAAGAAATGTACGATCGCTTAATAGCCGCGCGCTTAGCGATCGGACATTTCTGGTGTCACTATGTGAGACATCTGAACGATGCACAAGATCGAGATCGAGCGTAAATATGCATGATTTCAAATTTTTTGTTAAAATATGCAACTACCGCTGAATAGGGGCTGTATATGCAAATGCATATAATCCGGTCTTTACTGATGACTATCCGGGCATTGGATAGACGAATAGATATCAAACGGTTAACTTGCCCTAAGGGACTGAAACCTTGCTACCTTAACTTGATTATTTACTAGGTTACCGAAGCAATAATGAGGTTAATGGGTGGTGTGTGGGTATGGGTGTTGATTGATACCCTTCTTATATGAACCACAAAAATATGAAAATTTCATATTTTTGTCGTATTTATTTCAGTCAACGTGATTGTTACGTAGTCTATTTTTCGGCCAAGCTGGAAATACAATTTATGTAAACAAACTGTCAATACTTACTTAATGTATAACTTACTTTTTTATTACATGTTTATGGTACTTTTAAGTAGTACTAATAGTTACATTAAAGTGTAAATATTGTGAGGTTCATTTACCTAAAACTAAAGTGATTTCTTCGTAATAACAAATAATAAAAACAAAATAAACGGAGAACCTATACAAGAAAAAGTTTTTTTACGTTTTTTATCGGTCATCGAAGTTAAGCAACACTAGGCGCGGTCAGTAATTGGATGGGTCGAGTGACTTTTTGCACATTTTTTTTAGCATACAAGAAACATGTATGTATGATGGTACGGAACCCTTCGTGTGTGAAATCGACTCGCACATGACCGGTTTTTTCCTTACGGTTTTTATAATTTTCGATTCTATCACGTCGGGAAAGTCCAAGCATAGCCCTGTACAACTGGCATGATTTGATGGTAATGACAACATAATTATTTAAAGTTGTGTATTATATATAATGTACTATACCTATAGTTTGCAACATGTAAAATAAATCAGAGGGTTAAATATCTGCATGAATTATTTTTAACCGACTTCAAGAAAGGAGGTTCTCAATCGACTGTTTTTTTGGGTTTGTTAAGCGATTATTCCGCCAATTTTATGAATTGATTTTGATTTTTCTTTTACTGATGTATAGAGAACGGCCCTAAGGCGGTCCCATATAAATATTAAGTCTGAGGGATTCATACTTTTCAAGAAATATAAAATAAAAATTTGAAATGACATCTTACCTACTTATTTTCTTACTCAATTTTATTCGAAAGAGTGTCGATGGCCACTGACATGCTGACATATGGCACCTATTTCTTTTAGTTTTTAAAACTTATTATTGTCGTAGTTTTTCTCTCATACTTATTCCCATTAACAATAATAATAATAACACCCAACAGTCACATACATAGTCCTGAACTAGGATTCCCTGTGTCGTGGGTATCAGAAACTACGAGTACCATGGTACCACAACACCCAAACCCGGAAGGAATATTTACAGAGCATGCAAACATTTCTTCTGCAGCGGGAATCGAACCCGCGCCTCTTGCGTCTCTGCCGAGCAATCGCCCGCCACGCCAGAGGCCGTCATTCACCTAGTAGTGTAGAATGCGTTGTCACCGGTTTGACATTGTGTTCCAGGATGAGTTGATTCCCTTGTTCGAGCGCTGCGGCACCATCTGGGACCTGCGACTGATGATGGATCCCATGACGGGCGCCAACCGCGGCTACGCATTCGTGACCTTCACGTCGCGAGACGCCACGCAGCGCGCTGTCTTAGAGGTTTGTACACCGCACTCACAGGGCACATGGATCTACTCTAACTGCCCTTAGACCCTACTCAGGTTAAACTCAGTCATAGACCAGTGAATCTATGCTTGAGTCGGGCTTGAGCATCGTCCTATCGTAGGGGTACGAGTCTGCCGGTGTGACGCCGCGTTGAGGTTAGCCATTTGCGTCTGCACTTGCTGTCTGTGTTTAAGCTGCGTGAAATTAAAAAAACGAGCTCTCGGATTGTAAACCCCTTATTTGGTAGTCATAGACTATATCTACACAATGAGAAATAACTATGGGCTTTTTTCCTAAATTGAGAGGCATTAAAAAAAGTTATTTCAAGTAGACTTTGACGCTTTGACCAAATTTTTACTTTACACAGACTTTACTTTTAAACAGATAGCGTTTAGTTTAATTACTCGTCAATTATTTCTTAACCCTATCAAAATGTTACTTAGTTCAAAATAGAGCTAAGTATCGCGTCGAAAGAGTGGTAAAATTTTTGTTTACTTTAAGCTTGCAACCTTGCAAATCTGATAGTTTATGGCTAATTTCAGGGCGGTTAGCTTGCATCGGCAGAAGTGCTACGTACAGAATCCAATGACCAAGGGTGGACGCTTAAAAGAACCTTCATATTCTTGCCAAATGTTATTGTATTACCTTTAATTTTAAGAGCAAATTCCCACTCGTTTTGTGCAGTCTAGCCCTCATCGTCTTATGAAACTGACTGACAGAATATAACTTGAAACATTTAGCAGTCCTCGTCAAAATCTCAACGCGGAGATCTTGTTCCGCCACCACCAATTAAAATTGACTCCTCCGTATCCATTCTCAATTAGAAACGATTGAATACTGCTCCAGAAATACTTTTAAAATTAAAGCTGTTACTTGTTTTTTGGCATAATTTGGCGGTAACTTAAGGCAAATACCCTTAGCCACTGGTATGTTATATTTATTGTTATATCCGTGTACGCAATGTGCTCTGATGTGCATTGTTTTGATATCTATCGTATATCCTGTACGCAATGTACGGTGTACATTGTAGACTTCTTCTAGAACTATCTGTCTATGGTTTGGTGAGGTGACCGACCGGACATGGATTGAGTATAGAAACTTGTTATGATGGCACACATACAATACATAGTCTCGCTTTGTATTTGAATATCGGATATTTAAAGTACCTATACCTGACAATGTATCGCACATTGAAACAACAAAAGCGAAATCGCTTATCTGCAATAAATTCTCGAGGCTCTGAATGACCTAGTTCCTGCTAATTTTAGGAACTGCGCAAAAACTAACGGTCATCGCCTCGACGTATCCATAGCAACTAACACGTAATCTCTCGCTTCTGAGACTTAGTAACTGTTATGCAAGCTATAACGTGGCAGACTTTCTGTACTGAGTGTTGGGTAATCTGTGCGATTCGCGATTGTGGGAACTGGGAACTGCTAATGTGGTGAGTGGGGCTCGTTTCCAATATTAATGTCGACAGAATAAGGCAAATTTTTGTCGCTACGGAATGAACGGAAGTCTTATCAAAACTGAGGAAATTGGAGGTCGTATGGTGAATGGTCCGCCACACGCGGTGGTAACACGGCCTCGACTCGTCGCAGCTAAAATACCGGCCGTTGCATAAATATTGTATGTAAATTACAAATGAATCACGATTAGTCGACTAGGCATGTTTTAGTTAAACTACATAACGTTGATTGGAAACAAAGGATACAACAATTTGAGTCAAATTTAATTTGGTCATGTTGTGTGTTTAGTTCCATTACAAAAGAGTAATTGGACAATATTTGAATTTCGATGACCTAAAACCAAACACCATTGCACACGACACAATCGGTATTTAATACTTCCTTTATTCTAGTTATCTGTAAGATGTTCTAAATTCACCGCGTTGAATATATTCGTCGGTCGATCACCTCTTCAAACAGTGTCTGCTGAATTTATGTGATCCCCCATTTTTGTTTACCTCTCGATGTTGGCTAAATCGTATCTCAAATGCTCGACTCAGTTCGAAGCATTGGGGACGCGATTATTGGGTGTTGCACAGAGAAAGTGGTAACGAACATACCTACTCGGAACCACGTTATACTTCTGAGGAATTTGACCTTGGATTTCGTGGTCAACCAAAATTAGGCCACGCTATTTTAGCACGCGCAAAATGTGGCAATGTAGGACTTGTTATCTGTGTTAGATATCGTATTGCTATCCAGATTACACTAGATCCGCGCGGTTTCCGGCGTGACTCGCTCGGTGACCTGAATTTGCGTTACCACTCTCTCGGTCCGAGCAAAACCAAGCAGTAGAGTTGTTGAACAAACATTTACCACAAGACTGGTGCCTCGTTCAATGTTCCTGCAAAGCCATGAGCTATCGGGTTGCCTCGTCGCGGCACCTCTCTAGTGCTACATGGATGTTAGCAGCTACTTACGTACCGACAGCGGACATCAGGCTGTCCTCAGCCAAACGATTGGTATTACTAAATTGTGTCAAAACTCTAAAGCTTAACGACTCATCTCTACTCTGATGTTGATTGGTGTGAAATTGAAACAAAATTTATTCTAATTTAAATCTATTTCCAGGTGTCTCGCCGAATGTTTAAGTATAATCCCATAGAAAGATTAACAGAATCACTGCACCTAGCTGCCTCAAGTTTGGTGGCCTCATACCGCATATGTAATCCCCTATTTAATCTCCAGGGAAAACCAGCCAACCTTGTTCAAATCACGCCAATTTAAAAATTTGTTAATAAGTAGCCTGGAGAAGCCTGAGTTGTCATTAGTTCGGTGGTTTCCCCTCGCGGTGGAGGCTGCCAGACTCGGCCTCACTTGCAAGACTACTAGTGGTCATCAGCCAGTATTTTTGCAAGTCCCGTTCATTTGCCTGTCGAAAATTCACAGTCTCACTGGGGAATTTAGATGTAGGCTTTTTATATCATTTGAAAGCATGACATTAATATCCCTCGGCCGACGGCCCTTTGCATCCGGCGGCCGGCGCCGGCGCGTCCTGCGCGGGGGGATGAGTCCTGGATCGGTCCGCCTCGCGCGGGCCCGGCGCCGGCCGGCGGCATGCAAGCGGCCGGCGGCTCCCTGTAATCACGATGTTGTGTAAATGTGCAATTGTAACACCTATATGAACTGATCTAGCCTCGCTTGTCCTGAGATTATCATCCCGTTCTTACCGTTGCACCTCGTTCAATTTTAAGTTGCTTTTTTATTTTTTGTTACCATCACACTTTTACTACTGCTTCTTTTTATTTTCACTTCATCAAACGGTCCACTCACTTCAGGGTTAACTTTCAATTGGCTTCAAAAATTCTCTGACTGAGAATGTAATATATCTCAGGCTCTCCTCTTTGCTCAGTGCTGACTGATGAGGTCAGCGCACCACTTTCGGCTTCTCATCGTCAGTCCAGTTAACTCATCCGATTGGCTCTAACCGTCATCACCCGATGCCGCGCCGGCGACCGCTCGCCGGCGCGGCGGCCCGCGCGCGCGCGACTCGACGCCCGCCTCGGGCCTCGCCGCGACTCGGCTAGCCCGGTTTCGCCAAGAAACGCCCTTTTCAAAATTGTTCCCTTATTATTTTTCCCACAGCTCGATAATCACGAAATAAAACCAGGGAAGACTCTGAGAATTAAGATTAGCGTACCGAATCTTCGACTTTTCGTCGGCAACATTCCCAAGTCTAAAGGCAAAGAGGAGATACTGGAGGAATTTGGTAAATTAACAGGTAATGTTCACTCGAATGAATTAAAGAGTTGTAATTGTCGGGTTGTTTGCGTGGGGCTTGGTGTGGACCGCTGAGGGTGCCCCGCTTGCGTCCCGCTTCCCGCGCCGCCACCCCTCCCGCCCCCGCTCCCCGCTCCCCGCACCGCCCCCGCCGCCCGCGCCCCCGCCCGCCTCTCTCCAGTCATTGGGCCGGACGCGGCGCGCTGCGCGACGCGCCCCGCCTTCCTGGCCCCGGCCTCAGGCTATTCTCCCTCGAATTGTTCTTGCAGCTGAATGATTATGAAATTCGAAAGGGGAAAAAGATTGGCGTTACCGTTTCCTTTAACAATCACCGGTTATTCGTGGGGAATATCCCTAAGAATCGAGATCGGGACGATTTGTTTGAGGAGTTTACTAGCCATGCACGTAAGTCCTTGTCGAATTCATAATTTGTGCTACCTTCGAGCGGCGCGCGCGGGCCGGCGCACGCGCAGCGCCGACGGCCGCGCCGGGTTTGGGTGAGCCGGCGCCGGGCCGCGCGCGCCGCTCTGTAGATGCGATCAAGTGTTACCTTACGATTGGCCTCGCCTCGAGAATGCTCACCGGTAATGACTGGAGAATCTTGCTGTTGTTCTCTAGACTAGTACTTCTTCGGTACCTTATATGTTCTCCTGGAATATAATTTGATTTGCTTCATACTTTAGTAGTGTTAAAGGAATGATTGAATGCGTCGGGCTCGCGGAAGCTTGTTACGATGTTAGCGCGTCCCCGCTGCCCTCTCTTTATCTGTTTGGTGTGATTGCAGCTGGACTCGTCGAAGTAATTATATATAGTTCGCCCGATGACAAGAAGAAAAATAGAGGATTTTGTTTTTTGGAATACGAGTCTCACAAAGCGGCGTCCTTGGCAAAACGCAGACTCGGCACCGGTAGAATAAAGGTATGAGATGCTTTGCCTTATGCGCTTCTAGCGTTCTGTATCTACTGTTGATGTGTGCAATTCCAATATTTCTAATATTGAATTTTTGGTTAGCAGGTTTGGGGCTGTGATATAATAGTAGACTGGGCCGATCCTCAAGAAGAACCAGATGAAGTAACAATGAGCAAAGTAAGCTGAAGCTGCCTTGTCTTCAATCCGTTATTCAATAATACCGAGTTTTTGCTTATTATTTTGTGATGTCGGTTCCAGGTGAAGGTGTTGTACGTAAGAAACCTGACTCAAGACATCACGGAAGAGGCGCTGAAGGATGAATTCGAACGTTTTGGAGCCGTCGAGCGCGTCAAGAAGATAAAGGATTACGCATTCGTCCACTTTGATGACCGGGACTCAGCTGTCAAGGTAGGTGTAGATATTCAGTATAACTTGATACATTTTCATATTTTCAATTTTACATACATATATATTGGGGTGGGCAGAGCCACAAGCAATCACAAGAAAATTTACAGCCACTCCTCGTTCAAAGTTCCAAGATAGATATGACTTTATGATAGATACTTTCCTATGGACAAGGCCGACTAAGCAGAGAGGATGGAATAGGTGCTGGGCAAACTTATTCCATCTTAATTCGTCCTGAACACTGCAGAGCGTACCGTTAGTGAAGGTAAAAGTTGCCTCCTGACGCTGTATAAATCATCTACTATAGATGGTAAAAAGCCTTATACCATCATCTAGTCTTTATTTTCCCACTGCCGGGAGTAGGCTTCCTATGCCGTCCAACATTACCCTATAACATTAGTGTGTATTCTAGGCAATGCAAGAGCTAGACGGCAAGGAGTTGGGCGGCGCGCGACTGGAGGTGTCGCTCGCCAAGCCTCCCTCCGATAAGAAGAAGAAGGAAGAGATCCTGCGCGCCAGAGAAAGGCGCATGATGCAAATGATGCATGGACGCGGCGGGTACGTAGCATCTCTGTGTTACACCTGCCAATGTTACCGACAATATTACTGATGACTATGTTACCGCGACCAACTATACCTACTTACTGATGACTATGTTACCGCGACCAACTATACCTACTGATGATTATATTACCGAGACCGGCGAGTGCGTAGCATCTGTGTTACTGCTGCCAATGTTGCCGACAACGTTACTGATGACTATGTTACCGCGACCAACAATACTGATGTTATCGACAAAAAACTTAGTCTTACCGATTTGTTAATTAGGTAGGTATGGATGTTACTGCTGTCAATGTTACTGATGACTATGTTTCCGCTACCAGTATTGACGCTGATTTTAGTAGTAGTTTTAACTTATTCTCTAAGAATCAATAAGTTTCAGCAAAAAGATTTTAGTTAATTAGATCTAGTTCACCTTATGGGTTTGCATCAGCAATTAGCTCTGCAAAAATTTGCAAAATTTATTTGTGAAGTGCCTTGAATCGTGGATTAGCAATTCTCACATATCTCAAGGTTTTATTAAAAAAAAATACTTATTAAATCTTCACCTTAGCCTTAGTTTTTTTTTCTAGCCTTAGTTAGGTAATTTTATTAATATCGAAGCCGATAGTAATGTCTACTTTATTAATATTAGGTATAAATTGAAAGTGTGTTTGTCAATTTAAAATCTTTTCTGAGTAAACATATTATGTGAGCCACCACTCTACGGCTTGTCTGAAGCCGTTACCCTGCGGCTATATTATCGGGCTTCGGCGAACTTGTAAGAGTGACAGGTGTACTTATTTGTCACGGGATAGACAGACATGCCACGGGATAGATAAAATGTCACGGAATAGACATAATGTCACTTAATAGACAAAATGTCACGGAATGGACAAAATGTCACGAAATGGACAAAATGTCACGGAATGGACAAAATGTCACGGAATGAACAAAATGTCACGGAATGAACAAAATGTCACGGAATGGACAAAATGTCACGGAATGGACAAAATGTCACGGAATAGACTATTGTCTATCGGAAAATAGACAGGGGCACAAAATGTAAAAGTATCGCGACAACACGCGAAGCTTCGCAGTACCGCGATAGTAGAGCCGCAGGGTTAGAGATCGCAGTAACGTGTGGCTGTTAACTGTCAGATTTGATTGGTGCAGCTGCTCGCCAGTGCACACGCTGCGCGGCCGCACGCCGCAGCCGCCGCCGCGCCACCCGCAGCCCCGCCCCGACTATGGTACGTACACACACCCGCACACACGCACACACGCACACGCACACACCCGCCTTGGCTCTAACTGATGGTCGTCAGGTTTTTGTATTTAATTTACATTTGATAGGGTTGCAAGCTCGGTGGATCCATGTTCGCTAACCAGTTTAGTGTTAGCGTCTAACGATGCTAGACCTACATTTTTGCACGTAGCGTCTACCGATGCTAGACGCTACGTGCAAAAGTGTAGAGACATACTCGCAATAATTCGGCAATAATTTGCGATAGCCAATGTCGGCCCAATACATTTTTTCATGTACCGTCTCAGGTTTTGTTGGTACGAATGTGGATTACCGTGATTTATTGGGAAACTTTTAAAGGATTACATTTTTCTTTTTATTGTTGTGACGATCAACGGTTTTGAGTCGGGTGCCGATACAATGTCTCGAAGTTGGCATTTGGTGTTGTACAAAATTGTTGTCAAATCTGCGTCACCAAAAGCTTAACTTCGGGCACTTCAGGATCGGATTTAGTTTACACAAACATGAGTAAATTAGGCACGGTGGGTAGGTGGGATGTTTGCGTGGAGTATTGTTTGCAAGGTTCTTGCTTCTTGGTTTGTTTAGGTGCCCGGAAGTTTCGGATGTTGTTTCAGACGAATAGACAAGTTTGTGCATTTGTATTCTCTGTAATTTTACTCAGATATCGGATCTAAGATCTTTGTTAATAATAAGAAAGTAATTTTGATGATTTGTAAAAATGGAATCGTTATCTACCCACCGTAGTCTCTATTTTTGATACAAACTGTAAAACAAGTTAGGTGGAGGGATTGTCATAAAACTACTGATTCAGATATATAACCCATTTCCCGCCATCTATCTGTCACGGAATCTCTCCCACACACATACAATGAAATGTGACACGGTGTGGTCTCCACGCGCACACTCGCACATTCCGCTACTCCCTACTAACAAATGGCCGCTACAATACACTCCACGCGGGATCTCCCATGTGATGTCCTGTGACTGTGTTGCTACTGTAAAAAGTGTAGTTCAATATTTTAGTGTGTGGATTTTCGTAGTGTATCGTTGAGGCCCCAACAACATAATCCATTAACGCTAAATGGAGGCTAATGATGATTTGAGGTAGGATAGGACCGATGCATGACTCTAAACGAAACTCGATAACAGACAGGGCCACACATCGTCATCAAAGTGTTAACAATATTAACAAGAGTGCATGCTTTGAATCTAAAAGATAATTTTTACCGCAGCGTCTGGACCACAGATGTCACTGGTGGCCGTTATCTTGGCATTGTATCATCGCTTATTCGGTGGTGGGACATGTGTCGCTGGAAAAGGAAGTTGGAAGATCAAAATTCTAAATTGTTGTCGTGTTGTGATGTGAGACGTTGCGCTTGGTTGTCGCGGGTGCATGTCTAGTGGTGCGCAGTGCGTGCTCGCATGTCTTACAACGGTCGAGTGTCGCGAGGGCCACCCGTAACGCCAGCCCAGACGGTAGCTTGTAAGTTAGCTTAGTCTAGCTTAGCCTCTAAAAGGCCTGTGTTGTGTGTTTATAGATTATGATTACGACTATTACGGGTACGGTGATTACCGAGGTGGCTACAATGAGCCATTTTACCGGTACGATGAGTTCTATTTTGATTACGCGGGGCCTCCGCAACCGTCCGCCGTCCGCCAGCCTCCCAACAGACCGCAACCGGTGGGTCCCCACACACACTCACTATTAATCACCTATTTACTATTTACTAGTCACTAGTCGCCGTACTCATCATCGTTCTATCGTTTTTTTGATTTGCCAAATTATTATTCATATTGTTTTCTGTTACTATAATTTAGAGTCTATTCCCGATCCTCGAATGGAGTTAGTGACTCTGTAAAGACGGTAGTGTGTAGGCCCGGTGGTGGCGGCGAGGCGCCCCACCAGCGGGCCTACGAGGGCTCCGACTAAGACGCCCGCGTCTGACCTGCGCTCGTTGTTTTCAGTTGCCATTTCACGTTTGCACCGCTTAGCGTCATTCCGCCGCGCTTGTCACCCCATCATGTAGCGCTTCGCTTGGTTCCATACTAACGCCCCGCACCGCCCGCGCCCGCGCCCGAGTAATGTTCTCTCGTTGTTGCAACGAGGTAGCGAATATGTTGAAGACTAACTGACCCGCTTGGTAAATGCCTCACTCAGGACGACGAGCTCGCTATCGGGCCCAACTCGCTTTACTACGATCTAACCGGAGGCATTCAGGTACCATCCAAATTACTTTATTCCAAATTCTATTAGTGAATGTTTCGATGTTGACCGTATTCGTAGTGAGTATTATAGTAGAACAATGTTTATATTACGTTGATGTTAAAGTATTATTATATTTTTAGAACAATCATAGATGCATTTTGGCCGTACCTTATTAGTGTGGATGTGTTACTTTCGGTAACACTACATAGCGTACCTGATTGTTTCATTATTTATAAATTATCTCGCTTCTTGATGGTGGAAGATTCCATTTGTGCGTTGTTTAATCTGTGCTTTGCTAAGAACAAGCTTTTGAACAAAGTGGATCTTTCACATACAAGTATAAACTGGCATCACTACTTTTGAATGTTGTATCATATCATCCAAATAACATTAATTTGTAAGTAAATAGAAGAATTATTCATTGTTTAGATAGATAGATAGTAGGTGAGCATAGCGACTGTTACTCTATCAGCATGATAGTATTGTAGGTACTTAGTATTAGGACAACTAGTTTCATCTATCGTTTTCAGTAAATAATATAACATACTGAAAACGGTGCATTTATATTTTTTCTTGATATTCAATAGTTTTGTTTCTTACACAGCTAGGGACTCATCATATAATGCAACAAACAAATGTATTCTTGCCAATAATAAACCAAAAACAATTCCGAAAGGAAACGACACTAAAATGTTTTATGAATAATTTTCTTTGTAATAAGTATGAAGAGCATTTATGAATTGAGAGAATGTCTGTTCAATTCAAAATGACCGTCAGCCATTTTAACTGTCTGTCAAATCATGGATATCGAATCACAGAATACTAAAAACATTGTATGGTGCGATCCATGAGCCAACGTACGTCGTTAGTGTGTTATCATCTTCTGGCAGCTGATCCACCTAAAGGCCTCCGTCATGGCTTAACGACTTAAAAGCCGGGACCGACAATTTAACGTGCCCTTCGAAGCACAGAAGAGCTCAGCTCTTAATGCCACTTGCGGTCATCCATCCCAATTATGACCGCGCACAACGTTGCTTTACTTCAACGATCAATCAAGAACGTCTAAGCAAAGTAGAAGTAAAAATATAGGTTTGTAAACTAAGATCCAGTAGGTATTTTAATTTGAACAAGAACTATATAAATTTTGATCGCACGAAGTTTTTTATATATTTTTCGTTTATATATAAAATTTAGACCGAGATGTTAGTTTGTGGCTTTTGACGCATTCTGTTTAGATTTTTATCTGATAATGCATCTTTGTAGTAAGCACTTAGCACAAAAGCATCAACACAATTGCCTGAGAATTGTTTAGTTTTCATAATAAATATTTGACTACAGCTGCTAGGATTTGGCACCACATCTTGGCTTATGGTTATATTTCCTACAAACTACGTGAGATTATGTTCTTCCTATAGTTTGATTGATCTAAGAGTCTTAGCTATTTGGGAATCCTAATGAAGTCTTTCAGTCGCTATGGGAAGGACATAGCAGTTTTCCCTCTGCTGCAGTAAAAAAAAACGTAAAATGTTAAATTTGGACTACATCACCTTGGGCATCTTCAAGGATCTTGATTATCTGTGAGGAAGTTCTTCTGTGTTTGGACTGTAACTCCGCGAGCTCATTATCCATTCATACTCATAACTTGCATTTATTACTATCGTTCAGATCGTACTCGTTGTTCAGACTTAAGGAAAATGGACGCACGACTGTAACCCCAAAAAGTAGCAAGACACGCAGGTACAAGATCCTAGAAGATGTCCAAAAGGTATTGCGGCAGAGCGGTAGGGTTAGGTCTAGGACATGGCGCCTTGCCCTGTGCAATGTGTGTTAAAGGGTGGTTGTGTGCGTAGGCTGGGTCATGTGGGACGGGCGGGCCCCGATGGGCGCGGCGCGCGGCGGCGGGCGCGGCTGGGGCCCGTGGTGGTGCCCGACGCGCCGCGCGTGGCCGCCGCACGCCCAGCGCCATGCGTGGCAGCCAGCGCGCCAAGCCAAATTTACCAGGTCAGTACTAATAGTCGAGCCACTGGTCCTGTCGAACCGGGTAGTTCCCGTTTGTTCTATGGGTCATGGCGTCATCGAACGAAATGACACATTTTCTTCCCGATTTTTTTCCACAGAACTACATACTAGCTTTTCATCCGAGTTTCATGCCATAGAACAAACTGGTAATCGGATTTTCCCAAAATCTTCCATGAGAAGCTAAATGACACTGATAATGACAATAATTATTCTGTCGTACCATTGGTCAAACATCTGCCTGGGTAAAATAATCCTACAAAAGTATCTTAAAAATCGAAAGAATGGATATTCGTAGTAAGAATGATAAGATAATCGTAAATAGGTCTTATTTACCTTGTCCTATAGAACAATTTGAGAAATTAAGTATTACATGTTCCATAGTACAAAATAAGAAAAAAATATCTTAGTCCGATGATGTCATGTTCATAGAACATATGGGAACTACCCTTCGAACCCGTGTGGTGAAAGAAATTTAAAGTGCACTTCAAGTTTCTTGCATTAGGTTATTACATTGGTATAGCTGCACCAACATCGTTATCGACCGAATGTGTTACGAAGATTTGTCTACAATATATTTGAAAATTACATTATAGCTTTTATAAATAACACCCATAGTTCTGATCCTACTCTAGGATTCCGTGTGACGTGGGTGTACCACAACACCCAGACCAGGATGAAATATTTGCAGAATATGCAAACGTTTCGCCCACAGCGGAAAGTTACCGACCGTATCTGTCTTGAGTATAGTCTAACGCAGTCAGGTGGCCCTTGTACCTTGTACCTTTCATTTTACTTTTACGTTGCAAATGTGTATTATAAAGGATCCATATTGGAACTATCTAAATATTAAATTATAAAATCTCAGAATCAATAAATTCACCGTTGCTTTGAGACGGGTGAGGCAGGACTTGCATTTAGTATCATATTACGAAAATAAAATTCAAAAATTTTTATAGAAAATTTGGACTCTTTCGGCTAGCTTTCATAAAATTAGAAGACCTGATTAGTTTTCTTTTATTTCAGCGTGTCTGATGGTTTGCGTGTAATCTGGAATGCAATGTGTTGTCAATCGGTAACTACCTCTCCTACTTCCTCTTCCTCTATCTCCTCTCCTCGTAAAGGCTACCACAAACTTTCCGGTTCGATTGAGTGAAGAGTCCAAATTTTCTGTTAGAAGTTTGTGGCAGTCCTTTGACAATACCTCAGACAACAGCCGCAGCAGTTTTTGTGATACATAAAGATTCACTGACAGCAAAGTATAATCAAATCTCAATTATGCAGATCTCTGAATGTGATGTGTGATATGTTGTGGAGCCGGTACGAAGGGCAGTAAGTAATAAGGTGTGTTGAACTGGTTGCAGGTAAACGTAAATTGGACGGGGGTCACCAGAACGTTGGGGGGGACAGCAAGCGGCGGCTGGGCGCGGCGGCGGCGGCGGCGCACGGCTGGGAGTTCAGCTAGCCGGCGCTGCGCCGCGCCGCGCCCCGCCCCGCCCCGCCGCGCCCGCCCGCGCGCCCCGTCCGGCGCCGGCGCGCCGAGCCCCTGTCTCCGGAGAACTACAAGCTGCGCAGGGGAGCGCTCGGACGCCGCGCTCCGGACGAGCGGTTCGTTCGTTACGTTTACGCCCGGTCCTCGCCACGTGTACGCCCGGAGGATCGACCACTTTTTTCTATATATGTGTTTTTATTTTGATTTTCGAGTTTTCGATTTTGTAACGCATATCGATTCGGTAAAAATCTTAAAGTAGGACGTTATGAGATGTTTCGATAGTAAGTTTCCCGTTATGCTTATGTTTTTCTGTATTAGCCGTATATATTTAATATATACTCTTTATTCGAGCGAGGCGCGCGGCCGCGGTTGCCTGTTTGCGGCCGCGCGCTCGGGCCGATCGCCCGTCGACTGTCTGTTTTTTTTAATACATGTTATTCGATATATTTTATTCCTGCGAACGCATTTTGCGATGTGATGTGTATTTTAGCAGTAATTATTATTATTATAAGGAGTTTGACTGTTGTTTTTTGACATACTTACAACTTAGGATACTTACTTGAGGATGAATTTAATGAAATGAAATGAACTGAACTCGACGACTAGATTACGGCTAAAATAGAACCACCAACACACTCTACTCGACAACATTTCCGACTGTGTTCCTGCTTTAGTTTTTTTGCTTTATTATTATTACTACATATTGTCCCTTTAAAATACATTAGTGTGAGGAAGTAGTTATTGTAAAGTCCAGGAATTCTGTAATGTTATTATTATTGCTGTACTAAACATTGTTTGTATTCGTCACTTAGCATGTCCGTACTGTTAGAAACCTGACTTGTATCAATCTATTATCAGTTAATTGTGGAATAAATTTGCAAAACTGTGTTTGCCTTATTAACTTTCGTTTCATTAGTATTTACAAGTTACCCTTGTCTGGCAGGTCAGCTATTAGGCAGGCACGATTGGAATATGCGCAGACGCACTTTGGACGAACTTCTAACGCGTAGGCGCTTATCAGCCTGTTCTGTGCGCCTGCGCATAAGAGTTAGATACCTAGGTACCTACCAACCTACCTATATCTTTTGTAGCCTAAGTTAGGTACCTTGCTCCTAATGAGACTCGCTCTCGCAGGAGGAAACTAACTTTGCGCAGGCGCACATAACTATTGTTAGGTACTGATGCGCGACATGTGCACATAGAGCTTAAAAGTCCTTTAGTATAGACCCGCGCCAACGCTTGTTTTCAATCACTTGGTTTACTCTCGTAACTTTTAGATCTCGGGAGATTGACTACAATAAAACACAGGTGTTATAATTGAAAGTGGTGTATTGAAGTACGGAGTGTGGGGCGGCACAGTGTGGTCAGAGGGCGTCGTGCGCGGCGGCGAGGCGCGCGGCGGGCGCGCGCGGCGGAGGGCGCGGCGGCGGCGGCGGCTGGCGCGGCGCGCGCGGCCGCCGCCGGCAGAGCGCCAGCAGCGCCAGCACGCCGCCCGCGCCGCCGCCCGCCACCCACCACCACCACGACACCGCGCTGTGGCCCACCGAGCCCGGCCCGCCTACGGACACACGCCGCCTAGTTGCCTATGCCATACAAATGGGAACCGCTCTGGAATCGTGAAGCTCTTGGCTCCGAACTCGGATTGTCTGAAGGAAATTGGAGAATTTATTTTTGAATTTGCACCTACTGCTACTACTAGTTGTGTCGCTGGTTATTTCGAACCAGGGTGGTGAAAGGCTCCTCAAAAAGTAAAAGTAGTGATGTACCACCAATGTGTATCTGCCTATCTTCTAAGTTGGCAAGAGTGGAGAGAGGTAGATGGTTGAGCATTTTAGAGCCAAGATCAACACAAATCCAGAATGGGACCTCGATAGGTTTATGAATGGTCCTACCTAGGTAGGTATTCCCTTTTTTACTTTTACAAAATTCAAGGAATAGTTTGTCAGAACTTAATTGTACTAAACTTTTGCTCTGAAAACAATTTGTCGGTTCCTTTATGTTTTGATTTTCTATTCATTGAATCAGGTAAATCAGGTTATTAAATTTTCTTTATGACTGATTTTAGGTGGTTTTATTATTCATGCAACATTTAAGACTTGGTTTAAAGGAAGCAGTGATTTATGAGAATGGTTTTTAAAACCAGAAAATTAGCTTCCACACCCCGGAGAGCTTCCTCTCCAGGACGTAGAACAAAGCATAGTGAAGAAGTGACGTGCAAGGATTCAGCTAAGCGGGAAGCACCTACTAAAAAGCATTGAAGGTATCTTTCGCTTATTATTTTTGATCTATCGTTGAATTCAGTTTTCATAATCAAGGCGAATTTAAAATTGGTAAGCGCGAATGAACGGTTACAAAAGCATAGGGAATGATAGCAGGGCGTGCGAAGCGTGGCGTGGACGGATAAAAGTAATTCGCTCGGTGATTACGTAACTTTCCCATCCAAAAATCTAAAGACCACATTTTTATAGGTTCTTGTCTAAGCCCTTTTTCATTTTTAGACTGACATCTATAAAATTTAACAAATTGCAACGGGAAATCAAAGTCGGTAATCCAGCAGTTACCTATATTTTTTAAAGTTCTTTGCCATCCTTGTTAAGTTTTAATATACTTTCATTATGTACTTATAATTGTTTGAGAATCTGAGAATGCCTGGGCTCCGTCTGTCCATTGTATCTCGAAAAAGTTCAATCGCTCATAAGAGAACAATAGGTAGGTATTCAAAAGTAGGATATGCGTTTTAACTAATACAAAAAATAGGTAGATACCATTTCCAGAGTTGGATTGGGTACTTTAGTTATAACTTCGTTAAGTCCTTTATTATACTTTTGACCGCTGAGAGCTGAGTTAAAATATACCTGCAGAATACTGAGCGAGTTTGACCGAGCGCACTACAGGAGAGGTAGTGATGTAATGCGTGTTCAACTCACGTGCTGTGCCCGGTCAGAGGGCGAGCACGAGCGCGAGCGTGAGCAGTGCTAGCGGCGTCGCGCCGCGCCCCGCCGCGCCGCCTGCACACACGGTGCGTCAGACCCGGACCAAACTAGCTGGGAAGCTTTACACTAGCTTGTCTAACCACACAGAATGCTGCATCTCCCCCCATTATCCCGTTCAATAACGTCCGTCGCGTACGGACAAAAAAACAAAGGATTTTTTTGGCAGAACTTTGCTTTGCTTTGAAGGGACACTAACGGAACGGGTAAGTGGGTGGAGATCCTTAGCTCAAAGACCAGCTCCGCTAATACAACCTGCTTGTGTCGGACTTGGTCATTCTGTGTTTCGATGTTCCCACCCAGACCAAATATGGTTGGTGACAGAAGAATTGACAAAATAAAAAAGTTATGGTTTTTGGTTGCTGAGTAGGTGTTTTTGCGTCTAAGAATTAGGACATAGTGATTTCAAATTGATTATCAAAGATAGTAGGGAAAAGACGAAAGTCAGAGAATTTTAAGGTTTTAGGAATTTAAAGCCAATTCTGTAAGCATCAGTGGCACTGGCAACCAGCACAGTGGACACCAATGCAAGCGACTTTAGAAAGGCTGAGCCAAATACAGGTAGAAGCATCCTCATTTTGGAAACAATGACTTTTGAAGCAATATTCAGGCTATTTTTTGCAATTATCTGTCGCAGGAGAATTCGTAGCAGCTCTTAGTGCTACGCAGAAAGAATTATAATTGCGTCCATAAAAATATATTTAAGGACTCTTTAAGCATTTGGACTCCCCAAGAGCCCAAATGCCACTGAGAGCAGACAAGCTCTTATTTCCACAATAGCCACATCGCTGAAAGCAAGGACGATAGCGTAGGCTTGCATTTGTAAAGCTTCCCAGCTACCCAGCCAGAAGAAATTTTATAGTGCTGTTTACGCAGTCTGCTAAAACAACGTCACCGAACCCTCTGGTCAAAAAACATATACACATTGTAGACTCTACCACGTGCTACAAAACTACGCTAGTGCTTCGATTACGCAACTCTAATTTTGTGATAGTGAGCCGCACGCACACACTTTTAACTTTTGTGTATTTACTGAGTAGCAGTGACGTTATTGTTAGCACTACTGTGTACACTTTCTGATGTGATGCAGTTTTGAAAAGAGAAAGTTTCAACTGTTGGTTTTGATATCTCATCAGAAAGTTTTTGCGCAGTTTAGTCGGGTACCGCGGACCCATAGTGCGATGACTCAATGCAAGCTTTGTCCCATCGGATACCAACGGTAGTACTTTCTATATCAAACTCGAATCTGACCGGAAATTTTGACTTAGGACGAAATCAACTCTCCTGAGTCATCACAATATTTGTAAGAAGAGAAAGAGTTATGTAGAGTAATAATGAATGAGAAGATATGAATTTAAATGACAACATTTAGATTTGAAAAACTTAAGGGACGGTTTCGTAAATAAAACTGGTATTTGTTGCAACAACTTCAATATATTCCGCTAATTCAACATCAATAGTTTGGAACGTCTATCCTAGCCCTACTTACAACATCCTCTGAGACAAAGATTGCATTGAACCACCATTAACTGAGAAGAATGAACATAGTTATCGATTAGTTTAGTCGTTAGTTAATAGATCTACAGTGTTTAGAGTTAGTTTATACAACAATAGAAGGTGAAGCAGGAGTAAGCAGCTGTTACAAAGCAGGGCGTTGACCCCCGGAGTACCAGTAACTAGTACCGGGGCTGGACTGCTTACTCCATTCAACTTATACGTACTACATTTTAATTCATAATTTAAAATATTTTTACCTAAATAATGCAACGACAAAATGCAAAGTGTAGATATAATTAGTGTGAATGCAAGTGCGGTGCCAATTGGTATAATACAGTGGAACTTTTAACAATTTGGAAAAAGTGTTTAGTACCTACATTGATCGATTTAGTTCTACGTTTCAGTATCTACTTTAAATGTTCTGATATGTACCTAGATAGTATACATAGTCACACAAAAGATTATATCCCTAAATCTATGGAATAAGTTCAAAGTTTTAGATTGAAATACTTATAGGTAGATCTTATTTAAATATACGCAAATAATAGTGTGTAAGTATGCAAAGTATTGTTCGATTGTGTACGAACGCATGTAAGACAAGTATAGTCACTTCCGATGGTTGCTGATTCTAGACGCAACCCACTCTCATTACCTACTGATCATTACCATTATTTACTAATAATTTCACCATTTATTCATTGGTTATCAATCTCAAATACATACCGCTTTTAGATTGTGTTTGATAAGTGGTAAGGAAGGACTGATTGTGTCTTTACAAAAGTATAGTAAAGTACGTCTAAAACCAGCAAACTGCTACCAGTTTAGTGCGTATTCAAGACTTGGCTATTGTGCCCGTTTGTCTCTACACTATGTGCGAGAAGGGCTGACAAAGCCAAGCTAAAACGGGATTTACATTACTGTGGGTCCCTAATCTTATTAAATGTATAGAACAGATGTGCGTCCACAGTAATGTAATTCTGCTTTACGCGATTGCAGACTAAAGCCGGGTTCACATAAGCTCAGTCTGCAGTCAGCGGCTTACTGTCCGTGAACTTGTAATAAACGCATAGTGTAATAGTATTAGACGGTACGATTACACTATGGCAATTCTGCGAAGCTTCGAAACATGTCTGTCCCGTGACAAATCGTATGCTTGGATCTGTCTACGCGACAAGTTCTCCGAAGCCCGACAGTGTAGTCACAGGGTCATTGACACTCAGTGAGCCGCAAACTAAGCGTTACACGCCTTGAACTAAACGATCGGCGAAGTTTGTCTTTAGTATTACCATCGATTCAATTACGGACCGATCGTTTATCCCCAATTGCATGATCCAAGTTTGGTGTTTATAATCGGGGTTAACCGAAGTTTGTTCTAATCCAATGACGGTAACCCTAAAGTTCAATGTTCAAAGATAATCGAGAAGAATACTGAGAGTTTTAAATCCACCCTAAAAAATCTATCGGGAAGGACTAATTAAACTCCCGCCCTGTATAATATACTCGTAAAACAAAACATTTTTTTTGTTTCATAAGAGTTACCAAACATAACATCAATAACTTCTTTAGCCCCCAAATTGGTCACCCCACAGCGCTGGTTTTCTGTGATTTGTATGCGTAAACACCTTAAAATAAAAACTTATAAGAAGAAGACTTGTTCATGCAATCGGGGGGCTTAGTCCGCGTGTCTTTATGTAAGGTCGTCGCCAGCCGAGCCCGGGGGGAGGCAAGTTGATAATATGGAGGACGTTTTTTTGCAAATTAGGTACACGACTTTCATAATTAGGATTTATGAAACGGGTGTTTATAGCGTAATTTACATTAAGACTAATTAACCTTTTTTGATTATCAGCTGCCCCTACACACCGCCCCCCCCCCTTGGCGACGCCCTTGTGTGTGTAAGCAGGCGCGGTCCTAAAGAAAGGGGTCACAGGGGACATGACCTACCCCCCCCCCCCCAAAATCGTACACGTCAAATTGAAAAATCCAAAAAAAAAAAGCAATTTTCTGCCCCTAGCCGCGATGCCAATAAATTAGAAGGCGTCCATTTTGTTTTGTAATGTGTGCAATAAAATTGTGTATTGTGCAATAAAATCCGATTTACTCGACATATTCTATTATAAGTGACCCCCTCCAAAGTTTCAGGCTGCGACCGCGCCTGTGTGTAAATGTGTGTGTGTGTGTGTGTGTGTGTGTGTGTGTGATACTAACAGTAGAGAGGGCGCGGCGGCATGAGCGCGCAGTGCTGTAGGCCGGAGCAGGCGGCGGCGTCGGGCAGGCAGGCGCCGGCGCACTCCACGCTCTTGTCGGCGCACTCGCCCGTCGACACCTCGGTCCACACCGCGCGCCACCCCGACGCGCCTACCGACTTATCCGATATTATAAATCTGGAACGGAGAGAGGAGAATTGAACTCGAAGAAAGAGCAAAAGCGCACTACATTGCAACGCTTGGATATTATATTTTTCAAATATCTTAGTTACTTCTCTGCTGGACTGGGAGTAAAGACGTACGACGTACGGCGTAGCAGATATCATGCTACGCCGTAGCTTAATGAGGTTTAATTGTGCAATGGTAATTTATTTGTACAAAATGTGGTAGAGGCTGCAAAGCGGCGACTCGTACCACAGCCGCAGCACCGCCGCCGGGCAGCCGCGCTCTGCACACACGTCATGCAGTACTCACGATAGTCTTATAGAGTTGGAGGAGGAGAGGTACTGCCAGCGGTCGGCGGGCGCCTTCTCGCCGCACAGCTCCAGCGGCGGGCCCGGCGACTCGTACCACAGCCGCAGCACCGCCGCCGGGCAGCCGCGCTCTGCACACACGTCATGTAGTAATAGTAGTATTAGCAAATAGTATTAGTAGCAGACAAACAGTAGACAAATAGTGGTAGTAGGTGTTTGAATGCCTGTTAAAGAATTTATTTTAAATTCGTATCTTTCAGCTGGACAAAGTAAGCCGTGTAACAAATATCAGCAAAATATGTTAAAATGTAAGATGACCATCATAATCCACCATCAAAATCTTTATTCTCACGGCGTGCATTATTGAAAAGTTCTGCAATTAATTACAGTATTTTCAAGCTGTTCGATTTATACTGGTCCATCAACTCCTGCTACACAGACACTTTCTAACTCCCTAAGAGTTCTACCCCAGTAGATCCCGGCGCTGCCTTTTTTGGACAACCACACTCACCAGTTAGGTGTCCCTCCACGGCGAAATATTCAAAATTGAGCAAGAGTCGTTTCCCCGGGCGCGCCGTGATGTACCAGTTGCAGACAAGCGAGGCGGCGCCGCGTGTTGGCGCCGCGTACGGCAGCGGGAACTGCGGTGACGTCACCACGCCGAACTCCGTGCCCGACAGGTTGCGACCGCAATCACCGAAGATGGACTTTGCCGGCTGGGGAAGGTAAATGGAACCAGTGTGAAAGAATTGGCCAACACTTTCGTATGTTTAGGACTTAGTCTCTTACGTTAGTAATCAGAATCACTTTGGTACCACGCTTCCATCCAGCAGACTCGTATATTAATGTAACGTAGAATCAGAATCCTATGTCCATCCAATTTTGCTTTAAGAATTTCGTAGACAGCACGGTCCTAACCTATCTTAAACAAGATTTTGTTCCCCACCAATGATACTAAATCATACATCGCGACTCAAACCTTCTCACCAGCAGTCAGTTCAGCAGCGTCAATTGATTCAAGGCACACATTGCTGCGACAATACAGCTGCGAGTTTCAAAGGATTGTCGCCACATTACTTTGCTATATTATCAGCTGGGATTGTGTAGCAGCCTTCACGCTTGAGACCTCACCTCGAATATGTACCGCGCCTTGAACCCAGACGCCACTGCCTCCTGGTCAGTATGTAATGCCAGGAGCAGTCCCTGGGCTCCGCGCGGCGAGTGCAGCGGGCCCGGCGTGGCCAGCCCGCACCACCGGCCCAGGGGCACGCGCGTGTTGTCCTTGCCCACCCAGTACGCTTCCACCCAGTCCTCGCTGCACGTCAGTCCTCTGAAATATGAGACACAGACTCCTTATAAACTTTGCTAACCAGAGACCATCAGGGTAGGAGAACGTCTGATACTTTTGTGGACAACGATAAACGTTCCTTCTTCGTAGTCAAGTCACACAGAAAACGCTAGATTGTACTATATTCGATGCTCTTTTAGGCGCAAATTATTCCTTTCTAGTGAACGAGTAGTATCAAAAAACCAGTAATACAGTAGTGGAAATTGGACAATGATGCTGGTCAGCACCTATGTTTGTATGGAAGAACTTAATAAAGGTCATGTTTTACTAGTTCCATACTAAACGGAAAACTCACGAGTACAACCCAGCGGTTGCATTCCAAGCGTCAGCCTTGACCTTGAAATGGTCAAACACCACCAAGACCTGCTCGTTGGGGTTGGCGTCCAGCATGTACGTGCAGTTGGTGTGTGAGGGGTAGTTTGAGGGGTAGCGCGGGGAGTTGAACTCTCCCCTTTTCTTGGACTCGGAGTGATAGGTAAACGCACACTCCCCGCCTGGAGCCGCCGTGCCCGGTACGCGATATTCTGGATGAAAAGTTGTCTACTTAGTTATCTCAATAACGATAAAAAGAACCATATCAGTGGGTGTTCTTAGCTCGTTTGACTTCGTGACTTAGTTATAGGTTCAGCTTAGAGCTTTAACATCTTCCTGCACTTATTCCACTTTTATGGTGTCGACACAATATGTTTTATCTTCCACTCCCCTCAATCAGCCGTCATCTCAGCATTTACACCTTTCTGACTCATCTATTTCACAATCCATCTTCTTCGGTCTACCCTTGTTTCCATCCACTTCATATTTAACACTCATCTCGCTCAGCTAAGGGCTTACCAGTCTCAAATGTATATTTGGCCTTGAACCCCCGTCCCTGCAGTTCTCCCGAGCTAAACACCATTACGAGGCGAGGTCCATCGGACAGCAGCGGCGGCGGGAAGGCTGGCTCGTCGCCCACCGGGCCAGTGCTCTCGCCGCAAAGCTCCGCGTCATGCTTGTCGTAAGAGTCCGTCGCCTCTTGCCCACGCAAGTACACCTTCAGATATCCATCTACGCATGTGCTGAAAATGTTTTTGTAAAACCGGTCAAGTGCGAGTCGAATTTGTACACGAAGGGTTCCGTAACATCGTAATGAAAGACCAATATAAGACATGAGACATCTAAATCCGGCTCGAAGGACCAAACTGTCTCTATGCAGAATAATGACTTTTTTAATAACAATGATAATACCTATAAAATTATTCAAAAGCGAGTCCTTGTAGCAGATAATCAAACTTTTTGATATATTGAAACCATTAAATACATAATTATAGCCGTTTGCATAGCACATCTGTTGCCTGGCGTTGATTGCAGACGATTCCATGAATAATGTGAAAAGTTTGATTGCAATAACGAACGGAATACTTTGGAAACTCACTCGGGCTTCGGTTTTTCGCCTTTTGGTATCGAAAAGTTCTGGAACTCCAATCGAACTCGCTCTAAATTTTGTGAGTCTTGCATACCGTATATAAAATATCTGAAAACAATACAAAGTTTATTACATAATGGTATAACAACAATGGTAAGAGTAAATCATTGTAAAAAAGGGCTTAGATTCTTACCTACAAACAACTTTTTGTAAATAGGGGAATGGATAATTTGGATGATACACGAATCCCGTTGACTCTTTTTTGCTAAGAATCTTTTGGTCGCACTCTGAGCCCCTAATGTGCTCGGCATCGTGTTTACTTATAAAATCTGAAATCACAAAGTATAGTTAGATCATCATCATTATAATAACACCCAGCAGTCACATACATAGTCCTGACCCCACACTATGATTCCCTGTGTCGTGGGTATCAGAAACTACGAGTACCATGGTACCACAACACCCAGACCCGGAAGAAATATTTACAGATCATGCAAACATTTCTTCCGCAGCGGGAATCGAACCTGCGCCTCTTGCGTCTCTGCCGAGCAATCGCCCACCAAGCCACCGAGGCCGTCAATGCTCATAAAGTTTCATGTTTCTAGGACTTATGGTTTAGGCTATGCGTTGATTGCTAGTCAGTAGTCGTCAACGTAAGTTATATATATTTAGACTAGCTTCCGCCCGCGGCTTCGCTCGCGTTATACCCGGATAAAAAGTAGCCTATGTGTTATTCCAGCACACGTATTATGTTTATTCCAAGTTTTATTCAAATCTGTTCAGCCGTTTGGGCGTGATTAAGGCACAAACATCCAAACGTCCTCACAAACTTTTGCATCTAAAATTTAAGTTAAAATTAATAATAATTATAAAATAGCGCCATCTGTTACCTAGTTTAACAAAACTCTCTGAGAACTCGAAGATACCCTTGAAGCCGCGGTTCTGCGTGCTGGCGGCTCGTGGCAGGGAGTAAAAGGTGACGAGGAGGCGTTCGTCGCTGGAGTACAGTACGAGGTTGCGCTGCTGGCCGCAGTACGTGCCGATCACCGCCGACGAGTTGTCGGGCCCGTCGTACACGCGCACCCAGTCGAATGGACAGCTGACACAAACCAAGTGCAATTACATCAACCAAAAAGTTAAGAGAAGTTTTTACTTCATGCATTTTGCCGAGACCTCAAGATCTGTGCCGATATGTATACGTTTATGCCCTTGTGTTACTACCGATAAAGCGAATATGGCAGTCATCAACATCATCATCATCTATAGAAGTCCGAGGTATACAAGACAATCGATTTTGTGCTACGTCCATCCCTGACCATCCGCTGTCATAGGTTTACTCGTGGCTGTCATTCTACGAATACTCTACTAGCGTTGTCTGGTCTAGAGTTTTATGACGGCATATTTTATATTTAAAGCAAATTAAAAAAATACTAAAAACTTCTTTGCTAGACTGGAAGTACAGAAAAAAATAGAATGCGTCCAGCTGCTTCTCTTCCCGAGCATGTCGTAAAAGTCGACTAAGGGATATTATTCTCTCCAACATGATGGACCACTATATGGGCGATGGGCCGATCACCTGTCACCATGATTCACTATATTCATCTTAGAAGTAAATCAGATGTGGCTGCAAATTTTCTTATCTTGTGGCTCTACCCACCCCATTAGGGATATGAGGGTGATAATTATGTGGGTATCCCCCAAATACTCAAACGCGACTCAGAGTTGAGCACGTCTCAAGTCACGTTTTTTTTTTACAGTTTTTGATGAAAATCTGTCAAAAACTCGTCACTTTAGACGTGCTCAACTCTGAGATGCGTTTGAGTATTCGGGGTTATGTGTATGTATGTATATATGTGAAAAAATAGAAAATTCACTGAACTTACTGGGGACCGCCGAAGAAAAGATCGAAATCGCGGAACTCGAGCCTGATTCTCTGGCCGGGGTGCCCTTGGAACATGTAGTTGCAGGTCATGTCCTTGGGGTAGATGCCTGGGTACGTGGGCGACAGCAGGAAGCCGGTCTTGCGCTTGCTGGCCTCGATTACGAACGAGCACAATGTATTGGGTATCGGGGTCCCGACTTCGAACTCGGCTGGAAAATAACAGAAGATATTCATCACTAATTTCGGTTTACTTCTCTGCTGGACTGGGAGTAAAGAAAAAACATAGAATGCGTCCAGCGGCTTTTCTCCCTGAGCATGTCGTAAAAGTCGACTAAGGGATAGTATCCTCCAACATGATGAGATACAATAAGCAAGTATTCCCAAGGAGGGTTCATGTCAGGCAGGCGGCCTGTCATAAACATGACATCTTAAAGTTTCGTTATTATTTATATTTTGTATAAGTATGTCATAAAACTTGGTATATTTTTAGTCTTAAATAATTTCATTATTTTTTATGTTCACACGCCAACAGCGGTATATCACCTCATTGGTTGGCTGGTAGAAAATGCCTAGGCATTAATTGAAGAGATTAGAATCTAGTAGGGAGACTAACTTCAAGTCATACGTGCTGCGAGTGAGTGCCAAGCACAAGGACGTATTCCTCGCTCCAGACTTCTGGTCAGCAGGAATCGTATACAGACGGTATAGGGAAGTGCCGCAAATGAAAAAAGTGCCCTAATGTTATGTGTTAGTTTTAAGTATTTTATTATAAATATGTATGTTAGTCTATAAGGTATTTATTAATATGGGCCATCAACTTTATATGTCTTAAGTATATTGTTTGTAAGATGCCTGAAATAAAGAATTTATTATTATTATTATTATTATTATTATTATTAAGACCTCCTTTCGTTCAAAATTGTATATTGTGCAATAAAGTATTAAATAAATAAATAGTAAATAGGTACTTAAAGGATTATTTATATTTCTTGAGACTGAAAGAAGCAACATAGTTTTTGATAGTTTCTAGTAGGTCAAACAATAGGTAAAACAACATTGGAAACTAGGTCCAGAGAACTTTCAGCTGTCCAACATTTACTATGAATAACGGGGACTTTGGTCCGACCAACTTAGGCTGGCAAAGTTAAATAGATCACGCAATATATCAACATTGTTTACATTGAGAATATTAGGTACCTACGTAAAGTATTGTTTGTCACGTAGATTGTCATTCAGAAATACCAAAGATACTCTCGAAACAAACTTTTTACATACCAATAAAAGTTTGAAAGTTCTTCAGAAATATTACTTGTAAACTTTTATATCCTTTTTAGGGTTCCGTACCCTGAGGGTGCCAACGGCAAACGATTCGTTCGTAATCTTACATGCGTTGATGAACTCGTAGGTGCCGGTGAAGAGGTTGGGCGGGGTGTAGTCCTTGTCTGTGTAGAAGGAGAGCGCGACCGCGCGGTGCAGCGAGACCCGCCGGCGCGGGGGAATCGGCCCGCAGTAGCGCCCCCCGAACGCCGAGTTCACCAGCTCGCCCGTCTCCAGCGACGCCATCTCCGAGTAGATGTCCATGTACTCGTGCATGCATCTGACAAACAAATCTTAGAATTCCATTAAACTGTTGTATAATCCTACTAATGTAATAATGTTAAGTTTAGTTTAATTTTACTTCGTTTTTCTTTTTTCTTCTTTACTCTTTATTCTATGTTGCCTTTCAAATATCGCTTCTAGCGATAAGGCCGCCAATTGTGGATACCATTATTATTATTTTTAACTTTTGTAACTTCCATGTTTTTTCTTGGTATATACAATAAAGTATTATCTTATCTTATCTTAATATTATAAATGCGAAAGTTTGTGAGGATGTATGTTTGTGCCGCAATCACGTCGTAACGGCTGAACGGATTTGAATGAAACTTGGAATATACATAGTATGTATGTGTGATGAAATAACATATATTAGTACCATAAGTTGCCTAAAGATATTGTGTATTCTGTCCAGACTTGACAGGTATAAAAAGTCTGACTAAATAAGGTCAACTTTACACCGTGAGTAGAGGTAAACTTACGAATTCATGTTACCGACAACGTAAAAGGCTCTGCGTTGCCGTTCAATGTCTTGGTCATCTCTCCCATAGCATTGGCAACCATAGCTAGTGGAATCATTCATCACACTTACACTTATTACCATATTCACTTGGATATTGTCCTTTATAATTATATGCGAAAGTTTGTATGCAAGTGAATGTGTGATTTTTCTCAATCATCTCTGTAGCGGAACTAATTTGGCTAATGACTGAATTGAATGAAGGAACTGAAATAATTTCCCGCATTGATCTAGAAGTACCTTAGTTTCACTAAAGATTTGACCTAGAAACGCTTTTAATATGGACAGTTGTGTGAAGTATTTAACAATTCAGCATTTAATTTATTCAGTTCTACTTCTAATATAAATATCGTTGCAAACTTCGTGAAGCCCTGAATAATTGAGTTACCAATCCGCTAATTTGATATCTATTGCGAGAGAACTTTATCCAAGTCAAGGTCCGGACAACAGTTTGACCCAATTTTGTAAGTCTATCTGTACCGGAACTAATAAATAATTTGTGGGAGGAAAACATGTTTGTCTCGTGTAATTTATCGTATCGATAGATGACGTAGATGAATGATAGGTTGTATGTTGACTGTTACTCACGCTGGTAGCTCGCCCACTGCGGCTCCACTGGAACAAATAATAAAACCAAACGTTAGGCGAATCTTACACATATAAAACAAAGCTCCGTGCGGTTTCGCGACGCTGCGGCCGCCGCCGCTTGGTACTATGCCAGTTACTTTCTACGGTAGCGCCTCTCAAAATGTGCTAAACCGTGTGTCGTGTAATGTCACCACGCGGGTGAATCACACTTTCTCGCTAGTCTCTTCGTGCGTCTCGCTCATTTGCGACGGGAATCGTGCGGTTCGGCGGTTTGCGTGTAAACTTATATGACCAATACAATACATATTGTATTTACAACATTCACAATTGAAGAGTTACGACGTTGTTTATTAGTTTCCATAGAGAACTTTAACGTCTTTCATAAATTAATAGCTTCATTAAATGCCACTTTATTTTTTATCGAATTAGATTTTTATGCTTAGATAGTTTTCTAGAACGGAACTTGCATTAAGATTTTCAAGAAATCTTCTTGTGGATAAAAGTAAATATCAGTTTGTGGTATTATTGATTTAAAAATAGCTTCAGTTACTGGACAAAGCAGTAGATAGATGAATATATTATTTTCACAAAGTTTAAAAAAACATTAGTTAATAGTGTTTGTAAGCCTATGTTATGTTTGTCTAAACATAACATAGGCTTACAACATTTACAAAATAACAAATAAAAAGTTCAAGTACAAAATACGTCCACAATAACAATAACAAGAGATAATCAGGAGCGACCGCGCACAGCGGTAAAAGTGCGGCACAGTACACTAGTGCGGCAAAATAGTGTGTACGTACTCTGGGGGTTTGCCTCGGAGGTCGAATGTTCGGAAGGCGACGAGGACGCGCTGGCCCGGCGCCGCGAGGAACGTGTACAGACACTGCCGGCTGTAGTTGCCGGGGTTCACCAGCTCCGGGGCGTGGAAGGTACCGTTGCTCGCGCCGCCGCGGCTCACGAATGTGCGGTCGCACTCTGGAACACAATTCTAATATTACACAAACATATAATACACAAGCAGGTGAAACCATTTGCAGTCTATAGACAGCTGATTGTTTCCTTTGTATTTTGTAAATAATCATATTTGTAAACTGGTTGTAAGTTTATTACTTTTAATAGTAAATACGCAGGTGCGACCCCATTGCAGCGCACGCAGAGACTACGCGCTTGTACTTCACATTAAAATAGGTCTAATGAGCATATTCTAAGTTAATAAATGCCTAATTATTTGTGTCCACAGAGGTACAGTCTTATGTATCTGTACGCTGCAATAGTAGAGTAGAGTAGAGATGGTTTACAATGTGCAGTCAGCGGCAAAAGTTCATGAACATCCGTCGCTGATCGTACATTGGAACGGTAAACTAACACTGCAGCGATGTAGCTCAGACGACACTCAGCCGCCGGCGCCGCTGCTCGGTTTATTCATATAAAATTTACGTGGCATTCATGAATGCCCGAATAAATCTGTCACTTAACTATAGGTGAATCTGCATGAACCCCGAAATTTTCGTGATCTAACGTGACCTCATATGAAAAATAACTAGAATAATAAAATTTCTCATATCCTACTGAATCCATAAAAACTGTATGTTTGAAAGAAATCTGTATGTAACATGTTAACAAACACGGAGAGACTCGGTTTTCTGGTAAAATAAAGCTCACTTAAATACCTTAAGCCCTAAACGTGCTTTTATACGAGTAAACTTTGCATCCCGCGGTGTTTTCTTTGTTTTCGACCACAATATACCCCTCGGACCACTACGGCTGTGTGGGCGTCGTATTACGAGAAGGCTATTTCGGGCGTGCAAATTAAAATTGAAAAACATCATGCGCCCCTCATTTCGACAAACTTTTAGGTAGGTACTTACCTTGTTCAAGTATTTATATTTTAGCTCTTCGTTTAAACATTTTTAAGAAAATTTATCTTTACATTCTTAATACAAAGATCAAAAGCGAAACCACCCTGCGTTGCGCTTCTATTCCAGAAAATCTTAACTTTACTTCACTCTAAAAATAGCATCTTCAGTCTCAAAGACTTGTAAGATGCTTCAAAGGCCTACACTTCAGAAGCAGTTTAGCTAAAAACTTCCCGGTTCAGTAGCTTGGATAGAAACCAACTCTGCCAGTTATATTGCTACTCATAAATTACCTTTGCTTACCAAAATTACCTTTATTTTATGAAATAGCTGATTAAGAATCACTTTTTATGTAAGTTGGTGTAGCAAACAACGACTTTCAAAGTTAATAGGCACATAACTTTAATCCGTAACTTTAATGCGTGGAATAAGACAAGCCTATATTAAGCTCTTTGTGCTAGCTATTTCGTAGAGCTTAAGCAGATCTACTAATATTGTACTACGCCCATAGACAAGCCTGATCAGAGCATTATAATTTAAAGTAACTCGTTTTCCTGTGCCGTTTTGATCTCGCATTAATAAGTAGTTTTGACTCGATTTGAGAGTACCTACCAGTAAAGGCGTCGTATGTAACTTGCGCTTCTTGATATTACTTAGGTTATGAGGAGTGAATTTCGGCTTAGTAGGTACGCTTCAGGTGCGAGCGAGCTGTTAGCGCACCCATTAAAAGTTTCTCCAGACTCGATTACCAACTTCGCGACGGATTTATGCGATGTACTTTAGATAAAACTATATACCTACCTTTCGCTACCAGAGATACTAGTACTTACTTATTATACGACAACACTGAGCATGCATCAATCTCACATCAAGTTAGGTATGCGTATATCTACGAAGCGATAGGAAATACTTCAATACTCCGATAAGGGTCTCCGGTCATAAACGGCCGTCAATGCCCATAAAAAACCAAACAAGCAAACTTTTGACAGCTTTTTTTTTTTAATCGGGACTATATGACAGAGCGGGGAAGTGGGCGGAAACTCTAAGACCACAGGAGAGGATCGGAACAGACATCGATAAAAACAAATTGCAAATGAAAATATCATTCGCATTTTAATTTAGCCGTGGCGTTCGATATCGATACAGGGTAACGTAAAAGTGGGGACACAGTGAAATGGGCTGCCGATAAGGATCTACATTGTGTGGCCGCACATATTGGGAAAACGACACATAAACCTAATGTTTCCCATTTCCGAGCGTCCACTTTATCAACACCAATGCTTTTTCGCTTCAGTGGAAAAGTTTTCGTTTCGGATGCGGTTCAATATTAAATTATGCATGGACTTTCAGATTGTGTGGTAATTCTATTTCGTATACACTGAGTGCTGGCCTTAATTAATCGTGCAGTGTTGCTACAACGGATAGGGACAATATCACCAACGCTAGAATAAGATCTCCATGGCTCGCTAGAATAAGGTATGGGACCGGGGATCGCTGGCAATTTGGATGAGACAATGACTGTAAATACGAAACCATTCTAGGGGCGAAAACTTTGACATTTGCTAGAAATACAAAATATCCAGACCGTTAAAGATGTCCATCTACTTCTAGTATCCAGTAACTTAAGCAGAGCGTAATAGGAATTGTAATAGTTAGGAGTTATAATAATAATAGTTACTCGTACCGGCACTGATGACAGTGCCGGTACGAGTAACTAAAACCGACCTACAGGTTCGGCCTTAAATGGTATACTGGGCGGACACCTTAAGTTAGATTAATCTCCCACCAATGCGTATATGAGTCTAGAACTCGATTGAAACAAAGCCACAATGGATTTCCAATCCTATCGAATAAAATCAAATGAATGCTCAACGAAGTTTGTTGCTTATTTTTGTGGTCGAACTTTTTCCTGTTTTTTTTTTGTGAGATCTTGTTTTAGCGTTTGTTGACATTGTGAACGTACTTGGAAGTTTAGTAGGCGAGGGGTCTGCGGGCGTGGCCCGGCTCGAGGGCTCCGGGGCCTCTCCTGCGAGCACTGCACAGAAACAACATTGCGTTAGGCTGACTTATGTACGGTCAACATTTCGTCAGGTTGGCTTATTTATTTTCCATATTTCGTTACGCTGCTTTACTTTCAACATTTTATTAGACTGACTTACACTAAACACTTCGTTACGGTATCTTACTTTTAACGATTCATTAGGCTGACTTACTACATTAGGATAGGCTTCATTATTATTTGTTTTTATTCGAAGAATAGTGGAACGACACGCAACTACATTTAAATACAATACACGAACTTCATCTTCCTGCGTTGTCTAGGAGTTGAATTTTGAGAATTCCTTTCTACCCTACTACTTACACCTTAAGAGGAATATACCCTCCAAGTTTCATACTTTTAGGATATGTGTGTCAAGTTTACGAAATATTTGTGTAATAGCCGATACAGCTGTGATGAAACGTGGAAAATACAATTGTGAGTTTACGAAAGGTTTGCAATATTTTTTCTTTAGGTTTGCTGGGGATAAGTAAAGACAATAAGCAAACTATCCCTACTATTTTTTATGTATGAGCAATTCTTGTCGACTTAATTTTGGCGTGAACTAAATTTTTGTGATATAAGTATTGACGGCCTCGGTGGCGTGGCGGGCGATTGCTCGGCAGAGACGCAAGAGGCGCGGGTTCGATTCCCGCTGCGGAAGAAATGTTTGCATGCTCTGTAAATATTTCTTCCGGGTCTGGGTGTTGGGGTACCATGGTACTCGTAGTTTCTGATACCCACGACACAGGGAATCCTAGTGTGGGGTCAGGACTATGTATGTGACAGTTGGGTGTTATTTATTATTATTATTATTATTATTAAGTGTTTCTTGCTTGACTTTGGCTTGCAAATAATTAAAACACGCTCCATGTTCCCCGGAGCAGGTCTGCAGGGTTCTTGAGAAACACTCATAACTCGGGGAAGAATTTTCTGAACTTTCTAACTTTACAAATAATGAAAATAAACTTGGACGCTCTGAGAGAGTTTGTTGCAGTGGCCTTTGAAGAGTTGTGCTCGTAAACACCTGAGACTGGGCTTCTTGAAATACAATGGGATTTATTGAAGATTTTTTTTTGCTTTATTTTGCTTAAAATATCTAGCTAGTCAATGCAAATTGACCTATAGGAGATGATGATGGGCACTACAGCGTCCCGTTGGTGTAGGCAAAAAGTTGCCTTCTAACGTTGTATTAATCATTTGGTAGTACTTAAGGGTAAGGCCTTAGTTTTGATTGGAGTAATTTATCATCCTTCAAAACGAAAGCTTGTCAGTTTATATATAGCATCCATTTTAATATTTTTTCCGGAAACGGCATCATCCAAACCAGCGAATTGGACAGGACACGCCATAAAAACGTGTTAGGGGATATTTATGTAATTTTCTTTTTGATGCGGAATTTTTTTATGTCACGCTGAAGCTTTTAGGCTCTTCGAGTTTTTCGATTTTCAATAATTTTACTCTTTCACATTTAGTTAATTATTGTACAGTGATATGATATATTTTTCTTTTCGCAAACGGTTCTCATCGTGATGAAAACGGCATGTCATAGAACCTAAAAGTTCGGAAACATGAGGCAAGTCCACGAAAGGAGCCTTTGAAGCGCACTTCAAATCCTTTCACCACACTGGTCCGAAAGAAATAGTGACACGACTAGTAGGTACTAGTACAGTGATACGCAGCTAATAAGATCTTACCCTAAAAGGTTTAAATATCCCACCCTCGTCACTTTGACGTTCTTCGTTCCAGATCTATTTAGCAAACTATTTCTAATAGTTTCAAAACTATGCGTTTGTATTACAGTGTTAGTTTCCTGCTGACAAGTGTTCAACTCGGGCATTGAGCGTCGATACATACGCATACAGAGGACGCGGGAGTACCTATACATATAGTAGTTAGGTACTAGCTTTTAAAATTAGGTATGGCTTCTTGATAGAGCCTTTTACCGTTGTAAATTTTTAAATAACTATTTATTTCAGATTTTTTTTGACATGCTTTTTACCATTGAATATCATACAATTATTTTTATTTTTAACCTGACATTATATCTAATTTGCATACCAATGTTCTTGGTGAAATATGTGAATTTACCTACTAACCATTACAAATTGTTACATACCATATTTCTTGCAAATAAACTATTTCATTTTCATTGTTCTTTGTGTGGTAGACAGGATAAGACATTCTGAAAGAGTCGACTGCACAAAGATGTATTGTATACCGACCATTTGAAAGCTTTGGAAATGGTTTCAGAGTGGTGCAATAAAGCTTCAATAAAGATGTAAACAAAATTAAACACTTATGAGTCATGACGTCAGGTTACATAACTAGTTTGAGTTTTTTCTCTCTGTCATTATTATTAATATGTTGTTGTATATTTTTACTGTAAAACCAGTACGCCTGAAAAAAGTATAAGTATCTGCGTGAGTCATGACGTCAGGTTACATAACTAGTTTGAGTTTTTTCTCTCTGTCATTATTATTAATATGTTGTTGTATATTTTTACTGTAAAACCAGTACGCCTGAAAAAAGTATAAGTATCTGCGTGAGTCATGACGTCAGGTTACATAACTAGTTTGAGTTTTTTCTCTCTGTCATTATTATTAATATGTTGTTGTATATTTTTACTGTAAAACCAGTACGCCTGAAAAAAGTATAAGTATCTGCGTTAGTTATGATTCTTCTTTTGTTTACGAGATTTAAAAAGAACGAACTGAATATGTACAAAGTTGATTTGATTATTGTGCCCACAATTAACAAACTAATTCTGAAAAAAAAAACAACTGCAGGTCGATATAGCAATGACAAACTTTAGTGCCTACTTCATTCCATTAAAGTAAAATACGGATATAAACGACGAGTCCACTTCACAAGAAACGCGTTCAGTTATACATTAAACTTCTCTGGACGCTCTATAAAGTTGTGATGAGGAAACTTCATTATAAAAAGATCATTTTGGCTGTTACCTCACCGTCTATTTTCTTTATTAACCGACTTAAAAATAAGAGAAAGTTCGCAATTCGGCTGAATTTTTTTGTCTTCTTCGTAATTACTTGAGGATAAATTGGACGAATTGGACAATTTTACTTTTGTTTTTTATTTTATTCAATCTTCAGATAGATGTACGTTCATACTACATACACAATTATAATGTTTCGTAGTTTTCTATACCTAATGATTAAATATATGTCTGATAGATTTCTATATTTGTGTATATTCTCGGTCAACGAACGTCTACGGCTTTTGTCTTTCTGATTACAAGTTTGCCACTGACCTTCCCAAACCTTAAAAGGGATACCCAATTCAGTGTTCTCAAAGAATAACATTCATTTGTACCAGGCCCTTGGGACCAACGTGAATTGTAGGCGGGAAGGATCATGTGATGGATAGGGGGGGAAGTGAGATAAATAGAGTTCCGCTGAAACGCGACCGATAAGGACATTTTATGTTCATTGCAGAAGCCTTTTTTGGGACAAACCTATATAGACCCACTTGATAAAATAAAGTCATCGTTACAGTTGCACAAAAATAACGACTGAGCGAATTTGGATTGTTTCGATAGGGGCTAGGCTTTTTGTGAAGGTACGAAGCCAGCGAAAAAGCGGACCGAAGTTAGAATGCAAATAAGCTGAACAATCAGGCTGGATTAGCCGCTCACCACAATAGGACAATAGATCGCGAATATACTGCTTAATCTTTCTCCCGTCAGATAGGTAAGGAGTAATTTTAAATTTTACTTCTCTGCTGGACAGGATGTAAAGAAAAAGCATAGAATGCGTCTAACTGCTTCTCTCCTCGAGCATGTCGTAAAAGTCGACTAAGGGATAGTATCAGCCATCTGGTTCCCATAGTACAAGCTTTGCTTAGTTTGGGGCTAGATGGCGCTGTGTGAAATGTCCACGAATATTTATTTATTTATCCTCTGCAACATGATGGACCACCTATATGGGCGATGGGGAAAATCATCTGTCACCATGTTTCATCATATCCATCTTAGGACTTGGACTGTAAATCAGAAGTGACGGCAAGTTTTCTTATGTTTACTTGTGGCTCTGCCCACCCCATTAGGGATACGGGCGTGACAATATGTATGTATGTATTATCCATGTCAGTAGATACCATAAGTGGTGCTGCGGGCGAATGCTAGTCAATATTAATTGAGTTAACGTTTACTAATTTGTATTCTACAGTTACCTCTTCTTTCTTCCATCCCTAATAATTTTCAACTTTGGAGGGGTGTATTTACTTTGTAAATGAAACTAAGATTGCAAACCGAGCCTTAAGTGGAAGACTTGCAAAGTTCTTATTTGAGCTATCAAGAGATATCAAGTTACCTGTGATAAAGTCCTGAAAGTGAAAGTGGAGATAATGGAACTTAAACGGCCATAGAGCTGTATATTTTATAGAAGTGGTCGTCAGATCGCAGATAATTCAATTACCTATCAAGCCACTTGGAGTTGAAAGGCAGATGAAAGGCAGCGAAGTGGTATGTCAAATTCGAAAATCGAACTATTTGTCGGACACAAATAATTCGATTCTCGATTTTGATATTTATTTATAGGGTTACCATCTTTTAATAGGAAAATTAGTAATGTCATCAAGAGAATTGAACAGCTCATCGGTTTACACAATCAGTATTATAGCGACACTAGCAGCCGCCCGCGGCTTCACTCGCGTGGTACCTGGATTAAAATAACCTATATGTTAATCCAGCACATGTGCTACGTATATTCCAAGTTTCATTCAAATCCGTTCAGCCGTGTAGGCGTGATTGAGGCAAACATAAACATCCTCACAAACTTTCACATTTATAATGTAGTAGGATACTCGAGTATTATGATAAAATTAATGGAATATTGATTCGTGTCGCAGTATCATGAAAATATACCAGGTTAGAACCTTTAATACTTGTGATATCGTTATAATATCGTTTATACCCAGTATCACGATATTTCTGATATGTGTAATAACCATTGAAAAAGTAAGATAAAAAATATTTTCTTTTTAGAAAACATTTAATCTATTACCTAGTTTCTATTTAAAAAATGGTTTAGGAACTTTCTTCGGTCATTATTACTTTTGATGCTGACTGTACCATGAAGAAGATTACTCGAACGTGAAATAAATTGGCTTCTCTGCAAACATGGAATTTATAAGATGTGTCCCAATATATCCCACCCCTCGTGCCTCTAACTGCCATTTCCAACATTTGATGCACGTATCATCTAGAAAGTTATCATAATATTATTTATTTATTTCAAAACTGTCTTATTCTTCTCTGATTCTTGGTTGATAAGGATATAAATATTTATGACGTACTATTAGATACCTATTATTTATATTTTTTATTAAGTTTATGTTTTTATTTGTATATCAATTTACTGACAAATTGTCTTTTATTCCCTAATTTTTATGTGTATAATTTATTTTGTTTGACAAATCTAAAAGCATATTATAATATGTCTAAAGAGAAATAAATATTATCATTAACATCATTCAGTGGAGATGTTTCTTGTTTCAATTTTCAAACATTCAAACTTCCACTTTCATTGTCTCTGGTTGGTCACATAATTTGTTTTCATATTCCTCATTTCGGTTATAAAAAAAACTCAACACGTATAACAAGAGAAGCCGAACAATATTGCCACATTTTGGGGGCAACACGACGGCCGGAAGCGCGGCCATCTTGATTGGCGACGGATATCGGAGATTGCGTCGACTGTGTTGTGTAGCAGCTGTGTGAGTATCGCACACAATGAAAATCTACCCTCTGCTTTATAAAAACTTAGAGTGGAAATGATGTCTTAATTATAAATATTATTTCTACACTAAGTTTTTTGAAGCAGGCTTGGAGAGCAATCTTGACAGAAATACTTTATTTTTACTTAGCAATATTTGCTGTTTGTTCCAATATATTTTTAGTTTTTTTTTTCACTTCACACAGCGTCATTTGGCTTAAACTAAACAAAGCTTGTACTAAGGGTACCAGATGACTTAGCATATACCTATACCTAAAATCATATACTTAAAAACATCACATGTTCATCACAAATGTTTGGCCTGGGTAGGAATCGAACCTTTAACCTACAACGCAGAAGGCAGAGCTCCTACCAACTGAGTACATGCCAACAGAGAATCAGTTTTTAAGGAATTGGCATGCCGCTTAGTTCTGTACAAAAACAATACAATTTATTTGTAGGCCTGTGGGAACAGTTTCTAGCTGCATCATAAAAAAACACAAAGATGATGTAACATTTGAGAAGCCATCTTAATTTGATAAAGATACAACATGGCGGGCGGAAGCAATGCCATCTTGATTGAAAGCGGATATCGGAGATCAAGTAAGTACCGTCACCGTACAGCGTACACATCGCGTGCTAGTCCAAAAGTTTAACGTAGGAAGATTTCAAACTATTGGCCGCGTTACGAATATTCAACGTAAATTCAAAAGTAGTGATACGAATGAAATCACGGGAAACGGGAAATCTTACAATGAGTCACGGGGGACATGACCCCCCCCTCCCCCCCCCCAAAATCGTTCACGTCAAATTGTAAAATCTTCTAAAGATTAAGATTTACAAAATATAAGAAAGCAATTTTCTGCTCCTAGCGATGCCAATAAAAATAGAAGGCTTCCATTTGTTTTACAAATAATGTGTACCTACACATTATCTGATTCTGATCTGACACAAATCTGATTTACCTACTCGACATTTTCTATTATTAGTGACCCCCTCCAAAATTACAGGCTGCGACCGCGCCTGTCTCTGCCATCAGCAATTCGTAAATCGTCACTCCACCTGGCTTGAGGAATTCCTACATTACGTTTGCCGAGTTGCACTCTCCACTCAAGAGCTCGTTTACCCCAACGGTTGAAGATTCTTTTTTTTGTTTATTCTTTCTTTATTTTCACACTAGCTGCCGCCTGCGGCTTCGCTCGCGTCGTGACCGGATGAAAAATAACCTATATGTTAATCCAGCACATGTACTATGTATATTTCAAGTTTCATCATTCAAATCCCTTCAACCGTTTAGGCGTGATTGAGGCGCAAACATCCAAATATCCTCACTAGAAAAATATCATTACAAGATGGCAGCACAGGTAAAGTAAGCATGCGCTATCGTTGCGTTTTGAGCTTTACGCCGGTAATTTCAGGCAAACTAAAGCTTTTCAATTTTATAATATATGTAAGAAGATAATTATATATCATAGTACTGTATTTAAAGTAACTAATTTGTAATGTAAACCAAATATTAGGTACCTGCTTTAACGATATCACTAGTTCGACAACCACCCTAGCTCGAACACTAGGCTACACTGAAAATCAGCACTGGTGTACTTCGAGGGTCACATAATCACTTCTGTTCTTGATTAAACCCTTCTTAATAAATAAAGATAAAAGCACTGCGTACAATGTGCGCGGAATAACGCTGAGTGTAGTCCATTTGCCGACTTTTTTTATTTTAATTTTTGTTTACTTGTTATGTATGTTCTCTTTTTGGCAATAAATGTATTTGTATTTGTATTTATATGGCTACACTGACACTTCAGTTTGCTAATAATTCTCTGAGCTATCTCGATGACTTTGTTTCTCGTTGAAATTTACAGATTTCAGATGAAATCAAAAGCCGCAAAGCTCACAAAGCATAGTCAGAATGTGCGGAGTGGACGCAAATTAACCGCAAGCGAAATCCGATATCGAAGAGAATTTCAGGTGCAAAGAGAACGCCATCTAATTCAATGCATGACTCAATAAAGTGTTTTCGCAAGTTTGATCATTGTTGTAAAATTGAATTACCGCAGTTTATAGTGGTCCATTTATAGCCTACATATTCCATTCAGAGTATTTTTATTTTACACTAAACAAATAAGAACACTCAACAACAATCGCATACTTAGTTCTGAGTCTACACTGGGATTTTATGTGTTCTCGATATAAGAAATTACTAGTACCATGGTACCATTTCTCACAAAATTTCTTTCGACTCGAGAATCAAACCTCTCGCATCTCAGCCGGAAACTCAACCACTACGCTACCGAGATCGTCAAGTTGAGTGTAATAGTCCAGAAAAATAAACGCATGTCCAAACGCTCAGTCGTAAACCGCAGATAAACTAAGCTCATTTAACTGACAAGATCCCGTCGAAACCTTATCCTCAATTACAGCCCTATGAGACAAGTTTCAAGCACTAGTGCTCGATATGTATCGAGTTACTGCGTAATTCGATTCGTTAGACTCCACTAACTGAATCTCAATCCGACAGATATTTAAAACGCTGCCATATTTTTTTATTCCTTACAAAATAATATATAGATTTTCTAATTTTTCATCGATTTGTCAACCTCGGGGTCCCGTATTTTTTTTTAATCTTTACTAAGTTAAAGGAAAAGTATTTAAAAATCTTCTGTGTAAGTACAGAGATTATAGAGTTTCTTTAAGGATATTGAAAAGGCAACCACAAAAACCATTTAATTACAGAAAAGGCCTTATACCTTCCAAACAATCTTTTAATTTTTGAGTAGATAGATAAAGGAAATCAGATAAAGACGATGGAAGCAAATACTGTAAGGAATCTTCCTTAATAGCTTAATCTTTATCCGAAAGCATTGAAGTGAGATAATTTAGGGCTGCCGGTGGTATTGCCCTCAATTAAAAGGACAAAGGAACCGCTTGACGCGCTTTAAAGTTATATTTGGAAGTCCTTTGTTTCAGGGTGGCGGTTTCTGAGGCGCCTTTTGCAGTTTGTTTCAAAAACTTTAATTAATGGCAAAAATATTTAATAGAATGATTTTGCCGTCATTACTTACAAAGATTTTGTGCTTAGCTTGATCCAACTTTTATAAAGTACTGTATTTTATTTAACTCATGTCCAACTTACAGCCAGACTCTTTTTTAGACGAGTTTGTAATATCGGCTAGTATTCTTTTAATTCAATTAAGTATTTCTTTAGAAAGAGGTCAGTGATAATTATGGTTTTTATTCAATTCGAAATAGGACGGTTTCCACAAATTGAATATTCATACGATGACGGTCCCACGCCGAGACACATTCCCTTAAAATCGCAAAAGTGAATGCATAATAGCGCGAACGGTGACGTGCAACCTCCGCCATTTTGTTTAGCGCGGTGCGAATTAAGATGGCGAACGGTTTCTCATTAGTGCCGTCGTTGCACTAATTGCGCGCCCACTCAAGGGAACCTGCTTCGAGCTTACAGGCAAAATATTTTCATACCTTGTCATCGCTTCTTTAGAATTTTACAGTCAAGTTTTTCTTTTCACCATTTTGCATGCATATGTTGAATGTGTTGAAATATGGATTTTCAGTGCAACCTTACCTGTAAAAAGAAAATAAGAAAATGAGTTGAGGATTACATTATTCATTCAATTTTATAGGGCGGTCGGTGATTGTTGGGATGGATGTAATAAAATTATTTATCATCTAATGACTATTTTTTATCATCAGACAGTGGAAGCTGGATCAGGTGAGTTAGATAGCCTGCATGTTTCTTTTATATTTTGTAAATTATATTTGTATCTGTTGTAAGTTTTTTTTCAGACATCGTAAACAGAGCCTATTTTTGGCCGATATCTGAATCTAATTACGTGAATTACACATACACACACATTATCACGCCCGTGTCTCCAATGGGTGGGCAGAGCCACAAGTAGTCATAATAAAAACAGCAGCCACTCCTGATTCAAAGTCACAAGATGAATATGTTGAACCATGGTCATACGTGATCAGCCCATCGCCCATATAGATGATCCGTCATGTTGGTAAGAATACTATCCCTTAGTCGACTTTTACGACATGCGATTTCGGGGGGAAAAGTGTGAATTACGTATGGTTCTTTTTATTCATCTAGCTTCAGTGAACGTGTACCCTAAACCACTCACATCGAAAAACATTTATAAAAACAATCATAGTTCCATGAGGCTTGGCGGTACACAGACTGTAAAAGAAAAAACAAAACTTGACCCCATTTCTATAATCGATGTTACATCGGTCCCTGGGGAGTATGTCGGAGTATAAGCGGGGGACTGAAGTGAAGCCAACTCGAATCGAAATCTCGAATGGAGAATAATCGAGAGCGAACTAGAAACAGCGTGCGTCGAGTGAACTGTAATCAATGCACCCAGAGGGCCTCTATTGATCAACGACTTAGCGCTGAGTGCTGTACGTGCACTAGGGTCTGGAAAAGTAAATCAAAAGTGAAAATTCATACTTGCCATGGGTATCGATTGAACAATATCTATGATATCGGAATTAAATATGCATGACTAGTGAAGTATCGGCAAACATCGCTAAACTTCATTCTAATAAAATTGTATAATTTCCTAGCACCTACCGACGATACTGTAACCATCTGTAACCATACTTTATGGATATGGCTAATGGATTTTACGTCGTAAACATGGTATATGAATAAACCATTTTTCATTTTAATCACATCTGATGATCAGGATCAGGTGAGCTATCTATAGACCATTCCCAACGGTCTTTAGTAAGTTTAAAATTGTTTTCACAAAAAATACCTAATGGTTCCTAAGACAGTTTTCCTGTATCTTCCACGGTTTCGGATTTCCCTATACTGTCCCAGTTAAAAAAAAACACTGTATAATATACTCAGTATGGTGGTTTTAAGTTTTAGCCTTACAATCGTTTGAAAAGCTTCAGCCGGGTAACCTATTAACTCACGGAGCATAAAACCACTTGTCCGTAGGTTTGTATATTGGAGACAAAAGAGGAGCAACAATAGCCGACCTTGGGTCAAGGGAGACGAGTCATGCCGGAAGGCAGGCTTGTATGTGGCCACTTTACGTGGGCGAATGAAAGTTACTTCGTAGGTAAAGTTTATGAATAAACTGGGGAGTTTTTACAGCCGTCGGAGCTCATGTTGGGATCATCAAAAGTACATTATTAATAACACTTAAATACGCTCAAAGAGAATGAGAAAGTGTTTACCTAAAATACCAAAAAGTACATACGCAGGTACCTACTACTTAATAGGTAAGTCACATAGCAGCAATACCGTCTTTATCATGAGGATACGGGGCTCGTGCCCAGGGCACCCCATCCTCACGGTGCCCCGAATGACCGACAATTTCTATCACATTTATTCTCAAAACATTTTTGTCTGTAAGTCATATCATTAATGACATATTATATTGTTTATTTGATTACCCATAATAAATAGAAGATCATAATAGAAAAATGTTAGTATAATTCGCTATATTTACTTTCCAAAAGGGCCCTAAATTCTCGTGTGCCCGAGGGCCCCAGCATAGTTTAAGACGGCCTTGCATGGCAGAGACTGGGTGCTTCAAGCAGACACTGCTATAGACTGATGAGAAAGATGAAGAGTTGCATAGTAACAACACAAATACCTTTATTTATTTATAACCAACTTAAAAAAGGAGGAAGTTCTATGTTCGATTGTATGTATTTATTATGTATGTTCACCGATATCTCCACCAGTAATAAACATATTTTGACGATTCTTTTACTGGTGTATAGAGAATGGTCCCGAGGTGGTCTCTTATAAATTTGATGTCGGAGAGATTACTACTTTCGAAGTAATATTTAAAAGTCGTGAAATTAAATTTTGAATGATAACTTACCTACTTATTTTCTTACTCAATTTATCATGGTGATGATATAAGTCATGGACAATTTCAAGGTTGCATATCATATAAATAAATAAAGCTCTTACTGACTGACTGATTGACTGACAATCAACAGTCTTCAAAGCATGAAACTTGGAGGGCATATTCCTCTCATGGTGTAGTGATGAACTAAAAACTAAATTCAACTCCTAGGGAACGCAGCGTCAAGACAAAGTTTGTATAAAAAATACAACACGAACAAAGTCACGGGGAAATATGACATTACTTTGTTTTTTATTCGATAAAGTGTCAATGGCCACTGACATCTTGACATTAATAAGTTAATTTCTATAGGACCCTATAGGATGACACCAAGAAGTTTAACTTATTTTTCATTGAAGTCGGTTTTGTTTTTAAATTTTAAAACGTACTATTATACTACTTCACTTTACATACTTTGGTTATTAAAATAATGTATCGTATATTTGACCTGTAAACATACAATTAACCAATAAATGGATTATTACTGATTATTATAACAACTCAACAACTAAGCACTTGAGAATCACTCAAGTAATTCAACATGAACAAAAAATATTACACGCTAATAACACGGTAATAACAAAAAATTGCGCGCCGCCATTCATTCTGTAAAGTCTCGGAAAAGTAGGTCAGTGAAAAATATCGCGGTCACAGCAACTTGAGTGAAGCTTGATATCAAGGATGGTGCACGGATATCCCAGGTTTTGTTTAGCTCTCGACTGCGAGGGCTCTCGGAAACTGTCAAAGGAGCGAGTCTGTGGCGAAATTGGAGATTAGCTCAATGTTACGGTGACTGAACACGGTTCTGCTCTCAATGTTTCGAGTTTTTAAAAGATTCCATTACCTATTGGCGGTTTATTTGTTTTTAAATTTTTGTTCATAATCAATGTTATGCTAAGAAACCGAAGTTCGAGTAAAATATGAATAAACATCTTAGAAAATATTATCTACATTAGGTTATACCTACCTATAGCTAAGATGTACTAATATTGCATTGTAACACTTTCTTTACGCATTGTCATAGATTATGTAATAGATACTTCATTATTCTCATACATGCCGCCTCTTTGGTAGAATGCCTAACTAAAGCCTCCTCGGTCCTGTTCCAATTTCAAACTGTCAGAAAAACAAAAGAATGTCAGGAGTTCTTGAACAGATATGAAAATGGAAAGGCTAAGCAGTCTTAATTAAATACTATCTAAATAATCTGTGAAAAAATAAGAGCCTAGCAGTGCGTTGTGTTTAAGTTTTGTTTATTGCGATCTACGACGGCGTATAAGAAAATATTATATTGGCATGTAGGAACATAAAATATTATGTAAGTACCCAAGAACTTGACGGCCTCGGTGGCGTGGCGGGCAATTGCTCGGCAGAGACGCAAGAGGCGCGGGTTCGATTCCCGCTGCGGAAGAAATGTTTGCATGATCTGTAAATATTTCTTCCGGGTCTGGGTGTTGTGGTACCATGGTACTCGTAGTTTCTGATACCCACGACACAGGGAATCCTAGTGTGGGGTCTGGACTATGTATGTGACTGTTGGGTGTTATTTATTTATTTATTTATTATTTATTAAACTTAACCCTTAGACCTTACCTCTATAAATTATTATAGACGCTCATTCTATAGAACTAAAAGTCGTAAAATAAAAGCAAGATTTTTCTTTTTAGAGCTACAAAATCCGGGAAATGATAATTATAGTTTCAAAAGTTGAGAACTACGATGTTTTAGAACGAGTTCAGGCTCGTATGCATCGTTCATTAAGATAGTAACGTTATTCACTGTCGAAGTGCCTGGTATTGTATAACAGAAAAACAACGTTGCTCTGACAGTGAACCGTCCGGCATCCGTTACTAGGATATTGGAACGAGACCATTAAGTTTGCCGATTAATTGCTGTTCAATGCTGTGCATTCATTCATTCCTTGTTTGCCTGGGTATTGTAGTATTATGTTTTATAAGTATGTATTTACAAAAAAAAGTATATAAGTATCCTATCAGCCATCTGGTTCCCATATTACAAGCTTTGCTTGGTTTGGGGCTAGATGAAAAAAAATATATTGTCAAGTTTCTAGGCGAAAATTTGCCAAAGCTTCAGCAATCTGCTTACATAAAACATTGGTCCTAAAATCATTTGTAAAATGTAGGAGAGCGGAATCTCTAAACGTTCTGTTGGTGTCTCGTATGGTGTTTGTTTGTTCAGTCAATTTTGTTTGGCTTTATTTGGCGTTCTCGTTTATAGAGGTCGTGGCTTATTTATACTGTTTACCATCCATTTCTCGTGATCAATTTCAATGCTGACATAGGGATTTGGTTGAAATAACTAAGGTTAAATTGAAAATTTTATAACATGTGTTCAACACCAACACAGATTTAATATTTAAATCGATATTATGTAGTCTCGGTTTGTGTATTTAATTATTTATGTGTATCTGTGGATTGCAAAGTCGGTGGCGCCACCTAGTGCATAAGAAACGAATAGATCGCAGTAAAAAATTAACGCGTCTAAAGAAATCCTTTTCTTATTTCTCGCACAACATGCGCTACAACTATTAATACTGTTAATGGTACTTGTAATGTTTAGTAGTATATTATTATTATTATTACGTACTTATAATCTTTAAGATATGCACTAAAATAAATAATTAAAAAACGCATTCTATGTTTTTTCTTTACTCCCAGTCCAGCAGAGAAGTAAGTGCCATAAACTTGTCAGAAAATCAATATTGTTGTGGTAGCCCACAGTCCGACAGTAGTCAGCTCCGCACGTATTGACCATGTCTTTCCCGTGGACAAGGCCGACTAAGCTGAGAGGATGGAATAGGTGCTGGGCAAGCCTACTACATCTTAATTCGTCCCGGGCACTACAGCGTCCCGTTTTTTAAGGTAAAAGTTGCCTCCTGATGCTGCATAAATCATCTACTATAGATGGTAAAAGGCTTTTGTTACGCATATTCAGACAACGCGTTCATACTAGAGTTCGTACCATAATAATTACGCTTGCTCAATGCTCCTCCATTTGCATTACTCAAATGAAATTGTTATGCAAATATATGGTGGTAATACAACCTACTGTATTATTTATGCCGTGGTAATGCGATGACGCCATCAGGAACTTGATTAGAATAGACTAAGCTTCCGACAACGGCTTCCCTCGAGTTGTACTCGGATTAACAGTACAATTTGTCCATACATACATAATGTTACTCCTGTGTAAGGGTTAGGCAGAGACCACAAATCTCCATTTGCTACGGGCTTGTCTCAATTCAGTCATTCTCATAACTATCCTTTATGTTATTTCGAATTAATATTTAATGCTGCGTCGCAAGAGACGCGGGTTCGATTCCCACTATGGGAGAAATGTTTGCATGTTCTGGAAATATTTTTTCCGGGTCTGGGTGTTGTAGTAATAAGTATTATGAGTATGTATTTACAAAAAAAATGTATATAATTATTGTATCAGCCATCTGGTTCCCATAGTACAAGCTTTACTTAGTTTGGGGCTAGATGGCGCTGTGTGAATTGTTCACAATTTTTTTTTTACATATTTCTTGAGTTTTCTTAAAATCCGTTCAGCTGTTAGTAGTCAGTAGGATACAAGGTTATACTTTCAATAGCCATAGCTTTCGTTTTGGGCCACGTGTAAGCGCACTGACGTGAAAAATATTTGCACATCAAGTATTTTCATGAATAGTTTTCGCTTTCATATTTGAATAGAGTACCCATTCAGGTGCACTTCATATCCAGAATGTTACTTACGTGGATACTGCTAGATGCATACAGAAAACGATGTTATTAATAGACTTCATTTTATTTCTTTGTTTCATGTACAAAACACATTACAACCACATAGAATATGTTACAAAAATCTGGTTATTCAAAGAAGGTTTTATGTTCGACTGTATGTATGTTCGCCGATATGTCCGCTTATATTTAACCGATTTTGATGATTCTTTCACTGGTGTATAGGGAATGGTCCCGAAAATGTTTTATACATATTTGATGTCTGAGGGATTTATACTTTTATAGTTATATTTAAAAATAGTGAATTAAAATTTTGAAATAACAACTTATCTACTCAGTTTGTTATGATAATGACATAAGTAGACACAAAAGTCACAGGGCGTTTCTATATCTAAGCTTTTAATATAATAAAATTACATTACTCGTAAAAGCTTTATTTTGTTTAATAATAACATTACATTAAGAGCTTAGTAATTAATATAATTTAAGTTAATTAAGCGTGAACCTTACAACAAATTCTCTTAAAAATCCTTCGTAGAAAAGCAATAAGTAAAGTTGACTGCCACTATTTTCATTATAGTCAAGAAAGGTTCTAGTGAACTCCTGGTTTCTTCAAAAGTGGCAACCGTAACATCACGTTCATCATGTTATGAAAATTGTTTTTGCTGTTAGTTTCCTACAAGCAGTATATCTTTTCTCATCTCTTTTCGATTTATGATTAGGTACAGTCGCTGGCACTCTATCTAGTCGTATCACTAGTATATCGAAACAGTGTGGTGAAAGGATTTAAAGTGCGCCTCAAAGGCTTCTTTCGTGCACTTGACACGTATTTTAGAACTTTTTAAGTTCTTCGATATGCCGGTTTCCTCACGAGGTTTTCATTATAAGATGAATTCATACTGACTATTACCGACACATTACATAATTTCCACTAAATTTTGGGATCAGGCTAGGCTCATTCAGGGTCCCATGTTTTAGATGAGTTCTTTGAATCTGTAGTGGGTGCAAGTTTTCTAATGTTGTGACTCTGCCAAACCCATTGGGGATACGCGCGTATAATATGTATGCATGTATCTAGGTGTCAATAGAGAAACCATAAAGCCATGGCATAACAATACGGTACCAAAGAAACGGGCGTCGTCTCTCAGTACCTACCGCAAAGCGTTTAAGCGGGGCAATAAGCACTAAGTTTAATTAGTTGTTACTGGTAATTGTGATTGGTGAATAGCAATCACAGCTATCCTCTGTTTGTGTACCTTCGTGAGCTTCCATTTTGTTTAATTGCTGATTGAATGTGGGTATTGACAACAAATGTGGTTTTGTGATGAGCGTGGATTTGTATTGCCAACCGTATAAAAAAAGGGTTTCGTACTATCGTATATTAAGAATGTTTCTTGTAAGGGGACCCATTTTATTTTAAATAAAAATAAATAAAAATATTTGTTGTTATAGTGGTAATAGAAATAAATACTCTGTGAAAAATTCAATATTCTACCTATTACAGTTCATGAGATACAGCCCGCTGAACCCTAAAAAGACTACATATTAAATGCATTAAGCGACTAAAATTATTTATTAAACGTAGTAGACTTTTCAAAGTACCATAATGTGAACGAATTCGTTTGTACCACATGTTCTACTATCCGAACACATGCTCTTACAGCGTCAGGAGGCAACTTTTACCTTCACTAACGGGACGCTGTAGGGCCCGAGTAACCCAGCGCCTATTCCATCCTCTTAGCTTAGTCGGCCTTGTCCACAGGAAAGACATGGTCAAAACGTGCGGAGCTAACTAAGCCGAAGGTTTTCCTTCAACGTTTGAGAGTACTGGTATAGCGCACATAATTTTTTTGCACAGAAAAATCCATTGGTACATGACTAGATTTGAACCCACCATCTTAGAATCGGACGGCGGGGCCACTACCAACTAGAACACCAGTGCTCTCAATATCCAAACACATGCTCTTACAAGAATGCTATCATGAACAATGTTTGTCAGCCACATACAACAGGCGTATATTTATACAATATCATGGCCACACTCAAAGCTCTAACGACCCTGCATTGCCCCGATTTTAAGGCCACAAAATCTCTCTTATTGAGTCCTCCGAATTCGGTTTGTGTCACAACTCAGCCGAGCTTTTGTAAGCTTATACGCTTTATGAATATTTCATATGCCCACGTGTTCCCTTCACGCCATATCGAAGGGAGTGGACGGAAAAGCCTGAAAGGAACCTTGGGTTATAATATGTGTATCGAGACTGGTGTTTACAGGGTCATGGAAACTATTGCTCGCTTCCTATATTCCAACGTTATTTTACTGTCAAAAATGTATCGCCCTTTTTGACTAAAACAGTTAGTAGAATATTAGAACTGGCCGTAAATAGAAAACGTTTTTATAACTCCTTCCTACGAAGTAAGAGAAAGATTCTAACGTTTATAGAATAATCAAGTTACCAACATCCGTTTTTATTGCTGTAATAATTTTACAGAAATCTTCATTCATCTATCAGACAGATTGCGGAAGGAAGGTTCGTGGACAGAATTCTAAAGTGATTTGAGTCTAAAGCGTGCCGAGGCACGCATCAGACTCAAATCACTAGGAAATAACTAGGAATATCTAATCAATATCGAGATATTTTAGTAGGAAAAAGGCTTAACTAACATTGGATTTTTGTAAAGAAGAAATATGCTGAACTCTAAATATATTTCACGCTGTATAGAGTTATATTCAAATTAACGGTTTCCTCACTAGGTTTTCCTTCACCGTTTGAGAGTACTGGTAGTATAGCGCACATTCACATACATTTTTCACACAGAAAAATCCATTAGTAGACCGGGTTTGAACCCACGACCTTAGGATCGGAAGGCGGGGTCACTACCTACTAGATCACCAGTGCTCTACATACGGGAATAAAAGTACATTTTTATATGAACAGTAGCTATTGGCTGAGACTTCATCTGTGCCGTATTTCCTCAAGGCAAAATAAAGCCTATGGTCCTTCCCTGTCCTTCCCAAGGATGCAATCCATCTCCTTCAAAAAACTATGAGAATGTGTTTAGACGTGATAAGACAGATTGGCAAAGTACCTACTTACGCATTTATAATATTAGTATGGATTTTGTTTTAGATTCTTCTATTAAGCTCTTAAGAGTGTGCCATAGCGGATTTGCTCACCAAAATCTGTTGTTAGTTAATTAAATGTGTTTATTGAATAATAAAATTAAATTTTATCGTTTTTTCTTTGGTTCCTCAGATAAGAAACGAAGAGAGAAGATTATAAGAGAAAAAGCTTTGAGTATGTTTTGATCTAGATCTCGGGAACCTTGCCATATTTTCAAATGATTTTTACTTTGATAGATAGGTAATAACTATTTATTTAGTTGTTAAAGCCTGTTTTTGAATCACTTTGTAGTTTTCTTGTAATTAACAATTTTATTATTTGATTTAGCGGGTTATTTGATTTCAATATTTTGCGCAGTCTCCCTCTATGTCTTTCTTTTATACACCCGAAATCCATAGTGCTTTTTTTTTCAAAATCGATCTAGATGCGATAGTATGGTAGCCTCTTAACCCGACAAACGCGAAAGGTTTTTGATGTACTTATTCTCTGAGCAAATAATAAAGTTAGCTACTTGAGAGAGTTCGCGTTCACTTCAGAACATAACCTTATTCAATTACTGTGTTTGCTTCATAGCTTGCTTCGTAAGTACTTAAAAAAAACGTAGGTCAATGAAACGTTGCTCTAAGAAATGAAAGCGATCTTTCTCCTATTTTATTAATTTTGTCTATTTATGCTCACGCTCAGTAGGTATATATGCAGTTTATAAAAATGTAATATTATCTAACTTCTTCTTACTCCTCTGTTGGACTGGGAATGAGGAAGAAACATTGATTACTTCCAGCTGCTTCTCTCCCCGAGCAAGTCATAAAAGTCGACTAAGGGGTAGTATCCTCCCCAACATGATGGACCATATGGGCGATAGGCTGGTCACCTGTCACAATGGTTTCTCATATCCATCTTGGGGCTTTGAATCAGGAGTGGCTACAAGTTTTCTTATGATTACTTGTCTTGTGCCTCTACCCACCCCATAAGGGATACAGGCGTGATAATATGTATGTATTTAAACTAAAGTAGATTATGCACATTAAATTAAGAATAAAAAAAAACAAATCCAATAGGGTGTTTATTTGTTTTAATATCTCACAACACCCAGACCCCGGAAAAAAAAATTGCAGAATATGCTAACATTTTTTGAAGCGCGAGAATCGAGCCCGTACCTCTTGCGTCTCAGCCAGGCACTCGCCCGCTACGTCACAGAGTTCATCGATAATAAAGTTGTGTGTATGTATTTAACGTCTCTATAGAATATCTGTTCGTTCTGTATAACAGGCACGCCCCTTCGCCAGACACTCTGAATATCCGGGATGAGATGAAGCCCGACGTGCGCTAAATGGAACGGAGAATGCACTGCAAGTAGATGCGAACTTGTGAAAATTTCGCTCAGCGAACAGTATTTTCATACGTAGCGAAATATTGTTTATGGAAAGCGAGAGGTACAATTTAAACCGTAAATGTTATTTGCTGAGATAACACTCTGTAGGTGAATTTAGGCCAAATTGGGGTTGTGGAAATCTAAAGTTACAATTAATACTTAAAACTCATTTGAGATCACGCGCTAGAGGAATTAGAACTATTTGCAAGGGCTACATTTTCCAAGACTAAGGCCTATAGTAGATGATTTATAAAGCGTCAGGAGGCAACTTTTACCTTCATTAATGAGACGCTGATTCATCTTAATTAGCCCAGGATGAATTAAGATGGAGTAGGCTTGCCCAGCACCTATTCCATCCTCTCAGCTTAGTCGGCCTTGTCCACAAGAAAAACATGGTCAATACGTGCAGAGCTGACTAAGCGCATTTTACAAAAAACACAATATATAAAAAAAATCTTCTATCTATCTATCCAGCGTACATGTATAAATGTTACTTCTATGGGGCCCCTTTTTTTATTGTATTATTTTTTTGTTTTAGCGGCAATAGAAATACACACTCTGTAAAAATTTCAACTCTCTTCCTATTACGGTTCATGAGATACACAGCTGACAGACGGACGGACGGATGGACAGCGGAGATTTAGTAATAAGGTCCCGTTAGAACTCTTCAGGTACGGAACCCTACCCTAAAAATCACGACTAGTTGTATTAGCCACTATTTAACTTGCGACAAGGATATTGTAAGTTTCACAATCAGTATGAATACACCATTGAACACATAACGAGGGTAGATCGAAACATTCAGGAGCCGTTACCACGGTTAACTACTCGGTGCTCCGGAAAAACTCAATTTAAAACTAAAATTGAACAACTCCAACTTGAACTACTCACTTCAGACTAAGGAGAAAGTAATCGAAGTGCGAAAACAAAATAATGTACAGCTACAAAGGTAAGGCTCAAAGGTTACCTTTGTCAGCCAGTCAGTATTTATTCAGCTATTGTTTTTATAGGTAATGGACTTCCGGGCAGAATAGTGATCGTAAACTTGCTGTAACATTTGTGTGGAACATTCTTGAACTATTTCCGAATCAAACTTTACCAAATCACTTTGCGTTTAAAGAAGGCCCTGTAGCGAAGCGTTTGGCAACATTGTTAGACAACATTGTTAGTCATTGTTAGACGCATAGTGACCTCTGATCAGGTTCTTGAAGACACGGGTTTACAGAAAAAGGTACTCTATGATTGATCGCTTTTATGAAGTAGGTTAAACCAGAAGTTCAATATTCCCTCAGGCCATGCGCTCTCAAAAACAAACACATCGTAGAACAACCTCACCCAAAAATTTTGCTTCCCCTAAAATAAACGCTAGCAGACAGGGAATAATCACTTCTGAATCTGTCGGAATCAATAACGAGTGAGGTAACCTATATTAGCAAACTATACAAGGCTCTTGTCTACTAAAACATCGCTATACATCATCATTATCAGAGCACTTGTGGTCTACCCCGCTTTCCGATCCTAAAGTCTTGGGTTCAAATCCGGTTATGCAGTGCTACCCAGATAACTCAAATTCCAACACCAAACATACTGCACCAAAGTAGACCAAGTGTACAGAAAGTGTTTCCAATTCAGTGGACGGTGTCCTCAAGACTCATTGACGAGGGTTTCGCTTGGACTTGGAATTTAATTTGCCTCCACCCATCTCTACCTGAGATTCTTGGATCAAAACATATTATGCGCAATTATTGTGCGGAAAGTTCTGCAAACAGGTTTTGTTTTAACCGATATGCTAATGTGAGGTGTGAGTTCCGAACTGAATAACAACAAAGCGTCGCTTTTAAAAGTTCTCACAAAACATTCACAATAGAGAATCATACCAGCAGGAATTGTGAACATATATTTTTTTTCAAAATAAATCGTTTGACCCGGCGCACACTATCGGCACGGCACGGCATGCCTAAGGACGTCTCGGGCATGCCTTAGGACGCCTTGGCAGTCTTCGGGTTGCTTCGGCAGCGTGGACTAGGCACGCCTAGGCATGCTTAAGGACGACTAAGGATCCCTTGGCATGCCGTGCCGATAGTGTGTATCGGGCTTAATGCACAGCCGTGCAGTAAATTGATATCACATAGAGGAGTAACTACTACTTTAACACTTCAAACCGTACCAAACGTAACATTTATAACCGTATCTGCATGTTAACTAAGTTTTAATTGGTAGCAAGCTGGTCACAAGTCCTGTGCGACCAAAGGTAACGAACATACCTTTGGTTTGAGAACTTAGCCGTCACCAAAGCCACAGATTTATGTAATTAGAGCCGTATTGGCCTAGGACCTAGTGGGAGGGGGGGGGGAGGCTTTTGATCGTGGTGGAAAACGCGTGCTCCAATCGATTTTTGAAAATCTTAATCTTACCCAAAAAAATCCTCATAGACCAGTTTTTACTTAATATAAAACGGGTTGTATATTACAAACTGTATTATACTGTATGCGACTGGACCGTAGTATGCTTTACGACCACTCCATTTACTTCAAAAGAACTAGTGACACGACTAGATAGATAGAATAGAATCAATTCACCTACGACTGAAATGTCTGTCACTTAAATACATATTGTCACGCCCGTATTCCTGAAGAAAAGCGGGGAAGAGCCACAAGTAATCATAAGAAAACTTGCATTCACTCTTGATTAAATAGTCCCAACAGGGATATGGTGAACCATGGTGATAGGTGATCAGCCGATCTTCAATATAGGTGGTCCATGTTGGAGAGAATACTACTCCTTAGTTGAATTTTACGACATGCACGGGGACAGAAGCAGCTGGATGCATTCTATATTTTTTCTTTACTCCCAGTCCAGCGGAGAAGTAAGCTGCAATAGTTTTACCTTCAAGTTACATTTGGAGTAGTCACCGTCATCATCCAAAGCGATCCTGCTGTAGTCTAACCGAGGTCTAACCCATCATCTACCACCCTAGATTTTCACAATGTCGTCTGCTCATCTTGCAGCGGAAACTTAAAGTAATATTTGCAAAATTTGGGTAATTTTCCTACTGTATGTAACTAAAAACATCATCAATTCTACTTCAATAAAGCGCTTCCAATCTTATCACTTCATATATGAAAATATTCGTCATATGAGTGGTGGATGGTGTCGATAATGTATTCAGCACATACGTGCCGTATATTATAGGCTAGATCGCATTATAGGGGGAGATATGAATCAATTATGTCAAAACGTAGTACCTCTCAAACTACGATAAACGATTTCGACACATGGTTTTTCATTATTAATGAAAGAAATACGTAAGCTAAAGACTGTCCCTACATACCTTTTTAACTTTGTAGAAGTCACTTAAAAGATCTTCTAGAACCAGGTCTTGGAAAATCGGAGTTTGCAAGTAATTTAGAAAAAGTATGACATTCTCTGCCCCAATTTTTCACTCGCACCTCGAATAATTCAACTAAACGTTTTACCACTAGACCGTGAATTTAATCGTCTCACTCCAATGCACCGTATCGCGGCGGTTGTTGGGTTTTGAGAGGGTGCTCGCACTTTAAATGATTAACATTTTAATATTTATTTTTGGCGGGTAAATTTCATTAAGCTAGTGAGAGTAGAAGAGAAGAGAGGTGGAGGAAAGACCTACCTATAAAAAAATCACCTATGCAAAAACTTTCTTACTCAAGGTATCTGTCATAGTGCGACGATTTTCTTACCAAGATCATTATCATCAATTCGAAAAAAAAAAAACATTTTGAACATTTTTATAAAATTATATTCTCATCACTAGGAAGAATAAAAACCGCAGTATTACCTTGGTATCACTTTCACGTTATACCTGTAAAGTTACTTCAAGAACCGAAAATTGATTATAGTCAACTTACGAATGACAGCTGGGGATTACCAAAGCAACATGTGTCAAAAGGAGCCCATACATTTTTTGATAAAAATAACGATTTTTTTGTAATAAACAATCGTTAGTTGACAGTAGCGCTAACTTACCTCGCCTCCGCTATGAGCCGCCTTTCCCCTCGATGTTCTGCCCCACCACGATGATGAGCACTATAAATACCAGCAGCAGCACCAGTATGCAGCAGATGGCCACGGCCAGCATGGCTGCGTGCTCGCCCAGCGCGGCGGCGCCCTGCGCAGCGCGGAACTGCGCCGACGTCAGAGTCGCCGCGACCAAGTGGGCACTTATCGTGCTGGACTCGTATATTTATAAAAGGAAACCCACTCGCGGCGGTGTAGGATTCACTGTCCTTAAGTAGTTTTAAGTCCTTAAGTAGGTTTTAGGTGTATTGCACGATTTCTATGCTGAAGTATTACTGTCCTTCTTCACAATTTTTGTGTGTTAATGTGTTTGAGATGTTTGTTAAGTGGGTTTTGAAAATGCCTGGTTTGTTCAATTTAATAATTATCTTGATTTTATAACAAAATAAAGGAAAACTTTTTCCGTTGGTAGTCCTCCAAATTGTAGTATTTCACGTTTCTACAATATTATAAATCACGGTATTTAGATTGGAGTCGTTTGTTTGGATTTCACGTTTGACTTAGACCAGTGTTTTCAATATATTTTAATTTTATTCAATTGTTCAGGTTATCTTCCTCCATTCAAGTAAATCGTCAAAAATCATCTTTCAACCAACTTAGCTAATATTTGAAGTACAATTCAGGCACATCATTAAAACCATCCAATTTGGGTGCAAATTAAATACCTGTTTCGTTTCAAATCCATCTTGTTAAGAGAGCGTTACAATGTCGTCTCGAAATTAGAATGCGGGGAGCGTCACCCAATTCCATCACCCATTAGTGAGAACGGACTGTTTCCTATTCACGAATGCAATTAAACTAAGAAACACCGAAAAATATGGCCCCGAAATCTCGACACGCTCTGATTTTATAGCAATGTTTGCCAAGTCGCTTTACAACTCATCGATAGGCCAACCTAGTCAAATTCACACTGCGGTTTTTGACATTCCGTACCTTACCTACTCTTTGTGCACTTTGTAAATGTACTAATGATAACTATGTGTATTCACTCGAGTTGTAAAGCTAGCATAACGAAAAACCTTTCTCGATTGTGCGCCCTTAGTGTTCTTTATTCGAAGCTGGTGACCACAAAAGAAATAACAATTTGAAATGAAAAGCGGTAGGTACGTAATCATGAGCTTCTGTTTTCCCATTCACGGTAGGGAGAGTCCAATCTGGCATCCGACCGCCATTTTATGTTAATACAGCCAGTTTGACTGTTTTTTTCCTGGTTCAGGATGACTGGGGCCGGTGGGAATCAATAACACAGCTGCGTGTGACAAATGTTTGAGACAATAGCCTGGGGAGAGCAGGCAATTTAGTCCCCCTTCATGGTTCGAGAATTTGAATGAAAAACTTACTATTTTAGTTAAAAATAGAGAATTTTTTTGTACTGGAATTTATTTTGTTTCCACAAAAGTGCCAAGCGAAATGGGTGCTCGAATAAATACGACGCTATTTAAATTGAATACGCCTGCGTCGTTACCACACATTATCCTTACTCAGAACAATAAACCAACAACATAATCCATTTGAGGCGGTAATGTCTTATCGTATTTCCAGGTCACAAAACACAAATGGGCGGGTTAGTATAATCTCAGCATCGAACATCGAGCAGTAACATTCGTCGCCTTATGAACATTGAGCACAGCATTTGCCCCGTCACAGTCTTCATTGTCACACATTACACAGTTTTTTGTTGTTTCTACTAATGTCACTCTTTGTCACTTCTCCAATATAGTGTGATATGGTATTTGTATATAATAGTACCTTTGCATATAATTTTTAGAGTTCTAAGATTTTATATGACAGTATGACTCATGGCGGTCTGCGTAATGAATAGTCAGGTTTTTTAAAGGTTTTTACAAAGATTTATATCTTTTGCCAGTTATTGTTCGCTAATAAATTATTCCTCAAGTAAAGTATTTTTACCTTGTAAGCTGTTTCATTGACCAAAACCAACAGTACCTACTTGTAGGAATCTTATTTTACTACAACGGGGAATAGTTCTAATATACTAATTTATACTATTAATAATTCATTTTCATTCTTTCATACACATTCTTATTAAAAGCAAAGCGCGTTAATAATTCTGAACCAGCATAATCTAACTTTAGAAGCTTTCACTGATTATCAAACATCGGCAACTACATATTTCTACAATTTTAACAAAAAACATATTTTCGACCAACTACTTATTCGTGACTGTGACCTCACAAACTTCAACGTCACTTGAGCGAAGCTATGGGCGGAAGCTAGTAAATATAGCCGTTGTCGTCATATCTCACGTCACTGGCAGAGACAATAGCTCTACAACGTGACACGCGGTTAATAACCAAATGCTTATTTATGAAGTTTATAATTATTTAAATTAATTTTATCAAAGAGTTTCAATCATGTATTATTTAGCCAGTAACGAGTGGTTTTTAAAAATCAAGTAGTATTTTGAATTCAGTGTTATTAGACAGAGAAATTAGAAAAAGTGTTCGAATATTATGTATTCGAACATTTTTTTTATCTTTCTAAGGCCTTTTACCATCTATAGCAGATGAGTTATATAGCGTCTTTTACCGTCACAAACGAGACGCTGCAGTGCCCAGGACGAATTAAGATGGAGTAGGCTTGCTCAGCACCTACCATCCTCTCAGCTTAGTCGGCCTTGTCCACAGGAAAGACATGGTCAATACGTGCGGAGCTAACTAAGCCGCGGGTTTCCTCACGATGTTTTCCTTCGCCGTTTGAGAGTACTAGTATAGTGCACGTAAATTTTTCGCACAGAAAAATCCATCGGTACACGACTGGATTTGAACCCACGACCTTAGGATCGGAAGGCGGGATCACTACCAACTAGACCACCAGTACTCAATTTTAATCTAATCTCAACACAACTTAAACTATGTAAGGATGTCGGAAGTATGTTGAAAATTGTTATAAAACAAGTTAATTATCTCTGTAGACACGTTACCGAATAACAATGAACCAGCAACCAACTCTTCCAGGACTGTAGTCAGGGGCAAGGATTCACATTGGTAAAAATCAGCTCACCTACCACAGATTTATTTTACTATACCTATCCATTGTTATCAATAAATTCTTATCTGATTATTATAATGTGTCCGGTTGTTTGTAGTTTTAGAACCCTACGTATTTCAGTGGTAACGTTTTTGTGAGCTACTAAAACCAAGACCTTCAAATGTAAATATTCAAAAGAGTCTACCATGAACCAATGTATGTACAGTTAGCATGTTTGATAATTCAGGAAACATGAATTTTAAATCTTAAATAACACTGGAGGTTCGAACTTTAGAATCAAATGCCTTACAATGAAAGTTTTGCCTTGGCGTAATATTTGAAGCGAAAAGTGATACATTAAATTCTCCAATATTCATATTTAGATGCTTGTACGTAACTCCCACGTCCCAGTTTTTGGAATTCCTCTATCATATTCGGATTTTGAGAGGCTTATTGCCGCTTTCTGGCTACATCCCTGACAAGCTCGCATCCAGTCGCGCGAATATTCCCCGAAGCTCCCAGGATTACAGTTATTACGAGTTAAAAATATTCCTATTTTGCGTATTTGTTGCTGATTATTGAAACCCGTAAGCTCTTTTTACCTGACGAAGAAGGAAGGGTATGTGGTATAGTGGTGTACGATGTGGGTTTGAGGTGTATTTGAGGTGTGTATGTACGATGTGGGATGCACAAAGCATTACACTGCTGGACATAGGCCTCTCCCGTGGCACGCCACTGAGCTCGATCTTCAGCTCTCCTCCTCCAATCCTTGCCCGCTGCCTTACGAATATCATCGCCCCCCCTAGCTACAAGGCACCCTACACCACGGTTGCCGACATGCATACCTTACCTACATAGTATAAAACAAAGTCGCTTCCCGCTGTCTGTCCCTATGTATGCTTAGATCTTTAAAACTACGCAACGGATTTTGATGCGATTTTTTTAATAGATAGAGTAATTCAAGAGGAAGGTTTATATGTATAATACATGCATAATATAGTAGAGAAATCCTGATAATTTTAGGGGTTTCTAATGAGATGTCGTAAATAAACACATCTTTTTGCGCTTACATTGTAAACGTGGGCTGAACCCTACGAGATAGATCAAAATAATGTACTACAGTATAGTACACCTTAAAAAGGTTTACAAATTAGCCCGCGATGGTATATGTTTATCTTTTATTGCACCCGTGCAAAGTCGGGGCGGGTCGCTAGTAACTTATAAATCCAATATGGCGACTTCAAAAAGCCATTTTCAATGAACTAAGATTGCGACCAAAATAGTACAAATTCATCATCATCATCATCATTATCATGTATCAAAAATCGAATGCGGCAGATGTACTATGCTACCTAAATTCTACGCAGTCGAGTTTTTTATTCTTAAAATAAATACTTGTTCAATACTTTTATTTCCATTAGTTGACGAAAGGTGGCAATTTGAATTTTATTGAAAATATCTGTTTCAGTAAGAGGATAAACATAAATAAGCTTATGTTCTCAAGTTCGAATCCTTTAGATCTTTAAACACCTGCTCAACATGCTTTGTTATTTGACAGGTAGACAGGTTGCAAGCCTACCTCTAACAAGGAGTGAGGTGGTTGTCTGCGAGAGATCGCTTTGTTAACGGATAAGACCGCCTATTGTACATATAATGGTAATTACAACAAAATCTCCACCATTTTTTATGCGCTCTGTTTTATCTTTGTAGCTTCACTCATTTGTCAGTTTTGACGTTGACCTCCTGTTGTAAATGCATCGACAAAATTTGAAAGTAAGGGACCTCATAAGGGACAGAATTTTATTTAAATTCTAAAAATTTTAAAGAAGTTCGAAAACATGTGTCAAAGTGCACGAAAGAAGCCTCTTTGAGGGACACTTAAAATCCTTTCACCGCGCTGGTTCGAAAAGAACTAATGACACGAATATTACATAATAGTAGTATTTAAATTCTTAAAATATTTAGTTGTAAACTCTCTTGTTATACTTAGAGATTTGCTATGAGAATAGAGCATTTCATAAAACTGTGCTACGACGTAGCGGTTTCGTAGCGCCTCTACGCTCCTACAAATTGTGACCTATTTGATTTGCTACACAAAAGATCGGAGGATTCCCGCAGGAAAAGATTCGTATTCGCATTTGGAGCTACGTCAGCGTGGAATAATATTTCTACGCAAATATTTGCAATTTAACATTTCCGTCTTAGCTTTTTGTTATTATTCTACATACATATTCACAACCGTTATCTTTAATGGGCTGGGCAGAGCCACTAGTGATCATAAGATTTTGCAGCCGCTCCTGATTCAAAGTTCCAAGATGGATATGGTGAACCATGGTGATAGGTGATCAGCCCATCGCCCATATAGGTCCATCATGTTGGAGGGTAACCCCTAAGTCGACTTTTACGACATGCTCGGGGAGAGAAGCAGCTGGACCCATCTGTTATTTCTTTACTCCCAGTCCAGGAGAAAAGTAGTGTTCTCATTCTGAATATGAAGTATTGTGTATTGATATCGTGCTATTTTGATTCGATTAGTATTTAGGTGGAAAACTGCGGCTAACTAACTCCTCACGAATTGCAGTCTTACCTTTGGATAAGGGTACAGTTTAATCCTTCAAGGGACAGAGACTATTTTCTGCGGTGTCATTGTTTACGTTGGTTTAAAGTTCAAAGTTCAAGTATTATAAATGGAAAAGTCTGTTTGGAATTTGGTATTTTAGTGATGCCGTAACGGCTGAACGGATTTAAATGAACCTTATAATATACATAGTACGTGTAGTGGAATATCGTATGAATTTATTATTATCAGAACAACACGCGAGCGAAGTCGCGGATGGAAGCTAGTAGTTTCTATATATTTAAATATTTCTTCCGGGTCTGGGTGTTGTGGTACCATGGTACTCGTAATTTCTGATACCCGCGACACAGGGTACCCTTGTATGGGGTCAGGACTAATTGACTATTGGGTGTTTAAAAAAAATAGTATCCACATACCAAAGTTTCTTCAGAGAATTCACTTCCTTTCATCATACTAATTATTTTCCCTACACATGCCATTTCATTACTCATTTAGCTTAATTCGATGAAAGAAATGGTCATCCTCATGTCAAAGAACCATAAACGCGAAAAATGTTGTGTATATTTGCCGTATACTGCAGATAGGAAATTAATTACTTAACTTAGGCGTATGAAAAAATAATACGAAACAAGTCTATACTGTCCACACGCCTAAGTATTTCTTCTGCCAGCGGTTTCGCTCACTTGTTAATGTAAAAAGCCTTCGTTTATTTTATATCACATCATCAACATCATCATCAGCCTATATCAGTCCACTGCTGGACATAGGCCTCCTCCAATGAGCGCCAACGCGCACTTTAAATCCTTTTACTACACTGGTTCGAAAGAACTAGTGACACGACTAGTAACTTAAAGGGAATTTGGTGCTGAAACATGGTGTTATATAGTTTGACCCTTACGCTACGGAGTCTATTGATGCTCAATCCAGCGTGATAAGATAATTGATAGGTTGATTGATATTCAGGAATGCAAATGGTTAATGAAGCGTGAATTACTGTAACTGAATAGGTTTTGTCAAACCGACATACACCCCGATTATGTTAATGGTTGACATTAATTGTCAGTAGAACAAGTCTTTCAGTCATTGCATTGAGCTTATGTTTTACAAATGTAGCCGACTCGAATTGCACTCAAAGTTGTTATAAGTTGTTAAATCGATAACAAATCATTGTTCAAAAGTCATTGCTACACCTACGCACGCGTATTTGTAAAATATTCAGGGAAATATCAATTATTTCACTGAACGATTCGGAAGTACGTGCTGGCATTAAGCTGTATTTATCCAAAGTCAAAGTCAAAGTCAAAAATTTTTATTCCATAAAATCACTGGGATCACTTGGACACGTCTTAAATCTACGTTGCATTTACACCTGTTCGTAACGCGACCAGGCGTGGAAGATACAGGCAAGAAACCACGCTTGGCTATTTTTTTGGAAAATGATCCCTTTACAATCATGTTATAAAAGGAGTTGGAGCATTCAGTCCCAAGCATCCTTCTTCAGTGAACTGTGTATTGTTTAGTTTTTGAAGCGTAATTATGATTTAGGCACCTTACGGGGCAGTTTGAGGCAGTGGGATTTCTATTAGGAGTGGCTGCAAGTTTTTTTATGATTACTTGTGGCTCTGCCTATCCCATTCGTGATGCGGGCGTGATAATTATGTATGTATGCATGTACGAGGCAGTTCAGTTTATTTCATTTAAATTCAGAACAAAGTACCAGATATAGGATTTCTTTTTTTGTGTTTTAATAATCGTTAATTAATATTGTAATTGCGAAATTGTATTAATATTGTATGTGTTCGTTTGTTTGTGCGTCCTTTTTTCACGCAGCAATGCATCGAATTTTTTTTTTTTGTATAGAGGTAGTTGCTGCGAAAGTGACATAATAAAGCAACTTTTTATCCAAGTATGTACCACGGTAAGCCGCGGGCGAAAGTTAGTCATGCAATAATAATTATTATTGTCATAAAGTTTGGCAAGTCAACCGATTCTGTGCTCTCAATAACCGTTTAACATAAATGAACGAAGCCTCCTAAGCTAGAAATTTACATAATGTGGGTGGGAAATTCACTAAAATTATTTTCTCATAAACAACTCGCCAGCGGTATTTTCCGACATTTTCTCAGTGGAATCTGAATTAGGAAGTTTTGCTGTTTTCGTTTTACAAAGCATTCCTGCTTGGTAGCGTTTCATGTAAAAAGTTCAGTATACAGTCAGGATTAAAAGTTAATTATTTTGTGATATAAAACTAACCAATTCCATGTTTTCGTTTCTTAAAACATAGGGTAGAGATCAAGCTAAAGATTAGCACTCACTGGTTTAAGCCCAAAATGAAAGCGCCAAAAGTAAAATCAGACGTTTTATTGCAGACTAAATAATAATCATTTTGTAATATCTTTCAATCACCCGCGTTAGTTCAAAGACCAGTCATCGATATCCTGAAGGCCAAGGTCATCGTGCCTCATAGACCTTTCGGGCACCAAATTATTTTGCACCAAGAATTGTTTCTAAGAACGAAGTTCTTCATTATACAGCTTCCATAAAACAGACAACCGCTGGTTAGAACATGATAGTTTGTTAGAAATTACACAGACCGCAGTAATCCTTGATACGGGTACGTTGATGCCTCTAGTTTCACTCATAAAGCCTGGATTTCAAAAGCGGTACCTGTACATGAGTAGTACAATCAAGCATATTTTAGACATGTTTCTACCATTCTTCTGTTTCTTTTACAACCTGAGCTGACCAAAGAAACTTTGACCAATAAGTGGCTAAATCTGCGGCATTATTCGAGCAGGAGATGAGATCATTCATATTATTCATTCATTCATTTATTTCAGATTCTATAAATCCATAACCCATGCGAAATCACCCAATGAACCCATGTCGTTTGCCAATCGGTGGGAGAGAGTAAGTCTCCATACTTACTTATCCATACATACTTAATAATATACAACATAATATTTTCATAAAATATAATTTTTCAATAACATCTTTTTCCCATTTGCTTCTATAGTAAGAGAAAAGTCATGATAGCTATTAACGATTCGTGGCGCTGTACAAGTTTTAATGCATTTTTTTGACTACAGTCGCTAGCGAACATTACTGTGGCCACGTGGTTCGACAGCCTTGTCCGATCAGTCGAACTATGAGAACTTATTTTCATTTGTTTCCATAGTATAATAGTAAAGCTACCAACGATACACAAACGCGGTTTCATTAGATAATATACATATACACATATGCCCAAGTTAGGCTGGTCGGCGATATAATATAGGTATAGTACCCACCCAAAACAAACTAAGTAGAACTACACATTACGTAATTATAGTTGTAATTTTGTGTAATGATACATTATTTAAACTGTCCAATTAAAGGGGAGTTTGTTCGAATTTGTAAACGAGCTCCTTGGAAAAAAGACAAAGACTTGAGTACTTGCTTTAATTATATTACTAGGACTAAGGCTGCCAGGGCCATAGCCGTGGCAGGAAGGAAGGCAACTATAACTCTGTTCAGTAGCGGATCCAGGGGGTGCTAAGGGGCTCAAGCGCTAAGTCTTTACCTTATTTACTTATATATTTATTTTCGGAAAACCAACAGCTAAAATAAATATCCATAATACTGTGATACAAACAGTGAGCCAATTATAGGTTTTCACTGATAGTACTAGAATAGTTATTCAACGTGAACACTAATTTAACAAACTATTTATTTTTATGCGGCCAGCGTCTTGGGCACGCTTTCACCGTCTGATGAGCTGGATCAGATGTTTTTTTTGTATTTTGAAAATTATATTTGTATTAGTTGTAAGTTTCTTTCTGTTAATAAAGATAATCTGTTACAAACTATTTTATCAATAAGCTAATCAGTGAGTAAGTTAAAGTTTAGGGTAAAAAAAAATTGTGTTAGGGATCGCCTTGCCTTGGATACCAGTATTGTACAGATCAATGTCCAATAACTTGATAAAACCTACCCTCCTGGATGCGCTCCTGACTCTGTCTGTCATTTACGCCTAGACAGATTTTGATACAATTTGGTAATGACTGTCTCATTTATTGTATCAAAATCTGTGGCCTTGACTGTCTCATTACCAAATTGTATCAAAATCTGTGGCCTATGTCCAGCTGTGCATCTATAGGTAGATGATGATGATGACCCAAACCTGAAGTTTTCAGTTTGAAAGGTTATAAAACCTTATAAAAGCCTTTTGAAACTGTAGGTAACTGAAATAGACGTTGCTTCTAACACTTTCTCAGACAGATTTCTCAGAGTTGCTATCTAGAAGTTACTCTTAGTTTTGAAGTAGATACATGTACTCAGGATTTGTGTTTTGGGCATGGTACCACAACACCCGGACCCGAAAGAAATATTTGCTGAACACGCAAACTTGAATCGAACCCGCGCCTCTTGCGTCTCAGCTGAGCACTCGCCCGCCACGCTACCGAGGTACCTTTGAATAGATTGTGGAACTACTTGTATCAGTATATTATTTTTTAGTTTATATGTGTAGTTTTTTTACTATACCGCTCTTACATAATTTTTTTAAATTTTTAAAAATAAATTCCATCACAGATGAATTTACGTGTTAATTTCAGGTTAAGGTAAAATATTATAAGGATCCTCGGTTTAGTAATACAAAACCTTAATCCAATCTTATTAAGCTAATTCCACAAGGTTTAATGAAAAGAGAAATGATTTCGCTCAAAACATAGAATGTTGTCGACCAGCGCCCGGATTTGTGGTGATTCATAACCTAATATGACAGTCCTAATAAAATATACATACATCCATATTAGTGCGCCTGTATCCCTAACGGGGTGGGCAGAGCCACAAGTCATCATAAGAAAACTTGCAGCCACTCCAAATCCAATAGTCCCAAGATGGATAAGGTGAACCATGGTGACAGGTGATCAACCCATCGCCCATAAGATGGTCTATTATGTTGGAGAGGATAGTATTCTAACATTTGATCGAAGATTCTTACAGCTAACATTCTAACAATTTGATCTAACAGGTACTCGATATCGATTATCAGAGCCTGTAGCCAAGTCACTTTGCGTTTAACAAAGTTGCTGGACGCTACGTGCCATAAAGTAAGTTCGTATGAGCTAGTGGCCAACCTTTTGGCCAACTCTTGTGACGGAGTTTTTAGGCCGCCTAAAGGCCATACGTGCCATAATGCTGCCCTCCTAGTGAAGAACGCAGTATCTAGCATTTTTGACAAAAAATAGTTAGATACATTATTCGGAATCGCCTAACAAAATACAACATTCTGTTCTCATTTATTTATCAAAACATGTTTGACATAGTTACTGCGTTCTTCACTAAGAGGGCAGAATGTATGGGATGTAATGTTTTTTGATTGGTAATGTCACCAATCAAAAAACATTACATTGCACAGTCACGTAGTTTTATTAGGATCGCATAAGACGTTAGTGTCGCGACACATCTGCTGAAAGTACCGTTAAATACGCTCGCAATGCTTTTTAAGTAGCTTATGACACATCAGCCAAAATGACGTGGCACGGGAAAAGAATTGGGAGCGTATTTAGCCGAAGTTTCGGCATGTGTCACAACACTAAGACGCATGGTGATTGGCTACAATCCTGGTAAGACTTGATAAGGCAGCAATTCAAATATAGAATATTCCAGCGCGAACTCTTCAAAAATTTAAAATCGTAAAGATAATCCTCATAATCTCTATGGGTTCAGTTAAGTTTTTGGAAATATCTCTTTTAATTTATGAAACTCCAAGTAATAAAATCACATTTTCTGTTGAGAAGGGTTGACGTATCTACATCCAAAGACCCTTGACCGCCAAATCTCGGGGCCCGATATTAAAATAAGTAGGTGTTTGTGTGTGATGGATTACTTCCGGGTTAGCGAATTTTACTTCGGAATCCACTTGTCTACACATTATAAAGAGGTAATTTTGTTTGTAAGGTATAATCTCTGAAACTACTGTACTGATTTTGATTTTTTTTTACTTCCAGAGTGCTATGGTATTCTTGCTACAGGCTATATATCTTTTTTTTTTTTCAGTGCTAACCCCAATATTTGTAAATCCACTCCGTGAAAAGAACTTAAATAGTGAAAAAAAAAAATATAATGTACAAAACATTCTCAAATGTTGCTTGAAGCGTATGTTGTTGTCTTTGGTATCAAACCAGAAAAGCGTATAATTTTTCATTTATCATTTAAACAATATCACACATGAATATGAATGAAGCAAAGTCACAATTGGAAGATATTTGTCCCATACATTCGGAAATAAAAACATCACGAAGAACTTGTTTTTCGGCTCGACTCTCGGACCGTTTGATCTCTTTCCGAACCAATGGTTTTAGTGCCACGCCATCCCTGGCCTTTGTTCTTTGATTTTTTCACCCCAAAAACTTCCCTACAAAAGTTAATACTTTTGAAACTAATTGAGTTAAATCTTATTGAATTCGTAAATGCTGAAAATGTCTGAACATTTCATAAAATATTTTGACGTAAAAATGATGTGCCAAAATTGTATCCTTAAATATTCCTAATTATTTTACAAACCCTTAACACAAATGTAAATTAAAATCCATCAGCAATTATCACAACAATTAACACTTTTAAAATACCTCAATAAATTGTAAATTATTTTTTAAAAGCTTCGTAATCGTTTTCAATTCCCACGTATCCGATTTAAATTCCAACTGTATTCGATACAATTTGAAATTCGGGATATTTTTCGGCCGAGTGGAGACGTGCGATCCGAAGCGCGCGCGGGTGTTGACTGCCGCTAAAGCCTGGGGATACAGTACTCTGTGCCTGAAGATTTGAGAGAGAGGCTCTTCAATCAACTCGGACATATGCCTGGAGATGGATTTGAAAAATACCTATTTGCGAATACTTTTAACGAGCAAAGCTGAAGGGAATCTTACACGCCGAAATTTGCCCTACTGGTGCCGACTTTCCAACTTACAACCCATTTCCCTACGTACACTTTTACTTTAGGCAACTCCACTTTGAGCTCATAAAACGATGATGTAGTAAAATTTTGGGGTAAGTTTGTTAAAAGTTAGACAGGTATTTCACTTGATTGTTTTATGAGGCTTTCTCTTTGAAAACATAATGAAACTTGATGAGTGAAACTGAAATGTGAAGGGAAATGAAACGTCTATCAATATAAATGTAGCTTCATTGCTGTTTAATAATTAAATGAGAATGCCATGAATATTATAAAAAAAAAAACTAATAAATGAAATTAGCTGTTTACATTTCTGTGCATATTATTATTAACTTCTCTGCTGGACTGGGAAAGAAGGATGGTTGACGTCAGGCAGGCGGCCGGTCGTAAAACACCTTAGCCAAAACTTACAGCGTGATCCAAGGATCATGCTGTGCCGACCCCACATAGAGTGGGATAAGAGCAGGAAGATGATGATGATTTGTGTATATTAAAAGAGCACTGGTGCCCTGCGGCGGCCCCGTCTTCCGATCCTACGGACAGCGGAGGCCTAGTAATAGGGTCCCGTTGGCACCTTTTGGGCACGAAACCCTAAAAATGAAGTGCGCTTTTCGACTGATAACAAAGTTGCTATGGTAATTAACGATCCGTCGTCCGTTAGAAGAATATTGGAACCGGGCATTATCAGTGAAATGATGTATGATGCGTCTATTTGTTAAACATCATGTCCTCGATACATTGCAAATACGTCAATAGCTCTCGTTTATCATTGAATTATTGGATGTTTCCGTAGCGCTATTTATAATTCCTATATTCCGGGAGCTTCGTTAGATAGATGATTGATCCGGATATCCGGCAAACAATGCAGTTCAGATGGGGGGGTAGAAGGGGATTTGCATTGCGCAGAGCCGGATTGGAATACCTCGGGGAAAAGCTTTTTCCTGTAGATATAAGTAGCGCTTGAAATACCTCGGAATCATATGAAAGGGTATTTAAAAGTTAATACTTTTATCACGTCATATTACACTAAAATCATGGGTTCAAATCCGGTCGTGTACCAATGGATTTTTCGCACAGAAAATCGTACAATCGCACATTTTTCGCACGATGTTTTCCTTCACCGTTTGAGAGTACTGACTCTCAAACGGTTAAGGAAAATATCGTGAGGAAACCCGCGGCTTAGTCAGCTGAGCACGTATTGACCATGTCTTTCCTGTGGACAAGGCCTACTCCATCTTAATTCATCCCGGGCACTACAGCGTCCCGTTTGTGAAGGTGAAAGTTGCGTCCTGACGGTGTATAAATCATCTACTATAGATGGCAAAAAGCCTTAGATAGATTTTGCGAAAGTTTAGTGTGGGTGTGTTCTTCTGTCATCTCCGTAACGGTTGAAAAGACTTTCTTAAAACTTTTCCGTGGCCGCCGGAAGGAGGATTCGAGGAGTTGTACTCCACAATAGTCTTTTCAACTGCTCATTTCAACTTATTTATCCTAAGAGGTTTTGTAAAAAACTATTAAAAAGCCGGTCAAGTAAGAGTCGAATTCGAACAAAGGATTCCGTATTACATGTACTTTCTACATAGGTAGGTAGCTTCGATGATCGATTACGAATGTTAACAAAGAAAAAATCATGAATGTGGATGCCTTTTTCTTATTTATTGATATACCTGCAGTAGAAACTCACTCTGTGAAAATTTTAACTCCCTACCTATTACGGTTCATGAGATACCCGCTGACAGACGGACGGACAGACGGACATCAGTGACTTAGTAATAGGCTCCCGTTGGCACCCTACGGGTACAGAACCCTAAAAAGCAATGATAGAGCCTACCTTCATGAATTTGACTCTGCTCCCGCCATAATATTCGCATGCATATATTGAGATATAGCTTGCTTACCTGTTATTATTGCCAGATGGGGGGTACTGTGTATCTTAGCAACGCTGTTCAATTATAATGGCGGAGCTAACGAGTTTCTCTCTACTCTTTAAGACTACAGTGACAAAGGGTGAGTGATATTGCGGGCAACTTTATGTAAAAAGCCTGTGAGCACTGGTGGTAGCGACCCCGCCTTCCGATCTTAAGGTCATGTGTTCAAACCCGGTCGTGCAATCAATGGATTTTCCTGTTAAAAAATGTACGTGCGCTATACCAGTACTCTTAGATGGCGAAGAAAAACATCGACAGGAAAGCGGCATGTTGCGCCCTAAAAGGTCGAAAACATATTTCAAGTGCACGTAAGCCCACTTGACACATGTTTTCGAACTTTCTACGGTCCTTCGATATGCCAGTTTTCTAACAATGTTTTCCTTCACCGTTTGAGAGTACTGGTATAGCGGACATAAATTTTTCGAAGAGAAAAACTCATCGGATTGGAAAGCGGGCCGCTACCACGAGAACACCAGCGCTTTAGTTGTAATTAAAATCAAAATGTAAATTATTCAGAAGCCAACTCTTTTTCCCTAAGTAAGAAGCACAATGTTACAACTCATCCTGTCACGTTTTAACTACCTGCCTCTCGTTTCTTCACAGTACAGGTAATTTTACATGAGTGGTAACAAGGAAAATTGAAGTAAGACAAATTAGAGTTTATCCCTCGGCCACGCTCGGCCACCTGGCTCACCGCCATCAGCTAACGAGGTCGAAATAAATATCATGTTACGATTAATAATTAAACAGGCTTAAATAAGAAACAAGACTGGACAAGCGAAATTCTACTTAAACACTAAGGGTTCCGAACGATCAGATGTTTCTCATTACGAAGTTCTTTTTCATCATTAACTGAAAACTATATAACATTTTTGAGGGTCGCGGGTTATCGGTGGATGGATGCAGCACAAAGTCGTTCGTCCTGGAAGTATTTTAAGGAGGCCTTTATTTAGTGGTGGATGATGGACTTCTATAGGCTGATGGTGATGATATTGTTACAGAAGGAGGTACGGGATTGGAAGAAAACGACTGATCTTCTGAGATGGCGTTTATTGATCCCTTCACAACACCACACAGTCCCACTCAATGACGTAGAGCTGACGGGGTGCTCGTCTGACCTCCAACGTAGTCCTCATGCTGACGTAAAGTTCACGTAGTCCTCTCACTCACTTCACTTCACTTCACTTCATTTTTACTCACTACAATGTGCAAATCAATTACCTCCAAATGATACCCCACTCAACCAACTTTCCACAGCATCAGTTTGAAGTTTTACACCTTCCTCATATTTTGGACAATATGGCAATGTAAATGAAGACAGACGGACAGATGGGACGGAGGACGCACGAAGTAGCACAATGGGTTCCGTTTTACCATTTTGGTTCGGAACCCTAAATAACCTTATCTCTATTTGCATAAGGTTTAATTACCCATTCAAGAGTTTCACAAGGAAGTGGAGCAAAATATTATTCTTCCAACAGCAATTTGATGTTTGTAGAAACAAAAGACAAACATTTTCTAAAAGCAACTGTTTTACGGAGTTAATAATGTAGGCAAATTGTCTTCACATGCGAAAAACAAAGGTACCTACAATTCACGTTCAAATACGCCTCCGTACCTTCTCTTCCGCGTGGGCTCCTTCCGGCAGTTTTTATGGCTGTAAATATTGTAAGAAACTGTTTTCGGTAACTTGTTTGCACAGCGTAAAGTCATGTTTTCCTGAGGGTTTAGCAAGTCAGTTTGAGTCTAACGAAGTTGCAATACAATTATGATGCAAAAATGTATGTTTAACATAATACGATCGCGAAGGAAAGTCGGTCAGTTTTTTTTTATGGAGGAGAGGGCAAACGATCAAGGGCAATTTTCACTCAATTTTTACTCAAAGTGATATAGCTACAGGCTCTAAGTGGATGGTACCTATACCAAACGGTTGACATTCAGTTTATAAATACTTAGATATCAAATTGCAGAGTTCATGTATTAGAAATCCATCTGGGCAAAATCTGTTCACTTTTATTTCTTCTCTTTGTCCCCAGTCTCGCGATTCCGTTACCGTTGCTTCAAAAAAATAAAGAAAATGGCGTGACGGTGACGTGGCGGTCTTCTTACGGATTGGTTATGGTACGAGGAAGTACCCCGGGGGTACCCCTGAAAAAAATATTGAATACTTATCTACCCTACAGCGCTGAAAGTTCGGCTAAATTCGCTCGCAATATTTTCTACACGCCTCGTCTTTTCGGCTGATGTGTCATAGGTTAATTAAAAAAAATAGCGTAGTGAAATTCTTAATAAAAATAGCATAGTTGTGGTGCGACATTTAGGAACGCAAAGCTTAAACCGGTTATGTCCTGGTAATCCAAGCATGTCCCGGAAAACAATATTCTCCCGTAACTGCTCTCTTCCTGCCTGAGTATACCTAGTGTTTGCTGAGTTTGTGGAACACGGAACTTACGATACACTGTTCTTATAATAAACACTGGGTACTTATATTATTTGAACCTATAGTAGCTTCCCACAAACTAACTACAAAGTTTAAGGAAGTCTATTTTTCCATAAATTTTTAACAAGAAAAGTTATGACAAATATCGTTAGTCTTTTTTAAACTCCCTTCGTTTTCCCGACGTTTCGACTATATTGCAATACCGGTGGTCGCGGGTCAACTGAAGAGTGTAGGTATTAGGAGCTACCGTTGAGAAGTAGAAGCAGTTTTTAAATAGTTTTTAAGGTCGAAACGTCGGGAAAATAACAAAGTATTTTCACAGGATAAAACCCCTTTTTATAAAATATCCTACTCCTAGTGACACTAGTTCATAAAAAGCTTTGGTCTTACGAAGCTTAAAAACTCGGAAGGCCTTTCAAAATTGTATAGAATCCTACTATAATATAAATGTGAAAGTTTGTGAGGATGTTTGTATGTTTGTATGTTTGTGCCTCAATCATGCCTAAACGGCTGAACAGATTATAATGAAACTTGGAATATACATTGGATTAACATATAGGTACCTAGGTTATTCTTATCCGGGTAGCACGCGAGTGAAGCCGCGGGCGGCAGCTAGTAATTAATAAAGTACTAGTAGGTATAGTATAATTTTAATAGGCTGGTTGGTGCAGCCACAAAGCTTTCAGAGTAAGTGAACTCTCCGCCTTATTTATGCGCGTGTCATATTTTAATTACTATAAGATATAGCCTGATGATTTATAGATAGAATTTGTTGTATAATTATCAGAGCAGTTTCCTACGTATAATTTACTAACCGAGAACCAACTTGCTAATCCCACGATTGAACTTGATAACATTCTGTCAGTCAATAAAAAACATACAATCTAAACGAAAACTGTTCAAAAAGCTCAATAGAATATCATTTTATAGAAGAAAAACGACCATAATGCTCCAACTTAGGTTTATTGCCAGATTCTCCTATGCTAGGTCGCGTAGTGTAAACTCAAAGTAGAGATAAGACGTTTGAAATTGTTGAGATTTAACATAATAAAAAACAGTCAAGTGCGAGTCGAATTCGCACTCGAAGGGTTCCGTACCATCGTACATGTACTTAAAAAGTACATAATTAAACTGTGACTTTTACTCTATGTAAGTACTTTTAAAATAGGTAGTTTCGATGATCGATTAATAAAGGTAAAAATAATGTTTGTTGCATGTGGCCCCCTTTTGTTTTATTTCTATTATTTGTTGTATTAACGGCAATAGAAAACACACTGAGAATTTCAACTCTCTACCTATTACGGTTCATGAGATACAGCCCGCTGACAGACGGACGGACCAGCCGGACGATTAGTAATAGTAATAAGCTTAGTACATATATACATATTATCACGCCCGTATCCCTAATGAGGTGGGCAGAGCCACAAGTAAACATAAGAAAACTTGCAGCCATTTCTGATTTAAAGTCGTAAGATGTATATGTTTAGGTTATGGATAGGCTTAGTAATAGATTAATAACGGCTTTTAAGTCGTTAAGCCATGACGGAGGCCTTTAGGCGGCCTAAAAACTCCGTCATAAGAGTTGGCCACTAGCTCATACGAACTTACTTACTTTTAATAGGTTAATTAATTAAAGAACATGACTCTATGCACATCTCATGAAGGACACAAATTCTTCGCCACGTCTCAGCAACTGTGAGATTTATTTGTATAAACCGTCTCGAAATCTTAATTCAAGTCTTCTAACAGTTTCAACGAGAGATAAGCAACACTCGTTCGGAAGTTGGGCACTTAAGGAATGTATGGGCAGTGCAATGGCGCGAACGGTGGATAAGCCGACAGCAGAAATTACTGTCGCCCTCTGGGGGTGCTACCACTCAAATAGAGTCCACAGTCGACGACCTCGGTGGCGCATGGCGTGGCGGGCGAGCGCTCGGCTGAGACGCAAGAATTCCATCCCCGCTACGGGAGAAATGTTTGTATGTTCTGCAAATATTTCTTCCGGGCCTGGGTGTTGTAGTATTATGTTTATATGTAGGTAAGTATTTACAAAAAAATATATAAGTCTTCTATCCGCCATTTGGTTCCCGTAATTATGTAAGTAAGTTCTGGTTCCCATAGTACCAGCATTGCTTAGTTTGGGGCTAGATGGTGCTGTGTGAAATTTCCACAAATATTTATTTATTTATCACAAAGTCTCGAAAAATAGTGTCAGACTTTCGCAGTAGCGCCCCAACTAGATGACTGTTCCTGAGCAGAGGCAATGTACCATAGTAATGGATTTAGTTAGTTTTGGGACTAACGTGTGATGAATAACAATCGTTTGAAGGATTCAGACATATTCTAACTTTAATTTAACCCTAGACGAAAGAGTTCAACCTGCAGTAGTACCACAAATATTGTGCACCTCGGCAATTTTCGTTTTTACTATCGCGATGATGATCCTAATAATATTATAAACGCGAAAGTTTGTATGTATGGATGTGTGTTACTCTTTCACGCAAAAACTACTAAATGGATTTTAATGAAATTTGGAATATACACAGTACATGTACTGGATTAATATATAGGCTATTTTTTATCCGGGTACCACGCGAGCGAAGCCGCGGGCGGCAGTTAGTACAATATAGAAACTAAAAACTAAGGCCTTTTACCATCTATAGTAGATGATTTATACAGCGTCAGGAGGCAACTTTTACCTTCACAGACGGGACGCTGTAGTGCCCGGGACGAATTAAGATGGAGTAGGTTTACCCAGCACCTATTCCATCCTCTCAGCTTAGTCGGCCTTGTCCACAGGAAAGATATGGTCAATACGTGCGGAGCTGATTAAACCGCGGCGGGTTTCCTCACGATGTTTTCCTTCACTGTTATTATACATATAACAAGTATCAGTATTATTATATAACAAGTACGCTAAGTAATGACGAATATGTAACGAAAAATATTAGGCAGACAACTTAGGCTTATATTTATACTAGCGGTCGCCCGCGGCTCCGCCCGCGTGGATTCTAATTCTAATTCTAATTAAGGTTAGGGGAACAAAGATCTGCACTGACGTCCCGCGGTGGGGTGTATTGTGCATTATCCCCCCTGCTAACCCTCCCCCAGCCAGCCCAACTCCTTGAAGTACCGGAGAAGGACCTTGGGATGTTGGCAGCAGCGTTCCAGTACCCTCGATGATGTTGAGGCTGTAGGTGGTGTTGAGTAGGTCGATGGTGATGCCGTGCAATTCTCGATGACCGTCTGCAGTCCCGATTTATGTCTTATTTCATTTGTTGCAGAACAATGTAGCGTCACATGTTCCACAGTCTCTTCCTCCTGGAAGCATCCGCGACAGAGACTACTGTCCGTTACTCCTATTTTCAGTAGATGGTGATTAAGCTCACAGTGTCCTGTGATAATGCCCACCATTGTACGAAGGTCCTCGCGTCTCAATTTCAATAGTGTTGATGTGAGGCGTTTGTTGCGTTCAGGGATCAGTCTTCTAGCGTGATGGCAGTCCTGCCTTTGCTCCCATTGTTTTTGATGTTCCTTTTCACACTGGATTTTCAGCCTGTTTTTGATCTCCGTTGACGTGGGTTTGCATATTTTGCTGTCCTCCGCCGTCGGAATTTTCTTTGAACCCTCCCTTGCTAGGTAGTCTGCTCTTTGGTTTCCTTTGCAGGAGCCATGGCTTTTGGTCCATCTGATTATTACTTTGTGTGTCCTACCTAGTTTTTGTAGCTCCTCGTGACATTGCGCTAGGCAGGCCGACCTTGTGTCAGATCTGTCCAGCGCATTCATGAGCGCTGCGCTATCCGTGATGAAGATAAGCTTCGTGCAAGGATTTATGACCTGATTTGTAGGTGAGTCTATTGCCCTACGTATTTCCTTTGCTGCTAGCAGAAGCCCCATGGTCTCTGCTTGTAAAACAGTCGTTGTGTTGTTTAGTGGTTGGGCCTTCTCTAGTCCGGCTTCCGGGCAGTATAAGCCGCACCCTGCTTTGTTTCCGTGTCTTGCTCCATCTGTGTAAATGTGCAAGGCTTTGGTGTTTGTTTTGGGGTCCTCTTGTCCCTCCTGTCCCTGTGGTTTGGCTATCTCATATCTTTTGTTAGTCAGATATGTGCCCGCGTGGATGTCGGTTACCGCTGCAAAAAGCCTACCCAGGAAAGACACGGTCAGTCGCGAGGTCGGCTCCCTACGCAGCGGTCGTGCAGCAGAAATCGTAATATTTTAATTTCGCCATAACTTCAAAACCAAACGTCCAATTTTAATCATTCAAATACCAAATATTATCTCCATAAACTGTTCTTAGTGATGAAATCATTTATTTTGATAAGGATTAATAGCATGAGTAAAATAAACGCGTTTAAATGTAGTCCAAAAAAAATTCAAGATTTTTAAATAAAAAAATGGTTGCTGTGCCTCACTCGACATAGATGGGTATAGTGTGTCGCGGACTTTTTTGTAGATATTTATAAGATCTACAATTAATTAGAACATTTTATGGTTCTATCTTTTATAGTTTAGGCAGCGTACGCAAAATAAGTAACTTTTCTGGTTGATTTTTTACACCTTGTGTCCGAAAAACCCAAATATCTTACGGAACCCTATTTTTTTCCAAAATAAAATATAGCCTATGTTACTCGTGGATAATGTAGCTTTCGAATGGTGAAAGAATTTTTAAAATCGGTCCAGTAGTTTTTGAGCCTATTCAGTACAAACAAACAAACAAAGTTTTCCTCTTTATAATATTATTTTATATTTATATTTTTACAAAATTACCGCTGCGTATGGAGCAATCCCAAAAGTAATAAATTAGGCTAAAACTAAACTCAACCTGGATATAGATAGGGCGGTATCACCAAGAGACCTTTTGTCCTTCCATTTGAGACATAAATTATGAATGAATTCAACTTCACTTTTGGTTTGAAATCTCCAAAAATACGTGGAATAATTGAGAAATGTGAATATATGATCTACGGTCAGACATAATAATATGTTTATAGCTATTAGCATTAGCTTACAGAGATTTAAGCCATTTTTGTGCTGCCAGCCACTCTCAAACGATGAAGGAAAACATCGTGTTTTCCTTCGCGGGCGTGTAGAACCTAAGAAGTTTGAAAATATTTGACAAGTGCACAAAAAGAGCCTTTGATGGAATTGGCACTGGGCAAGCCTACTCCATTTTAATTCGTCCCGGGCACTACAGCGTCCCATTAGTAAAGGTAAAAGTTGCCTCCTGATGCTGTATAAATCATCAACTATAGATGGTATAAGGCCTTAGTATAAATATTTATATACTAAATACTACGTGTGCCGCTTCAGTGTGCGGCGCATCTTCAAGGGTAGATCCTACCTTTATTTAACTATTTTTATCGAACTCATAAAATTTGATGATGTCATTGAGACGTGTCCGATTTCCTTTGAACTTATTGAATAGCTGACACGTGAATTACGAAAAGATATATACCTTTTTATAGAAGATTCTGCTTATTCATAATAATACGCTAATATTTTCACAGTAACTTGTATTATGTTAAAAACAGAAAGCCAATTAGGTTTCCACGTGTAAAATCACGTATCACAATTATCTAGTTCATTATAGCACTATTTATCATTTACAAAAGGAGACTTTGGTGCACTTTAAATCCTTTCACCACACTGGTTCGAGAACCAGTGACAAGACTAGAAGTACTTATGTATATCTGTTTGTTTTTTCTAGTACCTAAGATTTTTGTTTTTTCTTGCTTTTTTTGTTGTTATACATAATAAAGAGTTTATCTATCTATCTATCTATCTACTTATAAAATAAAACCCGTTATTGTTCAATCTACAACTAGCAATAACTTCATTTTAATGGGTGGATTTTTTGCTGTCAAATAATATATTTGTAAACCTTTCCAACGCACTATGCATCAATTCGGCGGGCACTCCTTTTTTGACCTTGGTCCGAGCTCCTTTGCGATTTGCCCATCCTCCTTTATAAAAAAAAACTCACTGAATTTTATTGTCTATCTATCTATACAGACGGTGGGTGCCACTGCTGGGAAAAGGCCTTTCTCTATTACGCCACTCCTAGCGGTCTTGTGCCATCAGAATCCATCTGCCTTCCTACTCTATTTCTTTGAAATAAATCATACCTACAGATACTTTTTGAGGATAAACGAAAATTCATATTTCGAATAACATTTCACCAACATAGCAAATGTAAATATAGTTGCAGCATTTATTGAGCCAACATCAGATGGAGAGCGAGGACTGAATCTATTTCCGAACCTCTCAAATCAGTCTGTATCAAACACTAGTGAGACTTCCCCCGACTTTGTCCGCGTTTTCATACAAACTATGTTGGAGTGTCGAAGTTGAATTTCGAGAATTCCTTTCTTAATGCACCCCTACACCATAAAATAAATACATTAGGTGATGGTTTAGTTTAGTCTATGCGTTAATTATTGTCAGCTAGTCAACGAAGGATTTTTATATATTCAGACCCTTGAACTAACCACACTAATCAACCTTATAAGCAAAGCAACAAAGTCGAAATTCCAATAGCCAAGTCCTCTCTCGCCTCTAGTGTCCTCTCAATTGCCACCTTTTGGTATAGGCAATAAGGTTTAGATTGGAATAATGGTATCGGCAAAAGGTAAAGTGGGAAAAGGTGAATTTCTTTTCCTCGGATACAAGTCTCATTTACAAGTGGGTACGTAATATTGTCTTGAATGACTTCCAGCAAGAAAAAACATTACTAGTTCTTACGAACCAGTGTGGTGAAAGGATTTAAAGTGCGCCTCAGGGGCTCCTTTTGTGCACTTTATACATATTTTCGAACTTTTTAGGTTCTGGTGCATGAATTTGAACCCATTACCTTGGATCGGAAGGCGGGATCACTACCACTAAAACACCAGTGCTCTCAGTCACATATATAGTTCTGGGCCCACACTGTGGGATTTGTCTAGTGGGTATCAGAAACCAAGAGTACTATGATATTGGAACATCCAATCTTGGAAAAATTATTTGAAGTACATTCTGGTAACGTTTCTCCCGGAATCGAACACTGACCTCATCTTAGTCGGACGCTCACAACTACGCTTCCGAGGCTCTCAATTAAAATGGTATTGTGTTAATCTATAGTTAGAAATAACTGGCTTACTTCCGCGACTATGCTCGTGTTGTACAAGCCCACCGGATAAAAAAATAACTATACGATATTCTAGACTACTAACTACGTACCTTTAACGTTAATTAATCAAATCCGTTCTTCCGTTACGCTGTGATTGAGGCTCAAACATCCTCACAAACACTCCCCTTTTTAGGGTTCCCGAAGGGTACGCTGTCCGTCCGTCCGTCTATCAGAGGGCTGTATCTCATGAACCGTAATAGGTAGAGAGTTGATATTTTCACAGAGTGTGTATTTCTATCGCCGCTATAACATACATACATACATATTATCAAGCCCGCATCCCCAACAGGCAGAGCCACAAATAATCATAAGAAAACTTGCAGCAACTCCTGATTCAAGAGTCCCAAGATGGATATAGTGAACCATGGTGACACGTGATCAGCCCGTCGCCCATATCGGTTAATCATGTTGGAGAGGATACTATCCCTTAGTCGACTTCTACGACATACTCGGGGAGAAAAGTAGTTGGACGCGTACTATGTTTTTTCTTTCCTCCCAGTCCAGCAGAGAAGTATAACAAAGTCGCTATAACAACAAACAAAAAAAAATTAAGGGGGCGCACAAGAAACATTTGTAAATTTATTTATTTTTTATTTAACAACTTTTTTTTATATCCGGAACTCTTCGTGTGCGAATTCGACTTGCACTACACCGGTTTTTATATATTAGTAAGATTATAAAGTAGTGTTAACAATTTGAACCCTCTCCGTAAATATGAAGCTTGCCTTATAGCAAGCTTCATGCAATATGGGTCATCGTCAAAGTAGACGCTATGACACAGATACTCCGCAGGTACACTCAGCTACAAAAGTAACATATTCAATTCTTATGATTACTTGTGCCTCTGCCTACCCATTTAAGGATACGGGCCTGGTAATATGTATGTTGAATTGAAGTAAATCTATAAATAGGAAAGAAAATTAATACCTCTACATAATGATCCAACTAAGCTGTGTAATTACAATTATGGGCCACATACAAATCACCGGTTGACCGGTTTTTAATATGACTTTTACTCTGTGTAATTTTTAAATAGCTAGCTTCGATGATCGCTTCGAAAAATGACTCTTGAATAGAGCCCTTTAGTTTATTTGTATTATTTGTTGTTCTAGCGGCAATAAAAATACACACTGAAAATTTCAACTCTACCTATTACGATTCATGAGATCCAGCCCGCTGACAGACGGGCTGACAACGGATGCTTAGTGATAGGGTCCTGTTGGCACCCTTCGGACACGGAACCCTAAATATATGTAGGTAAATTATTGTCCGGTATTTTGTATTGTCACTGACAGTACCTACCTACTGACACCGTTCTGAAACATCAATGGAGGAGCCCTCTGAAAAGCAAGAAGGTACTTAATTACGCTAATGGCGACGACAAACGCAGCCCTGAAAAACTTTATGCACTTTTTGAATGACTCCAAAACAATAGCGTTTGACTTTCGTTTGAGATATGAGTATATGTATTGTATTCGTATTCGTTTGTGTATTGCATAAGAAACATTCATTTTATGTTAATCCAGCACATGTAGTATGTATATTCCAAGTTCCATTAAAATCCATTCAATAATTTTTGCGTGAAAGAGTAGCAAACATCCATACATACAAACTTTCGCGTTTATAATATTAGTAAGGATTACTAATAGATACATTATTATTCTTATTATATAAACTGTGATAGTTAAAAAATCAGGCAAGAAAAAGATCGCTTCGAAGCAACGCTTGTTAAGGTAGAGAAACTCTGCTATTGTAAATAAGTACATACAATAAAAGCTTGATTTTCGCAAAATAATTTTTGTGTGAAAATTGTGAGTAAGTAAAGAAGGCTTCAGTGTTCTCACAACAGCTGCTTTCATGTAAACCAAGGGAATTCTAAAAATAAACTTAATTTACAGCCATAAACCGTTATTACATCTCCTAGGCCCATCTTATTCACGTCCATCCTTATTGATCGGCGTGCGAGCGGGACGAACTGAGGCTTTTCCACAGTTTTCCCGTATGTTAGAGCGGGACAGAAATAGTCCTTTGGATGTATGTAACGATGTAGAATTTTCGAGCCTCGTAGATGTAATACCTTGGCTTGATTGAGGCTTGATGACTAACGACGAAATCAGGAATAGGATCACTTTGTCTCTAGTACTAATACTAGTCGTGTCAAGAGTTATTAAGAACCAGTGTGGTGAAAGGACTTCAAGTGCGCCTCAAAGAAGCTCTTTTTGTACACTTGTTTATCTGTAGTAAAAACACGAATCAACATTATCTTATTCTAACAAGAACACGGCAAGACCTAGTCAGATTTTCAAATCGCTCTTTCTAAATTACAACCAAAACCAACCAAAGTTAAGTATAAGTTTTTAACAAGACTGCACAATTAGTAAAATCCTTAGTATCATATAAAAGGATAGGTAGGTACAGTTAGCAGCCACCTACTAAAATATTTAGAAGAGATTCCAAACACATTCCACGCTTTTACTGAAAAGCATATGATACAGGTTACATACAATTAGGGGAGACCTATGTCCAGCAGTGGACTGCTATAAGCTGATGATGATGATACAGGTATTTAAAAAACTCTAGTTAAATAACTTTCAGAAGGTAATATACGGAGTAGCAACAACAATGACGCAAAGCAAACGCGAGCACGTTTATGAAATCACCGTGTTATCGTATTCTAGATTATGACAATTTTGTATTGCAAATCGCGACGAGTCGTCAAGTTTCGTTTGGTTTGGTCATAGAGAATGAGGGGCCTTAAGAGAAATAATTCTTAATAGCTTCCTAGATGGTGACGTTTGTCCGCCGAAACGACCGAACATCCCCAGAAAATACATAAATCCTAATCATCGTTAATTTTCTGTCGAGCATAAATTCTTGAAAATCACCGAGTGATAAAAAGTCGCCGAAATGGTCCATTTCCATTGATTTTTTTGAAGCGCTCGTAGCTTGCTTAGACGTTCTTGATTAATCGTTGAAGTTAAGCAACGTTGTGCGCGGTCACAATTAGGATGGGTGACCGTAAGTGGCATTACGAGCTGAGCGCTTCCGTGCTTCGGAGGGCACGTTAAATTGTCAAAACACAAGAGCCACTAGCTCTATACGGATTTACCAATGAACACACGCATCTCTGGCTATTTGGTGCATCTCTAAATTTATTCAATGTATACTTACAAACTAGCTACCGCCCGCGGCTTCACTTGCGTAGTACCCCCATAAAAGTAGCCTATATGTTATTCCAGTACACGTACTATGTATATTTCAAGCTTCAGCCAAATCCGTTCAGCCATTACGGCGTGATTGCGGCACAAACATCGTCACATCTTCATAAACTTTCACATTTAATAATATTGGTAGGATTACAGTAGGATATATTTTCCAATGTAAATGCCTTGTTTTGAGTATCAGTGCATCAGTCTAAAAGAACAGTAAATGAAGAACTTCTTCAGAATAGGAGTTGGTACTCACCGCTTGTTACTTGAAGAGTAGTAGCGAAGAGACATAACAGCGACAGTGACAGGCATCCGAGCGAGTTGAGCCAGTGTGCCGCGGCCATACTGCACCCTGCACACAAAAAAACTGTTTTACTTATAGGTAAAAGGCCTTAGGCTAAAGCCTTTTGTTATTGTGATAGTATAGGGAAATCCAAACCATACAGGGAAACTTTGAATAATTTGGCATCTTCTGGTCAAACGTGAGTTGTGCATAGTACACCAAATTACCAAATTATATCATAACTAGCTGCCGCCCGCGGCTTCGCTCGCGTTGTATCCGGATAAAAAATAGCTTATATGTTAATCCAGTACATGTACAATGTATATTCCAAGTTTCATTTAAATCCGTTCAGCCGTTTAGGCATGATTGAGGCACAAACATTCAAACTCACAAACTTTCGCATTTATAATATAAGTAAGAAGTAAGATGCCATTTTGAACCTTATGCAGAACAAATAAGCACAAAAAAGTCGAGCAGTTCAACTACTGCCCTGCTCTAAGACCACATAGTAACCCACCTGCAGTGTTAACAGTCCAAAATATTATCGCAACAATTTTTTTAGACTCTAATGAATGTAGTGTAATTTAACATTGACAGTTCCTTTTCCATATGTTTTGTATCATCTATTACTAATCTATGGTATCATCGCTGTCATATTATGTCAAAATAAAAGTATTCTATTTTTCATGAAAAACATGCCAAAAATAAAGAATTTACAGGTAATTATGACATCAACTAAATGAGAAAAATCGGCTCTTTAATTTGATAAAGGTTATGTGCAGTTTTAGACCAAAAATTGATTCCAGGTTTTCATCCCTTTTCACCCCTTTAGAGGTTGAATTTTGAAAAATCCCTTCTTAGTACACCCCTACGTACCAAGGTTTACCTACACTGAAAAAATCAAGTCTCTACGTCCAGCGGTTTAGGCTGTGCGTTGTCTGTCAGTCAGTCAGTCAGTCAGTCAGTCAGGACAAAGATTCTTATAATATAAGATTGACCAAAAAATACCAGTTTCCAGTCGTTTCACTTGAGTAGTGATGGTCATTTATCCTTCGTTACTGCTCTCGAACTGATCTTCAATCTTCAACCCTATTTTTTCCATGTTTACGTAACTTAAAAAAAAATTATAATAAAAATACCTTCACTGGCAGCCGCAAATCGCAAAATATCCTCAAAAGCCTTTGATAGAGATTATAATTAGTTAGAAAGATAGGACACAGGATTCTTATATAGGAGTTTGGTATTTTTTTTTAGTTCTAACATTTAACGCATAGTATCGCCATCTATCGGGTAGCAAAGGAACTTTTTAACAAGTTTTGAAACCAACCTTCGTTAGAGGCAGCTTTAAGCTCACTTAGTCATGAGCTCTACCCACTAGATGGCGCTAGGTAACTAAAAATATAAATTGTCAGAGATGGCGCTACGAGTGCTTAAACTGTTAGATAATCGTGACCCCACCAACTAAATCCAATTCTTTCTGTTTCCAGAGAATAATCCGGATAGAACTTTTTGAACAGGATGTTGCTAATATTCACATAAATTTTGTCCAAAAAGAAAATATGAGGAAAAGTTGAGCAAAATGTCGCTGGGTCAATGGTAAATAACAAAGTTTTATTTCCGTTGCATGCATAAATAAATTACTTATATTATTCAGGACAGAATGCGCGGTTTCATCCTTACACTATGCGGGTTTCCTAACGTTTACTTGGTATTTGCAATACCTCAGCTTGGTCATTGACCTAGGAACTGTCCTCTATTCCAGGCATATTCCAGGGTATCAATTCTTGAAAATCACCGAGTGATAAAAAGTCACCAAAATGGTTAATTTCTATTGATTTTCAATTTCGTAGTCTAGAAAGTAGTTTGGTGATAACAAAATAAAAAAAAAATGAAATCACCAAATAAATCACTTTGTGATTTTCAAGAATTGATACTCCGTACGGTGTCTTATTGTTCATCAGTATAACTAATTAAATGTTATAAATGATTGAAACTGGGTCGCGCGGTCAGCGCCTTTTTGCTGACACAGGAAGAAGCATGCTTATATACCTACTGTATAGATCCTCATACAGTAGGTATATAAGAGGTAGGAAGTAGGTAATTTAGAAATGTCTTACTTACCATATCGTCAGCATGTGTGGTTGCCGCGGCCATCCGCTACCCAACACAGATCACCTGAAACAACATAAATCAACATTTACTCTGAAAATTAAATGAATGTGCGTAAAATGTTTCAACCTCCATCCATTCCTACTGTAGTACCACAAATATCGTGCGCCTCGGCAATTTTCGTATAGACTTTGAAATACGCGATGATGATTATGTAATATAGAGATGTTGCAATAATTATGTAGATACTTATTTTTTTCTAGGGTTGATTCAGTTCGGACAAATTCGGTTTTCATACAAAGCACGAGCAAAGTTTGCCGAGATGCACAATATATGTGGTACTTCTGTACATATTATCACGCCCGTATCCCTAACAGGGTGGGCAGAGACAAAAAACATTAGAAAAATTGCAGCCACTCCTGATTCAAAGTCCTAAGATGGATATGGTGAACTATGATGACAGGTAGGTATTCCATCATGTTGTAGAGAATACTATCCCTTAGTCGTTTTTTAAGACTTGCTCAGGGAGAGAAGCAGCTGGATGCAATTTTTTTTTCTTTCTTTACTCCCAGTCCAGCAGAGAAGTAATCTCTCTATCCTACTTCCTACTAGTATTATAAATCCGAAAGATGTTCGTGTGTTTGTGCCTCAATCACGCCATAAAGTTTAAACGGATTTTAATTAAACAAGTAGGTGTGCTGTAATAACATAATTACGCGTAATACGCCAGCGAAGACGTGGGCGTAGGTTAATACAATATTTCCTAATTCAAAAATATTTTCAACATACGATTTCTTTTTTACTCTTTCAAAATCTTGCCTTGAAATACCCACGAATGTGAAATCATTGTTCCGCATGATACAATTTATCTACAAAGTCAATCGGCACCCACCCCTCGTTAGGCGTAGCTCCGAGCTACGGCGTAGCACTCGTAGCGTGTTTCGTAGCTTGAGAGAAATTTTCGTAGCAAACAGAGATGCTTGCCTGCGCATGGCCTGCGCTAATTTCCGATCCGACAGGCACAAGACTGGAGCAAGCTAGACATAAGAACTCTTTTGAAAATACCCGCAGCGTACTGAGCAAACTGTGGAGTACTAGCTTTCGCCCGCGGCTTCGCTCGCGTGATATCCGGACAAAAAGCCTATCCAGCACACATACTATGTATATTCCAAGTTTTATTTAAATCCGTTCAGTCGTTACGGCGTGATTGAGGCACAAACATACATCATCACATCCACACATCCTCACAAACTTTCACATTTGTAATACATATTAGTAGGAAGTACTTATAGAACACAGCCGCATACATATAAACATTCTCCCCTTTACTTCCTTAAGTTTCTAACTTGAACACTGTTTAAACCAGGGATCCCCAAACTATTTTGGACAAGTGACCCCTTTTCCAAAATGAACTGTTACCTCAGACCCCTATGGCCAAATTACCTACTTTTAAGATCAATCCCCTTATTCATAATGGTCCGCTAACTTAAAACAGCTGCGAGTTTTTCATCTTGTACGAACTTGAGACTTTACATTACTACAACAATGCTAATTCCTACAAAAATATTAATTATTCTTAGTACACGTGACACAACATAAACAATACAGTACCTACCTATCTTGAAGTAGTTTTAAATAAGACTTGTGTTAATTTAATAGGGGTCGATTTTTAGACCTCGTCGACAGTCGACAAATCAGTTTTCGTTTATGTCGACCCCTAGGAAACCGATATCGACTCCAAGGGGTCGATATCGACCACTTTGGGAATCCCTGGTTTAAACTGTCACTAGGTACTTTAAGTAGTGAAATTATGTTTTTTTCATAAGTGGTTCTATCAAATAATATGCGTTACTTTCATGTTAATTTTAGATACTCCTTAGTATGTATATGGCTAAAAGCTCTCACATTTTTAATAATGATAGAAGTCGTGTCACTAGTTCTTCGAACCAGTGTGGTGAAAGGATTTACAGTGCTCCTCAAAGGCTCTTTTCGTGCACTTAACACATGTTTTCGATTTTTCGACATGCCGGTCTTGTCATTGTTTGAGGATTACTGGTATATATAATTTTATCGAACAGAAAAATCCATTGTTACACGGATTTGAACCCACGACATTGGGATCGAGCGGTAGGGTCGCTAATACTAGACCACCTCTCTGGTGATGTTATAGTAAATGATGATCTTCGGTAGAAGCAGTAGTCGTAGTAACCTGCAGTTCCGCATGATCATCCGCCGAATCCGAAAATGGCATTCAAAGAATATACATCGTACCTGTATTATAAATGTTTTATGTATGCCCCTTTTATTTTTTATTTGTTGTTATAGTGGCAATAGAAATACACACTGTGAAAATTTCAACTCTCTATCTATTACGGTTCATGAGATACAGCCCGCTGACAGACGGACGGACAGACGGACGGAGGCTTAGTAATAGGGTCCCGTATGCACCCTTCGGGTAGGTACGGAACCCTAAAAAGGGCTGAAGTGGGCTCGCGTAGCTTTGCGAGGCTTAATTATAAAACAATGTGGTCGGACAGCCGCCATTGTCCCGCTAATTAATGTTGTCAACGTTAAATAGGACAATTTATTCGGACAAGCCGTTTTGCGGAGATAATTCTGTGTAAAGTGAAATAAAATTGTACAGTATCCTTATCAGCGGATAAACCGGAGCCTTTTCGGGTACCAGACTCTGTCACTTTCAGACAAGTATTTACTTAGTTGATAATACCATTCTACAATTATAAATCCAAAACTTTGTGAGGATGTAATGATGTTAGGGAAGATATGAATGATGTATGTGAGGCTACTTTTTATCCGCATAGAGATGAGCAAAGCCGCGGGCAGAAGCAAGCAATGTAAATAAGTAATAATTAGCATGATTTTTACTGCTTTAATTTTAGTCTAATCAAAGATCAAATAGTACAAGATTTACTTCTCCAGGATAGTCAAAAAAAATACAATTGTCTTAGTAAAAAGGCTCATATTAATGCCACAATCCCGGCCGGTTAAATCGCAAAGCGGTTTTGCATACCGTCGGAAAATATCAGCAGGATTCTGTCATACTAAATTTGTTTAATGTCTCTTTGTAAGTACATTAAAAAGTACAAGGTGATCTTAACTCTAAAAGTGTTTTTTACCAGCACACCTTTGAAGCAAGGGAGAAGCTTTAACATACGTTATGTATTGTAATTGTAATCTTGTAATACTCCCGCCAAACTCAAGATACTACTATTGAACGAACTAAATAAATACAATACATGACAGCCCGCTGACAGACAGACGGACCTATTTTACCTCCTTGCTTTATGCATTATCACAGATTAAATACTACTCTGTATTTATTGTTCTGAGACTCAGTATCACGAACATTATCACTCACCTATTATCACAAACCTCAATTGTTTGGTAGAATCACTAAATACTTCTTTGTCTAATACCGATTTGGAGGTAGAAGAAAAGTACAAAAAAAGGCAGGGCAGGGCCTCAGCAGATGTTGTAAAATATTTTGATGAGAACATAATGTAATGAATCTTAATTTATTGTTTTAGATTTATTTTGGTTGAATAAAACCACGTGTGAGTATAATTTTATTGTGTTTATAATTAAATAAAGTAGGCATAATATAAATATCCTACAACAGTAAAGCCTTAAAACTACTGTTAAGAGACGGGGGCTCTCTTAATAGGAAGCCTAATATTCTATCCTTCCTAGCAATGCTTTGTAAGTATTTCAGGTTGCTTCAAAGCGTGCATTCCGAACGTGAGTTGCTTGAATTCCAAGCAGAGGCATCCTTTATTATACAGCCTTTACCATAAACTGAGCACAGGTAGTGTAGTGGTAGTTATCCCGCCTTCTGATCTGGGTTCGAATACCGTCCGGTAAATTATGTGCCCTAGATAGAAAGTTTGTGAGTATGTGTGGACGTATGTTTGTGCCTCAGTCATGTTGTAACGGCTGCACGGATTTAGATGAAACTTGGATTATACGTAGTATGTGTGGAATATCATAAAGGCTACTTTTTATCCGGGTACCATGCGAGGGAAGCCGCGGGCGGCAGCTAGTAGAAAATAAAGTAAGTCTCAATAAAAGTTAGTGTTCTAAACACAAAAATAGGAATTCGGGATATTTATCGATAAATAAAAAAGTCTCCATTATCGGTATCGATATTTTACCAATATCACCCAACCCCTACAACAACAAAAGCACTAGGTAAGCACTTTTGCAACGAACGATAATCGTAAGCGATGATCGAGCTTTCGCTCGAACTTTGTAAGCCTTGACGCATATCCTGACTACTCATAGCTAGGAAATAGACCCTCTATATTATCTAGTTTTTTTGAACCAGTGTGCTGAAAGGATTTAAAGTGCGCCCCAAACGCTCCTTTCGTGCACTTGACACGTGTTTTCGAACGTTCTACGGTTTACTTCATCGGTATAGAGTCAAAATAAACCTTAGATTATGTCTGGAAAGCGGTCTAAATGTTTCAAATACTTACTTACCGCTGTCTATACGATATTTTAACCGACCATGATAAAGATGAGAAAAAATTACGACCAGATATTTCACTCAAGTATTTCATTTGCGAGTTACTTGAGTATTGACTGCAGGTTAAAACATTCCTTTATTAAATTCCTCAAATTATTTTCCTTTGTGCAAACGGTAAACAAAATATTAGGTCAGGTAAATTGAAAATGGTAATCTTAGCTACTCGGATTCAGTTGCTAAATATTTAAGGCTGGCTTAGAGTTATACTGTCGGTCCAATTCCAATTTGTGCAGACAATAAAACGGCGAAGAAACTGACCCAGATAGGTATCCAATTGTATCGATTCGATAGTGGCATTCAAGTAATTTTAAATTGCCTAGCTGTAATCTAAAAACCTAAAGTTTCTTGGACCATAAAACTATGGTTTATTATTATGAGCTACTGCAGTTCGAAAACATGTGTCAAATGCATGAAAGAAGCTTTTGAGGCGCACTTTCAATCCTTTCACCACACTGGATCCTAAAAATTAGTGACACGCGTAGTAGTAGTACATATTACTGCTGAGAAACCCCCATTTTTTCCCCAAGAATTGTTTTTTATAGATGCTACTGAAGTTTTATTGTTTTCTGATCATTAAAATACCTACAAAGCTAAATCTACCAGAATACATATTACCATTATACTTAATCTTAAATTAGGATACATCATACATCATTATGCATAATTATTTACCTATTTAGAGATTAAATTTACTAATGATTTGGAGCTTACATTTTGCGTAAGAGAGCCGGACAAGACAAGACAAGAATAGGAATTGCTAGAACAGTATACAGAAGCTATGTACTAGACCTTTGTGGAAATAGGGACGCTTAAGTGGATTTTTCTTCATTCAGTCGTGGTGAAGAGTGAGTTTTGCGCAGGCCATATCTCAGACTGGCAGCTCTGTTCCTCGGGGATTAAGGGATCTTCTCGCTGACTCCGACGATTCCACGTTCAAAGCTGCAATCCTCGACTTAATTTATTGCTTAGAAAAAATGCGAAAGGAAAAGCAATTTTGTACTGTCCGTTGTTAACCGCTGACCACATATTCGTCCCTTTGTTTTTCTTTAAAAATACTTGTTTTGGCACTTGCTTTTTAGTATGTGGTCCACTTTTATTTTGTTTTTATTATTTGTTATTATAGCGGCAATAGATATACCTACACACTTTGTGAAAATTTCAACTCTACCTATTACCATAAGATACAGCCCGCTGACAGACGGACGGACGGACGACGGAGGCTTAGTAATAGGGTCCCGTTGGCACCCTTCGGGTACGGAACCCTGAAAACTGTCTGAAGAACATGACATTGTACTATGAGCTTCTAGTGATGGGAATTATAAATCGACACATGACACGACAATAAATCTTATCCTACGTTTCACCTTCCCATTCCCAACTTGGCGGTCATAAAATTCACGAGCGATTTGTCTCTACGCCATCTTATCCGGTTTTTAAGCCGCAAGCGTGATAACATCTCGGGTCATCCTTGGGGAGAGCCGGATCGTCTATTTATATGGTAATCAGCGACAGGCGGAGCCGCGGCCGGGACCACTCTTCCGGATATTAAGTGGACTTCGAACAAACGCTTCGACGGGCTATTTCAGGAATTCGTTTGGTACGTTTTCGCTTTATTGGCTGTTGGCTGAGACTTCGGCTGCGATTTATTGGAATTGATAGGTTTTTGGGATTTCCAAGATTGTATTTTGGGACGCTGTTATACTGTGTTTTCGCTTCTCGGTTACAAATAACTGGTGCCAATAAGAAGAGAATTATAATAAGGTACCTATCTACAGCACTACCATAATAAGTAACTGTATAAAGTAGCTTTCGGAAGGCTACTAAGTATTTTGAATACTTTTGAGTACCTATACCTAAGTAGGAGCAATTTTGCGGTAGATGGGTCACTGAACTCTAACAAATATGATACTTATGACTACTTCAAAGCATCGTCATTTCTGTACACTAAAAAGTGTTCTTCCCGTATCAAGTTTCTAGAAAAAATTTCATTCACTCAAAAAACTGCTCACAAAACTGTGATGCGCGATGACGAAGCGGTAAAGTAAAGATGCGAAGCGAGGCAAAAACAGGCATGTTAATCGAATACGACCAAGTTAAAGGGGACTGCGACCTTCCGAGTACTTCCGAATTGGGTCATCCAACGACCCGTGACGTCTTGCGTTTACCGTCAAGATTTACAGCATGACTTCTGAGCGTGGGGTTAGAGCCTTTTTGCACACCCTTCTGCCGCATAAGGCGATTTTGTTATTGAGTAAAGTTCATGGTTTTACCCTACGAAGGGCTGTATGTTTATACAAAGCCTTTGGAGATTTACGTGAGTTGGCATACCTAAGTTATCGTTTTGATCTTGGAAAGACCTGGCTTACGACACATCTTCGCCATAAATAAGAGAACATGAGAACGAAACGTTTATTTATTCTTTTTATCAGTATTCCTACCAATTCCTACTGATAAACAAAATGCAATCGTAGTTGAGAAAGCTGTGTACTGACTGACCGTTTAGTTGACTGTTTGACTCGCGCGGCAATTTCGCGAGGCAAACATTTCTTAAAGACGTGCCTCGCCCATAGTTTGCGCTTTTATTTAGCCTCCGTCAGTTAGTAGGCAGCCAATGATAGTTGCTCTATCATCAGAGGCATTACGAACTTTACAAGATTAGATTCCTTAGAGAGCTCTCAATTTTTTAAACGAAGGTATTATATAATTTATTATTTTGACTTATTAACCAAGTAGGCTGTATGTGATTTTAAACAACTGCTTCTTCCTACTGACTCTTCAAAGTGAATTCAACAGTGAGGACAAAGTTTAATATGAAAGTTTTGTTTGTGTTGCAAACCGAGGCCTGAATGAAACTCTGTGATAATAGTTTCAGTAGACGAGTGGAGTAAGTTAAGTATAACAGGTTGGTATACTCGGTATCCGTTGCTGGATAGACTTTTGTCTTCTAGCCTACACTGCACACTACACTGTTTAGGCTAGAAGACAAAAGTCAAAAGCAGAGTCAGAACTTTTCACCCAAGAAAATGGCCTCACACAACATTTAAAAAATTTCAAGTTGTATGATTCTTTAATATAAGTGTTACGTGTATTTTTATAAGTTCATCTAAGTAGGTATATTTTTCAGACGTCAGTAATTTTATGTCACGCCAACAACTGTTTATCGCCTCATTGGTTGGCTGGTAGAAAATGCCTAGGCCTTAAGCCCTCTATTTATACAGTTTTTTTGATTGTGCAATAAAGAATTTATAATAATTAAAAGTATTTTATTCATTGAAATCACTAGGATCATTTAGAACCATCTTAAATCTCGTTAAATTACGACTGCATGCGACCAAGACAAGCAAGAATACCTTGGCAAGTTTTTTTGGAAAATTATCCCTTATTTTCGTTAGGTAAACGAGTTTGAGCATTAGGTAGGTAAGGTACTCAGATATTCTTCGCAGTGAAGATCTAGGCATAGGTGTTTTATTTACCGTATCTACCACATTCTTTTTAAAGGTTAAATTCTTTCTGGATTTGAAAAAGTTAAATAATGGTGCAGCGATCATTTATTTGTATTATACTTCTGTGAACATCTTACTCTCTACAATTTGTCTGTGTCTAATCTAATCTAACCTGACATAACCCAGTAGGTAAGTAGTTAAGTACCGAATGCACGAAAGCAAGGTAAGACGAGGCGGTAAGGTCTTCGACTATAGCCTGCCTTAAAAGGTAAAAAAAAACGAACCCATTAGATTCTACTGGGTTAACAAATGCATACCTTTTACCCTTTTACCTACCTTACATAATTTTTGTTCATATAGGTAAGTACCTACTTTTATATCGGTGGCGTGGCGGACGAGTGCTCGGCTGAGAAGCAAGAGGCGCGGGTTCGATTCCCGCTGCGGGAGAAATGTTTGCATGATCTGCAAATATTTCTTCCGGGTCTGGGTATTTCAATACTATGTATTATAAGTACCTATGTGTTTACCAAAAAAGTACCTATTCTATCAGCCATCTGGTTTCCATAGTAGGTACAAGCTTTGCTTAGTTTGGGGCTAAATGGCGCAGTGTGAAATGTCCACAAATATTTATTTATCCTCGACATCCTCAAAAACTTTCGCATACAATATAAGCAAGTTACACTATTACGCTGACTATTTCTAGAAATTTAACGTAAGTAGGTAACGATTTACCTACTTTATTTGGATGCTCACAATGTCGTACCTACCTACTGTATTCAGATGTAGTTAGGTAGATACTTAGGCAATACCTACCTGCTCAGATAAAGATAAGAGCAAACATTTAACCTCCCTTACAATAATGACCTACCTACCTACACGTGTGTGGAAGTTGAGACAAATACAATTTTACATACCACCTGGTAGGTTATCTTCCCAAAAATTGTCTTGATATAGGTAATCTGGAACCATTGAAAAAATATCTTCTACGTTCTACGTTACTTTACGAACTAGGTAGTAGGTAAATCAGATTTTCAAACGCGCAATCGTTGCGTTTTGGGAAACCCATCGTATTTCAGCCAGGATCCTAACTTAATTATAAACATCGATAATAATAAAAAATATTTCAAAAGTGATCAATTTCGTTAAATTAACTTGGGGTACAAATAAATCGATAAATTCGTAAGAAAGTTGATTCAGATAATTTCGGAAGAGAACAGAGAGGCTCAAAAATCTGCGTTAATTGAGCAACTCTTAAACGAAAAGCGATAGACAGATTTGCAGAAACGCGAGCGAAAATCAATAAAGGAGTCTTTGAGATACTCCATACGTACTTATCTCTAAACGAAACACAATATCTAGATACATGTAATATTTTACAGAAAATGTAAAGGTTTGTTGACAGTGAGAGGGCTGCAATGTTATCAGGTGCTATCGCCAACACGCCGACTCAGTGCCCCCCACCCCAGTCGATGCCCTGCCACACCACGCCCTCGGAGATCCTCGCGGATGCTGCGTCATGGACCATTTATGATTACAAACATCAACATTAAGGCTGATGATAAGTAGTTGATTATGTAATGCACTTACCCGCTAGAGCAAGGTCCCGGTTTGGGCGCCATTTAGCGCGTGGTGGGAGCGCGGAGCGGCGAAGTCGCGCGAGGTAGCGGACGCGGCGACGGGCGGCGCGCGACTGCCGCGAGAGAGGCTGGCGCGTGCGTGCGTCTACTCGACGCATGTGCACAACTACCCTCCATTTGTTTTCCTCTGCGACTCTGTATTGGGCTTCTCAAAGCCGCAGAAAACGAGATTATTCTCGTGGAGATACGGCGCGTTGCGTGCGGAGCATTCTAATGAACGTTGAAGCTCCGTGAGATATCGTCTAGTCGGCTTCGCGTCGCTCGACATGAATTGCAATGGACTTTAGAGATTTACTCTTACATCCCAGTAAAGCGATAACGATTATGTTTCCCCTAAACTTGTTTGTATTAACATAATATTCGAAATGATGTACCTAATACCTAATGTCTTCGTAGTAAGAGAATGATTATTGAATGATAGTAATTTGCCGTACCTGGAACTTGCTGATACAGGGTGTATACTGTAGCGGTCCCAGAAACTGTACCAGTAGAGCTAGCTCAAGACGATTTGTCGTTGCATCATGCAAAGTAAAGTTAGGTAATGGCTTACTTCTATTAGTTTCTACGAATTTTTCTTGTCTCTTATTCCTTGCCCACAAACACCCACAACTGAGTGATTTGATGCACACAAGGTCATAATCATCAGACTCTATCAGACTCTAGTGAAGGAAGGAAATTATACCTACACCCAATTACCTACCCAACAAAAATGGCATCGCACGATTGATTTATTCTACTTGGTTAATTTGAAATAAACAATCATAAAATATTTTATTAATACTTAATACGTATGTATGTAAGTTGTAGTTTATGAAAAATCTAACATTGGAGAAATCCTTGTAGCAAAGAACTAAAATGGAGTAAAGTTTTTGGTAGAAATAATTTAGTCTGTTAGATTTTTCCATATTGTTACTAGCAATAATAGTTTTAGCTGTCACAAGCGAGTTCAAAAAACTGGCAACATTTTATAGTTCTTCGAGAATTAAAAAGTGTGACGGGTGGTTACTTTTATAAGTTTTCTTGTGAATTTATTGAAAAAATGTCTACTTTAGGCACAGCATTATCCGTCGCTGGGACCAGGTCCTCCGGACAACCCGTCAGAACTCAAAATGGTGAGTTTTATTCATAAAATACTTGAGGTGATTTCATCCCGGCAGATCACATGCACTGCGACTGATGGTTAGAATTTCCTAAATAACTTTCGCAAATCTTTGTAAACTTTCGCAAAACTAGAACAGTCGACTTCTTTGTCATGAAAATGGTCTAAATGCTTCTTATCTTTCATCAAAACTCTTAAGTTTACTAAAAATAACCTTAGATAAGTTAGTCATGAACCAATTTTAATTATACTCCATTGTTTCAAACCAGTAAAAAATAATTGTGTACATGTGTTGACTAATTCATTTAAAACTCGCATGTTTGTTTTAGTGATGGCTGCTGCAGCTATTGCAAACATCGTCAAAAGCTCCCTGGGCCCGGTCGGACTTGACAAAATGTTGGTTGATGATATCGGAGATGTCACAGTTACAAATGATGGTGCTACTATTCTCAAGTAAGTACAAAAAATATAGATAGTTAACACTTTATTGCTTTCTTACAAAATAGACAAAAAAATTTATGGTAATATCGCTAAAAGCGATCTCTTTCAGGCAACAGGATATATACCTTCATTACTATTTAAGCATATTTGTACTGGGATTTTTTCTTTTGTGGTTTGTGCTCCTCTATTGTACACATCTCCATAATGTATACGGGTAGTGTTTGAATGTCATAGCGTTTGAGACCTTTATAGAAACTAGATTAAATCAGCATATCAGCATTCCTACATTAATACTGATGAAAATGTAACTGGACAGTACTTACAACCAAATAAAATAGTACATCGTACTTAAATGAAAGAAAAGTTTTGTCTATCATTTTAAAATCACATGAAATTCTAACAGAATGTTAGAAGTGGAGCACCCTGCTGCCAAAGTGCTGGTGGAACTAGCACAGCTCCAAGACGAGGAAGTTGGTGATGGCACTACCTCAGTCGTCATTATTGCTGCTGAACTACTCAAGGTAAATAAATAAATAACAGTCACATACATAGTCCTGACCATGACACAGGGAATCCTAGTGTGGACTAGGATTCCCTGTGTCGTGGGTATCAGAAACTATGAGTATCATGGTACCGCAACACCCAGACCTGGAAGAAATATTTACAGATCATGCAAACATTTCTTCCGCAGCGGAAATCGAACCCGCGCCTCTTGCGTCGTCTCTGCCGAGCAATCGCCCGCCAAGCCACCGAGGCCGTCATTCAAATCACAAATTATTATAGAATAGAAATAGTAAAAAACTTATTTCACTATTTCTAAATTCAAGTTCTTTAAACATAAGTGTAACTATGGCAACACAAATTGCTCCTTAAGTACAATGTTGCTACACATTCTAATTAATATAAAACCTTAAATAACAATGCATTACTAGCTGTAATTTAATTTTAATGTTATTTTAATTCAGTTGAGGATAGAATTAAAGTATCCAGAGGCTTTAACCATTGTGGAAGTTCCTTGTACAAATTCACATGTCATTCAAAACCTCACAAATAAACTTTCCATTTTGTAAATGAGTATATTAATTATTTCCAGAATGCTGATGAATTAGTCAAGAACAAGATCCACCCGACAAGCATCATTTCTGGCTACCGTCTGGCTTGCAAGGAGGCCGTCAAATACATCCAGGACAACCTGACTGTTACTGTGGAGTCTCTCGGCAGACCCTCCATCGTCAACGCAGCCAAGACCACCATGTCTTCCAAGCTTATTGGAGCGTATCCTTTTCAATACAACATTGCTCTTTTAACGTATTAAATTTAGGGAGCTGCGTCATATGCTGATACAAAGTTCAAATACTAGTTATTCAATAATAATCACTTCTCTGCTGGACTGGGAGTAAAAAAAACATAGATTGTGTCCAGCTGCTTCTCTCTCTGAGCATGTAGTAAAAGTCGACTAAGGGATGGTATCCTTCCCAACATGTTAGACCATCATATAGGTGATGGGCTGATCATCTGTCAACATATCCATCTTGGGACTTTGAATCAGAAGTGGCTGCAAGTTTTCTTATGACTACTTGTGGAATATACAGGAAAAACATACATGGCTATTTTTTTGAAAAATGATCTATAATTATTATGGTGTTTCAAAATATTCCTTGTGATTTTATGTATGTATGTTTTGTAGAGATTCCTATGGGACCAACATGGTCAAAGTTCGCCAAAAGGTCCCCAAATTAAATATTTTAAAAAACAATAGTTTTCTGAACAATACATCAGAGACTCAGATTTCTTCTCTGAATTGATAGTCGACGCCGTTCAAGCTATCAAGATAACCGACACCAGAGGAAATGTTGCCTACCCCATAAAGGTAACCCTACATTTAATGTTACCCTTTAAATCAGGGTAAATTGAGGGTCATAAAAAAGTTTTGTCTACTGGCCTGGGAGTAAAAAGAACATAGAATGCGTCCAGCTGTTCTCTCCCCGAGCATGTCGTAAAAGTCGACTAAGGGATAGACCTCCAAAATGATGGACCATCTATATGAGCCATGGGCTGATTGATCACCTGTCACCATGGTTCACCATATCCATCTTAGGACTTAGGACATCAGAAGTGGCTGCAAGTTTTCTTATTTTTACTTGTGGCTCTGCCCACCCCATATAAGAGCCCTCATATAAGCCCATAAGATTTATTTTGTGCTGCCTCCTTTCACTGACCACTCTAAAAACTTACTATAATCCCCAGGCCGTCAATATCCTGAAGGCTCACGGGCGCAGCGCCCGCGAGAGTATCCTGGTGAAGGGCTACGCCCTCAACTGCACGGTGGCCTCGCAAGCCATGCCCAAGAAGATCCTCAACGCTAAGATCGCCTGTCTCGACTTCTCACTGCAGAAGACTAAGATGAAGATGGGTGTTCAGGTACTGTGTTATTGCTGGGTCAAATAATTGTCATAATTTCTCTGTGGCTGTCTCAGAGTCTTTAGCTAAGTCACTTTTGGTCTAACAAAGTTGCTAAACACTACGATGTAAAAATGTATAGGAAAAACTGTCTGTTTTTAAGCTATAAGATCTCTCGTACAGAGCCTTAATTTGTCATGCTTTTGCAGTGTAATATTCTATAGCTTCATAAAAACTAACTAGCACCACAGATCTTAGTCAGGGAGCATTAGGTCCATAATAGTAGAAACTCTAAAATTCGAAGTAAATTTTCGAAAGTTCGAAAAAAGCCTTTTCGAGGCACAAGTACTGCTTTCGAAATACCCATAACTAGAAAAAATCCTTATAATTCCGACGGCCTCGATGGCGTGGCGGGCGATTGCTCGACAGAGGCGCAAGAGGCGTGGGTTCGATTCCCGCTGCAGAAGAAATGTTTGCATGTTTTGTAAATATTTCTTACGGGTCTGGGTGTTGTGGTACCATGGTACTCGTAGTTTCTGATACCCACGACACGGAATCGTAGTGTGGGGTCAGGACTATGTATGTGACTGTTGGGTGTTATTTATTATTATTTATTTAATTAATATGAAAGCTTAAACACTGAGTTTTTGTTCTCTTAAATCAATGACCTTAGGCCAACAGCTTAAAAAGGCTGTACAAAATGATACTAGCAGATGTTACTAACTAAACTACCTATACTATCTAGGTCCTGGTCAACGACCCCGATAAGCTGGAAGCCATCCGCAACCGCGAGTTGGACATCACAAAGGAGCGCCTGCAAAAGATCCTCGCGACCGGTGTCAACGTGATCCTCTGCAGCGGTGGGATCGATGACCTCTGCCTCAAGTACTTTGTGGAAAACGGTGCGATGGGAGTCAGGAGATGCAAGAAGAACGACTTGAAGAGGATCGCTAAGGCCACTGGCGCTGCGTTCTTGACTTCATTGACTAACATGGATGGTGAGTGATTTGAACACAAATACGCGTCGTTATTGTTGTTAGGTAGCTTTGGCCTAGTAGATCTACCACCACGACTCACGCATTAACTTCAATCCTATTAATATTATAAATGCGAAAGTTTATGAGGATGTGACAATGTATGTTTGTGCCTCAATCACGCCCAAACGGCTGAACGGATTTTAATAAAACTTGGAATATACTTAATACATGTGCTGGAATAGCATATAGGCTAATTTTTATCCAGGTATCGTCGAGCGAAGCCGCGGGCGGCAGCTAGTATTATGTACATACAACTGGCTTATACGCACGGCTTCGCTCGCTTGGTGTAAATTTTGACACCCCCTTTTACCCCTTTTTGAGGGTTATTTTGAAAACTCATGAAACATGTATTTTGAAATATTTATGTGCCCTCGGTCAGGCGCTCAAAATGATGAGAAACCCGCGGCTTATAGTTAGCATTCCGCTTATTGACCATATTAAGTTTCCAGTAGATGAGACCGACTAAGCTGAGAGGATGGTACAGATGTTGGACAAGAATCTTAAACCGACCCGGGCACAACACATCTCGATAGTAACGATAAAGCCCATAATGATCCTTTTGTGCTATACAGAAGAAAGTAGGTGCTGAGGTAAAATGGAAGAATTGTTGCAAAGTAATAACCATTTATTTTTATTCATAGGTGAGGAAGTGTTCGAGACCAGCATGATTGGCGAGGCTGCTGAAGTAATCCAGGAACAGATCTGCGATGACCAGCTCATTTTGATCAAGGGGTAGGTTAATAGATTCAATTCTTCATTCAGGTTTTAAATTCAAAAGGTATTTAGATCTTGACTGCCTGTTGTATCTTCTGATAATATTACACACAGAAAATGAAATTGTATTTAATACTTGGTCGCGTTACGAACAGGTGTAAATGCAACGTAGATTTAAGACTTGTCCAAGTAAGTGATCTCAGTGATTTTAAGGAATAAAAATTTTTGACTTTGACTTTGAATGCAATAGCATCTACTTCAATGTTATACATACAATTTGATGAGTTCGGTTGTGTGACGGGCAAGTGTCCAACAAAAACGTGAGGTTCGATTATCGTGAGAAATAATAAATGAAACCTTTCAAACGCACTACGTGTCAACTTTGCGGGCACGCTGAAAGTATAAATATACTAGGAACAAAGGGCTCATCTGTAACTGACAGACACTTCAGGTTGGATTTTTTTGCTGTCATACAATAATTGTAGCCTTTTGATAGCCCTTTCCAACGCACTATTGTGTCAACTCTGCAGGGACTACGTTTTGGGCCATTGTCCAAAATGCCCATTCACCTTTCAACTTTACCTATTACGGCTCATGAGATACAGCCCGCTTATGGACGGACTGACGGACAGCGTAGCCATAGTAAGGCTGGTTTTATTGTTACGCGTTTCGGCAGCGCCGTTGGAGCGTGCGCGTTCGGAGATGTATGGGGGTAGTAGTTGCGTTTCAAAGTCGCGCGCTTGTGCAGCGCCGTTCAGTAAACGCGCACTGTTCGCATGAACAGTTTCACAACGTTTCACAGTGCACCGCTGTTCACAGCGCGCTGCCCAGCGGCGTGACTATAAAACCAGCCTAACTGGGTTCCGTTGGCATCCTTCGGGTACGGAACCCAGCTCAATTTGAATGGTGAAATCTGGTCTAAATGTTATGAACATCGGCAGGCCCGCCGCGCGCACAGCCGCGTCGCTGATCCTGCGCGGACCGACGGACGCGTACTGCGACGAGATGGAGCGCTCGGCGCACGACGCGCTGTGCGCCGTGCGCCGCGTGCTCGAGTCGGGCCGCCTGACGCCCGGCGGCGGCGCCGTCGAGGCGGCCCTGTCCATCTATCTAGAGAACTTTGCGACCACTCTGGTGAGTAAATAAATAAATATTTGTGGACATTTCACACAGCGCCATCTAGCCCCAAACTAAGCAAAGCTTGTACTATGGGCAACGATTTTGAGAAAGGGTATGTCCTTGGATTTGTCTGGATCAAGTAGGGTGACATCATCATCAGCCTACAGCTGTCCACTGCTGGACATATGCCTCCCCTAATGAGAGCCATCGCCCCCTGCTTTGGCTTGATGCATCTAGTCACTGCCAACTGCCTTTAATTTGCAGATCATCACTCCACCTAGCCGGAGGGCGGTTGACATAGAACAATAATAATTAAGCGTCAAAAATAAATGCCCAATCTCGGTTGTTTTTTTTTTGTTAGTCCTACTAATATTATAAATGCGAAAGTTAATGAGGATGTGTGGATGGGACGATGTATGTTGGTGTGGTGCCTCAATCACGCCGTAACAGCTGAACGGATTTGAATTAAACATGTGTATTGCTGGAATAACATATAGGCTACTTTTCGCCCGGATACCACGCGAGCGAAACCGCGGGCGAGCTAGTATACTATAATGTTGAGTTTTGTTGCAGAGTTCCCGCGAGCAGCTGGCCATAGCAGCGTTCGCGCAATCTCTGCTGGTGATCCCCAAGACTCTGGCGGTGAACGCGGCGCGCGACGCCACAGACCTCGTCGCCAAGCTGCGGGCCTACCACAACTCCTCGCAGACCAAGGTAACCTTGTACACGACGACGCATCAACCTAGACTCAATAGTTCTCAATTTAATGCACGATAGTGTAAATTGTCGCGTATAGCGACAGGTTTATACTGCACCCATGTGAGTTGACCAGTGAAACGCCCGTCACACATCTGTTTCTCAACTTATCCATCATACAATATCTACGTCCGCGGCCGATACATCATAATTTAACCCGTGTTTGTTTCAGGTTGAGCACGCGAACCTCAAATGGGTCGGTCTGGACCTAACAGAGGGTGTTCTCCGCGACAATCTTGCAGCCGGAGTGCTAGAACCCGCTGTCTCCAAGATAAAGTCGCTCAAGTTCGCGACAGAAGCCGCCATCACAATCCTACGCATTGACGATATGATCAAACTGGACCCAGAGCAGAAAGGGGGGCGGAGCTATGAAGATGCCTGCAACGCGGGAGACTTGTAGGGGAGTAATGATCTCGGTACAGGCTAATAGACTTGGACATTTTGTAACAAATACATGTGTCGCGTAGTAACATAACAATTTAAATGATTACTGCCGTTTTTGCTGTCAACTGAGGTTTTATTTTAAAACCTACTTCTTTATACAGGCTAATAGACTTAGCATTTTGTAACAAATACATGTGTCGCGTGGTAACATCAAATTTACGTAGTAACACTGTGAATATTTACTATTGTTGCTGTCAGTCTATGAATTTCTGTTGATCAGCCATTTAATGTATGAAAAGTACTAATGTTTTCTTGAATGTCAAGTTGTCTATTATTTTTTTTCAATATCTAGATATTTCAAGTGATTGTTGAAGTTAAATTACTTATTGCAGTTTGTGGATGATTGTTGATACAGGAAGGTAGTTACTTCTTGTGAAACATGGTTTTTCTCCAGTGTGTTTCTCAATTATCAATGATAGCTTGAAATTATATCATGGTGCCGATTTTAAAACGTAAAAAATTATCTTATCTCATTGTAATATCTGACATATGAAGTAATAAGTTTTTGTACATTTTTAAACTAGTTTATGCACATAATTAAACATCATAATCCTGTACTTACTACAAGTACCTAATTTACAGTATTGTATTGAAAAGCATTTTTATTTCTAAAAACAAGTCTATTTGACCAAGTACTGAGTATCAATGGGTTGTATAACTGAGGTGCCTGTATGTGCTGCAAATCCAGTGGGTTTAACAGAACCTTGTTTAATTCCAAACAGTGTTATTTAAACTGGGTTTTGTAAGCAAAGTGTGTTAGTTAGGCAAGAGAATTCGGAATCGCTAGTTTCATCTACAGATGAGTACCACAGCTGCCTTTCGGTATTTTTAGTTAATATAGTATTATATTTACAATGCATCGCTGATTAATCTACTGCTGAGTTAATATTTTAGACTTAGGATTTAGAAGGCCTGAATAAATAGACGTAATTTCAACAATTAGGGCTTACGCATTTGATAAGCTACGTCTGTTTATTTCAATCCAAATCATGTTCACACTCAATATTTGAAGGTAAGTGTGAATGTGTCAATATTTTTCGGTGTTTTTATATAACTGTTACACAATATTTTTAAAATAAATGCAGGGTTTTGTCGTCACAATCACCTCCATGGAAGAAATGTTTATTTTAATTGAACGGTTTGCTTGTAATGCTAGTTTATCTGCTAAAGCGTGAGGAGCCGCACTTAATAAATTTTAATACAATTTATAATTTTGTATTATTTCTGTAAAATTTTGAACCCGCTAGTTGTTAGTCATAAGATTTGGTATCCCCCACCGCGATGGGTAGCGCCCCGGACGCAGCTCACACAATGTTCGTAGTAAATAGTGAGTTTTCCGGAGAGAAAAGTGTTTCTGATTTAGCTTCCGAAAAGAAACCTAATTTTCAGACAGATTTCAGGGTAGGAACCTAATACTGTACCTATTACGCCCATTTATTAGGAAGTTTGAAAGTAGCGCCTGTGACCGAAAAGTTGAGGAGCAGTAGATTAGCATGGTATGGACATGTCATGCGGAGGGATGAATGTCATGTGACGAGAAGAATGTTAGATATGAAAGTGGATGGATACAAGGGTATAGGTAGACCAAAGAAGAGATGGATGGATGATATGAGTAAGAAAGGAGTAAATACTGAAATGACGGCTGATAGAGGGGAATGGAAGAGGAAAACATGTGCCGACCCCACTTAAGTGGGATAAGGGCAGGGAAATGATGATTGCCTACGCCCATTAGTCTGGACCGTCACAAAAAAGCAAAGGGAACTGATTCATTTTCTATAGAGACGTTCCTATTAGGGTACTGACCGGAGACGACGTCATTTCCTGATAAAAAATGAACCACACCACAGATTCGGAACCTCAATTTATTGTTCTGAGCTCGGAACAATAAAAACAGATTTTACAGGATTTTACTGAGACTGACAGAGCAAGACGTCAAAGTCAAAACTGACATTTGTCGTCAAACTGATAAGACCAACAAAGGACTTATCAAAAAGTTTGACGAAGGAGACGAGACGAGACTGCATAAAATAATTTTAGAAGTTAATAATCGATGGCTTAGAATTTATTTCCAACAATGCTCATCTTTAGAAAGTTTATTTCACCGGTAGTAAATCTACAAAAGCAAAAATATTTTCACTGCGCCTATCTCAGTACGATTTCGCTTATGGTAGGTACAATATCTTATCATATCATCTATTCTTTCTTACAGGCTAGGTATTCATTTACTTTTTCCCTTCACATCTGTATGATCTTTTTATATTTCGCAATTTACAGGAAGAAAAAGTAAAAGTTGATAAATGGAATATAAACTATGTTAAAGTTGGGCAAGGGCCTCATAATGTGCTATGCCTTCCGGGCGCTCTCGGTACAATATGGACAGATTTCAAGGCTCAGATTGAAGGGTTTGACAGGGAAAAATTTACCTTGGTTGTTTGGGACCCACCAGGCTATGGGAAAAGCCGACCTCCAAATAAAGATTTTGCTTCGGATTTCTATGAGAAAGATGCTGATTATGCTTCTGAATTCATGAAGGTACCTACATCATAAATTGATGATGGATGATGAAAGAATAGAAAATCAGATAATCTTAAAATGGTAAAGTTTTAGTATGTATATTTCATCTATTATGTTCATTATATTTTTCATATATTACATGTTTCCAGGTACTGAATATACCAAAATACTCAGTACTTGGATGGAGTGATGGTGGCATTACTGGCTTCATCCAGGCAGCAAAGTACCCAGACTCGGTAATCAAACTTGTGGCATGGGGCTCTAACTCATTTATACTGCCTCATGAATTAGACATGTATAAAAGTAAGCCCTGTTGTTTTTAGATTTTACCACATAAAGTTTACAAAAGTCAAAAGTCTGTCAAAGTATAGCATTGGACAAGCCAATTTTATGGAATGGTGTTCGGTGGGCCAAGAGTGTGGTCTACCAGTTTTGTCAAAATTTCCTGTGTAACCAAAATAGCACTAAGACTGTTAGAATATTATGACATGCAAACGAATTGCAAACCTAGGGTGGCAGACCACATTTCTGGCTGACAATACCTATTGAGCAAACACCCTTGAAAATAGGACTCTAAAAATAATCAGTGGTCTTCTTAAATATTAAGTAGTAGGAACTTGCTCAAATTATTGTTTAGAAAAGATAGACCTAGTCGGACAAAGGTCCTATCTTAAACTTTTCTACAAACTTGCAGAAGTAAGAGACATCTCCGCATGGTCTGACAAGATGAAGAAGCCACTTATAGAAATCTATGGTGAAGACTTCCTAGAGACCTACTGGCACAAGTGGAATGATGGAGTAATCACAGTTTACAACTCAAACCAGGGGAATATCTGCATGCACATGCTCAAAGACATTAAGTGTCCGACATTCATCTTGTATGGGGAAAAGGATCCCATGGTTGACCCTGTTCATGCAACTCATTTACTAACAAATATCTCTGGTTCAAGGTATGTATATTTGAAGTTTGTAAGTTTGGGGGTAAACTCAGAAACACATGAAATTATTATTTTTCTATTTTTCAGGGTACATCTATATCCTGATGGGAAGCACAATATTCACATCAAATATGCTGAGGATTTCAACAAGAGAGTGCAAGAGTTCCTACTGAGACCTTAGTTATGTTATTTTTTATTTATATTTTCATAATAATTGTTTTAAACAATTATTATGAAAATATACACATTACAATACACATTAGTTTAATTTATGTATACTTGAAAGGTTATGAAAGGTAATAAATCAAATTATTGAAATTTTACATAATCTATCAATTTCTAGACTACTTGCCCTACATCTTTACTGTTTATGCTTTCCTTAGGCGCGCCTCTTAGCAATTACAGAATTGTTTGTAATTCCAAAAATATAGGGGGGATTTTAGGGGATAAACTAAAAGTGTAACAAAAATTCCCATATTTTATTTTCATTTTTACTTCTTATAAGCACGTTTCATTTCAGAATAAAACAATTTACAATAACACATAATTTAAAATTGAAGTGACTCTTAACTTACTGTACACATGAAACACAGGAGCCGCGAGGCTACCGCAAACAAGCACTAAAAATGTATGGCTAATCAGAATCGCACAATTCATAGTTTTGTTCTGACAATACTTTTAATTCGCTAAATATTTATAAACAGACTCGTTTAAAGTAATTTACCTAAGCAAAATGCCAACACAAGAGTATAAGGACTGTTTCTGTCCAGGCAGGCATCATGAACTGAACGTTTTGCAGGGGCTGAAGACTGGATGTTCATGGCACGGCATGTCGAATCTCTCCTGACTTCAAAATTATAAAGATAATGTTACTGACCGCGACAGATACAACTTTTAGACATAAATGTCAATTTGTTCTCTAATTTTTTGTGAGTCTTCTACCGTGCCTGGGTATCCCTTCCATTAAATCTTGATTGGAATCAATAGGTTCATTAAATAATGTTATTTTGCGACTACATAATCAATTATAGATTGAATATAGTTAGTGAAAACAAAATTACTAGTTGCAAAGATTCACTACAGACAGTAAAGTGATAGGTCTAACAAAACTACCAGACAACACAAATAATATCAACGATGCGAGTTTGTTTGGTGTGAATAAATTATTATTGCACATTCACAATTGGCGAGTATAAAACATCATCTACAATTTGTAGAAGTTGTAAATCCACAACAAGTACATAGACAGAGTATAAAAACTACATCGTAAGGCACACAACATGAGCTAGTCGTGGGACACAATGGAAGCACATTGATCGCGCCAATTTACCATGACTGATGAATATTATTATGACTCCGAAAATTACGATTTACATAACGAACACACATTTACGAAACCTATTTCGATAAATACGTAAGAAAATATACTGACGATATCAAACTTCGGCTTATCCAAGCTTGTTCTTATTATAAATAATTTCTCTACAAATTATAGTATACAATGAATGGAACAACACTAGATAGGACGAACGCCGATCGCCGCGCCGCGCCCACAGCACCATGAGGCTACCAACTACACTGATCCATCCGTTACATATATTACACCGAATATCATTACTCTTACAAATACATAACGATACAATATTACATATTATCACTGGGATTATTAACAATACAGATTTAATTTAATATGTTACGTCGTTACGTTTACAAAACCTAATGTTTGAATAGAGAGTCAACGGCACACACTTTGTAAAAAGAATCCTACAAGTTAGTCTCAGCGCCTCCTTCGTCATACGTACACGGGACCCTGATTGTCGTTATCGTCTAGATTTATCTTATTCGTGTACCCGTCATCAAAAAACCGCCTGAAGGTGAACTCGAAGAACCCGTGGAAGGTCTTACCGTTGTCGAGGAGTTCAGAGTCGGATTTGTTTGAGTCTGAACTGGCGGAGTTGCGGAGCTTGTCAGGGTCGATGGGGTCGAAGTTCGAGGTGTCGGTGTCGTAATCTATGCGCGGGATGTAGGGCGCGCCCTGCCGCCGCAGGCCCTTGTCGAAGTCGATGGCGTGCAGGAAGGGGTGGTGCTTCACCTCGCCCGCGTCCTTGCCGAGCCGCGTCTCCTGCCCCGAGCACAGCTGCAGGATCAGGTCCTTGCTCTCGGCGGACAGGTTCGCCGCATCGGGGATGTGCAGTGTGCTCTGCCAGTTTATCACCTGGAATACGCGACAAAATATTCTAAGTACTAAGGCCTTTTCCATATATACACTAGATTCTAGTGTATATTAAAACTAAAGTGCGTTCATCGTAATAACGAAAAATACGCGACAGTTCGTTTACATAATAATGTATATTCTGCCCTACTAATTGCACTTGCAGCCCATCCCGGCTTCGCACGAGTATTTAACAAATGAGGTATGAGGATATTTGGTAAATTTTTTACACCTCGGGTTACATTATTGGAGTTTTAGTAAGGATCCCTAATTTTTTGAAAATAATTTATACACTATGTTATTCCGTAATAATGTAGGTGAAAGAATTTTTTAAATCGGTTCAGTAGTTTCGGAGCTTATTCGTTACAAACATAAAAACAATCAAAAAAATCTTTCCTCTTTATAATATTAGTGTTGATTGTATAGAATAGAAGCGAAACTAACCTTGAGCTGGGTCTCCGCAGGCGTCGACGCGAGAAACGGCGGCGATCCCACCAGCATCTCGTACAGTATCACCCCGACCGACCACCAATCACAGAGCTGCGTGTAGCCCGTCCGCTGTAGCACCTCCGGCGCGATGTAGTTCGGAGTTCCGACGAGAGAGTGCGCTAAGCATCGCTGATGTTCTCGCTTCCTCCGCCTCTCGAGAGGCTTGAGCTGGTGGCATCGACACTCGCCCATCGCGCCCCATTCGCCCTCCACTGGGTCCATTGAGTCTTGCCGGCCGTGTTCTGGAAATGTTTTTGTTACATTAACTATCTTACTTATAATAAACTAGCTGCCGCCCGCGGCTTCGCTCGCGTGGTACCCGGACAAAAAATAGCCTATATGTTAATCAAGTACATGTACTATGTATATTCAAAGTTTCATTCAAACCCGTTCAGCCGTTTCGATAGGTCCCATTTGTTCTATGGAACATGACGTAATAGAACAATTCGAGAAAATATTGTCCCTATAATATAGTAACCAATTTATATATTTTATGTTCAAGACTGTTTTTTTCTAGTTTACATGTTTAGCTTACACCGAAATAACAATGGTATCACTTACCATTTCTTTGATAGTATTTGGAGTTGTGCGTCCACCTGAAGCCCGTGCAGAGTCCGAAGTCGGTCAACTTGATGTGTCCGTCGCGGTCGATCAGGATGTTGTCTGGCTTGATGTCGCGGTGGATGAACCCCATCTTGTGCACGCTCTCCACGGCGCACGTGAGCTCGGCGATGTAGAACCGAGCCAAGTTCTCCTCGAAGATGCCCATCTTGATGAGCAGCGACATGAGGTCCCCGCCCGGGATGTAGTCCATGACGAAGTAGAGGTTGTCTTTATCCTGGAAGCTGTAGTAGAGCTTGACGACCCACTCGTTGTCGGCCTCCGCCAGGATGTCGCGCTCCGCCTTGACGTGCGCCACCTGGTTGCGCTTCAGCACATCCGCCTTGCGCAGCGTCTTCATGGCGTACAGGTGTGACGTGTCGATCTTGCGCACCAGCGTCACCTCGCCGAACGCGCCCACGCCGATCGGCTTGATCTTTGTGAACATCGACTTGTCCATCTTGGCGCGCTTCAGCCGGATGTAGTTGGACTCCTTCTGCGAGAGCATCTTGCGCATCTGGCACTGCGCCTCCGCGCTAAGCCCGATCTTGGTCATCTCCTTCTCGAGCTGCATCCGGCGGAAGGTGCGCTGCTTGTACGACTTGAGGATGTTCTCGACGTGTTGCTCCATGAAGAACTTGAAGGCCTGCGGCGAGTAGTTGCGCACCTTGCAGTCGCGCCGCTCGTCCTCCTTCTCCTTGCTGATGTTGCGGCGCTCCGGGATCGGCGACTGGTGGCGGATCTTATCTGGCGCGCGGCCGCGACGCTCGGCCGCCGCGGTCGCGCCCGCGCCCTCCTTCATGAGGTTGTTGGTGCAGCTCTGGTTGGTGCACTTGTCCGACGGCGGCTCCGTATCCGAGTGCTTGCGCGCGCTGGGCCCCGCGTCGCCCGCGTACGGCGGCGGCGCCTGTAGGCCGCGCTGCACCGCCAGCGCCTGGATGGTGAAGTCGTAGCTGGGCGGCTCCGTGGTGGGCACGGCGGCCGGTGAGGGCGGCTTCGGTGCGAGCGGGTAGTGTGGACCCGCCTTCTGCTGCATGCTGGTCGCGTACGAGGGCGGCGGCGGCGCGACCGGCGCGATCGCCGTCTGCAGCACCGGCTTCTGCACCTGCGTGCTCTTCACCGACTGCATGATGATCGGCGCCTGCACCGCCTGGCGCGCCGTCCACGCGGTCAGCGGCGTGGGCCGCGCGGCCGCGGCGTGCGGCGCGCCCGCCACCGGCACCGGCGAGGCGGCGCCCGAGTACACGCCGGAGGAGGGGCTCTTGCGGAAGTCCTGCGCGGCCGGCGGGCTGGCGCGGTTCTGCATGGACACGGAGTAGGAGGGCGGCGGCGGCACGCCCGCGGACGGGTACGGCGGCGGCAGCTCGGCCGCGGCCGGCGGGTAGCCAGCGAGCGCCTGCATCTGCTGCGACAGCTGCTGCTGCGCCTGCGGGCCGTTCTGCACGAGCATGGGCGCGGCACGCGGCGCGGGCGCGTGCACGGGCGAGGCACCCCGCGCGGGCGGCAGCGGCGGCGCGGGCGACATGCGCTTCATCAGCTGCTGCACGGCGGCCGGCACGGGCGGCGTAGAGGGGCAGCGCGGCGGCGGCGGCGGAGGCGGCGAGTAGGCGCGCTCGGCGCGCGGCGAGTCGGAACGCGACGAGCCGGCGCCCGAGTCCAGCGCGGGCGAGGCGCGGTGCAGGCCCAGCTCGCGCTCCAGGCTCGGCTTGCGGATGAGCTTGCCCACCTTCGACAATCCGTTGTGCGGCTCCTGCTGCTTCGACAGGCAGTCCAGCGCCACGTCGAACCGTCCCCCCGCATATTTGAGTGCTCTCACTGCTGTATCCTGAAATTGATGATTCAGATCAAAACTGGCTACATTGCATGTTGTCTTGAATGATAACGTGCTACGTCGTTCCCATCTAGCCTAACCTCACCTGCCCATAGTGCACCTTCTTGAGTGGAAACCGCGACTAGGCAAACGTAATATAGGACACCCTCCGGCTAGGTGAAGTGACGGTTTGCGAAAAGGTGCTGGCAGAGACTGGGTACGTCAAACCCAAGATGGAACGCGATGGCTCAGATTAAGGGAGGCCTATGTCCAGTTATGGACTGCTATAGGCTGTTGATGATGAATGGTCAAATAACTGATCTAATCTCTTACCTAGCCTCTCTGTCACCATTTATTGGTCTATTACTATTTATGATTTCTCTTTTAACGCTATTTCGTGTCTAGCTCCAACATTAAAGGAAAACTTTCAACAAAAAAATAAAACATTTTTGAAATACTGACTTCTACTTCTCTGCTGGACTGGGAGTAAAGAAAACACATAGAATGCGTCCAGCTGCTTCTCTCCCCGAACATGTCGTAAATATTGACTAAGGGATTGTTTCCTCTACAAAATGAAGGACCACCTATGTGGGTGATGGGCTGATCATCTGTCACCATGGTTCACCATATCCATCTTAGGATTTTAAATAAGTGGCTGCAAGTTTACTTACTTTTACTTGTGGCTCTGCCCACCCCTTTAGGGATATGGGCGTGATAATACCTATGTATGTATGAAATACGAGATTACCCACGTGGCTTTTTCCATCATTCCATCAAAGGTTTCCATAAAAACTTTAGATCTCCATTAGGATGCAAGGGGCAGATTTGAAATTTTTTAAATAATATGTGTTTTATTATTTATTTTAAAGTTTATTTGTACCGAGTTTCGAGTGAATTGAACCTTTTTCTATAGAAAGTTTAATACCCGGTTTAACCCCCTTAGAGGTTGATTTTCGTAAATAAAATTAGCCTGTGTTGATCCAGAACCTAAACTATCTACATTCTAAATTTCATCAAAATAGGTTTTGTAGTTACAGTGATATGTGGTAACCTTGGACGATTATTCGTCCAAGGTGGTAACAAACATTCACACACAATCTTTCGCATTTATAATATTAGCAGGATAGGAGTAGGCTTCAAGGAGTTTTATCCTATTCTTCATTCGTAAAGTTGCTTTTCTTTTTAGTCTTAAAACATTTTATCTATAAACAACTATTTTGCCTAATTTCATTGATCAAACCATAATGCATATTAACATAAAGGAATTAACTGAAAATTACCTCATCAAAACCCAACGCTATGAGTTGGTTCAACGACTGGGGAAGCACATTCAGATCTTTATCTAGACCATTCACAGATGATGTACTGAATCCAGAGCTCACTCCTGAACTGACAGTACTGGCCGCAGATGATCCGGGTGGCTCTGAGTTTCCGATGTTAGCGAATGGGAGTAGGGAGTTTCTGATCTCGGCGAGCGCCTTTTGGTGATAGCCGGAGCGCGTGGCCGTCTTGCCGGGCGCCGGCGGGTTCATGGCGCCCGCGCCCGCGCCCCAACGCCGCACCTCTCACCCCACCCCTCCCATCACAAGACAACACTCTGCCCGCTGCACATCACGAAGCTCACTGTCCACAATCTATCTTCATACAAACAATGTCACAGTTCACAATCACCAATAGACTTAGAATACAAGCTTCTGTTATTTACCACCCAGTCTCTGTTACCATTGTTCTTCTTGGATCAACTGAAGTTTTTGTAAAAAAATTATTCTGAAACAAACAATTAAAAATTTTAATTTTTTGTTGTGATGAATTAACCAGATATTTACTGTTAAAATCCTATAAGAAAATATAAATTAGCTGTATTTCTAGCCCTAAAAAAATCAATAAGTTTAAATTATATTGGTATACTTATGTAGGTACACATAAATCTAAAGATTACATCAAAATAATTCTGAGCTCATGTTTGTTTTTTGTTTGCCAAATATATTTTATGACAAATTATTATACGCAGGGACACTTTCCATGGTGTTTAATCTTACAAGATATCTCAAAAAATAGAAAGATCGACTCTAAGCTCAGTGACAAGCTATGCTATAGGAATGTTCAACACGAATCAATCATGACGTGCTGTGGAATGCCTAAATTGGAGTCAGCTTTGTTTCACGTATAATTCTTACTATCTAAATAAAGGTGTGTAAAAATAAAATAACTGTGTTTACCAAATGTTTTTTCACTTCCTCCGTATCCAAATATAAGCCACAATCGTCATAATCCCGTAAAATAAAATAACTCTCGGTCAGCTCTCACATTACCAATGACATCTTTTTTACACACCACAAATTATAATCACACCATAAATAAGCTTTTATGTAAACTACTGACGATAGTTTTGATGGGCTTTCAATCTTGTTTAGGAAATAATACAAGAATTTACGAAAACAAAGAACTCTGAAACACAGACATGCAAGTTGGCAAACCATACAAAGCGACCATTTTGAAGAATTACCACATTCTTTTGCATGTTGGTAACAGAATACAGATTATCGACAGCACTCTATTTTCGTACAATTTTGGGCATCAACAAAACTAAAACTAGTTTAAACAAAAAAAATTCTAAATCATCTAATATTTTTTTCTGGTAAATACAAAATATTAAATAGATGAATTGACGATAAAAAAGATCATTTTAAATTAAAATTACAGGATAAAAAATATCCGAACAAGTTTTTAGTTCTACTGTTTCATCAAGATGGCACTGTTTTAAGCTAAAATGTTTTATTTAATCATGCAATAGATGTCACTACGAGGTCCTAATCTGTCGTACGTAATGTGTTATGTTATGTAATAGGGGTAAGGGGTACACGAGGGGTACACGTTCACAGCACACAGGGATAACTGACTGGGGTACAGAAGCAGCAAGGGTAGAGGGTAGGGGTACTTTGCTAATCTGATAAATAAACTTTTTACTAATGCTCGATGACTTTTTAGAACCACAGAGAAGAATACAATCATTTACTTAGTATTTATTCGGTTTTAGTATTTTTTTACCTGATTTTTATTTTATTTATTTAAATCGGCATCGGCAACTCCTAAGTACCTAGAGAAACATCTCGATGCATTAGAGAGCTCGAGCCATAATCTAGATAAATAGGTCCATACGGTACGCCGTGTTTAAGCATCTATGCCTAGGACGAATTAATACGGTGTAGGGTGGTAGCTAGCTATATCGTAGATCCCTAGGTAAGTACCTACTAAAATATAGACAACTTATAATAGGTAGGTAGATAATACCTACTATTATATCGATGCCTAACAGCCAACAAGGGATAAGCGCCAAATAGCAAATTTTACAGGAGAGAGGTTTAAAGTTCAAAAAAATTGAAAAAAATTCATAAAAACTCGGCTATTGCTTCGACAAGTTTGAAATTTCAGTCATATCACTTTTAATTTTTTCTCTACAAAATAGCATTTAAAATTTTGTATAAATCACCATTTAAACACCATTTACTGTCGCTTAACCTAAAAAGTACTATTTTTACAAACAGGCAAAAACATCGTATGTGTAAGTATCTTCGTATTCACTGCTAGCCTCAATTAACATAACTGCCCTTTGCATTTTGTTTAAGGTATGGAAAAATAACATAACTACCAACATTTTTTACATCAAATAGGGGAAATATGTTGTAAGCGGTTATTGAATTTCGACATGCAGACAAGAAAATTGTAATAAGTTAACAATTATTGATATAAAACATCCGGCTGTTTAGAAAAAGAGGAATTGATGAAATAAACATTCGGATGTTTTCTAATGTTCACGCTGGAAAGTTTAATACACACAAGTTTATAAGCTACTAGCTGTTGCCCGCGACTTCGTGCGCGTTAAATTTCAAACCGAGTTTCAAGCCATTCGCACCGCCCCCGTTAAAAATTTCCCATACAAATTTTGACACCCATTTTAGCCCTCATTAAGGGTTGCTTTGAAAAATCCTGAAACACTTGTCCATTTATTTTGTATTTGTAGTAACCAAACCGAGTTTCAAGCCAATCGCACAGCTCGTTAAAAAGTTCCAATACTAACTTTGACACCCCATTACAACCCTTTTTGAGGATTGATTTGAAAAATCCTGAAACATGTGTCCATTTATTTTGCATTTATAGTAACCAAACTCAGTTTCAAGCCAATCGCGCCGCCCATTAAAAAGTTCCAGTACTAACTTTGACACCCCATTACACCCCTTTTCGAGGATTGTTTTGAAAAATCCTGAAACACCTGTCCATTTATTTTGCATTTATAGTAACCAAACCGAGTTTCAAGCCAATCGCACCGCCCGTTAAAAAGTTGCAATACTAACTTTGACACCCCATTACACCCCTTTTTAAAGGTTGTTTTGAAAAATCCTGAAACATGTCCATTTATTTTGCATTTATAGTAACTAAACCGAGTTTCAAGCCAAACGTACCGCCCGTTAAAAAGTTCAAATACTAACTTTGAGACCCCATTACACCCCTTTTAAAGGGTTCTTTTGAAAAATCCTGAAATACTTGTCCATTTATTTTGTGTTTGTAGTAACCAAACCGAGTTTCAAGCCAATCGCACCGCCCGTTAAAAAGTTCCAATACTAACTTTGACACCCAATTACACCCCTTTTTAAAGGTTGTTTTGAAAAATCCTGAAACATGTGTCCATTTATTTTGCATTTATAGTAACTAAACCGAGTTTCAAGCCAATCGCACCGCCCGTTAAAAAGTTCCAATACTAACTTTGACACCCTATTACACCCCTTTTTAAAGGTTGTTTTGAAAAATCCTGAAACATGTATCCATTTATTTTGGATTTACAGTATTCGAACCGAGTTTCAAGCAAATCGCACCACGCGTTAAATAGTTCCATACAAAAATATTCACCCCCTTTCACCCCTTTAGGGGTTGAATTTCGAAAAATCCCGCCTTAGTAAGTGCTTTTGCTATAAAAGGAAGCTATCTTTCAAGTTTCAGCTTTCTAGCTTCAGCGGTTTCGACTCGGCGATGATGAATCAGTCAGTCAGTCAGGTAAAGCTCTTTTATAAATTCTTCGTCTGTAAGTTAATCTTAGATTTTAGTAAAGCTTTACCAATTGTATTGAATACCCTTTATTTTTGAGCTTTTTTGATCTAAAACATTAGATTCTGTTATTATACGTAATGTAATTACTTATTAAAGCCGTAAGTTCAGTTATTCACCTATTCACATATTCACATCCATACTAAAAACTTAATAATTGAGTGCAATAATTACCTTTTCATTACCGTAATAAGCTTCAAAAAGGCCCGCTGAAATGACTCGCGTGCTCGCGTGGCGCCTATGCCGCGGTCGCATACGCAACGAAAGTCGCGCTTGAGCGAATGAAATGGATAACGGCCGTTTGAGTTTTTGTTTCACTAGGTAAGCGACAAATGCTTTAAATGGAATGTGTAAATTTTATATCTAACCGCCACATTTAGTTCAGATATCGGGAGGTAAAAAAAGAATAAGCGACAAATTTTAGGCGAGATCCGTTAGGACATTTTGTGTTAAGCTCCACAGAAATTAGGTTTGGTGTGAAGGAAAATAAGGTCAAACGCCAAAAAAAGACTTAAAAATGTGGTCCAAATTAAATTAAACGACTATTTTATTTTTCATAGAAACCTGTAAAACAGGATAAGTGTGTCATTCAACATAAATTATTTTCAGCCCAAATAGCTTAACGTCCTGTTAACAAAATAACACAGAAAGTCAAAATTGCGTAAGTCTAAATTTCATAAAAAATCTTTTATATAACCGCCAAAATAATAAAATATTTCAAAAAACATGGCGTTTAAGACGAAAAAATAAGGCCATGGACCTTAATTTTCTAACTGCCTAAGCGACAAAAAGTTGGTCGTAGAATTTTTTTAATTATACCAAAAGACGCAGAAAAAAAAGACGATTCTAACCATATATATAAGTCAATTTCACCAAAAGTGTCGCTTATCCCTTTTTGGCTGTTAGGCATCGATATAAACTTAGATCAAACCTTATCTAAACAAAAGTAATCCCTTAATTTACCAGAAGTCACAGGTAAAATGGGTACCATAAAAGTATAATAAAGTAGGCAGCTTTCAATAGGCACCTACCTAAAATATAGTAGGCAAGAAAGATGTTTTCCTGGTAGAATATCAAAACAAAATTCTATTTTCAACATATGCGTAAATACCTACCTAGATTCAATTTCCAAGAAAACAGACTTAAAAATAAAATAGATCATCGCACTTCCAAAATGAACGACCTAGGTGGTACTACCTACTTACGTGCCTACTCAGATCAAATAAAAAGAATGTGCCTACTACTGAATAGGGTAGAAACTCGGTAGAAAAGGGTAGAAAATAGAAAATAAGCACTAGTACCTACCTAGGCAGTAGGTAGCTTAGATAATTTAATTATCTGAGATAAGTAGGTTAGGTAGGTACTTAACTTACCTACCTAAATGGTTATTGAAATCAACTTCGCAGCGTTGACATACCTATTTATTTTAAAGAATTTGCTATGATAATTTTGAACACCTTGACTACTCCTTACGTAGTATCCTCAGACCAAATAAAAAATCTTTTTATTTGTCTGAGGTACCTACCTACATACATAATATCACGCTTCACGCCTTTTTCCCATAGGGGTAGGCAGAGATCATGGAACTCCATTTGCTACGATCCTAATATAGGTACTTCTTTCACTTCATTCATTCACTCTCATAACCTTATGCTCTAGTCCAGTCCAGTCCAGACTTATATTTCTCTAAGATTTTTATTTTGTAGTGGGCCTTGGGGGCATTGTTCATTGTTCGTGATCATGACTCTGCGTTTTGTTATTGTTTTGCACAACATTTTGCGCATCTTTCTTTGCCCCAGCAAAAAAAACAGGCGTAGGTCTGCGTCATAAAACGAAGTCACACGCATGCGTTCTAGAAAAAGTATATTGCCCTCCTTTTCACGATACTATCAAAAGAAAGAGCGAGAACAACATTCGGTTATTGTCGGCCAAGTTCGGGGGTTATTGATTTACCACGACACAATTCTATAAAAGAGTTCGTCGCCATTTTGGAAGCGCATTTCAAAGCGAGTTATTGAAATAGGAACTTGTGCGTGACATTTTAGATTTGTTCAACAAAGAGTGTATCATTCCATTGTCATTTTGTTACTTTTTCGAGAAAAATTCCAGTGAGCAATAGGTAAGTGCAATATTTGATATCCTTTTGGAATAAGTTTCCTACGTTTATAACTTTCCTTTACCAACCTAGCTTAGGATTCATCGGACCTTTTTGATGAACTGAACTTACGACGCAGTTAGTTTCGCCATTTTGTAAATGAAGAGAAATCCAATTACATGACTGTATAGTTTGATACCTAATGCAATACCTTGTAGCTACTAAATGGTTGGGTGGATAAAATAATGTACCCACTTATCTAGTGGAACAATAAATCATTGGCAATATGCAATACGGGATGGGAGTTGTTGAGTGACCTACAAATTAAACGTACTAAGGTCAGCGTTTCAGTACCTAACAGCTGTTACTATCAAGGAAGCTGTTGAATTTGCTGCGTAGTTAGTTTCTTACCTAGGTACCTACTAAGCTTCCTATTGCACCATATTTCAATACTTACTCGTGGCGAGTGGTGAAACTAATTATGAGTAATGCGAATAGGTAAGATACTTACTTAGTTATGTATTTATACTAGGAACTTCCTAATCATGATGAGTCATGCGATGCGAGTAGGTACTACGTAGTTGGGTACATAAGATCATTAGCTAAAAAAGTACGTAGGTAGGTACAATCACCTGGCACAACCTACCTTATCTCAAAACAACTAAAGAAGTAAAGCCTACAATAAAAGATAGCTACCTACCTACCTACTCAAAAACCATGAAATTGATGGTTAGTTTAGGTAGGTACCTACTACCTACCTACTTATTACTACGCATATTTTATGTGAGAAAGAGAAGGGATTGCAAAGGCAATTCCTACCATTTTCATAGCGTTTAATCTCTAGTGACCTAATTAGACATCATGTATAGCTAAGAAGCTAGTATATACAGCTATAGCTAGCAGACATCATGGTATAGCTAGTATATACTGCTACCAGCTAGCGGTTATCGATCGGGCTCGGGCACGGGCGGGGCATTGACTGACGCATGCGCAAAGGCGCACATCCATTTTCTTTGTGTATACCACTGAACAAAGTTAGGAAAATTATTCGTTTTATTTAACACATTAGCGTGTGATCCGCAACGTTGTATGCGCAAAAAACATATTATATAGCACCAGCTTGAGGCCCTTGCCTACAACCCTGCAAGAAAAAGTGAGCTTCTGACGACCGATTGATATGAATGACATTGTCAAGTTTTATATATTACTAGCTGCCCCCCGCAGCTTCGCTCGCGTGCTAGCCGGATAAAAAATATATAGCCCATAAAGTTAAAACATTCTCACAAACTTTCACATTTATAATAAAGTATGATAGACCTTAGAAATAGCAAATGATTTTAACATCCAAATGATTTTAACATCTTTTCTTTTGTTACAGATCAACATGCAGATCTTTGTGAAAACATTGACTGGCAAGACCATCACTTTGGAGGTCGAGCCTGCTGACACCATCGAGAATGTGAAGGCTAAGATTCAGGACAAAGAAGGCATCCCCCCAGACCAGCAACGACTTATCTTCGCTGGCAAGCAGCTCGAAGACGGACGCACACTATCCGACTACAATATCCAGAAGGAGTCTACACTACACTTGGTGCTGCGTCTGCGTGGTGGTATGCAGATTTTCGTTAAAACACTGACTGGCAAGACCATCACTCTTGAGGTCGAAGCCTCCGATACGATTGAGAACGTCAAAGCCAAAATCCAGGACAAGGAAGGCATCCCACCAGACCAGCAGAGGCTTATCTTCGCTGGAAAGCAGTTGGAAGACGGACGCACACTGTCTGACTACAACATTCAGAAGGAGTCTACTCTTCACTTAGTCCTGCGTCTACGTGGTGGCATGCAAATTTTCGTCAAAACACTCACTGGTAAAACAATTACACTGGAAGTTGAAGCCTCCGATACAATTGAAAACGTCAAAGCCAAAATCCAAGATAAAGAAGGCATTCCCCCAGACCAGCAGCGACTTATCTTTGCGGGAAAGCAGCTCGAGGATGGACGCACACTGTCTGACTACAACATTCAGAAGGAGTCTACTCTTCATCTAGTCCTGCGTCTACGTGGTGGTATGCAAATTTTTGTCAAAACACTTACTGGCAAAACAATCACACTGGAAGTTGAAGCCTCAGATACAATTGAAAACGTCAAAGCCAAAATTCAGGATAAGGAGGGCATCCCCCCCGACCAGCAGAGGCTTATCTTCGCTGGAAAGCAGCTTGAAGACGGACGCACGTTATCAGACTATAACATCCAGAAAGAGTCGACACTTCATTTGGTACTTCGTCTGCGTGGTGGTATGCAAATCTTTGTAAAGACTTTGACAGGCAAGACAATCACTCTTGAGGTGGAAGCCTCGGACACAATTGAAAACGTCAAAGCTAAAATCCAGGACAAAGAAGGCATCCCCCCAGATCAACAGCGACTTATCTTCGCCGGCAAGCAGCTTGAAGACGGACGCACACTGTCAGACTACAACATCCAAAAGGAGTCTACCCTTCATTTGGTACTTCGTCTGCGCGGAGGTATGCAAATCTTCGTTAAAACTTTGACTGGCAAAACCATCACTCTTGAAGTTGAAGCCTCGGACACTATCGAAAACGTCAAAGCTAAAATCCAGGACAAAGAAGGCATCCCCCCAGATCAACAGCGACTTATCTTCGCCGGCAAGCAGCTTGAAGACGGACGCACACTGTCAGACTACAACATCCAGAAGGAGTCTACCCTTCATTTGGTACTTCGTCTGCGCGGAGGTATGCAAATCTTCGTTAAAACTTTGACTGGCAAAACCATCACTCTTGAAGTTGAAGCCTCGGACACTATCGAAAACGTCAAAGCTAAAATCCAGGACAAAGAAGGCATCCCCCCAGACCAACAGCGACTTATCTTCGCCGGCAAGCAGCTTGAAGACGGACGCACACTGTCAGACTACAACATCCAGAAGGAGTCTACTCTTCATCTAGTCCTGCGTCTACGTGGTGGCATGCAAATTTTCGTCAAAACACTCACTGGTAAAACAATTACACTGGAAGTTGAAGCCTCCGATACAATTGAAAACGTCAAAGCCAAAATCCAAGATAAAGAAGGCATTCCCCCAGACCAGCAGCGACTTATCTTTGCGGGAAAGCAGCTCGAGGATGGACGCACACTGTCTGACTACAACATTCAGAAGGAGTCTACTCTTCATCTAGTCCTGCGTCTACGTGGTGGTATGCAAATTTTCGTCAAAACACTTACTGGCAAAACAATCACACTGGAAGTTGAAGCCTCAGATACAATTGAAAACGTCAAAGCCAAAATTCAGGATAAGGAGGGCATCCCCCCCGACCAGCAGAGGCTTATCTTCGCTGGAAAGCAGCTTGAAGACGGACGCACGTTATCAGACTATAACATCCAGAAAGAGTCGACACTTCATTTGGTACTTCGTCTGCGTGGTGGTATGCAAATCTTTGTAAAGACTTTGACAGGCAAGACAATCACTCTTGAGGTGGAAGCCTCGGACACAATTGAAAACGTCAAAGCTAAAATCCAGGACAAAGAAGGCATCCCCCCAGACCAACAGCGGCTTATCTTCGCCGGCAAGCAGCTTGAAGACGGACGCACACTGTCAGACTACAACATCCAAAAGGAGTCTACCCTTCATTTGGTACTTCGTCTGCGCGGAGGTATGCAAATCTTCGTTAAAACTTTGACTGGCAAAACCATCACTCTTGAAGTTGAAGCCTCGGACACTATCGAAAACGTCAAAGCTAAAATCCAGGACAAAGAAGGCATCCCCCCAGATCAACAGCGACTTATCTTCGCCGGCAAGCAGCTTGAAGACGGACGCACACTGTCAGACTACAACATCCAGAAGGAGTCTACTCTTCATCTAGTCCTGCGTCTACGTGGTGGTATGCAAATTTTCGTCAAAACACTTACTGGCAAAACCATCACTCTTGAAGTTGAAGCCTCGGACACTATCGAAAACGTCAAAGCTAAAATCCAGGACAAAGAAGGCATCCCCCCAGACCAACAGCGACTTATCTTCGCCGGCAAGCAGCTTGAAGACGGACGCACACTGTCAGACTACAACATCCAGAAGGAGTCTACCCTTCATTTGGTACTTCGTCTGCGTGGTGGTATGCAAATCTTCGTTAAAACTTTGACAGGCAAGACAATCACTCTTGAGGTGGAAGCCTCTGACACAATTGAAAACGTCAAAGCTAAAATCCAGGACAAAGAAGGCATCCCCCCAGACCAACAGCGACTTATCTTCGCCGGCAAGCAGCTTGAAGACGGACGCACACTGTCAGACTACAACATCCAGAAGGAGTCTACTCTTCATCTAGTCCTGCGTCTACGTGGTGGTATGCAAATTTTCGTCAAAACACTTACTGGCAAAACCATCACTCTTGAAGTTGAAGCCTCGGACACTATCGAAAACGTCAAAGCTAAAATCCAGGACAAAGAAGGCATCCCCCCAGACCAACAGCGACTTATCTTCGCCGGCAAGCAGCTTGAAGACGGACGCACACTGTCAGACTACAACATCCAGAAGGAGTCTACCCTTCATTTGGTACTTCGTCTGCGTGGTGGTATGCAAATCTTCGTTAAAACTTTGACAGGCAAGACAATCACTCTTGAGGTGGAAGCCTCTGACACAATTGAAAACGTCAAAGCTAAAATCCAGGACAAAGAAGGCATCCCCCCAGACCAACAGCGACTTATCTTCGCCGGCAAGCAGCTTGAAGACGGACGCACACTGTCAGACTACAACATCCAGAAGGAGTCTACTCTTCATCTAGTCCTGCGTCTACGTGGTGGTATGCAAATTTTCGTCAAAACACTTACTGGCAAAACGATCACACTGGAAGTTGAAGCCTCGGATACAATTGAAAACGTCAAAGCTAAAATCCAGGACAAAGAAGGCATCCCCCCAGACCAACAGCGACTTATCTTCGCCGGCAAGCAGCTTGAAGACGGACGCACACTGTCAGACTACAACATCCAGAAGGAGTCTACCCTTCATTTGGTACTTCGTCTGCGTGGTGGTATGCAAATCTTCGTTAAAACTTTGACAGGCAAGACAATCACTCTTGAGGTGGAAGCCTCTGACACAATTGAAAACGTCAAAGCTAAAATCCAGGACAAAGAAGGCATCCCCCCAGACCAGCAGCGACTTATCTTCGCCGGCAAGCAACTTGAAGACGGACGCACACTGTCAGACTACAACATCCAGAAGGAGTCTACCCTTCATTTGGTACTTCGTCTGCGTGGTGGTATGCAAATCTTTGTAAAGACTTTGACAGGCAAGACCATCACTCTTGAAGTTGAAGCCTCGGACACAATTGAAAACGTCAAAGCCAAAATCCAGGACAAAGAAGGAATTCCCCCAGATCAGCAGCGACTTATCTTCGCTGGAAAGCAGCTGGAAGACGGACGTACCCTATCTGATTACAACATTCAAAAGGAGTCCACCCTACATCTTGTTCTGAGACTGAGAGGTGGAATGCATTAAGTAAAAAATATGAATATTATTGCGAATAAAAATCCTTCAATCTAACTTAGTATTTTATTTATTTCCCAACCTAAACAGAATACCTAGGTAGTTAGGGTAAAACTAGGACACGTTTTTTTTCCGCATGCCAAGTTCTGAGAGTTCTGTTATTATTGGTACTTAGACTTACTAGTTTAAATTTTTTGTTTATTATAAAGGTGATCGCACATTTGTCAGAAAAGTAAAGTACATCTGGTTTGAGAGCCCAATTTTTAGATCCTTTCGAAACGAAATAAGCCATATAGGGAAACTAGTTAAAAACTTATGCGCAGCACGCGCCGCAAATTGATACGAGAATCAACTAGCGTCCGATGGTCTGTTGGAAATTCGAACCTCTAAGTACAAGCTGAAATGCGGGGTTCGGCAAGGTGAACTTATATCGCCGAAGCTTATACATGAACGACGGTTATACGACGACGATTGTAGAACTCTGCAACAGACATGCGGGCTGTTCAATAGACGGTGTGATGATAAATAATTATTAGCTATGCAGATGATATGATGTTGCAGAGTCCGTCAATTAGTGGGCTGAGGGACCCTGTGAATGTGTGTGAAAGTACGCTTTGGCACAATGGATAATTGTATAATAATAACAGTCAAATCTTACTTATATTGTAAAGCTTTAGTTTGCTTGAAATTACTGGCGTAAAGTGCAAAATGCAACGATAGCGCCTTATCTGTGCTGCTAACTAGTCTAGTATATTATAAATGCGAGTGAGTTTGGATGTTTGTGCCTCAATCACGCCTAAACGGCTGAACGGATTTCAATGAAACTTGGAATATACATAGTAGGTACATGTACTGGATTAACATATAGGCTATTTTTATCCGGGTACCACGCGAGCGAAGCCGCGGGCGGCAGCTAGTTGTATTTTAAATAAATTGTATATTCGAAGCCAAAAATATTACAATGTGTATATAATATACAAGTTAACTTCAAATTGTTTAACAGCTATGTAATTATTCAGGATACATACCTAATCACTGCTAATCTAAAAGACGATTGTGACATAGAAAGGGAACGTAGGGCGTTAGCGGTTAGAACAGGGTTTCTTAAAGTGGGGTCCACGGACCCCCGAGGGGTCCGTAATACATGTGCCAGGGGTCCGCAGTAGCTCAATTAATTGTTGAGATTAATGAAAAAATATCATCATTTGCTTGACCACTCTCGCAGGTTATTGTTGAGCAGCGCGAGGCGCGGGAGAATTCTTTAATTTATATCGTCACTGGAAAGGCAAAATTACGTAAGCGCCAAATAGGCATATTGAGTTATTATCCTAAAATAGCTGTCCAAATACAATAATATGAATTGCTGGACATAGAAAATGAAAAAAGAATGAAATCTTACGTTGACGTCATCAAAATTCGATAATTAGGACAAAAGTTATGATTAAAAAAACGAAAAAAATGAACTTCAAACGGCATTTTCTCGATTGGCGCTTACGTAAATTTGCCTTTCCAGTGACGATATGTATCAATTTTAATTTAATTAAATCAAGCATTAGTATCTAAGTGTGATTTTATAAAAAAAAATCCACAATATTCTTTGACAGAGGGGGGGGGGGGGGTTTGTGGCATTTTAGAAATTCTGACAGTGGTCCCTGACTGCACATAGTTTAAGAACCCATGGGTTAGAGGCAATATGGTAGTCAGTTGGTTTGCTCGGTGGTTTGTGCCCTTCAAAATAACATTTTGTCAATGTTTCTATACCAGTATATTTCTATCTAGGTATGGGTTAGGCACACGAAAAAGTATCTTAGCACCCTACGAGTCCGATATAATAATATTTGAATGTTGTAGGGCCTGCCTCGATTTTGCGACATGTTCGCGGAGGCTCGAGTAGATGGGTTCGCGGCGATTATGCGGAAATAGCATCATTGGTATCATCATCAAACAGAATCAGAGGCAGTCACAACAGCATACTAAAAAGATGACAAGTAACATACTTCACCACTGCCACTGGGTGAAAAAAACGATCACACCTTTTAGTTCTAATAATATTGCTGTTACCTAATTTTTCTTTTGTTTATGTTTTGAATGTTTTTTATAGGTACCATAGAATAAGTTGTCTGAAATAAAGATTTATTATTATTTTTAGAATTCGTTCTACCATATTTTATGATATATGGTGCTAGTGCTAGTGAAATTTGCGAGCTTTCTTAAGATTTCATGCGACGAATTCTAAATGCGAAGCGTGCTGCGCGTACGATGCAGACAAATGTACGACCACCCTAATACGCAACGCATCAAGCAAGATCCACACAGAGTACTACGCTTAGAGTTATAGTACTCTTTAAGAGGGTCATCTTGATGGAGGCCTTTAGAGAGTTGGCCACTAGCTCATACGAACATACATACAGTTAAATGCTCGATGGAGAGGGTATACTCGAGTCGAGACTCTGGTATTAATATTCGGAACATAGGTACCTAATCTACCTACTACCTACTACTAGAACATATTTTCACCATAGAGTTATTTGATCTGAGCCATAGAGTAACTTTTCCTTACAAGTTACACAGAGTACTATTCCACACAACGACGGTCACACTATTTATTTGTAAAACAGTGTAAAACTATAAATAAAGGAATTAAACGTCTTTTTCTGTAAATATTATTACGTTACCTATCGTGAGTGCTTTTTATATGACGTAGGTACGTAGCTAGTCTACCTATCTTCACATAATTGCTGTATTTCAAATAGTTTAAAGTCAAAATGAGAAGAAAATTTGCGAAGTCGATAGCATATTATTTGCTTTTGATACTCAATTGTGCGGCTCCTGAGGATGGGTTCATTTATGATTATGATCTCGGTAACTTCAAGCGCCAGATAAAAGAAATGGATGGGAATTTCATCATGTTCTACGCACCTTGGTAAGTAAACATTAGTTAGGGCTTGCATTCAATCAGTTACTTTTTTATCTATGTTCATTTTGGTCTAGTTAAAGTTTCAAATTTAAAACTAACCCTTCTATCCAGGTGCAGACATTGTACAGAATTTGAGCCAATATGGTCAGAGCTAGCTGAACTTGTGAACACAAGAGACTCCAAGTTTGCTATTGCACAGATTGACTGCACCCAGCATGCCAGTATATGCCAGGAGCATGATATTACAGGTACCTAAGGAATTAAAGTTTAAACATTAGTAGATCTACTTTCCATAAGGTAGTATGGATGGAGGATGATACTATGTTAATACTACTAATAGGTATTATAAATGCGAAAGTTTGTGAGGATTTGTGGATGTGACGATGTATGTTTGTGCCTCAATCACGCCGTAAGGGCTGAATGGATTTAAATGAAACTTGGAATATGTGTTCTGGAATAACATATAGGTTACTTTTTGTTCGGATTCACGCGAGCGAAGCGGCGGGCGACAGCTAGTACTACCATAAGTTATATCCAAGCACCGGACTTGAATATAACCTCAGCCTTCGGCCATTCTCCAGCTAGTTAGTTATTAGGCAGTTGCTATCTCGTTAGAAATTCTGGTAATATACGCAGCTTTATTGCTATACTAGCTGCCGTCCGCCGGCTTCACTCGCGTGGTACCCGGAAAAAAGTAACCTGATATGTTATTCCAGCAGCTATGTATATTCCAAATTTCATTCAAATCCGTTCAGCCGTTACGGCGTGATTAAAGCACGAACATTGACAGCCTCGGTGGCGTGGCGGGCGATTTCTCGGCAGAGAGGCGCGGGTTCGATTCCCGCTGCGGAAGAAATGTTTGCATGATCTGTAAATATTTCTTCCGGGTCTGGGTTTTGTGGTACCATGGTACTCGTAGTTTTTGATACCCACGACACAGGAAATCATAGTGTGGGGTCAGGACTATGTATGTGACTGTTGGGTGTTATTTATTTATTTATTATATTTACATGCAAACTTTTACATTTGTACTATAGTAGGATGATTATTCCATCACTTGTTCAAAGTAGCTAAAGAGACTAGTGTTCAATATTATGACTTATGTATGAATGAGTGATGGTTAAATTCTCTATTTTCTGTTAAATATTGGTTTTTACTTCCAGGCTATCCTACATTGCTCTATTTCCACAAGAACTCATTCTCCCCTATGGTATACAAGGGGACAAGAGATCTGCCATCTCTGACACTGTTTTTAAGTGAAATCTTTACCGTTCAATCTGAGGTATGTATAAATTGTTATAACAATACTGGCATCTTCTATCATCTTACTTATATTATAAATGCGAAAGTTTGTGAGTTTGGATGTTTGTGGCTCAATCACGCCTAAACGGCTGAACGGATTTGAATGAAACTTGGAATATACATAGTACATGTACTGGATTAACATATAGGCTATTTTTTATCCGGATACCACGCGAGCGAAGCCGCGGGCAGCAGCTAGTGAGTATATAAAAGTCCACTACTTATAGGCCTTCCCAATAAAAAATGCTGTAGATTTACCAAAATGAGCCTTTTCAACAAGGCAATCATGATCCTTGGATCATGTTGTAAGAGTTTTGGCTAAGGTGTTTTATGACCGGCTGCCTGCCTGACGTCATCCCTCCTTGATCTCGTCGACTTTTACGACATGCTCAGAAAGAGAAGCTGCTGAACGCATTCTATGTTTTTTCGTTACTCCCAGTCCAGCAGAGAAGTTGAACAAGACAATGATGCACATAATTATTATGTCCTTGTAGTAATTTATGCAGACAGGTACCTACCTATATAAAGAAATTCACTGACAATACACATGTAATATTGTATAAATTATTTTCTTTCTTTCAGTACCTACCTATCCACATTTATGTAATGGGACATGCAAGGTTAAAATCAATTATTAATTTATTTTCATCTCTAATATTATATGATGAATACTATCTCATATACTCTCTCCTTAAACTTAGGGGAAAGTATATAAGATATGATCATAAAACCTGTTGTACTGTATGGATTAGTTGGTGTTGGGCAACCAAAGGGATAGATAGATATAGGTGAAAAAAGATTACACCTGGCTGAGATGTGAATGTTGAGATAAGATTGATGTGTGGGGTGACTAAAATGGATGAAATTAATATATTAGGGGAAGATTGAAAGTAGTGCCAGTGTCAGAAAGATTGAGGAGTCATAGGCTAGCATGGTATGGGCATGTCATGAGGAGGGATGAAAATCATTATGCGAAGAGAATTATGAATGTAGATGGATTTAAAGGTATAGGTAATCTAAAGTAAGGTGGATGGATTGTGCGGAAGATGACATGGCTAAGAAAGGAATGAGTGCAGAGATGACAACTGGCAGAAGGAAAATTAAATGAAAGAATACATGCTGTGCCAACCCCACATAGAGTGGCTTTAGGGCAGGAAGATGATGAATATTATACCTAGCAACCGCCAGGAGCTTATAAATGTACTGCATCTCTAAAATACCATTTTTCCTATAGAAGGCCAGGGTATCTGATGAGGTGCGAATACACTACGGCTTGGCATTCCTGACAGACTACAACATTGAGAAGTTTATTTCAAGAGGGCAACATTTCATCATGTTTTATATGCCTTGGTGCAGGGCTTCTCAGGTAATTCCCATAATAGGGAAAAAGATAATTATAAGCTTATGGACTAGTCACTAGTCCATAAGCTTATAATTATCTTCTTCTGGTCACTAGTGGAATGTAGCTAGAGATTTCAAGATTAAATTCACTCACTTTGTACCCAGATAAAAAGGCTACTATTATTCAAGTTTCATTTAAATCTGATTAGCCATTACAAGGTCAATAAGGTACAAACTTTCCCATATATATTTGATATTTTTTGCTTCTCTGTGTGTATCTACGATCAGTTTTGCAACTATAAGCATATTTTGTTCCTGGATTGAAATCCTTTGTGGCTTGAGCTCCATTGTTGGGCACATTTTCATAATGAACTGCTAGTGTCTTTGGTCTAGCGTTTGAGACGTTTTTGGTAGCCAGGCTGAATCAGCTGAGCTGCCAGCTTCTGATATATAATATTCATTAATATTCAAAGACGGACAGGGAGAGCAATAACTATATGGATATGCTACTGAGCTTTGCATGACCTATGACGGAGAAAACCCCTAAACTGTAGCTTAATGCCCAGAAATGCAGATAAAAGAGCATTTTATACTATTTGCAGAAACTATCACCGACTTGGACGGAGCTAGCGCTCCAGTACACTCACAACCCCTACATCCAAGTGGGCAAAGTCAACTGCGTGGACAACGAGATGACTTGCAAGAACTTTGATATAAAGCAGTACCCGCATTTAATGTGGATCGCCAATGGCAGGATTGTGAGTTACCTATTCATATTAATGAAAATCCGGTTAAGTGAGAGTCGAATTCGCACACGAATGGTTTCGTACCATCGTACATGTACTTTTTAATAAAAAATCTTGTATAGGGCCATTTTTATTTTTTATTATTTGTTGATACAGCGGCAATAGAAACACACACTATTACGGTTCATGAGATACAGCTGGCTGACGGACGAATTTTGAGTTTATATCAATTCCATGAATGTGTCAAAAAGCGCCATATTATTAGAGGAAAAAACAACATAGCTATGGTAACTGACCTACTTACGGACGTTTCTTAGTTGAGCATAGGAATAAAATAGGGTTTTTAAAATGTGGTCATGTGCCGAGTGTACTGTCTGGACGTGCCTCTGACACCCATATCACAGAACATGAATACTCCAGTTTACACAAAATAATCCTTCAAAGAATATTGTGAGTGAACAATATTTGTGAGCCTGCCAAACTGCGGATACAATTTATGTAAACAAAGGGCCGATTTTTCGAAGAACCCCCACTCCTTCTAGCCTCACGTGATTAATGGACAATCCCTAAGCTGTTGGAGTAGTAATAAGAGCAGGTCCTTAAATATTAGCGCCTCATCATTAGCATCATCATCCAACAGCTGGTCGAAGGCCCACCTTTGGTTGTGCCATCCACGCGGTCCTACACTAAGCTATCCTAGGCTTATACATTTACTGACCACAATCTTGACTACAACGTCACAAGGGATTTGAATTATTCTTGTTATCTTATTTTTTACAGATGGGAGTAGCAAATTCCGAATCTACCCTAAACGATCTAAATGACTACGTAGATAAGATGCTGCTTGCAGAGAACCATGATCCAGATAAGTTCATGAAGAAGAAGAAAGCTCTGCCTGTGGCCAGAATATCTGAGGAGACCTTTGAAACCTTCTTGGAGAAAGAGCTAGTGTTTGTCAACTTCTTTGCACCATGGTAAGTTTATTGTAAATACTAATTAAAAAACCGGCCAAGTGAGTCGAATTCGCACACGAACGGTTCCGTACCATCATACAACATTATGTATTTGTATGGAACCCGTTTTAGTTTATTTAAACTCTTTGTTGTTATAGCGGAAATAGAAACACACGATGCAAAAATTTTAACATGTAATCTAATGCGTACGAAGTCGCTCGTCCGTATAGATAGTCTATCATGTTGGAGAGGCAAATATCCCTTAGTCGAATTTTGCGACATGGTTAGATAGATAGATAGATAGATTGAAGCAGCTTGATGCATTCCATGTACAATACAATACAATAATTTATTGGTAACACCGAGTCACAGGTCAATATAGTGTACTAACATAATTAAATTAACTTTTCATTTTCAAATATTTAAATTAAATTCATTAAATTAAATTAAACTAATGGCGACTTGTAGAATTCATCTACTTAGTAGTTTCTAAGCCATGACGGAGGCCTTTAGGCGGCTTAAAAACTCCGTCACTAGAGTTGGCCACTAGCTCATACGAATATACATATACTGAGTAGAATGAGTTGTGAAGTAATCACTTGCGTAATCTTATTTTGAAAACCGCTTTGGAAGTTGCATCTCGCGTTATAGTGTCTGGCAGCCTGTTATATACTGAGGGGCCCATTATGTACACGGACCTCTCTGATTTGGTCAGCTTATGTGCGGGCGCGACTTACGTACGTACTTCCAGCCCAGCAGAAAATGAGGCACGAAAATCCTCGCAAACATTCGCCTTCTGCGTTGCGAGCAACGGAGCGGAACAAAGTACAAAACATTAGATATCTTGTTATTAACAATAAGTACGAGTATAATTGTGTTTTGTTTCCAGGTGCGCACATTGCATGCAGCTAAGCCCTCTCTGGATACAGCTCGGTGAGCAGTTTATGAACGAGAGCAGAGTGCTCATTGCAGATGTCGACTGTGTCCAGTCCAAACCCATTTGCGAAACTGAAAAGGTAATTATACTTTCCTAGTGTGGGGTCAGGACTATGTTCGTGACTGTCGGGTGTTATTTATTTATATTTATTAGCAATAGAAGCGGCACTAACTTCCTATCCTGGGGTTGTGGGTTCAAATCCGTGTCATAATTATAATTTATTTTCAGATAAATGGTCTACCAACGCTAATCCTCTACAAACAGAAGAAGATAGTCAGTGTAGACCATGGCAGCAAACCGCTAGACAGTCTTGTAAACCTGATAAAGGAACACCTTGAAGACTTAGCAACCCCCATGAATGATGAAAGAGAAACCAAAGATGAATTGTAATGATAAGTAGACAATAAATTGCTAGTAAATTATTGAAATTATTTGTTGTTTTGACTTTGGAAGTAGTTATGTATATCATACATACATATTATCACGCCCGTATCCCTAATGGGGTAGGCAGAGCCACAAGTAATCGTAAATGTCTACATTGAAGGGACCTAAAAGTGATTTCAATTTGGAATGTGGATTATTAGTAGTAATGTTCCAATCACCAAAGAGATCGATCACGAACATTGTATAAACAAGTAACTGGCTGTATGATAAAAATAAATTAACGTACAATATAAGAATATTATATTGTACGTTAAATACATTCTAATATTGTAGGTACGTATGTATACTCTATACGTAGGTACATATTCACTGGTGGTCTTGTGGTAACGGCCCTAGGATAGCCCCGGCTTCTGATCCTTAGGCCAACTTAATTCAACCCGGACCCTGCAGCGTCCTGTTTCTGAAGGTAAAAGTTGCCTCCTGACGATAAATCATCTACTATAATAGATGGTAAAAGACTATAGTTTTTTTTGAGGATTACAGTTGTGTTTTAACAATACTACAAACTTACCGAATCTTAAGCCATGACTGAGGCCTTTAGGCGGTCTAAAAACTCCTTCACAAGATTTGGCCACTAGCTCATACAAACTTACCGAGTCTTACGAAACACTACTGGTGGTAATGTGTATTTTATTAAAAACTAAAAATAAGTGCAACAGTTTTAGGAACAAAAAACATTTTTAATGTGGAAACTTATACAAACAAGGTACGTAAGTCTTAAAATAATAGCCTATCTAATTGTAGATGTAACTATGGCGTGTGTAAGTACATATTTTTAAAATCAACTTGAAATATATTTTACTATGAAGAATAAAATTATGTAACTGCTGGTGTCAGCCACTGGTCCCTGGTATTGGTGACCTTAAGCCCTTAGCACAGTCACTGTATTAGTGACCAATTGAATAAATAAATAATATTTGAGGACATATCACACAGTGCCATCTAGCACCAAACTAAGCAAAGCTTGTACTATGGGAATCAGATGACTGATAGGATACATAAATACTTTATTCTTTTGTAAATATTTTTATATATTACAACACCCAGACCCGGAAGAAATATTTGCAGAACATACAAACATTTCACCCGCAATGGGAATCAGAACCGCTCCTCATGCGTCTCAGCCGAGCACTCGCCCGCCACGCCACCGAGGTCGTAAATTTTAGTAACAGTTTGTTGAAAAGGGCCTTATGACCAATGGTGATGGGAGTACCAGGAAGCAGTGGCAGCAGATTGTACTAGCAAGTGTAACTCAATACTCACAAAGTGCGTAACTTATAAATATTTTTTATCTATAGTTTGAGACTGAAAAAATGCACCATCGGCATTGTTGGCCTGTCGGTTGATCTCTTTGTGTCTGTCCCGGGATACAATCTCTTCCAACACCTCCCCATCGCCTTTTATTAACCTGAAACCAAGAGACAACTGAGAAGGTACTAAGAAACAATAAAGTAAGGTTATCTCTTTATTATCATCTTCCTGCCCTGATCCCACTCTATGTGGGGTCTGCATCTGAAGTCTGCACAGAATGATCCTTTGATCATGCTGTAAGAGTTTTGGCTAAGATGTTTTATGACCGGCCGCCTGCCTGACGTCAACCCTCCTTGGGAATACTTGCTTATTGTATCTCATCATGTTGGAGGATACTATCCCTTAGTCGACTTTTACGACATGCTAGGGGAGAGAAGCTGCTGGACGCATTCTATGTTTTTTCTTTACTCCCAGTCCAGCAGAGCAGTAAGGTTATCTCTTATTTACATAAATTGTATCTTGTTTGCCTGAAGTATAGGTTTAACTCTAAGCTTGATTTTTTGTCTGTATCTTCTATGCTTGGTGGTGTTACATACAGGCCTATGTTCAACATAGATTAATATATCTTCGAAAAGACTTGTGTTTAAAATGAATAAAGAAAAGTTTAATTGAAATAAGCAATGTGGTATAGAATAAGAAGGATAGGATAACCTGTATCTTCCTGTGTCTTCATCAAGAACTCTCTTTACAACACTCTGCCTTTTCTCCCATTCTTCCTTTGTCATTGGAGCCATGGCCTTGGACTTTTCCATTAAAGCTGAAAACATTTTGTATTTTATATAGAACTAACAGTAAGTAAAATTATCAGAAAGCATTTACAAAACTTCAGTTGTAAAGCGACACTAAAAACGCCTGTAAGTTTTTTTTTAGGGTTTCGGACCCGATGGGTGCCAACGGGACCCTATTACTCAGCCTCTGCTGTCCATCCATCTGTCAGCAGGCTGTATCTCATAAATTATTACATCTCTACATGACTTATAATGAGTAATTATATTTTTAGATGTAAGTAATTTGAATACTTTTTATGTCACACATTGGTTGGCTGGTAGAAAATACCTAGGCATTAAGCCTTCTTCTACAGTTCTTTTATTGTGCAATTAAGTATTTATAAACGAATTTGGATATAGGTAACTAGAGGTAGATAAATAAAAGATGGATGGACTGTGTCAAAGATGTAAATCATGAATAAGAAAGGAGAGTGTTGTTCTGAGAGAGATTGAAGAAGAATACAAGTTGTGCCGACCCCAAATAACGTGGGACAAGGGTAGGAAAATTATGACATTCAACAGAATAATCAATGAAAATCTTGAATAATCCCCTCAATTTAAGGAAGTCACAGCATACTCCAATTGTATAACTCATCAAAGAATTCTTACCGAGCGGTATGTCTGCAGAGACCCCTTCAGCTTTCCCTTCGCTTTCTGGATTCTGGATCTCACTGTCAGTTCTGCTTTTCTTCTTCAATTTCTTTTTTTCCTCCTTGAGTTTCTTTTTCAGGGCTTTATCGATCTTCTTCTGCTCTTTCTTTAGTTTCTTCTTCAGTTTACGTATCTTCTTTTTCTCCTTGGACGAGTCGGAGCTACTCGAACTTGAGCAACTGTCTTCCGAGGATGATCGCTTACGCTTTTTAGATTTAACTTTACCCATTTTTACTAAACTGTGCAAAAATAAATGTTAGATTTTTGCGAAAACGAAATACAGCTATATTATATACCTAGGTAGTTTCCTATTTTCGAGCCCACCGCGACACGCACGACGAGTAAAGAAAGCAAAAGAGAGACTAGACTCGAGGCTATGTAGTTATCTAAAACAGCTGACTGTCAGGCACGTCAAGGATCAGTCAACTTCACATGTTTACGACTTACGACTGTCATTGTCGAACGTCAAAAATAACAAATTATTCTGAAAAACAATAAAAAAATATTTCTAAAAAGGGGAGGTATAACTAATACGATACGCTTGGCTATGCATTATCTTAGCATTATAATAAGTCTTGTCTACTTATTTTTGTGAGTTTTTATGTACCTACCTAACTATGTAGGCAAAAGTCTACATAGGTAGGTAGGTAATTGCCTAATTGAGATGCCTACCTATTGGCATCAGTGGGGTATGCACAATCATACTTAATGCATTTGATCTGATACAAGAGTTTGTAGACCACAAACTTTCATAACGTTTGATTAATTGAAAACCAGTCTTTACAATAATGCGGTAGTAAGTGCTTCAGTTACTGTTAGGTACCTACCTAAAACTTTAAACCTAAACGATCAAGCATATAATTATAACCAATTAGAGAAAGCGACATGGGTAATTCATACAACTTTTCATCTTAAACTTCTTCGCTTGGATCATAACTTCTTAGGTAACCCAAAACTGTAACCTGCCTATTTTAAAAGTTTGACGAACGCTTTGCACGACACATCGATCTCAAGATACAGGGTATGGAAGATACCTATAGGACGCAGGAAGGTTGTGCAAAGAAAACTATTATAGCATAGCATTCATAGCATACTTGATTGAGCTGAGCCGGGCGAGCGACAAGACATAGGAGTCCCGATGAATAATAGAGGCGGTGCGCGCATGCGCGGGATGACGACTGACATAGTGGGGAGTCACAAGTAGCCCCAAGGCACAGCCGCATACTGCACATGAACTATAATCCCTAGGAATTTTCATTTAACAATTAATACACGCATTATGAGTGTAATTTAAATATCGTCAAATAGATACGTGAGAAAAGTTACGTGTTTCTGAAACAATGAGTGGTATACAGACGAGGCCAGAAAGTGCGGTTGTGTCAGAGGCACCAAGCAGTAGTGAAGAGTCGGACTGCGAACCGGAACCGGAGCCCGACACCGATATTATTGTCAATGAAGAATGGGCGAAAGAGATCCTTATCCGAGCGGGCGTGGTCGGTGCCAACGAGGTTTGTAATGACTTACTACATTTCTTATTACTAAAATTAATATTAAAATCTTGATCTGTGTAAGTTTGAATCTATAACTAGGTACATACTTAGGTACCATTTAATCACTATTACGCACATCTTGTATATCTATCTATCTAGTCATGGCACTAGTGCTTTCAAGCCAGTGTGATTAAGTGTACCTCAAAGCTACTTTCGTTTCTTGTATAGAAAATAATTGATATTGTTCACGCAGGTTCGAGTGGGAACGCAGGAAGGTGTTACTGGATCGCTTAGCAAAGTCCTAGCGGTGAAAATACGCTATGAAACTGGCAACGAAAGGAAGACTTTACCACTCATCCTTAAACTACCTCCTAGAGACCCCTTTGGCCGCCTGTTTGTGGCAGAAGCTCAGTTTGACACTCGAGAGGTGTTGTTTTACACGGAATTAGCGCCTGTATTGAATAAACTGGCAGAGGAGGCTCTAGGTCCCGGTGCTGGCCTTCATATTCCAAAGTGCATTAAAGCCAAATTACCGCGTAAGTTCATTTAAGTATATTTATTTGTTGTTTGTTGTATGAAATCTAATTTTGACATTAAATTTCGCAACTGTTCTAAACTTTCGGATAGCTATGTAAGGTTACTTATCTACTCAATAATTTTCGTACGTCATTATTCAAAGAAGATGCACATTGTATCTCCACTCGTAAATTGGCTTAAGTTTATTTTCAACTCCTAAACCCTATTTTAGTTTCAACCCTAGTTTATTGACAATGTTACCAATACTTACTTTTAGTAGGTCTAGGTATATTTATAGTAGGTACCTAGTTATTTTCTTTTTACATTCTCTGTGTTCTGCCTGACCCATTTGACTGACCTAGTTCTTCCCAAACTCTAAAATCAGGTCATTCGCGCTACTTTGTTTTTTAGGTCGGGAATGGTCATGATTCCGTACACCATCTATTTCTAAACCAACTTACAATGCATTATATTTTTCGTTTGTTTATTTACAAAGACAAACTATAATCTCATTAATAAACCAACATGGTTTGACAGGACGAAAAAGTAACATCTGAATCATACCTAATTGGTTGAATTAGTGATTGCTAACAAGTAGGCACTTCTTCCTTAATTATTCGTTGATTGAATTAACTTTTTATTTTTAGGTCGCATTGGAGAAGATAGTGAGCTAGTTTTAGAAGACGTCACCGCTGAGGGCTACGAGTCTGCCAACTTCGCCGAAGGATTGACGGAAGAGCGCGCACGGGCTGCCGTGTTTACGGCGGCAAGACTCCACGCATTATCCCTCGCGCTCCGCGAGCGACAAGGTGCCTTAGATGAATTATTCGACTTCCTGTTTCCATGCGAAAGAGCCGCTGCAGGATATCTTCGGCTGATCAGAAGAGGTCTGCCACAACTTGAAGAATTTCTTCGTGGTCGATCTGACTGTACTGAAGAAGCGGCTGCTGTTTCCGCTCTTTGTGCTCGAGCACCATCCTTACTTGATACGTTACTGAGACCCATCGAACCCGCACCAATTGTGCATGCTGATTTTTGGTGCGGCAATCTTTTGTTTAGAGAGAGAGATGGAAATTGCGAATGCAAAGTGTTAGATTGGCAAATGATATCGCTCGGACGGCCCATGGATGACATCGCGTTGCTTCTTTTATCGTCATTGTCTCCTGAAAGGCGTAGGTCCATTGGTGACGATCTTATTGAATATTATGGAGATTCATTGATGGCCGAATGTGAAAAGCTTGATGCCACATCAGCTGGTAATGAAGTCAGAAGTGGTTTGAAGGCCGACTGGCCCCGAGCAGCGCTCAGGGCACTTCTGCTGTGCGCTGGTAGTGTCGATGTAGCTCTCGGAGACCCTCGTGCCGAAGCACGACTGCTTGAGGCAGTTCGTGATCTATACGTCGAAGGAGTTCTGGCTTTGAAACCAATCGCAGATACCGAGTGATGTGTACAATGCGTAAGATGTGCCAAGTTAAATTCCTACTTGAATAGTTTCGATTGATCGATACTCATCTATATTATTTTAACTTCATTACCTTATAATAACTTCAGCACAAATTATTAGTTTTAAATGTTTAAGATTTAGTTTTTGCGAGTGTGTCAACAAATATGGATTCAGTGAAAGAAAATACCATCTGCATCGAGCACTATGAAGCCTAATAAGAAAGACTGAATTGATGTATATCTATAATGCGTTTATGGGATGCGCTTCCAATAGATAATCGTAAAACAGTAGGGGTGTTATTTGCTCATTGTATCAAAGCTAGATATTCATAATCGGTCTATTGACTTTGACAAAAATTGAGTTGAAATAAATATAAAATTGACAGTATACCATTTCTTTTTCCATTAACTCATTTAAATCGATAATTCCACAAGAACCTACCTATCTATACCTACTCCAGCCAAATTCAACTATATCGTTTACCTATAATATACAAAAGTAAACAAAAATCTAACCTAAAACGTTGATAAAAACCTAATAAAAACGTATCCTGATTGTTTAAATTAGAATTTTGTGAACAAATCGTCAGAGGAGCTATCTGTTCACGTAATTGTAATATAATTGGATTACGGTTTTATTAGATTTTTGTCCTTATTATACCTACATCGAATTGGCTGGAGTAGGTATAGGTGCCTTTATACTAGGTGCCTCGTCTTTCTACTGCGTAGGTGTCAGTAGTTAACAGTATTTTTCATAAAAAGAATAACGGAAATCTGGTAAATTTATCAGAAAATTTTTAACATAAAATCAAAAGAAAATCCTCATCGTTTGTATAGGATTTTGCTGTATGCCTTACAAGGGATACCTATTTACAAGATGGGTATTATGTTGACCCACTTTCCCCTATGTTATGTAAGTAAGTATGGTTTGTAGCAGAAGCTAGTTAATCACTTTATGTTTTAAACTACAGTGTCAAAAATCCAATGTAGAGGCTTTATGAAGCCATTTTCAATAAACTTTAATTCATCATTATCATCATTTGTCCAAAAATCTAATATAGAAGTTGTACTATGCTACTATTCTACCTTACCAATATTTTTTTTGTTATTTTATATAAATCCTTGTTTTAAATTTCCCTGCTGAACTGGGAGTAAAGGGAAAAAACATACAGTAGGTAGGTACAATATTGTCAATATCACGTCCATCCAACTCTCAGAACAATAAATTGTTCTGAGATCCAACTGAACGTGGCAATCGTGAAGTTAGCTATTTCGATGCTATTTAGTTCTGAGCTATTTAGACAATTTATTATGAAAAAGCTGTACTGCGCATGACAAACGGCTAACTTCACGAATGTAGAGTTCCGTTGGGTGTACTCTCAGAACAATAAATACATAAAGAATGCGCCTAGCTGCTTCTCTCTGTCTCTCCTCTCCTAGCATCATGCTAATTCTATAGTACACCCAACGGATCTCTACATTCGTGAATGTCGTTTATGGGATAATGTAAAAGTCGGTTGAATAAGGGATAGTAGGTATCCCCCTCCCTAACATGATGGACCATCTGTATAATGGGCGATGGGCTGATCACCTGTCACCATGGTTCACCATATCAATCTTGGAACTTTGGATAAGGAGTGGCTACAAGTTTTCTCAAGATTACTTGTGACTCTGCCCACCCCATTTGGTATTACGGGCGGCTTGATAGTAATTATTATGTACTTGTATGAACTTGTTTTATTACTACACATCTGCCACTGTCAATGTCATGTTTTAAAAAGAGACAATGTCAAGAATTTTCATTTAGTTTGACTGACCAGTGTTGCAGTTTTAGCATTTTTTTGTGCTAAATTTAGCATATTTTTTGACCCTGAATGACTATGAAAATTTTGTATTTAACATTTTGCATATTTTTTATCACAAGTCAATGTCTAAAGATTTAATATAGACTAGAGACATCTTTATCTATGGTTTTTATTGAGGTATGGCAACTCTCTAAACGGAACAGGGACTTCTCTGAAATTAGTTTGCAATCGTTTTTACGTAGGTACGTTAAGTTCAACCCCCTCTTGATTTAAAAAGAAATTGAGAAATAGAATGGCACTACGAACTCTTAACTCTATCCTTCGTGTTATTCTTATAACGTACCTGAAAAAGTACTAAGACACATTCGAGGACTAAAAGATACAATTATGGCGCCGATGAGTGTGGATGTTGAAAGGGACCCATCGACATCACAAGCCCAAACCAACGAACACGACAATTTAGAAATATTGTTTAATTTGGATTAAAATGATTGAAACGACCAAAATGTTCTTTAATATTCGCCTTTCCTGTCCTTCATAGCCTAATAATATCAGAAATGTGGCAAATTGTGTAGACACCTTGATTATTTTTGTTACCGCTGAAACGGTTGAATGATGGATTTTGCCAACATTATCAGGGGCCCTATTCACGATGACCAAAGAAAACGAGCCACGTAACGAGCCAAATGTCATCGTGTCTCTAAACACAAACGAGACACGCCATGGTGTGAAATCAAAAACTGTATTCTGCATGCCATAAGACTAGTTGTCTATGACCGTGTTTTGGTTTTACGTGATTCGTTCAAAATCAAGCATCCGGTCTTTCGGAAAACGATCGGTTTTAGATTGATTTTATTTTTTTGTTTACAATTTTCATCTCAAGTAAATAAATATTGAATTATAAAATTGCTAAACTCTTTCTACTAATACTTTCGTTATATTTTAAAGTTTAGAGAACAAAAAAAATATATATATAACGTAAAATGGTTAGCTACATCAAACCAACCCAACCACAACTTGTTTCCAAACGAATTATCAATCAAAATATTGACTGACATATTGCATTGTTTGTTTTGAAAAAAACTCGGATATACATGTCATGTCTAAGTTTGTTTAAATGGGTTAAATCCCGTTGGTAAAATGAGTTTGTCACAATCGCCTTCAAAAGAAAAGAAAATAAACTAAACAGAGCAAGTAACTGTCACTGACAGTTGCTGATGTTAATCAAAATATTCTACCGGCCAGTGTGTTGTCTTTGGTTGGAATCGAATGATAAAAGAAATTATTATTATCTGTGGTATAAGAAAAATATGGCGGCAGAAAGATTTTGGGAACATCCCGCGTCGTAGTGTTCAAAAAGTTTGCAAATCGAAATAAATGAAGAAATCAGTTAAAAATTACGTTTTGAGTTTACATACTTACATAATATTTTAACGGAGTGATAAAAATGGACATTGTTCTTCGAAGACAACGTATGATATGCTGGCGCCAGCAACGCCCACACATAAATAGGAGACTGTCAAGGGATTCTGCTGAGCTGGACCCTAAATTTTTCGTGCTATTTTATAAGGTGGCCAAAGAGTTGTTTTGGTATTGTGCGGCGTTCTTGGAGGCAGGCTAGTTAATTCTGGGCCTCAGAGATGTTCTAGCATTACAACAGAAGTCAAAGTAAGTATTGTGCTAGCTAAACTTAATTTATTGAACAATAATAAAATGGTACCTAGGTTAGGTAGGTATTAGGTTAGACTGAAACCTACTATATTTACTGTATTTTTCCAGATACTTACAACCCTCAATTTCCTGATCACCAGTAGCTATCAAAAGCCAGTGGGAAACTTTTGGTTAGCACCTGTAAGCCTCTGCATAGAGTAAGCGGTGAATGCCTTGAATGATGCCAACCTACATCAAATTTCCTACCTCCGAACAAGAGAGGAATTAAATCAAACAAGGGTAATATTTTAATCAACTATTTATTTTAGTAGGTATTACATAATAGTATTTGTGAGAGCATCAGCGAACTAAAATAAATTAATTTAAATTTTAATTAATAAACTTTCACTTTCATTATATTAGTAGAATATAATCTTTATTTCCAAAAACATGAAAGTATGTACCTACCTATAAAAACAATAACAATGATTTCTGCCTCGTTTCAGATTTGCAACAGTGACTTAAAGGCATACCTACTCATGTGCTACATTAGGAGGGGCAGCTCATGACAGTTATATTATGTTAAATAAATCAGAAATCATGAGATGTGTGTGTGTGTGTGTGTGTGTGTGTGTGTGTGTGTGTGTGTGTGTGTGTGTGTGTTAGTGTTAAAGTATGGGTACATGGGGTTGCGTAGGTATAATAAGTAATAATAAATGCATTAAAACCATAAAACACAAAAATACTCACAGCACACATGCTATGCATATCTAAAGTTTCACTCAATCCATGCAGCCATTTAGAAGTAAATTATGAGGCACAAGCATCATCTTCACAAACTTTTGCATTCACAATAAAAGAGCTATGTTAAGTTATGTTATTTTAAGTTACATGTGCATATTAAGAAGTTTAGTGTATATGTGTAAGCATGACTGTGTGCGTGTGTTTTAGATTGTTACATTTAAATTGTTATATTTCAGAGCTGCCCACGCACTATGCCAACACGTGGATCAGAAGCAATTGCTGTACGCAATACAGCCTCAGTACATGTCTGGTCCACTGCGCCAGGGCTTCTACGACATCCTCATTGCGATGCATCTCGAGTCGCACGCCACTACCATGTGAGTACACCAGCTTCGCTTGAACAGCATCTAGAAAAGAACAGAATTATGAAATACTAGGTGGCAGCACAGGTAAAGTACGCGCTATCGTTGCGTTTTGAGCTTTACGCCGGTAATTTCAAGCAAACTAAAGCTTTCCAATATTATAGTATACATACATACATATTATAACGCCGTATCCCTAATGAGGTGGGCAGAGCCACAAGTAAACATAATAAAACTTGCAACCACTTCTGATCCAAACTTCCAAGATGGATATGGCGAACCATGGTGACAGGTGATCAGCCCATCGCCCATATAGGTGGTCCATCATTTTGGAGAAGATCCCTTTGTCGCCTTTTACGACATGCTCGGGGAGAGAAGCATATAGTATAACCCCCGGATACTCAAATGCATCAGAGTTGAGCACGTCTCAATCTCAAGTGACGAGTTTTTGACTTCTGTCATTCCGTTCCGTTCCGTTTTGTAATTTAAAGTACTTATCTGTATTCAAATTTAATTATTGAGATCGTAGCTTTATTAAAGTGATTGTGTGAACTTTAGTTTCGTTCGTTATTTTATTGCCTGCATGCATGCAGGCAATCTCCCTTAAGCGCAAGCTCATTGACGTATGCATTCTCCCTATCCTCACGTACGGCGCGCAGACTTGGTCTTTGACGGCTCAGCAGAGGTCCACACTCGGGGCTTGCCAGCGAGCGATGGAGCGCAGTATTCTCGGAGTAAAACTCACTGACCGAATACGCAACACCATACTGCGCTCCAAAACAAAAATCGCTGACGTTGCTCGGAAAGCAGCCACTTTGAAGTGGAACTGGGCAGGGCACGTCTGCCGTATGTCGGATGACCTATGGGCGAAAACCACTACCGAGTGGGCTCCTAATGGTGGTAAACGGCATCGTGGCAGACCAACACTGAGATGGCGGGACGACTTGGACTCATTCATGAAGGATTGGTCCTCCAAAGCACAGGATAGAGAAAGGTGGAAGGGGGATAGGGAGGCCTTTGCCCTGCAGTGGGACGATAATGGGCTAATAATAATAATGCATGCCCATAATGTCTAAGAATCAAGAAGATAATTATATAACAGACAAGTTCTTACTTTTTTTGCTAGTTTTTGTTTTTTCCAGGGAGGTGTGCAAAAACGAGTTTGTGATCCCCCTGGGACCGGAACTGAAGGCGTTGTACGAAGACCCAGAGATGGGGCACAGCCTCCGCTCGCTGCAAACAGAGAGTGTTCGACCGCAGATGAAGAATGAAAAAAGCAAGCAAACTCACGTGATATCTGTAAAGATTTTAAACTTAATTTTGTTCTGACACATGTAATTTTAACTGTGAATTCCTACAAATAGGTACTGAATGTTGTTATTTCGATAGAAAATCTTCCAGTCCCAATTTATCTTCATCTCGCAAAACATCTTGTTTCAGAGAGAGTATAACGGAGATCAGCAACTTTTACTCCCCCTACTTACCGCTGGAGGTGGTCCGTGAGTTCGTGATGCAGGCGTTGACGGACGCAGTTACAACCAACCAAGTGCACAACCGCGACCCCGTGGGCGGCACCAATGAGAACCTCTTCTTGTGAGTACACTCTTCCTGTCAGTACACTCTTTCTGTGAGTACACACTTACTGACAGTACACTCTTCCTGCGAATACCTTCTTCCTGTAAGTACACTCTTCCTGCGAGTATAATTTCCTGACAGTACATTCTTCCTGTTAGTACTCTTCCTGATAATATACTCTTCCTGTGAGTACACTCTTACTCAAATTTTTACTGCCTTACCCACAAGTTTCCATTATCTGAAATTCTTTATTGTACACGCACGAAACGAAACAAATACACACAAAACATTAAAAAGTACATGTACAAAGGCGAGCTTAACTCTTAAAGAGTTTTCTGCCAGCAAACCTGTGAGGCAAGGGAGAGGCTTTAACATAAGTGGAAGTTATGTGTACAGAGACATAAAAAAGAAAAACATAAAGATAAGCTTACAAATATAATAAACTAATAAGATATACTACACACAATATAAATATATACAAATAAAATATATATCTACAAAAATATATACAATATATACATACATATAAATAAATATTATAAAAAAATTAAACATTATTATTTTAAATATTATTACACCATCATCATCATCATCATCATCATCATTTTCCTGCCCTTATCCCACTAGGTGGGGTCGGCACAACATGTTTTCCTCTTCCATCTTCTCCTATCATTCGTCATCTCAGTACTCACTCCTTTCATACGCATGTCCTCTTTCACACAATCCATCCATCTTTTCTTAGGCCTTCCTCTGTCCGTGTATCCATCCACATTCATATTCAGCACTTTCCTTGTAACACGACTTTCTTCCCTCCGCATAACATGCCCACGCTAACCTATCACTCTATTTTCTTAGAGGCCTTCAGGCGGCCTAAAAACTCCGTCACAAGAGTTGGCCACTAGCTCATACGAACTTACTTACTTATTATTACACCGATTACCTGAAAGTTTTTAATGATATTAGAGATTGTCTTTGTAAATAAATTTTTGAAGTTTCTATAAATGTTTCTAATTATGTCCTATAGAAGGAAAAGACGAGCACAGGAACAACATCTGAACGACATACAACTGAGGCATAGAGTGGAAGCCATCATAGCTTTTGCTCACGACTTCGTAGGCGATCTGCAGAGCGATCAGTTGAGGTAACATCGGCATAACCCTGCTTTAAAAAAAATTCTATAAATCTCACTTATATTATAAATGCGAAAGTTTGTGAGTTTGAATGTTTGTGCCTCAATCACGCCTAAACGGCTGAACGGATATATACTGGATTAACATATAGGCTATTTTTCATCTGGGTACCTACTACGCGAGCAAAGACGCGAGAGGCAGCTAGTATAAATATAAATATTTGAGGACATTATTATACAGCACCATCTAGCCCCCAACTAAGCAAAGGGAGCCAGATGGCTGATAGAATACTCCCGCAGCGGGAATCTAACCCAATCAATCAATGCTTGTGGCCACCAGAAACAATAATACTAGCTTGAACTGATTAAATATTATGTACGCATATTTTTCTTGCTTTCAGACGTTACCAAGAAATCAAGCAGTCAGATTTGCCGAGCGCCGTGGCTGCCAAGAAGACCAGGGAATTCCGCTGTCCGCCCAGAGAACAGATGAACTCAGTTTTAAGGTAAGTGTCTCGTCTTGTTTCAAAGTCGAAGTCTATAGTAGGTAAATAAGCACACAATCTACATCGTCGAAACTAGTGTGGTGTATAAATCCTCTTGTTATGAGGCATACTGACAAGTGGACGCAATTTGAGTCAACTGACAAATAACTGCGCGATAATTTCATCCGTTTCTGCAACATAAAAGTCATTAAATTTTATTACCCTGGACATTCAACTAAATGTATTAGGGATGTAAAATCTTACTTCTTACTTATATTATAAATGCGAAAGTTTGTGAGTTTGGATGTTTGGATGTTTACATTAAGTAAAAAAATTCGGCTCGCTTCGCTCGCATTGATTTGAAGCTCGCTTCGCTCGCTAACTTTTAGAGACTTCTAGAAATGGTTTAAAACTACATTGAGTTAAAAAATTTGGCTCGCTTCGCTCGCATTTGTTTGAAGCTCGCTTCGCTCGCTAACTTCTAGAGACTTCTAGAGATGATTTAAAGCTACATTAAGTTAAAAATTTCGGCTCGCTTCGCTCGCATTGGTTTGAAGCTCGCTTCGCTCGCTAACTTCTAGAGACTTCTAAAGATGGTTTAAAGCTACATTGAGTTAAAAATTTCGGCTCGCTTCGCTCGCATTGGTTTGAAGCTCGCTTCGCTCGCTAACTTTTAGAGACTTCTAGAAATGGTTTAAAACTACATTGAGTTAAAAAATTTGGCTCGCTTCGCTCGCATTGGTTTGAAGCTCACTTCGCTCGCTAACTTCTAGAGACTTCTAGAGATGGTTTAAAGCTACATTAAGTTAAAAATTTCGGCTCGCTTCGCTCGCTAACTTCTAGAGGCTTCCAGAAATGGTTTAAAACTACATTGAGTTAAAAAATTTGGCTCGCTTCGATCGCATTGGTTTGAAGCTCGCTTCGCTCGCTAGCTTCTAAAGACTTCTAGAGATGGTTTAAAGCTACATTGAGTTAAAAATTTCGGCTCGCTTCGCTCGCATTGGTTTGAAGCTCGCTTCGCTCGCTAACCTCTAGAGACTTCTAGAGATGGTTTAAAGCTACATTAAGTTAAAAATTTCGGCTCGCTTCGCTCGCATTGGTTTGAAGCTCGCTTCGCTCGCTAACCTCTAGAGACTTCTAGAGATGGTTTAAAGCTACATTAAGTTAAAAATTTCGGCTCGCTTCGCTCGCATTGGTTTGAAGCTCGCTTCGCTCGCTAACTTCTAGAGACTTCTAGAGATGGTTTAAAGCTACATTGAGTTAAAAATTTCGGCTCGCTTCGCTCGCATTGGTTTGAAGCTCGCTTCGCTCGCTAACTTTTAGAGACTTCTAGAAATGGTTTAAAACTACATTGAGTTAAAAAATTTGGCTCGCTTCGCTCGCATTGGTTTGAAGCTCACTTCGCTCGCTAACTTCTAGAGACTTCTAGAGATGGTTTAAAGCTACATTAAGTTAAAAAATTCGGCTCGCTTCGCTCTCTAACTTCTAGAGGCTTCCAGAAATGGTTTAAAACTACATTGAGTTAAAAAATTTGGCTCGCTTCGATCGCATTGGTTTGAAGCTCGCTTCGCTCGCTAGCTTCTAAAGACTTCAAGAGATGGTTTAAAGCTACATTGAGTTAAGAATTTCGGCTCGCTTCGCTCGCATTGGTTTGAAGCTCGCTTCGCTCGCTAACCTCTAGAGACTTCTAGAGATGGTTTAAAGCTACATTAAGTTAAAAATTTCGGCTCGCTTCGCTCGCATTGGTTTGAAGCTCGCTTCGCTCGCTAACCTCTAGAGACTTCTAGAGATGGTTTAAAGCTACATTAAGTTAAAAATTTCGGCTCGCTTCGCTCGCATTGGTTTGAAGCTCGCTTCGCTCGCTAACTTCTAGAGACTTCTAGAGATGGTTTAAAGCTACATTGAGTTAAAAATTTCGGCTCGCTTCGCTCGCATTGGTTTGAAGCTCGCTTCGCTCGCTAACTTTTAGAGACCTCTAGAAATGGTTTAAAACTACATTGAGTTAAAAAATTTGGCTCGCTTCGCTCGCATTGGTTTGAAGCTCACTTCGCTCGCTAACTTCTAGAGACTTCTAGAGATGGTTTAAAGCTACATTAAGTTAAAAATTTCGGCTCGCTTCGCTCGCTAACTTCTAGAGGCTTCCAGAAATGGTTTAAAACTACATTGAGTTAAAAAATTTGGCTCGCTTCGATCGCATTGGTTTGAAGCTCGCTTCGCTCGCTAGCTTCTAAAGACTTCAAGAGATGGTTTAAAGCTACATTGAGTTAAGAATTTCGGCTCGCTTCGCTCGCATTGGTTTGAAGCTCGCTTCGCTCGCTAACTTCTAGAGACTTCTAGAGATGGTTTAAGCTACATTAAGTTAAAAATTTCGGCTCGCTTCGCTCGCATTGGTTTGAAGCTCGCTTCGCTCGCTAACTTTTAGAGACTTCTAGAAATGGTTTAAAACTACATTGAGTTAAAAAATTTGGCTCGCTTCGCTCGCATTGGTTTGAAGCTCGCTTCGCTCGCTAACTTCTTGAGACTTCTGGAGATGGTTTAGAAAGGTAGCAAAGGCAGCAAAGATCGCATAGGCAGCAAAGATCGCATAGGCAGCAAAGATCGCATAGGCAGCAAAGATCGCATAGGCAGCAAAGATCGCATAGGCTGCAATGATCGCATAGGCAGCAAAGATCGCATAGGCAGCAAAGATCGCATAGGCAGCAAAGATCGCATAGGCAGCAAAGATCGCATAGTCAGCAAAAATCGCATAGGCAGCAAAGATAGCAATATCGAATTAACACATTAAAATATAATGTAACTAACCTAGGTAATGTACATTACCGTCGTACTGATAACTTGTGTTTAGAGTACGTACCTACCCACAGAACACTAATGTATTAATACGATATAGGTACTTACTCAAACACAAGTTATCAGCACGATGTCGAAACACGCAAAGCCAACGGAGGAATGCCGCCCCATACGACAGGCTCAGCGCTTTTATACAAATCCTTCGTAAACAACAAGATGGCGGCGATGTCGTACCGGTAGTCGTTCAGTGACTTACATTAAAATCATAAATTGACTTTTATATTAATTTAACTAACATCTAAAATCAGGATAATTTACGGAACTTTACACTAAAAAAAAATAAGATAGTTCCTATAATGATTATGTAGATAAAATTAAATATTCGTAGATATTTGTATTCCTGTTTTTTTTTAAGACTAATTTTCTTTTGAGTAGTTTCTATAAATTATTACCAGAATACGGTTAAAAATTTGTTTAAAAGATTGTGATTTTCTATGCTGTTTTTTAGTGGATATTATATAGTTTATTTATAAAAGACTGATTATTAATACTTTGTTTCATAAAAACATCGTTGTCTTATTTTTTCCTATTCCGTCTGATAGGAACCCGCAATTAAAATGGACGCTTTTATTATAAATTCAAAGTGTTAGGGTTTCTAAAATGTATAGCGAATTATGTATGTTGTTTTACCATTATAATTATATAAAAATCGAAGAACTATTATTTTAATGTAGGAAAGTTTTTCAATTGTATTTATAAGATGTCATTTCCGGTGATTAACACCACGAGGACAAGGTTGTTTTATGTTAGGTATGTATATAATAAGTATTTGATTGGCATAATTGATATTTTAAATTATGGGTAGCTTATATCAGTAGGATTAATTCATTTTTATTGTATTTTTTTAATTTACACTTCTATTGTTAAGCCCCACGATTGGTCTGAAGTTTTGCAACAATGACGCTAGCCAATCACAGAGCCGCTCGGGCTGTGATTGGATAAGCGTTTTGCCACCAAATCGGGGAGCTATTTTTTGAAACTTGTAACGAGATATGAGTTTGGAAGGACATTCTGAGGAAGAAGCATGATACCTACTTAAGTTTTGAGTGTAACAGTTTTATATATTTTATAAAACTGTTACACTAATAATAGTTACTAAATAATAGTTCTTCGATTTTTATATAATTATAATGGTAAAACAACATACATAATTCGCTATACATTTTAGAAACCCTAACAAAAGGTTAATTGAGTAATAGGTAGGACCTACCTGGTAGGTGTTACTAGTTTAGAAAAGAGTAAATGGAGTAAAAGGAGTAAACTTGACTATATACTTGTCCTAAGCCTCGAGCTCAACTATATACCTACTTGTCTTACCCCCGAATACTCAAACGCGACTCAGAGTTGAGCACGTCTCAACTCACAGTTTTTTGACAGTTTCTGATGATAATCTGTCAAAAAATCGTCATTTGAGACGTGCTCAATTTTGAGATGCGTTTGAGTATGAGGTTAGGCCTTTTACGAAATCTACTAGGTAATTGTGATGTTTTTACAGGCTTCAAGCACATGGACCAGGAAGAAGAATCTTGGAAGGAGAATTGTCCTTGTGGCGAGGAGCTCATCGTCAGGATGAACGAGATCCACGAGAGCCTCATGGTGCATGTGTCTCTCAACGCTCTGCAAGAGCCACTGTCTGAGGTAACTATTACTAATCATAACGTAAATAACATTTGGAATTTCTTGAAAAACATTTATCTATGGAGCGAAAGTCTTTAGAGAGAACTAGAATAAGTGAAAGTATAATTAAAAAAAAAAATGTCAAGTGCGAGTTGGATCCGCACACGAAAGGTTCAGTACTAGTGCAAAAAAAAAACTAGAATCTACAGTAATTTTTATTATAAAAGTGTCTTATAATAATTTGACGGCCTCGGTGGCGTGGCGGGCGATTACTCGGCAGAGGCGTAAGAGGCGCGGGTTCGATTTCCGCTGCGGAAGAAATTGCATGTTCTGCAAATATTTGTTCCGGGTCTGGGTGTTGTGGTACCATGGTACTCGTAGTTTCTGATACCCACGACACAGGGAATCCTAGTGTGGGCTCAGGACTATGTATGTGACTGTTGGGTGCTATTTATTTATTTATTGTACCTACAGGCCATAGAAGAACCGGCAAAGAAGACTCCAGAAGAGAAGTTCCGTAAAGTCCTGATCGGCACTATTGTCAGTTGGGCCGAGGAGTCGCAGATCGAGACGCCCAAACTCGTCAGAGAAATGTTCAGGTAATTTTACTCACATCTCTGTTCCAGGTACAAAACAAAAAAAATGTATCTTCGTTGCCATTTATGTTTTACACTATTTATATGTTAATTCATGTAACATGATGAAACTGGCAGATATATTACAGACTCCTAATGATAATAATAATATATTTCTTCCTTCCAGTCTCCTAGTCCGTCAGTACGACGCTGTTGGCGAACTGATCCGTGCTCTCGAGAAGACTTATGTGATAAACGCGAAGACGAAGCTGGATGTAGCGGAGATGTGGGTGGGGCTGAGCCAAATCCGCGCGCTGCTGCCTGTGCAGATGAGCCAGGAGGAGGAGGAGCTCATGAGGAAGAGACTCTGGTGAGCCATCATTCCTATTTAGATCAAGAATATACGTAAGACTAAGTTGGAGGTGCGAAGTTGTAGGTGGGATTGTGCCAGATCCGCGCGCTGCTGCCTGTGCAGATGAGCCAGGAGGAGGAGGAGCTCATGAGGAAGAGACTCTAGTGATCCATCATACTAATTAAGATTTAAAAAAGACTGACTTGTCCTTAGAATAGAAGCAAACAAACAATTCCAAACCTATGATTAATAAGACTGAGATATAGTTTGTTTACTTTATTATATTTGAAACTCATCAGATATTATATCTTATTTCAGGAAACTCGTGAACAACCACACCTTCTTCCAGCTGATTTAATTATTTAATTAGGTATGACTTGTTTACTATAAAACACAACTACTTACCTACATGCTCAGACCAAATAAAAAGAGTAGACGCCGCGCCGCGAACAACAAAAGTGAAGCCACACAAAACCGTGCTCCTGCAAGTAAACATACACGCTCACGCTCACGCTTCACATACAAACATGACCCACAATACAGAGGGACACTAGGATTATGTGTCTTGGATATCAGAAACTGCGAGTACAGTACAGTCAACGGATCTTGACACTGGTGAAGTTAACAGTTTGACATGCGCAGTGAAGTTTTTTCATACTGTCTACTGCTCGAAACGGCTAACTTCACGAGTGCCTAGATCCGTTGACCGTACTGTACCACAAATTGCCTGCTTTTTCTTGATAGGCACTTGATATGAATAAGTAAGTAAATAGATACCTATTATGTATGGTATGTATGTTCGTATGAGCTAGTGGCCAACTCTAGTGACGGAGTTTTTAGGCCGCCTAAAGGCCTCCGTCATGGCTTAACGACTTAAAAGCCAGGACCCATAATTTAACGTGCCCTCCGAAGCACGGAGGCACTCAGCTCGCAATGCCACTTGCGGTCAATAAACTTAATTTATTGAACAATAATAAAATGGTACCTAGGTTAGGTATTAGGTTAGACTGAAACCTACTATATTTACTGTATTTTTCCAGATACTTACAACCCTCAATTTCCTGATCACCAGTAGCTATCAAAAGTATTCGGAGGTTAGGCCTTTTACGAAATCTACTAGGTAACTGTGATGTTTTTACAGGCTTCAAGCACATGGACCAGGAAGAAGAATCTTGGAAGGAGAATTGTCCTTGTGGCGAGGAGCTCATCGTCAGGATGAACGAGATCCACGAGAGCCTCATGGTGCATGTGTCTCTCAACGCTCTGCAAGAGCCACTGTCTGAGGTAACTATTACTAATCATAACGTAAATAACATTTGGAATTTCTTGAAAAACATTTATCTATGGAGCGAAAGTCTTTAGAGAGAACTAGAAAGAGTTGAAGGTGTGAAAGGTTAATTATAGTTGAAAGAGAACTAGAATAAGTGAAAGTATAATTAAAAAAAAAATGTAAAGTGCGAGTTGGATCCGCACACGAAAGGTTCAGTACTAGTGCAAAAAAAAAACTAGAATCTACAGTAATTTTTATTATAAAAGTGTCTTATAATAATTTGACGGCCTCGGTGGCGTGGCGGGCGATTACTCGGCAGAGGCGCAAGAGGCGCGGGTTCGATTTCCGCTGCGGAAGAAATTGCATGTTCTGTAAATATTTCTTCCGGGTCTGGGTGTTGTGGTAGCATGGTACTCGTAGTTTCTGATACCCACGACACAGGGAATCCTAGTGTGGGCTCAGGACTATGTATGTGACTGTTGGGTGTTATTTATTTATTTATTGTACCTACAGGCCATAGAAGAACCGGCAAAGAAGACTCCAGAAGAGAAGTTCCGTAAAGTCCTGATCGGCACTATTGTCAGTTGGGCCGAGGAGTCGCAGATCGAGGCGCCCAAACTCGTCAGAGAAATGTTCAGGTAATTTTACTCACATCTCTGTTCCAGGTACCAAACAAAAAAAAATGTATCTTCGTTGCCATTTATGTTTTACACTATTTATATGTTAATTCATGTAACATGATGAAACTGGCAGATATATTACAGACTCCTAATGATAATAATAATATATTTCTTCCTTCCAGTCTCCTAGTCCGTCAGTACGACGCTGTTGGCGAACTGATCCGTGCTCTCGAGAAGACTTATGTGATAAACGCGAAGACGAAGCTGGATGTAGCGGAGATGTGGGTGGGGCTGAGCCAGATCCGCGCGCTGCTGCCAGTGCAGATGAGCCAGGAGGAGGAGGAGCTCATGAGGAAGAGACTCTGGTGAGCCATCATTCCTATTTAGATCAAGAATATACGTAGGACTAAGTTGGAGGTGCGAAGTTGTAGGTGGGATTGTGCCAGATCCGCGCGCTGCTGCCTGTGCAGATGAGCCAGGAGGAGGAGGAGCTCATGAGGAAGAGACTCTAGTGATCCATCATACTAATTAAGATTTAAAAAAGACTGACTTGTCCTTAGAATAGAAGCAAACAAACAATTCCAAACCTATGATTAATAAGACTGAGATATAGTTTGTTTACTTTATTATATTTGAAACTCATCAGATATAGACGACCTCGGTGGCGTGGCGGGCGAATGCTCGGCTGAGACACAAGAGGCGCGGGTTCGATTCCCGCTTCGGGATAAATGTTTGTATGTTCTGCAAATATTTCTCCCGGGTCTGGGTGTTGTAGTATTATTTATTACAAAGATTCTTATAATATAAGATAAGTATAAGTATGTATTTACAAAAAAAAAAATATATAAGTATTCTATCAGCCATCTGGTTCCCATAGTACAAGCTTTGCTTAGTTTGGGGCTAGATGGCGCTGTGTGAAATGTCCACAAATATTTATTTATATTTTATTATATCTTATTTCAGGAAACTCGTGAACAACCACACCTTCTTCCAGCTGATTTAATCAGGTATGACTTGTTTACTATAAAACACAACTACTTACCTACATGCTCAGACCAAATAAAAAGAGTAGACGCCGCGCCGCGAACGACAAAAGTGAAGCCACACAAAACCGTGCTCCTGCAAGTAAACATACACGCTCACGCACACACCTACACTAAAACCATGCTCATCGCTCTTAGTACATCACGAGTCTTAAAAATAGAATTATGCCTTCCTGTGTAGTGAAAACTTGTAAAAACAGCAGCAAATCACATAAAAAGTCTCACGGAATCACTTTTCACTTGTAAGTGCTTCAAATAGCATCGTTTCTTAATTATTATACTGTGAATTTAGGTTACTTGGAACACACAACCTTAAAACCTTCGACACACACATAGATAAAATGGCGGCTTCACTTTTGTTGTTCGCGGCGCGGGGTCTTTTCTTTTTATTTGGTCTGAGCCTACATGGTTCAATTTGGGAAAATTGTGTCATAAAAATGTTGATTTTTTTAAATATAGAACTCTCTAAATTCACATACAAACATGACCCACAATACAGAGGGACACTAGGATTATGTGTCTTGGGTATCAGAAACTGCGAGTACAGTACAGTCAACGGATCTTGACACTCGTGAAGTTAGCAGTTTGACATGCGCAGTGAAGTTTTTCATACTGTCTACTGCTCGAAACGGCTAACTTCACGAGTGCCTAGATCCGTTGACCGTACTGTACCACAAATTGCCTGCTTTTTCTTGATAGGCACTTGATATGAATAAGTAAGTAAATAGATACCTATTATGTATGGTATGTATGTTCGTATGAGCTAGTGGCCAACTCTTGTGACGGAGTTTTAAGGCCGCCTAAAGGCCTCCGTCATGGCTTAACGACTTAAAACCCGGGACCCATAATTTAACGTGCCCTCCGAAGCACGGAGGCACTCAGCTCGCAATGCCACTTGCGGTCAATAAACTTAATTTATTGAACAATAATAAAATGGTACCTAGGTTAGGTATTAGGTTAGACTGAAACCTACTATATTTACTGTATTTTTCCAGATACTTACAACCCTCAATTTCCTGATCACCAGTAGCTATCAAAAGCCAGTGGGAAACTTTTGGTTAGCACCTGTAAGCCTCTGCATAGAGTAAGCGGTGAATGCCTTGAATGATGCCAACCTACATCAAATTTCCTACCTCCGAACAAGAGAGGAATTAAATCAAACAAGGGTAATATTTTAATCAACTATTTATTTTAGTAGGTATTACATAATAGTATTTGTGAGAGCATCAGCGAACTAAAATAAATTAACTTTATTAGATTCTTTGAAAAACTTTCACTTTCATTATATTAGTAGAATATAATCTTTATTTCCAAAAACATGAAAGTATGTACCTATCTATAAAAACAATAACAATGATTTCTGCCTCATTTCAGATTTGCAACAGTGGCTTAAAGGCATACCTACTCATGTGCTACATTAGGAGGGGCAGCTCATGACAGTTATATTATGTTAAATAAATGCATTAAAACCATAAAACACAAAAATGCTCACTTTTCTTTAACTTATTAAGTACTACCTGCCGCCTGCGGCTTCGCTCGCCTATTGCCAGGATAAAAAGTAGCCTAATGTTATTCCAGCACACATACTATGTATATCCCAAGCTTCACTCAATCCGTGCAGCCATTTAGAATTAAATTATGAGTCACAAGCATCGTCACATCTTCACAAACTTTTGCATTCACAATAAAAGAGCTATTAGTTAGGTTAGGTTAGTACCTACTACAACTACTACTAGCCCCTAGTTCTTTCGAACCCTGCGTGGTGAAAAGATTCAAAATGCGCCTCAAAAGCTCCTTTTGTGCACTAGGGCTCCGGGAGTAATAATTATTCTGTACACTAGGGTTAGGTTATTTCACTTATTTACCACATCATTTATTAGGGATATTAATCAATGGTAGGTACCTAGATTATATTATTTATTGTACAAATAATCTATTCTGCTATTAAATAGTTTAAAGAAGACTAATTTATTTACATAATTAGTAAAAACACAACCTAGTTTTAGCAAAACACGCAATATTGAAGTATGTAATTTTGACAATTCAAAACGAGCCTCGTCTCGCGCCTACTCTCGTTTATGAAATCTGACATTGTCATGCAGAATACGATAACACAGTAATTCCACACGTTTTCCCGCGTCTCGTTTTGTTTGGTCATCGTGAATAGGGCCCCTGGTGTGTACCGTGTGTAACGAGTAACGATAACAGGTAACGGTGCTTTAGAGCCTAGAATAGCATGTTAGGCCACTATTATACCGAAAAATTGTGTTACGCACGCGTGTGATTTCGTGGGCATAAGTAGGTTGATAACAAAATTTGGATTTTAGCATGTTTTTTAGCATTATCGAAAAAATAAATTAGCATCTGGAGCAAGTTCTAGCTTTCTCAAAATAAAAAACGGCAACACTGTGACTGACTATCTGCATTGATTGACTTGATCTTGATTGATTGACCTTTTATTTATCTACTCAAAATATTTTGGAAATGCTGGTTTCTCTTTAATTCAGGCAGATTTACTGTGAAGTGAGTAGCAATGGCTCAATCGCATCAAGTGACTTTGGATATAGGCGACGAAGACTCCGCGGAAGGCACTCCGCGGAACTATCGTCGACTGGAGCCCCCAAGTCGAGAGCCTCGGACGGTACCACCAGCGCCCCCCCACAGAAACAGCCTTGGGGACCGCCTCAACAGTGTATTTAGGGAAATTAGACCCCTTGTTGAAAATGCTCGAATGGTAAGCAATAGGTTTATATTTATGACGCAATCTGCTATTAGGTAGGTACTTAATGATACTTCATTAGTCATCAGAGTCCCATTAGAGTCTGATAAATCATTGACTATGAAATAATTAAAAACCATGAACTTCGTAAGTGTGTACAGGTGCCTACTCTTAAAATAGGTTGCCAGATTTTTACATCTTACTTAATCACTTTAGGGTAACAATGCCAGGCTGTCCCTGCCTACCTGGCTGCCGCGGAACACACCTGGCACCCACCAAATCACTGACGCAGATCGATTACAACGGCCACAAAGTTCCATAGCACATGTGAACTTAGGACCAAATGCCCAGACTTATGTTATCACGGAACGAGGGACTCAGACTAGTTTTGATGCCAACACGGGCATGTCAATGGAATCTAATACTCCTGATGAAGAGAACCCAGATATAAATGTGTCTGTGAATCCAGCGAATAATAATAATATCCATGACAATGCTGACAATGAGAGTCAAAGTGAAGATGGAGCACAGCAGGTAAATGTGAGATTTGATACCATTACATAATTAATAAAATCCAGCTAATATACTTGTATATAAATAAATATACTTCTCCTCTGGACTGGGAGTAAACTGCTTCTCTCACCATAGATAGGGGCGTGATAATATGTATGTATTATAAATCTGAAATGATGTCAGGATGTTTGTGAAATCACAGTGAAATGACTGACCAAATTGCTTGTACTGATGTACATAGTGGAGTACCATAGGCTAGTTTTTATCTGGCCGCAACACTAGCAAAGCTGTGGGCAGAAGCTAGTAAATGCTTTGAATAAGTACCTAATCGTACTGTACTATTATATTCTGAAAATTAATAACAGTTGAAACACTGTAGATTTTTTCTCTGAGTGTATTTGCGATCAGTTGTACGGCTATAAGCATTATGGAGGTCACCACCGCATATTCTTTACTTCCATTCCATTCCCTTCTGTCAGCTGTCATCTGTACTCCTTTCTTAACCATGTCCTCTTTCACACAATCAATCTACTTTTTCTTTGGCCTACCTCTACCTCTAAATTTATCCACAGTCATATTCATAACTCTCCTCGCAACTTGACTTTCATCCCTCCTCATGACATGCCCATAATCAGACTAGCCAACCATTCCTCAATCTTTTAATCACTTTCAAAACCAAGTCTTTGTGTTTAATATTTAATGTTTCACAGGTTGTTGACATCCGGCAAACTCTGAACATGCTGATACGTTATGCACCTTTCTATCTCATACTGTTCATAAAGTTTATGTATGACAGTAGAGAGGGCCTATTTGTGTTCATCATACTCTTCTCTACATTTGTACACTGCAATGGACTTGTCAGGAGGTGAGTTATAGTTCTGTGCTCCACCTGACTAAAGTTTATGCCTGTCATACATGCAAAGTTATTATGCACATCACAAAATAAGGATAAAATTGGAGCTTTAAGTAAAATTTTAGCATGGAAAATTTTTCATCAAAATCAACAGGATTTAAACTTTTGAACTATTAGTAGGTTTAATACCACTATTAGTAGGTTCAATCCTTGTGACATCTGAATGAGGAATCATTTTGCTAACATAGAACAGTGTATGTGAAGTACGCCATTTAATAGCCACTTCAAAACTATTTATTTCTTGCAGAGAACACGGGAAGCAAATGAACAGGAGTCTCCTAGCGCTCTTCAGTGAGCTGCTCTTCACATCTAGTTGTATATTCGTTGTTCACTTCCTGTTTGGGCATGAAAAGCTACTGCCCAATGTTATAATGTTCCCGGCTTACACGGAGCTCGATGCCTGGGAGTTGCTATGGCTGGTATCCCTAACTGATGTGATAGTGAAGATTATCACTGTGGATTTCAAGATTCTGGTTACTATGTTGCCAGCGTGTATACTACCGTTTCAGAAGAGGGTATGTTTATTTGAATACTTTTTGAAAACTTGTGTGTAATTTGCAGTTATAGAATGCAATGCCAAAGTAATTGGGGTTCATGGATTTTCGGTACTTTTTGCCTCCTATGCCTAAACATTGGTTAAATAGAGTGAAGGGCCTTTACCCTCTGCCCCCTTCGCCAGTGGTCTACTCTGCCTGGTTTTACTATGGTCGGCTGCTACTTAAGAAATATTTTTCTCAAACGAAAGCACTATGATTGGGTATTACGATTCTTACATAAATATGTAAGAATTTAACAAATGTTAAACAACCAACAGTCACATTTATAGTTCTGAACCCACACTAGGATTCCGTGTCGTATCGTGAATATACATCATTAACTGTTGTACCTCATGGTAGCCAACAATAACACCCAGACCCGGAAGATTTTTTCTCAGAACTCGCAAAAAATTCTCCCGCAGTTGGTATCGAATCCGCACCGCCGGGTTTTGGCCACTACGCCATCGGAGTGGCATCACATTTTTTTTTTAAATTCCGACCAGCAAAAGCTAACTAATCCTTCCACATTTCTATTCACGGCAGTCTCCCAGCTCTCTCTTAACCATCCATTATACCAGTTGTGGATATTCTTCCTAATGAATCCGTTCTGATACAGAAAGAAAGAAGGAAAATAATTTATTGACAACATACATAATAAATACAGACACGAAAAATTTAAAAGACAGAGCATAGGGCAAAAGAGAAAAGAACACACATACAGACCTAACCTTAGAGGACTAGTACATAACTCATGCCCTGGTTGCTCTGTCTAAACCAGGTAGAAGTTGCCAAAAGGTCCTAATTCAGCTTTGAATTAACTTCACGCGGGTACCAGTTGAAATAGCGCTGGTTTTCAGTCAGGGTCTTAAGAAGGGTGAGGAGGTCACAAACTATTAAAAATTTAAATTAATTCTACAATGTCAAAATTTAAATTAGGTATGTCAATACAATTTGAAAAATGAATAAATGAATAGAAGAGAAAATACACATAAATCTTACTTATATTATAAATGCGAAAGTTTGTGAGTTTGGATGTTTGGATGTTTGTGCCTCAATCACGCCTAAACGGCTGAACGGATTTGAATGAAACTTGGAATATACATAGTACATGTACTGGATTAACATATAGGCTATTTTTTATCCGGGTACCACGCGAGCGAAGCCGCGGGCGGCAGCTAGTTAGAACATAAATAATAAAAAACCCGTTGGTGGGGTTCAGAGTATGTGTTTAACTGTTGGGTTTTATTATTTCAGGGCAAAGTATACCTATTCACGGAGGCGGTCTCCCAACTCTATCGCTCTCTGCTGACCATCCAGCCGTGGATATTCTTCCTGATGAACTCGTACTCGGGCTCGGAGCGCATGGTGGGCATGTTCCTGAGCACGGTGTACGTCATCGCGAAGGCGCTGGAGGTGCTCATGCGGCTGAGGCTCTTCAAGAGCGCCACCTGGACATTGCTGCAGAGTGTCGTGAGTACACTTTCTAACTAGAAACTCAAAATTTATATATATTGAAATCACTGGGATTGTTTTGAATTGATTATATTACATTATTATTTTATTTACTAGCTGACCTGCACCTTTGTCTACACATTACTGACTTAAAGCTGTATAAATCGGCTATGTTACATACTTTGTGCTGCTTTTTTAGGGTTCCGTATTCGAAGGGTGCCAACGGGACCCTATTACTAAGCCTGCGCTGTCCATCCGTCCGTTCGTCTGTCCGTATGTCAGCGGGCTGTATCTCATGAACCGTAATATTCACAGATTGTGTATTTCTATTGTAATTTTGTCCTAAAATATTTATTTATTCAATTGCCGCTATAACAACAAATAATTAAAATAAAATTAAAAGGGGCCCCATACAAGAAACATTTATGTGCAAATTCGACTTGCACTTGAACGGTTTTTTATTTTCATGTATCTAATAATATCATAGATCTATAATTTGAACTTCTCTGCTGGACTGGGACAAAAGAAAAAACACAGAATGCGTCCAGCTGCTTCTCTCCCCGAGCATGTCGCAAAAGTCGACTAAGGGATAGTATCCTCCAACATGATGAGATACAATAAACAAGTATTCCCAAGGACGGTTGACGTCAGGCAGGCGGCTGGTCATAAAACACCTTAGCCAAAACTCTTACATCATGCTGTGCCGACCTCACATAGAGTGGGATAAGGGCAGGAAGATGATCATAGATCTAATTTAAACTGTTTTCTCCAGAACCTGGGCACCAAGCCGACGGGCGAGCAGCTGCTGACGGCGGGCGACGCGTGCCCCATCTGCCACGACGACTACACGACGCCCGTCCGCCTCGGCTGCAGCCACATCTTCTGCGAGCTCTGCATCTCCGCCTGGCTCGACAGGGAGCACACCTGCCCGCTCTGCAGGGCCAAGGTCGCCGATGAACCTACGTGGAGAGACGGCTCTACCACCTACGACTTTCAACTCTACTAATGGCATTGACCCCGGCTTTCGGTCTACTACCTACGACTTTCAACTCTACTAATGGCATTGACCCCGGCTTTCGGTCTACTACCTACGACTTTTAATTCTATTAATGTCATTCATCCCGATTTTCGACCTACTACCTACGACTTTCAGCTATATTACAGTAGCTGGCTGTAACAGCACGACTTTCAACTCTACTAAGGCCTTTTACCATCTATAGTAAATGATTTATACAGCGTCAGGAGGCAAATTTTGCCTTCACAAACGGGATGCTGTAGTGCCCGGGACGAATTAAGATGGAGTAGGCTTGCCCAGCACCTATTCCATCCTCTCAGCTTAGTCTGACTTGTCCACAGGAAAGATACGGTCAATACGTGCAGAGCTGACTAAGTCGCGGGTTTCCTCACGATGTTTTCCTTCACCGTTTGAGAGTACTGGTATAGCGCACATAAATTTTTCGCACAGAAAAACCACCGGATTTGAACCCACGACATTAGGATCGGAAGGCGGGGTCACTACCAACTAGTCCACCAGTGCTCAACTCTACTAGTGCCACAGAATAAGGATTTTCCTGTGTTAACCTATTCCGTGGCGTGGTGGGTAGTTGCTGGCTGTTTGGTCTACTACCTATGACTTTCAGCTGTATTAGTTAAAGATGAACTCTGTTACGGGTCTAATACCCACGATTACCTGCAAAAAAATGTTTACGCAACACCCGCATTAATTACTAAGACGGAATATTGTAATTTCAGAATGTATGTGAGTATGAGTGTTATTATTTAATTAAGAAAAACACTGTTAGTTAAAAAAATTATATATTTTGCCTATAAATGTTAAGTTTCAAATCATATTTTCAGAATACCATGCCCTATTATGCAAATATATACCTAAAAATAAGTGACCTTCCTACTTTCAGCTTTGAAAGAGCTAAGATGAACCTACATATTTGGAGGTATGGGTACTACTGTACTAGTAAACTGTGGCCGATAGTCGTTTTTTTCAATGTATATTGCTGGCTGAGAAGTGGGCTTACTCTTATGTAGTAGATAAGACCAGTTGTAATGTACTCAATTTAAAAACACAGATATAGAGAAAATATCCATTGAAATTGGTTATCATATTTTAAGTATTATTTTCTATCTGCTTATAGTAGTACGCATGAAATTTTCTGAGGCGCACAATATTTTTGTGGTACTCCTTTGTACTTGAATAAGATGAGTATGAAGTAAAAAAAAATTAAGTTAAAAAAAAAACTAAAATTCCAAAAGCCTTTGGCAGTTGTTGTGCACTTATAAACGTTACTGGATTGATCATAATAAAGAAAAACTGATAGAATTTAATAGAAAAAATCACAAAATGCTTTTCATGTTGTCTGGGCCTACTTTAGGTAAGCATGAATTAGTTTTGTACATAGGTAGTCATTGTGTTAGGTACAAGTTTACAATAGTTAGGTACCTTAAATTGTTTATTTATAGTCATGGTTAAATATTTTTAAGTTTTAATAATTCTACTTCCTACCATATTATAAATGTGAAAGTTTGTGAGGATGTTTGTAACCCAATCACACATAAACGGCTGAACGGATTTGAATGAAACTTGCAATATACATAGTACACGTGCTGGACTGGCAGTAAATAAAAAACATAGAATGCGTCTGCTTCTGTCTTCGAGCATGTCGTAAAAGTCGACTAAGGAGTACCTAGTATCCTCTAACTGGATGGGCCTATATGGGCGATGGGCTGATCACCTGTCACCATGGTTCACCATATCCATCTTGGGAGTCCTGGATCAGAAGTGGCTGCAAGTTTTCTTATGATTACTTGTGGTTCTGCCCACCTCGTTAGGGATACGTGCATGATAATATGTATGCATGTACTGGATTAACATATAGGCTATTTTTATCCGAGTACCACGCGAGCGAAGCCGCGAGCGGCAGCTAGTGACACTATAAATTATGCATAGGGTGTCTATAATGTTAACTTTTTTCTTTAAAAATTACATTTAGTTTTGCTGCATTTAATAAGTTTCAATAATTACGCGTCCACTTGAAAAGTGAGCGCAACGCACGCACTGCGCGCAACGCACGCACTCCGCGCAACGCACGCACGGCACGCAATGGATTTGATTCGCTTTGTATAAATCTCTATTGCACCGAGTCCGATAAGGGTACCGTCCGAGCCAAATGTTTTTCTCAGAGTTTTATTCCATGCGTGCGATGTGTCCGCTGCGAGCGAATCATCATCATCATTTCCCTGCCCTTATCCCACTTTATGTGGGGTCGCCACAACATGTATTTCCCCCTGTCAGAAGTCATCTCAACGCTCACTACTTTCTTATGTCATCTTTCACACAGTCCATCCATCTTTTTGGCCCACCTCTACCCACATTATATCCTTCCACATTAATATCTATCCAAATAACGTAACTTAATAAAACACCTTGTTTTAATTAATTGCATTCATTTTCTTACAACATTTTGCAGTGTATTTTTATTGTTGCACTTTTAAGCTTACTAGCCAAATATTTAATTATGTAATTCTAGACCATGTGTCCTATATGAATAACATGTATTTGAATAGGAATTGTAAATATTATGTTATTGTATCTATAACAATTTAATTAGGTTTAATATTAAGCATAATTGTGATAGCAGTTGTTGTAATAAATGTATTATTTACTTATATTTTATTCAACTAGAATGAGTGTAGAATCAATACAAATTATTTATTTACACATATACTGTTCTGTTGACTTCTGTTTTGAAGTGAATTGACAATATAATTTTAAAATATTTGTGTAAAGTGTAAAAATGAGGTAAAATATGAAGTTTTATACATAAATTAATAAAAACGTAATTTTGGCTATAATGTAATTTGCCAAATGACTAACAGACTTTTACATTCCAGATGAGATTATTAGGTATTTTACAAAAGCTTTCCCTCTAGTTCACCTTAATACATATTTAAGTTAAAAAAACATTCTGAAAATTCGTCTCATTTAAATCTTCACAGTTACTCATTCCTTGTAACTCTTTGCGTTATATTAATTTTTTTCATACACAATATAGGTGGATAAATTAGTTTTAATTAATACTGGATAATTATTTTGCCCTATAAAAATAATGACTAACTTACGGTGCGCAGATATGGTCGAAGAGGCACAGAAGTCCAAACTGAAGGTATGCCAAGAGGCAATGGAATGTATCATACTTGGGTTCAAGCCTTCGATCAATTTATTTGATCGAAGGCGAATAGACCGAGTATGCAATACTACTGCGTTCCTTAATCGGCATTACTGATGTCTGAGATAAGGCTGCTAGGCTCAAATGGGATTGGGCGGGACACGTCAGCTGGACCTCGATGCCTTCGGTGGGGTGGTGGGAGATGGCTCGGGATGTCTGGAAATCCATGGGGGAGACCTTTGCCCAGCAGTGGGACGAAATAGGTTACATAAAAAAATGAACTAGTCGGAATCTACCTAATGCTTAGGTAGGTAGTCTTGTATTTTTTGCATTGGCATTCGAGCATGCCAAATAATTTATTTTGCGAAACTTTGCGTAACACGCACAATTTCATTTGAATTACCTGTACGTAGTTATAAATATTTTGAAAGGGCATTTTAATTATTTAAAACTGTTTATTACCTATTCTAAAATATATTATTACGTGTATAAAATATCAAGTTGTCTGTCTATCTTTACTGTTAGTTATTGGTGTGTAAGCCTACAAATCTATGACAGGATAATTGAATTGTAGCTATGAATAAATAATCTGAAAATGTTACTTTGTGTTTTACTTAAATCATCATCATCTTCCTGCCCTTATTCCACTCTATGTGGGGTCGGCACAGCATGATCTATGGATCATGCTGTAAGAGATTTAGCTAAGGTGTTTTATGACCGGCCACCTGCCTGACGTCAACTTGTTTCAATAAAGGAATGCCAGTCCATTGAAATAAGGTCGAAAATCATTTGTCCACGACTCAGAACAATAAATTCTTCCAAGGTCCACGAAAAGGCCTTTGCCGCGTTGTTGCACGTTGTGCGCGCAGCTTCTAAACCTATGACACTCGTCATCCAGACGGATGCAACACCTCATTTGTAACATCCGTCCAGCCATTTGGGCTACAGCCTCGGAAGGTTTCCTTTGCACATACGCCTCAAAAATATTACCTTTCGTGGCAGTCGGGTAAAAGTACTAGGAGGACATGCCAATTAATCTGGGCCAACATAAATATAATAATTGTAATATTCGTTCAATTGTTATAGTTATAATTCATGGCGCATTGGTGTAGTATAATGCTACAATAATTACACAGGATTAAAATTAATGACGTTTTGGAAAAGGGCCAGGTCAAGAGTACCTACCCTAAACCGACGAGCATGCATGAGGAATGTAATGAGAGTGAAGGAAGCAAAAGAAGTATGTCAGGATCGTAGCAAATGGCGATCCGTGATCTCTGCCTACCCCTATGGGAAACACATTTTATGTATGTATGTAATTACACATCATTACAATAATTGTAATGCTGTGTATTTATTGTTTAAATAAAAGAAGGCTGTATCCTACAGTACTGCACGCCTAACGGAACTTGGCATTCATGAAGTTAGCCGTTTCAAGTCGACAAACGGCTAACTTCAGTTCCGTTGGTCGTACTTATTATCTCTCATATGAATACTGAAGAAATAAAACTTTGTTCCATCCTAATTGTTATGGTAGTCTCTGGGTGTATTTAAAAGAAACAATCAGTAGGTAGGTTTAATTATATTTTAATCACATTATGTAGTTTATATTACACGATGATGATTCACATACATAACATACTTATCACTTACGATTACTTACAATATGCCTACTTCGTGAAAAAATTAAATAATTTAGATCATTAATAGTAATTATTATTCAAAGTATCACAAATATCTGATAGAGTAACACTGCTCCAAAAGCGTAAGCATCTATCGAATACAACTAGGGCTGCCGAACTCGGGAACTCACGGGATAATCATTAGCTGCATGCTGTCTGATCGAGCAGCCTCGCGAGGCCGCCGCGCAAGGCAGGTACTCGGGTAGTAGCCTCGCGACGCTGCTCGGTCACTCAGTACACAGAAATTTTAAATTCACTAAAACCAACTAAATCACATAATCAGCTTCTTCAAGTTACACAGATATCGATTGGCACAGATCAACGACTGACTAAGGGCGGGCGGACAAGGCGGACCGAACCACGGCACTCATACAAGTATTTACAAAAACTTACTACTATAGAGAGTCCACCGCTATTCACGCAAGCGAACGCACCCGAACATGAAATGTATATGCCGCCGTAAAATTGTAAATAGGATACCGTTAGATATTTACAATGATCTAACTAAAAGTACCTAAGTTTGTATGAGCTAGAGGCCAACTCTAGTGACGGAGTTTTTAGGCCACCTCAAGGCCTCCGTCGTAGCTTAACGAATTAAAAGCCGGGACCAACAACTTAGCGCGTGCTCCGAAGCACGGAAGCGCTCAGCTCGTAATGCCACTTGCAGCCCATCAAAATTGCGACCGCGCACAATGTTGCTTAAATTCAACGATCAATCAAGAATACCTAGACGTTTGTTGATTGATCGTTGAAGCGCTCGTGGAGAAGCTTGCTTAGACGATCTTGATTGATTGTTGAAGTTAAGCAACCCTGGGCGCGGTCACAATCGGGATGGGTGACCGCAAGTGGCATTACGAGCTGAGCGCTTCCGTGCTTCGGAGGGCACGTTAAATTGTCGGTCCCGGCTTTTAAGTCGTTAGGCCATAACGGAGGCCTTTAGGCGGCCTAAAAACTCCGTCACAAGAGCTGGCCACTAGCTCATACGAACTTACTTACTTTATCGTTGAATTTACCCCACGAGCGCTTATAATCTATCTCGCGAGATTGTAAACTGTCGAAAGATTGTGAACCGTAACATACTGCTTACAATTTAACTGCTTTAAATTCGTTCGCTCTGCTCGCTCGCCTCACGCGTAGTTTTTCACTAACTAACCTACTAATTCCGATCTAAGCAGATCTTCGACAGTTTACAATCTCGCGAGATTATAATCCGACGGTATTTACAATTTTACGGTGACATAAAAAACTACAGCTCAACAAATTACAATAACATTAAGTAAGTTCGTATTAACGGCCACATGAAACCATAATTGGTTCGTAAGAACTGATATGAATGGCCAACCCTGGTTCCATAATTCGAATGTAAAAAATATCGTAGTACAAGGAGTCGGGTCATTTTTGAGCACTCTGATTTTCATGTTCGTACAAACCCGCTTCTTAGTGCAAGCTACTCTTGCGTAATAATTGAGCTGATGTTCCGACATTGCCGCCGCCACATTCACTTCACAGTCTAACACAACAGTCCACGGCACGCCCGTTATAAAACTTCTACGTTGGGAATATCCGAGTCAAAAACAGAGGTCTAAAATGAAAAGCTCTTATTCATGTGAGGTTATCATAATGCCACGTCGGCATCCTCACTGGCGTAAAGCTCTATTTCGTTAACGCCTCGAAGCAAGACAGGCTTGATACACGATTGGGCGTTAAAAGTTCTGCATCATTTATTATAGGCGATATTACACGTTATTGATAAACGTGAGTATACAGGGCGTAACATTTAGATCGATCAGTATGAAAAAGTCTGTAACTATAAGTCATACGAAGATCTGTTCTTAAGAACCATGTCATCGATTTTAGTGACAAGAAAAACTGCATACATAGATTAAAAGAAAACTTCTACTCAGTTCGGGAATCTAACCCGAAATCGAATTTCTAACATCTAATTAATTAAATTAAATGATATGAAATACAATGCATTTTATTTATTTTAGATATTATGTTTCATAGTAACATTTACTGCTTATGACCTACACAATCGATATCTAAATAAATAATGTAAGTTTTATTTTTCAATACGACCGGCTTCGATTCCCGAACTGAGTGGAAGTTTTTTAAAATCTATGTATGCAGTTTTTCTTGTCACTAAAATCGATGACATGGTTCCTAAATACAGATCTTTGTATGTCTTATAGTTACAGAATTGCCCATATTGACCGATCTAAATGTTACGCCCTGTATATTACGTAGGACTTGGTAGCATTCATCTTGGCAGTCGCAGCCCAGCGGCCGCAGCAGGCGGTCGTCATTCGAACTATATTGTACAGCGGCGGAATTAAAAGGTTCGTCAGTTTTCAAATTGATTCGTTTGACGTGTCGCGAGACATGTTACCTTTTGAATCTAAGGCACAGAACAAACTGTTGCATAGAAAATTATGTTGCAAAGTTCAAATTAACGAGCATCAAAGTTGTTTGACAATTTATCGTGTCATACAGGATAGTATGGTCTACTGATTCTTACACTGGTGCAAGGTAACCGATCTTAAGGTGACGAACCTTTTCATTCCGTGACTGTACATGGACGATTTGAATCGAGGATTATCAATAGGAAGACCGATCGAGCGGTATAGGGTCATACAGTTGCAAAGCTAACATCGGAAAGCTTTGTTTACATAATCACTAACGGGTCGTGACTACAAGGATCTGAATGCTACCGTTTTCACTTACCTCTCACGGCCCTAAATCGAGATCGCACATTTACACTTCACTATAGGCGATTTTCCATAAAGACATCGGACTCGGCCGTGTGGATGTCGGGGGGCGGGAGCATTCGCTACGACAGCTGCGGGCCCTCGCCCTCGGCCCACGTGACGTCGGCGACGGCGCCGGACTCGGCCGTGTGGATGTCGGGGGGCGGGAGCATTCGCTACGACAGCTGCGGGCCCTCGCCCTCGGCCCACGTGACGTCGGCGACGGCGCCGGACTCGGCCGTGTGGATGTCGGGGGGCGGGAGCATTCGCTACGACAGCTGCGGGCCCTCGCCCTCGGCCCACGTGACGTCGGCGACGGCGCCGGACTCGGCCGTGTGGATGTCGGGGGGCGGGAGCATTCGCTACGACAGCTGCGGGCCCTCGCCCTCGGCCCACGTGACGTCGGCAACGGCGCCGGATTCGGCCGTGTGGATGTCGGGGGGCGGGACGGCGGATCCGAAGAGGAAGAGACTCCGGAGGCGCGCGGCGCGGGAGCTGGTGGTGGGAAGGTCGTCGGGCCAGCTGCCTGCGGACGCGGACGCGGAGGCTGAATCAGCCACGTCCTGGAACACAATAATGGTTGAACATATTTATTGGTTATCTCATCAGTTTTATGATATTTTTTTAGTAGTTATTTTCGCATCACTACACATCGTATTCATTAAATTCTGCTAGCTCAGAATCTACGAAGCATTAGATAAACATACATAAATAGACCGTTGAACGAATAAGCCTTTATTGAACACTCGTAGTCATGTAAAAAGAGCAGTTAAGTGAGGTTATTGTTCGTACCACGTCCGCCGTGACTTGCAGGCGCTGCGGCGGGGGCGAGGGCGCGGACTGGCCGCCCAGCGAGCCCGCCAGCGCGCCCAGCGACGCGGCGCGCACCGACGCCTGCGCCGAGCCCAGCGACAGAGACGCGTCACCTGGAATAAACTATTTTATACCGACTACCCTCATAATTCTACTGGCAGACCTGCCTTCTGCGCGTTGTAGGTTCAATCATCAGTAATAAGCATCTGAACTAAATCATCATAAACTTATAGAAGGAGATGCCAATATCCAGGCCTCCACGAGTTCACATTGGTTGACAAAATGACAATAAAATCATCAGGCGAATATACGGTTTCTGGCACTGCACCTTCCCCCACGCAGCCTCCGCAGTATAATGGAAGAATTATATCGTCAATACTAGGCTTCAGTCTTCTCGAGGCGGCGTCATACGACGTGTGTCCAGCTTCAAATCGAGTGTGACTGGGCCTATCTCCCGTCGCCCGCGTCCCGCGCCCCTCCCCCGCAGCCCCCGCAGTACATAAAAATAACTCAACAATGCTAGGCTCCAGTCGTCTCGAGGCAACATCGTCCAGCGCATGTTCCTCGAAGCGCGTGCGACTGACCTGTCCACCGCCCCGCGTCCCTCCCTCCCCCCCAGTACACATATAACAGAAGGTATATCTCACCGATGCTAGGCTCCAGTCTTCTGGAGGCGGCGTCGTCCGGCGCGTGTTCAGTTTCAAAGCGCGTGCGACTGGCCTGCCCCCCGCCGCCCGCGTCCCGCGCCCCTCCCCCGCCGCCGCCCCCCGCGCAGCCCCCGCAGCCGCCCGCGCGGCACAGGGACACGGGCACCACGCCGTACACGTAGAACAGGAGGATTGGGACGCCGATGCCGACCGCTAGGCCGGCTACGAGAGGTGATACTACCAGCTGGAATGGAAAATACACATTGTTAAGGATTATCCTACCAATCTTGATTTCCTAAGCACATGATCAAACGCGAAACTTTGGCCACTTATTCACTCTGTTCCGAAATTCCGACATTCATCCATATTCGATATCCCAGTGATATATGTAATTCCGAGACACGGAATTTTTTGGTCGTATCCATACTTTTACATACATATTATCACGCCCATATCCCTAATGGGGTAGGCAGAGCCACAAGTAAACATAAGAAAACTTGCAGCCACTTCTGATTTAAAATCCTAAGATGGAAATGGTGAACAATGGTGACAGGTGATCAGCCCATCGCCCATATCCGCTGGGTTCGCTAGCACCGCGCCCCCCGCGCGCAATTAAACAACACGCGTCATCAGTTTTTTATTTCTGACGGCCTGCATGGTCTATAGTTTTGATGAGATATTTTATCAATAGCAATCAAAAGTCCGATCTCTGGTCAGATGGATAAGCTAGACTGACCGCGGCGGCGACGGCGGCGGCGACGGCGGCGCGGCGGCGGGCGGGCGCGGCGCGGCGCAGGCGGCGGTGCGCGCGCCGGCCGGCCCACAGCGGCAGCCCCACCAGCAGCGCCGGCAGCGCCACGCCCGCCACCACGGCGATGCCGAGCGGCGCGCCCGCCAGCGTGCCCAGCTGCCACAGCAGCTTCTTCTTGCGGGACCACGGCTTTTTCCCCCAGAATGTGCAGCCGCTCGGACTGGAACACCATAAAAATTGCTAAAGACCCACTCGTGTCACTCACCACATAAGTTCGAAAGAACTATAGTTCTTTCGAACTAATATTCGTCATTAATAATAATAATCATAATTTAGTCATTAATATTCGTCGTTAGTTTAATTAAATCGCTTATCAAATTCATAAAAACTATCTTTATTAACAGAAAGAAAGTTACAACTATTACAAATATAATTTACAAAATACAAAAGAAACAGTCGGGCTATCTAAAGGCCGTTGCAAACGGTCTATAGATAGCTCACCTGATCCAGCTCATCAGACGGTGGAAGCGTGCCCAAGACGCTGACCGAATTCAAATTCATACCGCTCAAGTTGATAAAACAGTATCTCATCATCAGTCGCTGATTTTTTTTTATTCGATCGTTTTATAATTCCCCATATAAGAACAAGGCGTTGCGAATGCTCTTGTCAAAGTTTCCTCTGTTACCTGAGATAGTGCAGATCGGAGACCTCCTTCATGCAGAGCCAGCAGAACTCAGCGCCGCACACGCAGCACACCATGTGGTTGCAGGAGCCGTCCTCCACCTTCACTATCAGCACCGAGCAGCGCGGGCACGGCTTCACTTCACCTTCAATACACAAAACCACATTCAAACTATATCAAATTTATCAATTATCATCATCTTTAGACGGCCTCGGTGGCGTAGCGGGCGATTGCTCGGCGGAGACGCAAGAGGAGAGACGATTCCCGCTTCGGAAGAAATGTTTGCATGATCTGTAAATATTTCTTCCGGGTCTGGGTGTTGTGGTACCATGGTGCTCGTAGTTTCTGATACAGGGAATCCTAGTTTGGGGTCAGGACTATGTATGTGACTGTTGGGTGTTATTTATTTATGGACATACAAATATGTGTCGGCATGACTCACGAAGTTCCTCTGGGTGCGAGGCTTGCGCAACGTCGCCCTGTGCGCTCCCTGCCGTGGTAACAACACCACGTCACTGCAGTAGATACGAGGTAGCACATCTGAACACTCACCATGTTCCTGGTCTGGGTGCGAGGTCTGGGGCGCGCGCGGCGGCGGCTGGCGCGAGCGGCGCGCCGCGTCGCACGTCTGTGTGGGGTGCCACGCCGCCTTGCAGTGATAGCAGAAGGAAGCGCCGCACCCCGCCGCTAGGCAAGTCAGCTTCGGACACGACGCGCAACCCGTCGCCACTACCGCGAAACTGACCAACAAAAAACGTAGATTTAGATTTAGGACGATTAAAAATTATCCCAAACATCATCATCTTCCTGCCCTAATCCCACTCTATGTGCAGTCGGCACAGCATGTTCCTTGGATCATGCTGTAAGAGTTTTGGCTAAAGTGTTTTAAGACCGGCCGCCTGCCTGACGTCAACCCTCCTTGGGAATACTTGCTTATTGTATCTCATCATGTTGGAGGATACTATCCCTTAGTCGACTTTGCTCGGGGAGAGAAGTAGCTGGACGCATTCTATGTTTTTTCTTTACAGTCAAGCGAAGAAGTAAAAATTATCCCAAACGTTCCTACTAAATATTTTTATACTTTTGTCAACTAATTACCACCCAACATCATCGGGCAATCAGGCGCCACCATCGGGGTCTTATTGTATCTCATCTTACATGGAAATGCTTACAAAGCTTAAAGCTTAATGGTTAGTTCTGAAGGCGATGGTACCTACCAGGGGCTGGATACTATTTTTCGTCGAAGTCTTACAAACATGACTTTTTTCGGACGGACAAGCAGCTTGGTCAGCTAAGATTGATGATTAGGTCTGAAGGTATGATGGTTACCTGCAGTCAGGCGCTGGACACCACCTAGTATCAGGGTCGGCGGCGAGCGCGCGCCGCACGGAGAACTCCTCGTACTTGTCGTACATCATCGGGTTGTCCACTATTCGGCGGACATCTGGAAACGACAGATTTATTTAATAACAAACACCTATCTATAAAACTAATAAACTCATTCATTTATCTTTCCATAATTACTTCTCTGCTGGATTGAGAGTAAAGAAAAAACATAGAATGCGTCCAGCTGCTTCTCTCCCCGAGCATTTCGTAAAAGTCGACTAAGGGATAGCATCCTCCAACATGATGAGATACAATAAGCAAGTATTCCCAAGGAGGGTTGACGACAGGCAGGCGAGCGGTCATAAAACACCTTAGCCAAAACTCTTACAGCATGATCCAAGGACCGTGCCGACCCCACGTAGAGTGGGATAAGGGTAGGAAGATCAAAACTCTTACAGCATGATCCAAGGACCGTGCCGACCCCACGTAGAGTGGGATAAGGGTAGGAAGATCAAAACTCTTACAGCATGATCCAAGGACCGTGCCGACCCCATGTAGAGTGGGATAAGGGTAGGAAGATCAAAACTCTTACAGCATGATCCAAGGATCGTGCCGACCCCACGTAGAGTGGGATAAGGGTAGGAAGATGATGATTTATCTTTCCATAGTCTTTACTTTAAACTGGCTACAGAAAGTAGGACGATCAATAAAAAGACTCGAGTCACATAGCATTACTCATCAACGAGGTGTCTAATTATGAAATTAACAGCTGGTAATGTTTAAGCCCCTTTAGTCATCTAGAGTATTAATAGAGAGAGGTAAAGTTTGTATGTTTATTTCTTTGTAATCTCAGAAAATAGCCGATTCTAAAAACTCTTGCACTAATACATTTTATACCTACAAAAGAAGTTATTTCTAATAATTTCGTGGGTCAGGAGATTTAAAAGGAAGTTCACCGTGCTTGGAGATACAGTCCAGAGCTGTTCGCTGTTAAGTTTTACTGTTTACGTTCAATTTTTACTTATATAAATTCAGCGTGAAATTAAACATAGCATCGTAAAAGCCGACAGCAGATATCAAAACCCATAGATAGTCGGTAATATTGGCGTAGTACCTATCAATATAAACGAAACACGTGAACGCATTGTAAATATGTTAGGAGGAAAACCTCGGGGGAAACCCGCTCCGGCCGGCGAACAGCCAATTTTTAGGGTACCGTACCCGGAGGGTGACACGGGACCCTATTACTAAGCCCCCGCTGTCCGTCTGTCTGTCCGTCCGTCTGTCAGCGGGCTGTGTCTCATGACCGTAATAGGTAGAGAGTTGAAATATTCACAGTGTGTATTTCTATTGCCGCTATAACGACAAGTAACTCTGTCTGTCTGTTGCCTTTTCAAGTCTAAATTGCTGAACAGATTTTAATGAAATTTGGCAAGGAGATAGCTTCCATCCCGGGGAAGGACATAGGCTACTACTTTTTATCCTGTAAAAAAAGGATGTAAAAGAATAACCAAGATAACGTACCAATACTTATTAAACATTAATTTATGACAAGACAGTTAATTTAAAATTTTAATAAAAATGAGAATGTCATTCATATAAATCGGGTCTCTAGTTGGACCGATTTCATGATTTTTGATTTGTTAGATTTGTCTCCGCCCCGAACAGCCGAATAACTACCTAATAAAGCATTTAATGCATTAATAATTCTAAGACGGTACGAAGTTCGCGGGGTCAGTTAGTAAAAAATAAAAATGCCCCGTACAAGAAACAATTATGTACACGTGACTCTAACTTAACTCCGTTTTTTACTCTAGTGCAGGGATGGGGAAACTACGGCCCGCGACCATCAAATAAAATTCAAGTGAAGTTTTCGTATTGTTAGTAATTTCATTCTCATTGGCAGTGCGCGGCTCGCATAAAACAATCACGTATTATTTCGCGAGCGCGGGCGGTATGTCAAATACATATCAATATTTTTATTTCAGTAAATAATATAGTCAAAAATGCAACAACTTGGCCCGCTATATATTTTGTAAGTAAATATTGGCACGCGAAGGAAAAAGTTTCCCCATCCCTGCTCTAGTGGAACGTTGGACTTTGTTTATATTTTACTTTCACACCAGTTTTGTATTATTTTCTGTCACCATATTTTGTTGTTGCTTTGTAATGTCTTCAGTTATTTCAGTATCAGTTGGGTACAAGGGGAAATACAAGAAACAATGCCTGGAAACATCACAACGACAGGTGATCACAGGCTTTAAACCCAGCTCATTCACGGTCTTGTCGCATGCGACTGAATTCCGTGAGACGGTTCATGCAATCGTTGTAACGTGTATGTCTAGCCTACCTAACCAGGACAATTGTGTTCAAAATTTAGATATTGTCATTCACTAAAGGACCCTCTTGTTTTTGAAGATTATCTGTTTTGAAAGTAGTTAGTCAGGCTTATGAACGGTGTGTAACTCTATAACCCAACAGATAGGATAATAACGCCAGCTGTCATAAATATTGGAGAGGCTTTATTTCCAGTTTATTATTATATAATGGCTTGTAAGGGAACCCCTTGAGATCCTGAGGAAACGAAACTAGAAATGATACAGGTCAAGTATCTATTAATCATACAAGAGATCAGTTCAGTTCAATATTTTTTCCTATTAAAACTATAAGAATTGTTGTAAAATCTGAATACACCCTGTTCGTAAACGAATGAGCATGATATTTACATATTAGCGATTTTGAATTGTGTTAAACCTACATCGTGAGGCTTTCCTCTCTTGTTTTTATTCCAAAAATCATTTTCTTACGACACGAAAACACCAATTCCGTCATCAGCCGAAGTATGGTCGGACATCGTCAACCGACATCGTCCGTTCGATTCCATCGACATTTGATCGGCCGAGTCCAGTCGACGACCATACTTCGGCCGATAAAGAATATGGTGTAATAGACCAATACTTCTAACGACGAGCGAGAGAGAAACGAGAGCGAAACGAAGGCTCACTAATCTCAGTATTCAGTATTCGTGAACAATTCCAGCTTTACTGCCTCAGTATTACTTATTTGTGGTTTTCCTTGACCAGCCGTGTAAAACTAAACCACAAAGCTAAATGCTTACATACTTTTAATCAGCAAGAAATAATCTGTCCTACATTCCCAGGTATAAAATCAAACGTAGCGTTATTGCATCACTATCGCTCCCACAATGAAAATGATACCATTGTTTTGATTCGTAAGAGTTTCCTTATGCGCTTCTGATTATGTCGACGCAGAAATGCAGTCATAATTATAAGGTGTGACATTTATTAGTTACTAGCTGTAAACCCGCGACGTTGGCTGCGTGTTAGATGAGAAAGAGATGGATGGAATGTGTGAAAGATGGCATGAGTAAGACAGGAGTGAATACTGAGATGAAGACTGATAGAGGGGAGTGGAAGAAAAACACATGTTGTGCCGATCCCACATAAGTGGGATAAGGGCAGGGAGATGATGAGTTTAGATGTAAAAAGGTAACAGACAGACAGAGTTACTTTTGGTAACGCCATCTATTAGCCCCAGTCATAACCTTTTACGCCACGACCTCCCTAAATCTATTCCTATATCCCAATGTGCGCCCGCACCGCTAGACGGAGTCACCATCGCACCGCAAGACATAGACCGCCATATTGTCTAAAACGCTGTCATTAAGATCGTCCACCGCGAGCCGCGAGCGCGAAGGTCTCGCCGTTTTCCCGCTTTCCCGCTAACCGCTGTCACCGCTGCTTAAATACAATTTGTGCTGTGAAAAAGAACGTTAATATTGTTCTCGTGAAATCTAATGTGTGTGTCGCCAAACCCCGCTATTCTGGAGATTTGGACAAGCGTTCGTGGACTCGTGCACGCCAGGAGATGTCTTACAAGCAACTTCGTGATCAACAGGTCAGTGCGCACAGATCCTAGTTTTTCCCTATCCTTCCAGAATTCCTCAAGGGCTCTGTCGAGCCGTCGAAGGCTTGAGGACGCTTGATTTTATAATCGAAAAGGCGCCACCATTATCTGGTCCTTCGAGCCGGATAAGTCGATCCGTTCCTCATATTTCTAGCCCGCCCTTATTAGAATACCTAAATTACAGGTCTATTAAGTGTTTTCCCGCTGTCCCTACAGAATACATTGCGTATTTCTGGTGATTTTGTCAATATTTTAGTCATTGTGACGTTCCCCGCATGCGACATTGCGTCGTGTAATCCGACAAAATCATTTGAATCCCGCTACATACTATAATATTGTGTGTTTTTATTACATGTAAATTGTGTTTTCTTATGTGTATTGGCAAATTATTTTTTGAATATTCGCAAAATAATATATTTATGGTTTGATTCATCATCAAATTCCATAACATACCCGCAATAACCGTTCGGTTCTCGGTAGCATTTTATACCATTGTCGTGTTTATCGGATATCTGTGAACGGCCGCCCGGGGTATAACCCGACCGCTTTGGAAAGGTCACGCGCATACCGTTATCCTTCGCTTAGTAGTGATATTCTATTTGGTCGTATAATATTTGCTTACGAAAAATGACTACTAGATCTGGTAAAAAACTTGAGGACTGTTCGGATAAACAAGATTCCCAGCTGTTAATATTACAAGCTAAACGGGAAGCTGTTTTTGAATTAATTCAGAATATTTATGATTCATCTTCAAACATTGAATTGAATCCCGCAAAAAGAGAAAACTTTCTCTCTGAAAGTGCCAACATAGACACTTTACGCAGTGATTTCCTTAGGTTATTGGATGATTATAACACGCGTTTATTAATTGTTGATCCCGCTGCAAAACCAGATTACAAATGTATGGTCGCATTCGAACAGTTAGTTAGCCGCATCAAAAGATTGCAAGCGCAGCAGTCGGCGCTATCAGCTGACGATAGTGTTGTACCGCAGTCGGTTGCGCTCAGTAAAGCTAAGCCTAGGTTACCTCCCATCGAGTTAGCTTCTTTTGCAGGAGACATTCGTAAATGGCCAGTGTTCTATTCCTGTTTTAAGTCGACTATCCATGATAATCCAACTCTCACCGATGCTGAAAAACTATATTATTTAGTAGGTAAACTAACTGGTAAAGCCGAAACTTTGTGTCTCTCAGGTATTACTCCTTGTGCTGAGAACTATGAGCTTATATTGCAAACGCTGATTGATAAATATGAAGATAAGCGCACGGTTGCCTCAGCTTATCTAGATCAAATCTTCCACTTCAGACCTTTAGGTACCGCGTCCGCTACTAATTTTGATCTGTTTACTGAGCAATTTATCAGTGCAGTCCGCGCTCTGAATAATTTAAAAATAGAAAAATTAGATGAATTAATTTTAATACACATCGCTTTGAAAAAGTTAGATTCAAGTACTGTTCGCGCTTTCGAATTGAGTATAGGTTCTAAAATACCTACATTCGACGACTTCGAGTCGTTTTTAAAAAATCGTGCGAAAGTTTTCGAACGCACGAAGTCCGCCGCCGCCGTCGCTACTGGGCACACCACTAGCAAACCTACCTCAACTAGTAAAGTTGACCGCGCTCGTTCGAAAGATAATAGCTTTTCTAAACAACCGCCGAAATATCACGCGTATGTGAACACTGTAGATTCCGCTTCTAAATGTTTGTGTACGAACATAACGCATCAGCATTTATTTAAATGTCCTGATTTTCATAAATTGACCCCCGCTGAACGTTTTCAAATTGTTAAGGATAAAAACGCTTGTGTAAATTGCCTTAGCACAAAACATAGGGTCTCATACTGCAAGTCAGATACGTCTTGCCGCTCTTGTAAATCGCGTCATCATAGTATGTTGCATTTCGAGTCGAGAATCGAACTCGCACCTCCCGCCGCCACTGCAGGGCGCAGTGAAGATCCTACTGTAGATAACGCGAGCGCCCGCGCGGCGCCTACGCTTGCTAATTCCGAGCGCACGGACATAGCTATGTGTGCGACTTCCATTGCTGCTTCGAAACCGCCCGCGTTATCTGAATCAGTTCAGAACGAGCAATGTACCGTGTTACTTGCGACCGCGCAGGTCGCTGTGTATGATTGTACGGGTAATAAACATTTATTACGCGCGCTTATTGATTCAGGATCTCAAAGTCATTTTATAACAAAAGAAGCATGCAAGCAGTTAGGTATTCAGGTTCACAACATCGGACGTACTATTATTAAGGGGTTCGGTGGATCTGAAAGAATAATTAATTCAAGTTCTGTAAATATAGAATTTTGTTCGCGCTTTGATAAAAATATTAAGTTTAATATTTCACCGCTGGTAGTTGATAAAATTACCGACTCGCTGCCTAGTGCTGTGGTAGATACGTCTGTCCTATCACACTTGCACGACTTACCGCTCGCGGACGAGACTTTTGGAACGCCAAATAAAATAGATATGTTGATAGGCGCTCCACTCTTCGCGCATTTATTATTACCTGACGTCACTCAAGCATCTGATGATCGTCAGCCGCAAGCCTTACGCACGGTATTGGGATACATAGTAATGGGTTCCGTACCAACCATATTTCCCCGCCAGGCTTTAACATGCTGCCTAGTACAGGAGCAAGGTATAGAAAATCTTATTAAAAGATTTTGGGAGCTTGAAGAGCCTCCCTCCGCGCCGCCCGCTCTGCGTCCCGCCGACGCCGAGTGTGAAGAGTTTTATAAATGTACTACAACCCGCGATCCCACAAGTGGTAGATACACTGTTGGCCTACCATTTAGTGAGGATGTATTCTCGTTAGGTAAATCCTACGAAATCGCCCGACGGCGCTTCTTGTGCCTCGAGAAAAAGTTAGAAGCTTCTCCCAGCTTACGCTCCGCTTATGATGGCGTGATCAAAGAATATCTGGAGAAAGATTATATTTCACCCGCGCCTCCAGATATGTCTGATGACTCATCGCCTATCTATGTAATACCGCACCACGGAGTCATTCGTGAGGATAAGACGTCGACTCGTCTCCGCATTGTTCTGGATGCTAGCTGCAAGACCAGCTCCGGAATTTCGCTGAATAATATATTGCATCACGGACCAAACTTGCAAGGCGATTTATTTCAAATAATTTTGAACTTTCGTCTATTCGCTGTCGCTATGACGGCAGATTGCCGCCAACAATTCTTGCAGATTTTAGTTCGCGAGTGTGACCGCCGCTATCAGTGTATACTGTATAGGTTCAATCCACAAGATCCTTTAACTCTTTTCCAGTTCAAACGAGTTTGCTTCGGATTAGCATCGTCTGTGTACCATGCAATGCGCACGGTCAGACAGCTGATCGAGGACGATGGCTCTAAGTACCCTCTCGCTAGCGATATAGCTACTTCATCGCTGTATATGGATGATGTTGTTTTTTCTGTAAAAGGTGAAGAGGAAGGAGTCGCCGCCGCAAAGCAGCTAATTGAATTGTTTAAAGGCGCGCAGTGGGACTTGGTGAAGTGGAATAGCAGCTCCCGCTCTGTTCTAGATAGCATTCCTGCTTCACATAAGCTGCCTACCGAGATTGAGTTTGATAAGACCGCACAACATAAAATATTAGGTTTGCATTGGTCCACTGATTGTGATGCATTTTATTACAAAATTAAACCCCCCGCAGATGAGAAGTGCACTAAGCGCTCCATCTTATCTACTGTCGCCCGCTTGTGGGATGTCATGGGTTTCGTAGCCCCCACAGTTCTCTTCGCCAAGCTGTTAATAAAACAGTTATGGTTTTTAAATTTGGATTGGGATGATACTCCCCCGCCGCACATTATTAAAATGTGGAAACAGTTCTGCGTCGAGCTTCCGGCTCTCAATGAGCTGCGCATATCGCGCCATCTAGGTGTCTTCGATAACTGTAGTGTCACCCTGGTTGGCTTCTCAGACGCCAGCGAACTCGCGTACGGTGGTGTGGTTTACCTACATGTCAGTTCAGACAGTGGTAATACCGTTCGTTTGGTCTGTGCCAAGTCAAAGGTCGCGCCGACGAAACCACTCACAATCGCACGACTAGAGCTTTGCGGCATAGTCTTACTTTCCAAGCTACTACGTACAGTGCTTGACAACTATTCGAATCGCCTCCCAATCCGAACATTCGCATTCGCCGACTCAAAAGTCGCTCTATATTGGGTCAAAAGCTCTCCGCACAGATGGCAAACTTTTGTTTCAAACCGCGTGGTTCAAGCTACGGAAAATATTCCAGCTGACCACTTTTATCACGTTCCGGGTACTGAGAACCCAGCTGATTGCTTGTCGCGTGGTGTCACGCCACAGAACTTAGTGTCTCATCCTCTGTGGTTGCATGGGCCTCCGTGGATCACGCGTGACCCGTCTCAGTGGCCCCTCCGCAAACTCGACGGCCAGCCTGTCGTGGACATGCCGGAACAAAAGGTACAGTGTCATACTGTAGGTACGCATGTAACGGAGTGCGTAGTTTACGACCTTGCATTGCGCATATCTTCATGGTCTAAACTGATACGCGTTCTCGTATACGTTTTTACGTTCGCTAAACTATTATCCCGCCGCGTTACTACTGCAGTAACACCAGATCAACTTAAATTCGCTGAAAATAAATTAATACTCGCTTTACAATTGAAATACTTCGCAGAGGAATTCGCCAACCTACGAAAAAATGAATCATGTTCTCGTGCCTTCAATAAGTTGAGGCCATTTCTAGATAAAGACGGACTTATTCGCGTAGGCGGTCGCTTAAGTAATTCCAGTCTGGCTTACAACCAGATTCACCCGCTAATTTTACCCCGCAGTGACCACATCGTCAACTTGCTTATAGATTACTATCATTTGAAATACCTACACGCAGGTCCAGAATTATTAATTTCGCTTCTTCGACAAAGATTCTGGATCCTTTCCGCACGCCGCATCGTGAGACAAAGAGTCCACATGTGCAATACCTGTTACAGGCTTAATCCGCGTCCAACTTATCCACTGATGGCAGACCTACCTGATTGTCGCACGCGCCAAGCAGTCAAGGCTTTCACGCACACAGGTTGCGATTACGCCGGTCCTATCGCATACACTCCCGTACGCCGTCGTGGAGTGCGTAGTGAAAAGGCGTATGTGTGTCTGTTTACATGCCTGACGACTAGGGCTGTACATATAGAGGTCGCCACCGACCTCAGCACCCCCAGCTTTCTCGCCGCTTTTAAACGCTTTATCGCGCGTCGTGGTCCTGTTCAAGTTATGTATTCTGATAACGCGACTAACTTTAGGGGCGCCGATGCCTACATCCGCGATTTATATAAATTTCTGAATGACGAATATCGTCCTAAGCTGGAACAGGAGCTAGCTGAGAGTCGTATTAGTTGGTCATTTATAAGCCCAAGATCGCCACACAAGGGTGGTGCTTGGGAGAGTATGGTTAAAGTAGTAAAAACGCACTTGTACCGAGTAGTCGGTCAACAACTTCTGTCTTATGAGGAGCTCTGTACTGTTCTCACTCAAATAGAGTGTCTACTTAATTCGCGACCGCTGACAGTACTGAGTTCTGACCCGGCGGAGCCTTCAGCTCTTACGCCAAGCCATTTTTTGCATACCGCACCGCTGTACTCTATACCCGCGCCTGAAGTAGAGTCTGATAAACTCAGTCTACTTCAAAGGCATTCGCTATTAGACAAATTAGTTCAATCCTTTTGGCAGCGATGGAGGATGGAATATCTGCATGGATTACAGGTTCGACAGAAGTGGAATACTCATTCTACTCCTATCACACCCGGAGCTGTTGTGGTTGTGATAGAGGATAATGTTCCGAGTCTAGCCTGGCCATTAGCGATCGTAGAAAAGGTACATCCTTCAAAGGATGGAGTAGTCCGTACTTGTACTATTAGAACCGCGAGCGGAACACTTCTGCTCCGTCCGGCCGTTCGCATATGCCCTATACCGCTTCAGTAATCTAATAGAACGTACTCTTTTAGTTATAAGTGTCTAATTTGTCAATACATGTAATATAACTGCTTTAAATTTTGTATAACTTTCCCGCACCTAGGAGCTCCGCTCATTGTAGAGCCCTAGAGTATCATATAAATAACCCGCTTGCTCAAACGAGAGCTCCGCTATGAGATATTAGGCTTCGTCCTAGTCTCCTTCTATCACGCTACGAGATTTTGGGTTACATCCTAGTCTCTGATTACGCTTAAGAGATATTAGAGTCATTCTAGTCTCATTTTATGATTGTCTTTTTTATGGTGACCCATCAAAGGCGGGCGGAAATGGTAACGCCATCTATTAGCCCCAGTCATAACCTTTTACGCCACGACCTCCCTAAATCTATTCCTATATCCCAATGTGCGCCCGCACCGCTAGACGGAGTCACCATCGCACCGCAAGACATAGACCGCCATATTGTCTAAAACGCTGTCATTAAGATCGTCCACCGCGAGCCGCGAGCGCGAAGGTCTCGCCGTTTTCCCGCTTTCCCGCTAACCGCTGTCACCGCTGCTTAAATACAATTTGTGCTGTGAAAAAGAACGTTAATATTGTTCTCGTGAAATCTAATGTGTGTGTCGCCAAACCCCGCTATTCTGGAGATTTGGACAAGCGTTCGTGGACTCGTGCACGCCAGGAGATGTCTTACAAGCAACTTCGTGATCAACAGGTCAGTGCGCACAGATCCTAGTTTTTCCCTATCCTTCCAGAATTCCTCAAGGGCTCTGTCGAGCCGTCGAAGGCTTGAGGACGCTTGATTTTATAATCGAAAAGGCGCCACCAACTTTCACATTTATAATCATCATTTTCCTGCTCTTATCCCACTAGGTGGGGTCGGCACACCATGTTTCCCTCTTCCATTTTCTCCTGTCACTCGTCATCTCCGCACTCACTCCTTTCACACGCATATCCTCTTTCACACAATCCATCCATCTTTTCCTTGGCCTTCCTCTAGCAGTATATCCATCCACATTCATATTCATCACTCGCCTTGTAACATGACTGATCACATTTATAATATTAGTTTGGATATGTATAATATTATAATATCCAATCCAATTGTATGAGTATTAAATACGAGTATATCCTATTCTTATCTTAAACCGGATTTTCATGCGGGATTTAATTTATTTGTTGGCTAAGCTTGCGGTTTTGACCCACATTGGGAACGAATAGAATTGTGAAAATAATCTGTGGAGCCTGCATATTAATTGGTCTGTCGAGTTCAGGCATTAATTATGAATAGACTTTTCAAGGTAAATCGCTAAATTCTTCGTAGATGGGAACATAATCGGGGACGGGCAAAATCTGAACTATTGGAGTAACCTAGGGCAGTACTCTACGTCCGTTACTTTAAAAGTGTTACAAAAAACATATATATGTACGTAGTGTTTCATAAGTATTGAATATGTTAGCAATAATTATTTATCAACACATGTAGCGATGTTATTTTATTAGTCATCATCGATTGCGTCGTCTTTCATACCCACTCATGTGATAAATTAGCTTCTGGCGGCGTTATCGCGACATTACTTCAAATTACCAGGTGTCCTATATCAGAACACATCATGTTGCATGTGGCCTAAAATTATAGAGTAGTATTTCTTTTTGTGACGCTGTCACCACCTGTCGCTTAGTAATGCGATATTGCTTTAAAAGTTATTCAGAGCGTGTTGAGGAGTTGGGAGTAATTGAACGGATCCAATTTGATGAAGAGATGTCTAATATTTTCGTCTAAACAACATTGTAAGTGTATAATTAAGACGCCAGTACTTTTATCATAACACGGCGAAACCGGTCTACCGTCGAACCTAAAACTTTCGAGGATGTGTGTCAATAGCTCACGAAAAGAGCCTTAGAACATTTTTAATACACTGGTTCGATAGAAGTGATAAGAGTAATCCAAATGTCTTACGTTATTGACTAACTGACAATAAACTTTTTTTTAAAACATAGAAACTTGGAGGGTATATTCCTCTTATGGTGTAGCGGTACACTAAGAAAACAATTTCCCCAAATTTTGCTTCTAGAGGACATTTCACACAGAGCCATCTAGCCTCAAACTAAGCAAAGCTTGTACTTTGTACTTACAAATAAATCTGTTTATTTGATCGAAGTTAGTAATGAATACATATATAAGTTTTTTTTAATATGTACTTATAACACATAACTACAACATCCTAGACACGGAAGAAGTATTAGCAGAAAATATAAACATATCTCCCGTAGCGGTAATCGAACGCTTCTTGCGTCTCAGCCGCGTACTCGCCCGTCAAGCCTCCGAGGTCATCAAGATGAAGTTTGTATGAATGAAACTAGACTCGAAACATTCCAGTAGTAGTATAAAAGACCATCGCAATCTCTAAAGGCCAATCATAGGTTCCTGCTCTTGATGTCTTCAATCATTACGATCAGATGACGTTGCGTTCTAATGGCGTGGGGTAAACGGCCCATTCGTCTCGCTTCAGCCAAGGCGCGAGTGCACGTGAACGCAAACAACGAATGCGTCAATTCGCCCTTCTGTTTCCTTTAGCTGCGTTACGCAACAAATTGTTATACACGTGCCTAATAGAATGCCATATCGTCGGCGTATACATAGTGAAAACCGCGTAGGTCGGTTGTAGTGAACTTTTCTGGAGGAAGAAAAAACGTCTGTTGTACAATTTTGTAAGGACTTGTTTTAGTATGCGGGTTTATGGGACCATAAATAACTGAACGGAACTGAGAACGGATTGCGCGTATCGAGGTTTAAATACAGATGTGCAATAAAAATAAATTGGTTAAGAATCTAACTATGAGGTTTTCACTATATGCCGACGATATAGGCTTGGCGTACTAACGGTAAATCTCCGCAACGTATCATAATCATCAACCTCATCATCATCATCTCCCTGCACTTATCCCACTTACGTGGGTTCGACGCAAAATATGTTTTCCTCCACTAGCTTCTATCAGCCGACATCTCAGTACAACTTTTGGGACGTATAGAATTAAAATAATACGTGCCGAAGTGATTGCCGAAGAAGCAAGTTTTTTTTTAAATTATGTGTTGTTATAGCGACAGTAGAATAGAAATACACATTTTGTGAAAATTTTAACTCTCTTCCTATTACGGTTCATGAGATTCAGTTCGTTGACAGACAGACGGACAGACGGACGGACGGACAGCGGAGGCGTAGTAGTAGGGTCCCGTTGGCACCCTTCTGGTACGGAACCCTAAAAAGAAAGGAAGTCTATGATTACGAGTCCGGTGCCGACCAATCGTTCTATCCCCTTAGGAGCCGAATGATCCAATCTAGAGATCTACCGCTCTACTGCATCAAGAGTTTCTTAGATAAAACCTACCACTTGAAGTGATAAGATACCTAGTCTGCAGGTAAATTTGTGGAAAGCCTCGCGAATTTGTCCACATTGAGTTCTTTTTCGTACAAACTTCGTCCTCTAGAAGTTGAATTTCGAAAATTATTTTCTTAGTGCACCTTTACATCATAAGAGGAATATGGCCTCATGCTTCTAGGATTTATGGTTAAATCAGTCAGTCAGTCAGAAACGTAATTTTTTTATATAAGTATTAGATAAACTAATTAAAGACCACGAACTGTATCACAACTTTCATTCACAACGGTCTAGCCATTACGGCGTAGTAATTAAACCATATGAATATGATAAAGAAACTTCCTCACAAACTTCCGCATACAATATTAGTCAGTTTTGTTTGCAAATATTAGACGAAAAACGTTTTAGAACATGTGAACATACTTCTCTGCTGGACTGGAAATAAAGAAAAAGCATAGAATGCGTCCAGCTGCTTCTATCCCCGAACATGTTGTAAAAGTCGACCAAGGGATAGTATCCTCTCCAAAATGATGGACCACCTATATGGGCGATGGGCTGATCACCTGTCATCATGTTTCGCCATATCCATCTTAGGACTTTAAATCAAAAGTTGCTTCTTATATTAACTTGTGGCTCTGCCCACCCCATTAGGGATATGTATGTATGAAAGGTTCTGTTGGTATAAATAATAAGAAGCAACTCAAGTGGGCTTTTGTTTTTGCATGAGAATGCACAACATATCGATCTTGGCAGGGACACGACGTTCACACGTCAAGGTCGATTGCACGAACACTCATTATTTTCTACGAGTAATAAGAGTGAAGGATACAAGTCAGCTGCTCACACGCTTATAAAAATATATACCACGAGACGGATTAACCCAAAGATTTCTGATTGTTATTGATTCTTAGATATGGAAGGAAACGTCATCGGTTCTGACTTGAGTCATTGGTTCTAGTATAGTTCTATTCGATTAGAATATACACGGAACAGGTAAATGACAGAAGGTTAATTAGGTACCTTGAGGAAAGTATCTTTGTCACCCTGTAAATGTACGGTTGTCGAAAAAATTAGACGGAACACGGAACAGGCAAATGACAGTAGGTTAATTGGGTACCTTGAGGAGAGTATCTTTGTCACCTGTTAATTCAAGTCCTGTTATTCACAAATGTCTGGAAATTCAAGTCTAAGAAGTTAAATCTATTATTATTATTTAATCGTTCTTGATTGATCGCAAAAGTTAAGCAACGATATACTCGGTCACAAATTGGGATGGGTGACCGCAAGTGGCATTACGAGCTGAGCGCTTCCGTGCTTCGGAGGGCACGTTAAACAGTCGGTCCCGGCTTTTAAGTCGTTAAGCCATGACGGAGGCCTTTAGGCGGCCTAAAAACTCCGTCACTAGAGTTGGCCGCTAGCTCATACGAACATACATACATACATAAATCTATTTATTGGCATGAAAGTGACAATGATAAAACATGGTTTGTTCGATAAATAAAGGTGAACTTATCGAACAAACCATGTTACCAAAAAGGAGCCTTTGAGGAACTTTAAATTCATTCACCGCATCGGTTCGAAAGAAGTAGTGGCACGACTAGTAGTAGTATCAAAATAAAATGAGGCGATTATGAGAGTGAATGAAGCGAAAGAAGTACCTATGTCAGGATCGTAACATGGAGATCTGTGATCTCTGCCTACCCCTATAAGAAACAGGCGTGATTTTATGCATATATGTATGTATGAACTAACGGGTAACTTCTCTGCTGGACTGAGAGTAAAGAAAAAACATAGAATGCGTCCAGCTGCTTCTCTCCCCGAGCATGTCGTAAAAGTCGACTAAGGGATAGTATCCTTCAACAATAAGCAAGTATTCCCAAGGACGGCCGGTCATAAAACACCTTAGCCAATACTATGCCGACCCTGCATATTGTGGGATAAGGGCAGGAAGATGATGATGAACTGACCGGTAAGTTTTCTTTAATGGCTTGGGGTGTGTCTATCTACCTATCTAAAATCTTCCACCAGCATTACCTTACCTGACGGATGCATGTTCTCATGGCAGACTGGACAGTTGACGGGCACGCGCGCCTCGAAGATTTCTATAGCGAGATACTGCCGCAGACAGGGCTCGCAGCAGCGGTGAGGGCACCAAGCCAGCCGCACCATCGATCCGCAGGTCATCATGCTCAGGCATAGCGGACACTCCATTATCTCGCCCTGCAAGAGATAAATCAAATGAACATCATCAAAGGAAGGAAGTTGCAGAGGCTCTCTACAAAAGTAATTTCCGTAGATGCAGTGTAAATTAAAGCGTAGACGAAATTAACGCAACTGGACTAAATGAAACAGATGGTCAACAAAGGAGCTCAACGGCATTACGGCGCGGGTTCGATTCCCGCTGCGGGAGAAATGTTTGCACGTTCTGCAAATATTTCTTCAAGGTCTGGGTGTGTAGTGATATAATGTGTTATAAGTATGTATTTATAAAAAAATGTAGATAAGTAAGTATTCTATCAGCCATCTGGTTCCCATAGTACAAGCTTTGCTTAGTTTGGGGCTAGATGGCACTGTGTGAAATGTCCACAAATTTAATTATTTATTACGAACAGGTGTAAATTCAATGTAGGTTTCAAAATGAACCTACCTTGTGATTTAATTAATTAAATACTCTTTGAATTTTAGAAAGCAGAGCGCAAAGCCACCTTCGAGTTACATTATGTGGAACTGGATACACCAACACCATTATGTTTCTTTTATTTAGTATGCCTGGATCTTGACCTAAACTAGTGGATTATCTTACACTGCCCTCCTTTTCTGGCACAAAAGATAACAAATACGCTGCGTTAAAATATATTTTCAGAGAAATGAATAAATTATCTTCCTTATCGTTCTAAGCCTGTAATCTTTAACGATTGCTGATAACGAAGAATAGACCCGAATATTATAATGTTGGACTACAAATTTTAACCTATACTATTTAACATATATCTTTAATATGAATATTGTATTTATTGACCTAGGAAATGCGTAGGTAAACTACATTTCAATATAAGAACTTCTACTATCTACGTATCAATTTACACTCAAACAGTACTCTCAAACGATGATGGAAAACATCGTGAGAAAACCGGTATGACGTACAACCTAAAAAGTTTTAAAAAACATGTGTCAAGTGTATAAAAGGAGCCTTGGAGGCGCACTTTAAATCCTATCATAACACTGGTTAAAAAGAACTAGTGACACTATAGTAGTAGTATCCAGTTATTTCAGTTTGCCTGGTTTGCTAGAGACGTCTCTAACCAATGGCAGCTGCAAACTCTATTGCGTCATCCTCACCTACACGAATCCTTTTGTAATTTATTATGATATACTGTTATCCCAAGCTTATAGGACGTGTCAATTAGGTCATCAACTGTATATCGAACTGGAGTGTAGGTAACTTACATAGAGATTGCTCTACTGTACTGAAAATAGGTCACGCAAATCCTGGCCGGAAAACAAGCCCGATGCAATTTTCAAGCTATAATGAACTGGGTAGATCTCTATCTAAATTGGAAATCGGAATTTCGGATATATGATTTTGTGGTTTAATAACACAAGCATAGATTAGAACTCAAGGAACAGATTGGAAAATATGACCCGAAAACCCACTTAAAAGGGTACATACATATACATAGTGCTGAAGAAGCACAGGGTTATAATAACTGGTTGGCAATAAATAAAGTAACGCATGAAATCGGCAGGAATTGGATCGGATCAATGTTTGCGCCTTTTCGCAACTACAACGAAATTAATTAATTCGTTGTTTTGCGCAAGTACTTTACCTGGTTAATCGTGCATTGCACCTTGATTCAATGACTGGTTCGGTCGGACACGATTCTCTAGTTTTCCAAATTTAGTCATCCTGCCCAAACCAGGGACGTATGCGACTCTCATGAAAAACTAAATTTTTTTTAATTTAGACCTATGTAGAACTATGAAAATAATGTAATCAAGATTATTCAGAATATAAGTATACTTTTAAATTACGACCATTTGATGTCTGATACCGTTATCTCTACGTACTTGATTATTTCAGAAGTTTATCCTTAATAAGCCTCCCAAACCAACAACTCAAACTTGACTTGTCAACACGGAAACATCTTTGGAATCATGAGTATTCTGAATGGATTGTGTGAAAAAGTTCATCTTCTATTCTTAACATGGTTAAGAATAGAAGTAAGTACAGTGCTGACACAAGGAAATGGAAGAAGAGAACATGCTGTGCCGACCCCACAGAGAAGGGTAAATAAAGGCAAGAAGATGATGTATATTCTGAAACCAAGTCATAAATATTTACATCGGTGATGCAAAGGAACAAAACAATACTGAAACAAGGAACCATTTAGCACCGAGTGGCTGACTAAAGCAATAAACATTTCAATGAAAACCTTTTTGTCGACATCAAACGTCTCGGCCTTAATGAGCAACATCGGAAAGTAACCGTTTCTGGCAGAATAATGGCCCAAAGCGCAAGTGTAAGAAGTAACGCAACAGTTCCACTTCCATCGCAGGGGCAAATTGAGAGTAATGGATCCAGTCAAGCTCACTAAGGCTATGGGTTCTGTGAGCAACGGAGGCGAGAGCGGGAAGTCCATACGAAATGTACAATATCCTTGCTGTTCATCGGTAGCGGATGAGTTTATCGACGGAAGAAATCGCACCACAGAATAAAAATAGAATTGAACGCCTCCGTGCGTTTACTATCGCAGAGGCCTTAGCTCAACAGCGGGGGTGGAAGTTATTGAGACCATTATATCGTGGAAACAGACTTCTATTTATTTAGGTGCTCTATGTTGTATTGCCGAAAACAACCTCGGCCCTGCCCTACTAAAGAAACCGTTCGAGCGTGTCTAGTGCATCGATCGCTTATCATTTATAATCTATGGTAAGCTCCAGATTATGATAAACATCAGTTTTTTTTTATTTCAATGACGTATATTAAAAGTTCATTTGGTGATTTTTTATTTTGGAAATGGACCATTTAGATGACTTTTTATCACTTTTTAACAATTCTTACCACACGATTTTCAAGAGTTGATACCCAGACAACGAGGCAGGGAGGATCATTTGACCTGTTGGACTAAATAGTTTGACTACGTGGAAGTACCGGGTTTAACGTCCAAGAGTGTCCAAGCAATGCCATCGATGACATAAAACTGGCAAAAGACAAGTTTTTTCTTAAATAAAAGGCAATTTCTAGACACTCAAAGAAAGTAAACAAAGTAATTGAAAGAAATGGAGAACTTTAAACATAATGTAATTACTTTGTAACAGCAGCGAGCTGAGGAAAAGCTCTCATGCGAATAGGGGTCAGCTTTTAGGAACCCGGTCAAAGACATTTAGCTTGGCGAAGCAATTTACCGGCTGTTGACATCTTGACATTGCACCAATTTGTATTTTTAAAAGTTATTGTGTTGTTTGCATTAAAAGAAGGCACTTTCGTATCGTTGTTTACAAATATTTGTTCTTATACTGGGTCTAATAAGACAAACTATCAAAAACTGAAACAACATTTAGGCCATGAACATATCCAAGGTAAACAAATTGGACAGAACACGAATAAGATGCATATAATGACTTTTTCGACTTTCCGACTTCTGTTCACTTCAGGCACAGACGCCATAAAAGGAAACTAAGAAAAATTATCCCGATTTATTCCAGTCCCGAGAATCACACACAATAGTTTACCATAAAAACTGAAAGATAAGGCGAATATTTACTTAACGCACGTTTGTTTAGAACAGGTGCTGGGCAAGCCTACTCCATCTTAATTTGTCCCGGGCACTATAGCGTCCCTTTAGTGAAGGTAAAAAGTTGCCTCCTGACGCTGTATAAATCATTTATTTATTTATTCGATCACTAACATAATATACATTAATCTTCTATATATATAAAAGAAAGTCGTGTTAGTTACACCACTTATAACTCAAGAACGGCAGAACAGATTTGGGTGAAAATTGGTAGGGAGGTAGCTTAGAGCCAGGAGAGGGACATAAGATACTTTTTATCCCGAAAAAAAAATCAGAAAAAAAGAATCAGACTTGGAATAACAAAACGCAAATGATAGCTATGTAATTGACGTATAATGACAGCTATGTAATGACGTATAGATGACAACATATAGATGACACAGATGATAACATTCTGTATTATATTTAGTATCTATCAGCATTGCACCCGCGCGAAGTCGGGGCGCGTCGCTAGTACAGTATAAAGGTGATTGATAAAGGTTAAAGAGCTGAATGTTATTACAATTACAAGTGCAAGCAGCATGAGCAAGAGTGACAGCATGCAAGTAACAAAAATAATCATCTACTATAGGTAGTAAAAGGCTTTAGTTCTTTTTTTGTGATCTGAAATAGCTAAACGCTTTTATTAGTAAAGCTGCGGGGAAGCTAATAATGTCACAGCATCCAGGACAGAAGATTACTTCCTCTGGCCTACCGCAACATTCAGTGAAATGCAATATGCGGCGTGAGGAACAACTCCACTGCACATTCTGATTGCAAAACTGTGTTGTGGTTTCGGAACACAACTGGTGCACAAAATATTGCAGTTTTAATAGTTTTCGTTTTCCAGTTTATATTTCATTTTAGGCTTCAAAAACTTGTCATGTAATTATGAATTTAATGACTAGTTATTTGAAGCCTGATAAGTTAGTGATATTTTGTATAACACTCAAGGGTAAATTATAAGCTTGGTCGAGATAATCATGTTCCAAAACAATTTTTTGCTGTAGGATCTTATTTATTTGACAAGCCCGAAACCCCTTGGGAACAATTATGTTTCAACTTTTGATGTATTTTAGACACAACAGTAGTATAAAAAAACTGGTCAAGTGTGAGTCGAAATCGCACACGAAGGGTTCCGTACCATAGAACATGTAGTTTTTTGGGGTGCCAACGGGAACTATTACTAAGCCTTCGTTGTCCGTCCGTCCGTTCGTCCGTCTGTCAAGGGGCTGTATCCTTGGACGAATAACCACACGCATCTCATGAACCGTTTAATAGGTAGGGAGTTGAAATTTTCACAGAGTATGTATTTCTATTGCCGCTATAATAAACAACAAATAATAAAAATATGAGATACAGCTCGCTGACAGACGGACAACCGGTGGAACAGAGGAGGCTTAGTCCCGCTGGCACCCTCTGGGTGCGGAACCCTAAAAAGGTTTTTGCTCCAATCAAGGGCGTAAGGGCGAACCTTGGTAAACGACCTCTTGTACAATTAATTATACATTTTCTTCGAGCAAGATTGTAATTTATGTACATAAAAGTTATAGAAAAATGCAAATTTGTCCTGAGGGTTTCTTGAGGGTATAACACTCATACCCTTACAGTAAAAACTACGACACAATTATACAAACTAGTATGTAGGTACGATACCTATTAGAGACTAGCTATGATAATGCATTTGAAGTTGTCACGACAGAGAAACAATTTATTTTATGAGCAACTTGAAGAGGTCAATGATGAACTGATAGAGATGAAGGCTTCGTTTAAAGGTTGAAACATACAAATATTATACGAATAATAATCTTGTCAAATAGTATTTATCAAAGAGACTTTGTACATAAAGCGAAGGATTATCGAGACCATGATCAATGACCGTGTGAAAAACCTTGAAGTGTCAAGGACGGACAAAGCAAACTGCAGAAGTCCAAGTCATTGACATTAGCAAAAACGCCGAAATCACGTTCAAACAACCGTTAGGATAAAACCAACATCAGTCGAGTAAAACTGGACGCAAGTTCAATTTGGCAAGGCTCACCAACAAGAAAATTTGTAAGCTCCCTAAATTATTAATTCAGTTTTAGCTTAAAATCGGGTATCCGATTCCGAAATTCACGAATATGAGATTACAACTCCCTTTAATATTAATGCGGGAACTGAATTTGCGAAATATATTACTGGTTCCTGACTAATCACGCATAATTTAGAAGTACAACTTTGCTTTTTTTTTTGAGAATGTGGTACATGAATATGAGAAACTGAGTGACCTCTTTATCAGCAAACCATACGTACTATTTAGAAGTTTATATGAAATTATGTAATGACCAAGAACTAAGGTCAAGTTGGATACTTCATAACGCCGTATTTCCACCATCATTTACTAAATAGTCAATAAAATATTGAATAACTCAAGTAAATGTATATTACCGCTGTTTTTAACGAATAGCTACATATTTTAATAGGTCGCGTCGGTAAAACTATGAACATCTAACATAGTAGGGCAAAGGTGCAACTCCAATAAATGTTAAGGTTCTAAGCAAGGCAATAGGGTCACGACTCACGACAACTCTTGAAGCTCGTGTAAACTACAATCTATTAAGAGAAAGGTCGGCTCGTTTGGTATTACAACACGGCAAAGGTGAGCATGAGAAAAATAACGAAACAAAAATATGAAAACCATTTAATTGTAAACCAATTATATAATTGTAACTCGGGTCTCCCGTGATACAGGTCATTAGTCAAGTCTTTTTGAATGTAACGTTCTTTGACAATAAACATAATTTTATTGTATTTGTATTAAAACCAGTACTACATGTAACAAAACAAAAACATATTTACCTAGTCTACACTAATATTATAAAGAGGAAAACTTTGTTTGTATGTTTGTTTGTTTGTACTGAATAGGCTCAAAAACTACTGGACCGATTTTAAAAATTCTTTCACCATTCGAAAGCTACATTATCCACGAGTAACATAGGCTATATTTTATTTTGGAAAAAAATAGGGTTCCGTAAGATATTTGGGTTTTTCGGACACAAGGTGTAAAAAATCAACCAGAAAAGTTACTTATTTTGCGTACGCTGCCTAAACTATAAAAGATAGAACCATAAAATGTTCTAATTAATTGTAGATCTTATAAATATCTACAAAAAAGTCCGCGACACACTATACCCATCTATGTCGAGTGAGGCACAGCAACCATTTTTTTATTTAAAAATCTTGAATTTTTTTTGGACTACATTTAAACGCGTTTATTTTACTCATGCTATTAATCCTTATCAAAATAAATGATTTCATCACTAAGAACAGTTTATGGAGATAATATTTGGTCTTTGAATGATTAAAATTGGACGTTTGGTTTTGAAGTTATGGCGAAATTAAAATATTACGATTTCTGCTGCACGGCCCGTTGCGAAGTGGGCGTCACCAAGGCGGGGGTGCGCGTGCGGGAGGGGAGTTTAGATCTATGAGTAAGGTACCCGCGCGGCTCAGTCGCGAGGTCGGCTGGAATGGGACATAGGGTACTTTTTATCTGGGTACCGCGTGAGCGAAGCCGCGGGCGGCTGCTAGTCGTTAATAAAATTACAGAACGATAAATCGATCAGAATGATAAGCCCTTTATCATTCTGATCGATTTATCGTTTAGATTTATGAATTCGACCTTACAAGTAAAAGCTGAAAGTATAGTGAGCGACTGTGGCAAAGCTTTACAAGCATATCGACGCCCCAACCGAATAAAGCGGTAATAGAAAAATCGTAATTTTACAGGAGAGCCAAAAAACAGAAAAATTTGTTTCGTCACTCGTACAAACAACCAATTTCAACAAATTTGGTATCGTTAGACGCGAAAAAAAATTAGCTTCCATATAAAATAACGAGCTATCGTGACAAACTCCCAGATTCCAGGTTAAGAAAGAAAAACTATATTACAAGTTTATTCGTCTAGGACCGTACTTCGTTTTTTTTTGCGTACCTGTTTACGTCTTTATTCGTCTCAAAACACCAACAGGGATTTTGTGTATCAAATACATACCTACCTTTTTAAAGGATTTTTTACGTGTAAAGGCTCTGCGTACTAAACCATTACGCCATTATTCGCCTACAGATTGTATAGTATATTTTCAGTAAATTTGTATTACCTGCCTTTTTAAAAATCAAAACGACCATCATTTCAAATGGAAAGAAATCGTGTAACTTTTTGTTTATTTATTATAAATCAGTAAAACAAAATGTTTAGAAGTTTAATCTTTTATTTACTTAATCATTAATCAACAATTTACTAATCTTTTATAAAAAACACGACATTTCTATCATAATTTAGCAGGAAAAAAATATTTTTACATAAAATTTTCTAAATTTGGTATTATTTATGTTATTCATGATTTTTACATGTTAGAGCAACAAAAATACTTTCATAGAATCAATATTTTTTAGAATAATGTTCAACAACTTAATTACCTACCATAAACTATGTATCTCTATGCCATTAACAAAAAACACTATGTAAACAACCTCCTACCAGCTTTTACCCTTTGGGTATTGGCTATACTATCTGTCAAGCCGTATAAGTAGGCAATTCTAAATCAAATAGGAACTTATTGTTTACATAAAAAGAGATAACTTCAAAGTCCATTACTTTGAAGTTATTTTAATAACAATATACTATTACTTTTTAACATATATAATAATCTTAATTACTCATAACATAAATCACATTTTTCTTGTACTCTTAGTAACTAAATTACTGTTAAACTGTAACAGATCACAATTTGTTTTATTACCTAGTTACTATATATTACTACTACTAGTGGCCGCTCTTGATCATTCATTTTGTGGTATAAGCTGTCTATAAAATCCTTGATATTGCACAGGAATTGCCTCTGAATCACATAGGCTGATCAGTTCATTGTATAAAGGCCTGGGCACAGGAATCAATTGGTCATAAGCTGGTTGAAGGCTAAACACATTTTCTGAGGTGTTATTGTTCCTTCTCTGACGAGAAACTTGGCGATTGGTAGTCATACTCTTGTGTATTATATGAATATAGAACTTCTATTACAGAAATAGTTTAGAAGACGACTTATCTGGAGTGGCGCTTTCAATTTTTATTTCTCTTATTTTAGACCAGTATATTTTTTCACGGTTGTCGTTATGTAGCCGATTTTTCGTTCCATCTGATACTAGCTTCTTGATATGATAGAAATCTGATTGCTGCATCTCTTGCATTTGAAACTTCTCTCCAGTTACTTTTGCGTTAGTTATGATGCAGTACATTTGATCTTGTATATAAATCGTATGATGTTTCTTAGCTCTTTCAATGCAAGAGGACATCGTGTAACCTTTCGTCTGACTGTAGCCTTTAACAAAAAACCTGTAGGTTATATTAACTGCAAACTTTCTGCTTGCAAACTTGTACATGGCAAAGACTATTCTATTACGATTTTGCCCAGTGCAAGAGTCAGAATAGAATGAAATTGTGTGTTTTCCTTGTTCTGCGTCCTGTTTTATGTAATGGTAAAGACAACTTGCTATATCGATGACTCCCCGTTTAGCAATCTGGTGATGCCAAACGAAACAGTATCTTTGTTTGGTAAGAATGTTGTATAATGTAAAATTATACACGTCATACTTTCTTTAATAGTAGAAACAATTTACTTCAGATTGTGGAATGTGCAGCACTTTTTCTAAATCGAAGCATGCAACGGTTTGCATGGATTTATCAAAAGTTGTCTTCTCTAAATCTTTCATCTTACGTAAAGTCTCTTTTTCTTCCCTGTGTTGTTCATTATAATGGGACTCCACCACGGGAATGATCTGATATGAATATGATCAATTATTATGTACTTTGTTGTGCTTGTGTGTCTTCGCTCATTCTTTTGGGTCTATTTAAATGAGTCCCTCTTTAATCAGTTAATGTCGAGTTTCTTGGGTGAGGAAAGAGATGATTAACAGCAATTAGCGTTCAAATTACGTATTAAGCATCTAAAATATTGATTTACAAATCAAAATACTTTACATTCTGGAAATACGAAGCCTAATAATGTTTACGATTATTAGTTTTATCTAGATTAATAGTACAGTACGTAATAATAAATCATTCACATTCACTTTTAAACCATATTGCGATAAGAACTTTCGGCTAACTAATTCGTATTAGTGTTAACATTCTAGTGAAGGTGTTGTTATTGCGAGAATAAAAGACTACTAACGCAATACCGTCAAAACATTTGATCGTATTCAGTCGAATAATAGCGTAACATTTTCTTACTTGTTTGTTCTGGTAACTGGCAGTTATCTGGTTGAACGTAAGATGTTGAAGTGGTGTTATTCGCCTTTTTTTCGTATGACAAATTTCGATAGAACAAAGACGTCTCTAGTAATAACTCTGAAAGTTTTGGTTATAAATTTGTGAAAAAAATATATGTCATGCATCTGGGTACGTAGAAGCGTAATATGCAATAAAAAAAATTTCGCGTAATATGACATTACCGCTTTATTCGGTTGGGGCGTCGATATAAGATTTATTTGAGGAAAAAGAAACGAAGAATATCAAATTCGTTTTGTTGTCCCTAAACAAACCGAATGTCAATTTACTATCTGTTTATATCGATCAATTTACTATCTGTTTATACAACGTGTAACATAATGTCCCTATAAGCCCGAAACGGGGGTGTTCTATACGTCATTGCGAACAACGTTTGTTCAACGACTTTTAAAATTTCAAAGGTTTTCATTCATGAAATGTCTCTTAAACTTTGCTCCAATACGTAACTTGACACAACATGAGGCATCCCTATTTACAGCTGTTTTTTGACCTTTAAGTGTGAACTCTAGATGAAACAGGTAACAGAACAGACACCATTAGTAAAATGCCTACCTACTTACCTAATAACGAGGTGGCTTAATAAGTAATTTCTATTTTTTTTTGAAGGCCTAGTGGTACCTTGGTATTTATTGGTAATTAAAATGTAAGGTCACATCACGACTAAAATCCCTAGGCACCGTAAACATCCTTTCAGATCTCTTTGTTAAGTACCTAGTATAGGAGATAGGTACCTTACCTACTCAATTTTGTATCTACCTACTCGGGCCTTAAAGGTATCCTCAGTGGGTGCCAAGGAGTATGAGAGGATGTCTACCGTGCCTGAGGATAAAGCCGTGATACCTACTCAATTTTGTACCTACCTACTCGGGCCTTAAAAGCATCTTGAGTAGGTAACAAGAAGTATGAGAAGAGGTCTACCGTGCCTGAGGATAAAGCCGTGACCCTATTCCACTTTAGTTTTTCCAACGATGTATTATTCCAATATTCATTGGAGCATTTTTCAATGCAATTTTGTACCTACCTACTTGGGCACTAAAGTCAAAGGTTGTGACTTATCTGTCTTACTAATCTTCATTTTCATCGTGAACAGCCTATTTGTCATTGGTTGCATTGAAACAACAACAACAATAAGTGGGATGGCACCTCGCCCTAATTGGCTGTCGGTGCCTTTGCTAAATTCAAAATCCGCAACCGTCAACCGACACCGCACCGCAAGCGTTTGTTTAATAAAATCAAATTGGTTCCGTAGGTTTATTTGTTTTTTACTTTTCTTGATTGAACTACGTAATTGTTGGTAGGTTATTATGTAAGTAGGTAGGTACCTAGTAGCAAATGGGGATGGAGCACATGGTAGCATATTGGTATGAACCCCGCCTTCCCATCCTTAAGTCGTGAGTTCGAATCTATGGATTTTTCGATTCGAAATTTATGTGTGCAATATCAATGGAGGAAACCAGGCATGTCATAGACGTGTGTCAAAGTGTACGAAAGGAACCTTCAAGGTGCACTCTAATCCTTCCACCACACTGGTTCAAAAGAGCTAGCGACACGGACACGACGACAGTAGTAGTAGTAGTAGTAGTAGTAGTAGTAGATGTATGGTGAAGTTTTTTTCCTTTTTTTTTCCCAATCGGTATTTAGTGGGTTACCCCAGACAAGGAACCCTAAAAATTCGGCTTTCGGCAATAGGTACCTACTTTTGGTCGCAAAACAGATCGGTTTTTATCAGTCGCAATTAGCATTCGTTCCTTGCAACAACTGCAACAAGTAATCTCTCGGTTCGCGTAACTAATTAACGATACGATGTCGGCTTTGTACTCAAACGGTGAGTATTATGATATGGTGTTGTGTGTGTGTGTTGGAGCAGCACCAAATAATTAATAGCTTAGTAGCGGCGCGTCAGCTCTACAGAGAGCGTTATCCAGGGCGGCCATTGCCATCTTACGGGCTATTTTCTGGGATTGGTGAACCGTCTTCTCTCGACGGGATCTTTCCACCGGCGCACCAGTGAGGGAAGACCGGGAATTCGGTGGTGTGTTGTACCTACTTCCCTTTGATGGATACCGAGTACCTACTGTGTGTGTCAACAGTGATAAAATTCAGTGATAGGTAGGTATGATGATAGGTACCTAACCTATCACCCTACCTAGTAGGTACCCCATTAGTACCTAGCTTACTAATAAAAAATGACAAAAATAATTTTGTGATTGTGAATGTGAATGTGTACCAGTAATACCAACCTAGGTACCTACATACCTACCTAATACCTACCATGTCAATTAGCCGTGTTCCGAGCCAACCAAGAAGAAGGGAGAAAAGGTATAACTTAACTTTTCCTGTACCTAGGTCCTTAGGTAACTACCTAGGTAGATGTAGGTAGGTAGTTGTTTTTTTATGTGTGAAAGATATCGTGATTTTAATCTTCGACTTTAATTTCTACGTAGAATTAAAAAAATTGCAAATTCTTACGAAAACTTTGGTGATTACACCTAGGTACTTTTTGAAACTTGCCGCGCGTTCAATTGTCTGCGTATGTGTGGGTCCGACGCGATAGGAGGGTGGGCGTGTGTTTGTTACCTACGCAAATGGTAAACAAACACATAGGGTTGTCACAAATTTCTCATGAAATAATTTGTTTTTAATTGTATTGGAATTTCAAATATGATGTATTGAACTTTTGCACACGTCAATGTATTCAAGTGCTCGGTCTGAATACACCCCTTTCGGGCTTATAGGGACATTATGTTACACGTTGTATAATGTCAATCTGTTTATATCGTGTTTATGACCTTTTCCAGCAAACAATTTGAACTAATTTCAGTAACATACCTGTAACCCTGCGGCTACTTTATCAAGATTTAGTAAATGTTTACGTTTCGTCTTTTTCTATAATTAATAAAATTGCTTTACTTGTTTGCCAAACGCGAAAGTTGTTTGCCAAAGCACTAAAATGTAGCCGCAGGGTAAGGAAAATTAAAGAATTTGAAATCTGCCAGTCAAGCTAGGAAAAATATATTTCAGGTCTGATCACATTAGTAAATCCAAGAGGTCCAAATAATGATGGCAGTTGTGTAGATAAGGTTATAACGAAAATAAGAAGGTAATCAAACAAAACGACATAGAAAAATAAGCATCTATATAATTTTATAAAACCACGTATGTTCTGTATTCAGTATTATTTCACGAGTTTGTTGCACTTACAAACGAAGTAAATTCAACAGATAATTCAACCAATTAGGTACTCGTACATTGAGATAAACCGTTACGTCCCTCGCAAGACTGCCAAGAGTAATGCGGACGGTGAGATTCAAATGTTTCTCTCACCTTTGCCAAATTCATATCTTCGGAAAATAGACTTGGCTAAAGTTTCGAAACAAAGTAATAACTTCAATCAAAGCTTTATAAAGGTTAAACTCGCGCAAGAAGATCCACCTACTACTGGATTGTTAATTGTTTGGAAGTCATTTACAGAGAACATTATTGTTTGGAATAATGGCAGTAGCGAATAAAGTTAAACTTAATAAAGAGCACTGATCTTGTATAACTAGGGATTACCCTATTAAAGGAAAGCCAGCGTTTATCGCTGTTGTCGGAACAACTGCGCTGGCAAAGTGCCCGATATCTGAGAATCTCTTTACTAAGCTAAGCGAGGACGAGATCTGAAAAAGTCATCTATTTTATCCTTCCGTGACTTTTTGTTAATAATGTGGATCGACTGTTTTTATTTATGATGGCAAAGAATGTACATTTAAAGTAGAAATAATCATACGTTTTCTTCGAAAGCATAAGATTTATCTTAAATCATCAACACAATTTTTATTTCCATTTACATAAGCACTAATGTCGTTCAACGATGCGAGAGATTATCACAAGAAATGAGAAACGTAAAAGAATAATGTATAACGAGTACATAACGCGCTCATAAAGCACGTCGTGTGACTTAGCACAAAATATGCTAACAGAGTAAATCCCTACTTATATAATTTACCGCTTTAGTTGCGGTATTTTAATATAAAGTTATCGTATAAAACTGCGAGGGGAATATCTTTGTAAGTAATGTAATTATTGAAGAATGTGATGTTTACTGTTCAAGAAATAAAAACTCAATGAAGTTTTAACGATGCCTATAGTATGTTTGCGAACAACAAAGAGTGTAATAATAACAAACTGGTGAAGAAGGAACATTAACTTCTCAAGAAAAAGTACAACGTGACTCGAATAATCGCCACAGCGTCTATTGTATTTGCTAGACGACGTGAAATTACATCTTTATTCTCGGGGCATTCGAAGTGGAACCCGTTGTCGTCTGAATGCATACTAACCACCTCGTATACACGTTCATTCGTCCAGACGAATAGATCACATAAAAGCAGACAATTATGCAAAGTTTATCAAGTTAGGATGTCGTAACACTTGCAATCGAAACTACCGAACGAGTCAACTCGCTCCTTACATTTGTAGAAAGTGTTCAATATAGATACTACTCGTGCGGATTAAGGCATCGGACGTGACTACCAGCAGTGCCAGCCAGCCTTGCCGACGCTTACACAACTGCATTTAGTAATAACCACCACGGTCATCAAGCGCGACGGATAAACGTAAAGCGTTTTACACCGCGATTGAAAATCTGGCAGTTGATCTTTATGCTAACGAACTTAAAGAATCTTTGTTCTTCAGACGGTCCCGGTATTTTGGAACACGGCTAGACAGACTGAACGTAAAGGGAATAAAACTTGTACTGGCTAGACGTATTGATTGCTCGTGGAGTTGTGAATCACTAGTCTTACTAGCAACCAGTATAGTGCTGGTGATAAAAGTGCATGTGTATGCGATAACACTGCATAATGTTGGATGGAAACATGTTCTTGAAATTCAATGCTGCATTGGCAATGTAAATAGATTACGATTGTTTGGTTTTCAAATTGTTCTCTGGACTGTATAAGTGGCAAGTATTTTGGAATATTTACCTCGTCCTCTTCATGTATGAACTCTACGGTGGTCTGTTGTTTACTATGCGATTCGGCGGCGCTGTGTTTAGCTGATCTTCCATCGGTCTGCTCCAGGACTGAAACAAAAAGGGTTTCCTTTAACCATCATTTTTACACTGCCCTTTTCTGTTTTATAAAAGTTATTAGGTATCTTCTAAATTGACTTTGTTATTTTCTGTACACAAACATTCTTCCTCAATATATCCATAGTCCATCTTTATTTTTACATTAGTTCTAAATTATACTAATTTAACCTAACTGTATTAACATAATACTGTGGAAACCTGTATTTCTTACTAACCAGAATTTCGATCACCAGTTTAGAAATATCGATGACAAAGAACAAAGACACGCCTACAACACCGTACTCAAAAGTTGCTTCCACTAAACCAATGAAAGCATCTTACATTATAGTATTGACACAAGTCCGATATAAACAGTTAGATATTTGGTCAACAACACTGAAAAACGACTGCACAGACAGAGTTCTGAAATAGAACCCACAGCTATTAAGATTGTTAGGCGCATTGAACGTGAATCATTGACTCGAAACACAGGATAATTTTCCTACAGTATTATGAATGTAAACTCCACATATTACAACAGACAAAATATTTTGAATACCTAATAGGAAAACTACTTAGTCAATTCGAAGAGCGTGCCCAATTGAGGTGCTTTTGAAGAAAACAACGATTAGTCAGCCATCACTACGTGATGGCGAGTGACAAGCATAAACGTATTTAATCGAACGCAGCAGGAAAAACGTGACTTAGTTCAAAAAATACACCAAAGCCATACATTTCAATTTTTTAGCACAAAAAAGAGTTTCCTTATGATAAAAGTAACTCCTTAATATTTGGACGACAAAGATAAATTAAGCTAGATAGTACCTACATAACACCTAACTAGAAGAAGTAATAAGGTTTAGTTATAGACAGGATACACGAATAACAAGCTTATAAGAATTACAACAACATATTGAAAGATTGTGGTTTTATTTAAAATCTTATTGAAAAAAGCTTTATCCACACACACAGTGGAATGACAATGAAAGGAAATAATGTCCTTGCGATAATACCTGCATTCCAACAAAACTGGAAAACCCAGTACCTAGGTAATCACAATGTGGGATCTATATAGATCTACTTATATATAGCTCCGAAACGATTCCATTTGAACAATCGTTCTTCTACTTTCGTGTCGATGTATCAGCTGAGTAGAGCATAGGTGGCCATTTATCCAATCATTGAAGCTAACTTTTTGATCTATCACGTTAAATGATACGCATATTAGTCTTTGAATGTTTGTATTTTAATAAATTTTATTTTAGCTTCATGTTTTGTATTTTTCTATTGTCATTCGTTTGTTACTTTGGTTAGGCTAGGCCCTTTGACCTGGACTCCTGTTACATATTTGAAAATAATTACAATTATTATTTTGTGGATATATTGCCTATTATAAACCACTACTTCGTAATACAATTAATCAGTAAAATAAACTGAAAGACAGAATAAGTTCTAACGGCTATTCACGGTAGTCTAATAATTAATTTTTAGATCGTCAGCATGGTGTCACATACACAACACACTACACTATGTTGAAACAATCAATCCTTAATATTACTTGGATGACCTTTTGCTATAATTGGAAAGCCAACGAGGACAAATTAAAAATACAACACTACATCGATCAGGATCTACTGAGCACACGGTATTACGATCACGAATCGTTCGAATCACGAATAATCAAAATATTCGTGTAAAACATCTCGAATTTAGACGGATATACATACCTAAATACATTATATCACGCCCGTATCCCTAAAGGGATCGGCAGAGCCACAAGTAATCCTAAGAAAACTAGCAGCCACCCTTGATTCAAAGCCCCAAGTTGAACCATGGTAACAGTAAGTACCATGGGACCATAGCCTGCTAGTTTTCTTAGGATCGCGATTTTGTTGCATGCAATATCATTGGTTGCATGGATGTTGGATAGGGTACTGTCACTTAGTCGACTTTTACGACATGCTCGGGGAGAGAAGCAGCTGGACGCATTCTATCTTTTTTCCCATTCTTTACTCCCAGTCCAGCAGAGAAGTACAGAAAACACAGGCGGATATAATTCGACAAAGCGAAGGATGCCAGTATTTTTCAAGCAATTCTGAAACGTGACTATGCAGTAGACACTAGACTGGTTTGTCAATCAATTGCACGTCATAAATTAATAAAACATCATTGGAGTGGAGACACGTGTCGATTGGACAATAAAAGCACTTGAACAAAATTATGATTTTTAAAACGATCAAGGCTCCACATGTTAACGCTATCGCTTTGTTTGAAAAATACAGGATCATATCCAGTGTTTTGAAACAGACAGAGAGATTAAGTGGCGCACCTCGCGATTTTGTCCGCGATTTTTTTTATACAAATTTCAACTTCTTGCTGAGTCCTCTAAGAGATGAATTTCGATAATTCCTTTCTTAATACACCCCTACACCATAAAAGGTTATATACATACTCTTTAAGTTTCATGCATTTTTTCATGCTGAAGTGCTCGTGGCGTAACTTGCTTAGACGTTCTTGATTACATGTTTATGTTTCTAGGTGAATAAGTCAGTCGGTCAGTAACAGAGGGATTTTTATATTTAAATAATGTTTATTAGTATTACAGTAGCAAAATTAGTTTAGCAAACCCGATTTGTAATGTACCTACACAACCAGTTATATTTACAATACTAAAGTGCAGCACGCCATTTTTTGTACTACTTACTTACTCAACTTTCTTTTCAGTCTCTAGTACCTATAATGAAATGTAGGTTAGTTTATAGATAACTGACCTGCAAAACACGTACGAATGTAGGTACCTACCTAGGTGATTTCATTTAGTACAACTAACGGAACGGCAACCAAACCAATCTCGATTCGACCTGATATAATTTTTAAATCATATTTTATGACATCATCAAACCAGTCTAAGAGAATCAGATTGTCTAACATTTCTAATTAAAATCAGAATCATCCATCCTTCACTCATCACGCTAGGTGGGGTCGGCACAACATGTTTCTCTCTTCCATCTTTTCCTATCACTCGTCATCTCAGTACTCACTCCTTTCACACGTATGTCCTCTTTCACATAATTCATCCATCCTTAGACTCTCCTCTCTTTAAATTCACAACATTAGTAGAAAAATAAGGATTATTTTGTTTTTTTGGTAAGCATCAAACAAAAAATTTAAAAATAAAATATTCTAAGATTTACAGCTAATTTAGTCAATTATATTATTATTTTAGCATGTCGGGTTTGAATGAATTTTAACACATGTCAAAATTCTAATTAGCATTTTTGTATGGCTTCATCACAACTGTCAATAAAAGATGCTTAGCAAAGTGATGTTGTCATCAATTCAACAGGTCCGTGGCAAAACTAAAAAAAATACGAATATTATTGTGCTGTTCGGAGAAAAAACAATAACAAAAAGTTTTATTTAAATGTGAAACATCTAGTATCTGGCATTTCTAATATTCAGTGTTCACTTTCAAGGAGTCTTCGACCTTTCACCACACTGGTTCTAATGCCACGACTAGTAGTAGTAATAGTGTTTAGCTAGTATTTCAGTGTGCTTCTTGTGTTTTGACAAGAAGCCAATGCATTTTCTTTCTGTGTTTTTGTAACTAAGATCATGCCAATTTATTGCCAACAAAACCAGGTTATAAAAAATAAGTTGATAGCAAACGTACGATGATGTGCCATAATTAGCTTTTTATATTTAAAATGAATATTTATAAGTTCAATGATAAAACCAGATAGAGATACGTACAACTATTTTCCGGAATGCGCAAGTATTTCCATATTAATAAGGTAAATAATATTAGTATAGTTGGACGCAATGTTGTTGGGGAGTAAAATAGATTAGCATGGTATGAGCATGTCAGGCGGAGGGATGAATTTCATGTGACAAGAACAGTGTAAGAGATATGAAAGTAGATGGATACAAGGATAGAGGCAGACCAAAGAGATGGATAGATTACGTGAATGATGATATAAGTAAGAAATGAGTGAATACTGAAATTACTGCTGATAGAGGAGAATGGAAGAAAACATGTTGTGCCGACCCCACTTAAGTAGGATAAGGGCAAAGAGATCATGATAATGAATTGTATACTATGTCATCATCATCATCCACAGCCAGACTTTGTCCACTACTAGGCATAGAGCTTACTGGTTGTGCCATCTATCTCAATTTTGTGCTAAATTCCGTCTATGGCTATCGGCTTTGACTAAATCGTCTGCCCATCTCGTTGCAAGGCGATCCTTTTATACTCATCATCATCTTCCTGCCCTTATCCCACTCTATGTCGGCACAGCATGTTCTCTTCTTCCATTCCCTTATGCCAGCTGTCACCTCTGTACTCACTCCTTTTTTAAGCATGTCCTCTTTCACACAATCCGTTAACATTCATATTCATAGCTCTCCTCACAACATAACTTACATCTCTCATGACATGCCCATACCACGCTAGCCTATTATAGCCTGGCGCTACTTTCAAACTTCCTCTGATATACTTATTTCGTATCCTATCCGTTCTAGTCACCACATACATCCATCTCAAAGGCGATCCTCTTATGATATCACATTAATATTATAAATGCGAAAGTTTGTTTGTGTTTGTTCCAATTCATCTCTGTAACGGCTGAAACTTGGAATACAGTACTTTTTATCTAGTTGATGCTAGATGGAGGATACTAGTTGCTTACACTATTGTACTTATTGTTTATTTGTCTTCTGTGTACCTGGACCTTCCATGGTATTGACGTTACGATACGTCCGGTCGATTAATATGATTGAACGTTGACATTGAAACAACGAGGATGCAATTAAATGATAATGAAAAAACTCTACCATGAAAACGGTTGATATAATATATAACTTAATTGCATTCATTATATCATTAAAGGATGTCTGAGTTCCACCAATCAGGAGTTAGTAGATGTGACTCAACAGCTATAGATTATGTTCAAAGTGATAGTTCAGTTTTGTTTACTCTCTTATCGTGCTTGCTCTTTCAGATTATAGACTCCTATTAGTCTAGAACTTGCCTGGCGTGAGTGCAGGGTTCGATATAATAACAGATGTATAATTATCGATATATAATAACAAAAATTGCGCTCGTGAAAGTGAACTGTATTCGAACGTGTATTTCCGCACTTGCGTATATCCGAACGCTCGAAGTATCAACGTGCCGCGCCGTGGGGATTCCCCTTACATACAAGAAAAATTCAGTTCACGGAAGAGTGAACTCGAGTGTCATTGGATTGTTATAATGTAAAATATTGGTCTTTTGTTTTTTTTTTTGTTAGAATTGCCCAAATTATAATGCATTTGTTATGAAACAATATAACAAATGAATTTCTTACACTGGTGATAATTATCAAGAATGGCACCCATAACGATGATGATGATGATGGTGATAATTATCAAGAAGCGTAATTATCTTGATAATTTCGAACCCTGCGAGAGAGTATTATCAGCTTACTAATTAAGAAGATCTCTTAGTGGTAGACTAGCTTCTCTAGTAAAGGTGTGTCATATTTCCAGAGTTATCAAAGTACTGTGGCAGACCAACAACAGACACGACCTTGTTAAAAAAACTTAAACCTTTGACTAATAAAATCGTTATTTTCAACCTATTTTTAGTCGGGTTTTCACATAGACGATGTTATAAACAGATTATATAGGTATCATTACAATTCAAAATGATGATTGTAGTGATAAGATAAGTAGGACCGTCTGCAAATATAATTACGACAAAAATAATACGTCATTTTTCGAGATTAACATCTTTCAATGTGCAATTAAGTACAATAATAACAAAATGAGTCAGATGAAATTCAAATTTTCTTTGACATAGTATACAAGATGACAATGGTGCGATCATGGCATAAAAACGAATGAACTTTGCAGTTATTGAGGGCGAACAGCGGCAATAGGATGTTGTCCAAATAAATTGATAAGATAGGATGCTGATGGTTGATTGAGTATGATCGAGGTTACATGAAACATTAAATGTAGTGAAACCGAGCGGCTTAATGAGGTTTCGTTTTTTCGGGTTCGATTCCTGCTACGGAAGAAATGTATGTTCTGCAAACATTTCTTCCGGGTCTGGGTGTTATAGTATTATGTATTATAAATGTGTTTAAAAAAGTATAAACGTATTCTATCAGCCATCTGGTTATCATAGTTCTCGTACAAGCTTTGCTTAGTTTGGGGTTTGCTAGATGATGCTGTGTGAAATATGCACAAATATTTATAAATAGTTATTTATCTTTATTTATTTATAATGCAAAAACGTATGTTTTTTGTTGTTGAATTGAAAACTTCTGTTCGAATTGAAGTGTTTTGATAAGATCTCAAGTTGTAGTCGAACACACACAGCAAAACAAAACGTAAAGAAACCATATTTGCTTTTCTATGTAGGAGTAGATACCTAACCTAACTCGCTAAAGAAATGCTACAAATAAATTTAAATAACTAGTTTGTTTGAGTCTTAAGATTGAAACTGCATGAACAAAGAACGAAACATGAATAAACAGTTCAAGGATACAGCTTTCATGTGGTATTCTCCCAGAGTAGTAAATTTTGTAAGAGCTGTAAACATAAAAGATAAAATATCTCAACGTGCATAAAAGTCGGTAAGTTTTGAAAGAGTAGCGTGATTGGAAGGCATCGTAAAGGCGTCCCACTCGCCCACTGCCAAGCCGCGCTCAAGGACCTAGTCAATGCAACGATCAGCGATATCGCTAGTAGAAAAGTTTATGGGACTACTACATTGACGTAAACTATCGAAATGTCATGTGCCATCTGAACTGCTAAAATAGGTACCTACCGTAAAATACGATCGTTTTTATTCCCTTCGCTACAGACAAAATCAGCGAAACATTTAGCGCGCGACAAGAGCCTTCGAGGAACACTTTAAAATCCTTTCACCACACGGGTTCGAAAAAACTAGTAGACTAGACTTGGTAGTAGTAGCGAAACTTTAGGTGACAGTCCAAAAATTAAGCGTCAACAATTGTGGAAACTGAATCGCTTCAAGCGATGCTAGTTTAGGCGCAGGCACAGAAATAAGAAGCGATATTCAGGCATTCAGTGACGTGATAGCCTCTCCATGCACTCGAGCGACCCACGCTCACGTCATCCCCAGACAATGGCGCAGCACACAAGATTTATACTAACTCCATAGAGCGTTCCACTCTTTTGTAGCGCCATCCTTTTCACCCGGCCATTTCTAAAACTGGAGATAACCGAACGTAGTCGTAGAATAATCCTGCGGTAGAGCGGCTAATTCCACAAAGTTGGCAGTTACAGGTGGATAGACCAACAAAAGCTCAGAGAGCTAAAAACGCATAACAAAGGGAATGGGTAAACTTGTTTAAACAACAAAACAATTGAATACGGAGCATAAAGTTCAACTTCAATGAATTTGCATGGCTGCTGTGCGGCAAGGCACGCCTGGCCTTGTCACTTATTGATCAAAGCTTATTTATACAATCAAAATGTGATTAAAATTCTGTAAGTGAGGTTTCCTTGTACGTTTTGTAGATGCGAAGATTCAGATTCACGACGTGAGCAAATAAGCATTCGAAATCATCATCACCATAAATAGTAAAGTTTAGTTTAAAGTTGGACAATAATATACCAGGAAAAACAATTTTGTGCTGGCTTCATTCACCGAACCCCGCGACCCATACACCCCAAAAGGTAGGCTTTCAAACCTACTTGATATAGCAATAATAAAGCCAGTAAAATATTAAACATATTAAAAACACATAAGTACCAACGAACACAAGAAAGGGCTCCTATTAAATTATCATTTAAACAGGTTGTTACGGAAAGTTACGAAAACACGAGCAACAGAATTGGGTACCAGTCTTGTCACTGGTTACGAACCTAGAAAAGTGTGGTTGAAAGGAATAAGTGTACCTCAGAGACTCCTTTTATCATTAGAAAATAGCATTACATAGCACGTTTTAATTTTTTTTAGGCTCGATTCCGCCGAGGTTAGGTTTATCAAGCTAAACTTTTTCGGGGAGCTGAAGCCCCTTTGCCCCTCCCCTGGATCCGCTACTGAGTGTCACTTGTCATATTTTATTACTACCAGATTCCTTAGCATATTTTGAAACATATGTTTATGTGGTAGAACAAGGTACAGCGGTAGTCGGTACTCAGCTAAAACTAGTTACTTGTTACCCCACTCGGCCATTTCAAGTAAATGTAGGTTTAGTAAACTGTATTTTACAAATTGTAATTTTAGAGACTCATTATTACCTGAAAGTCTGGTTCTTACATCAACTTGATGATATTCTCACACGTACTCGTTATTTGGAACCAGTGTTGTAAAAGAAATAGTCTCATATTATCCTTTTATCCTTTTTGTGTCAACTTTCAATCTTTTGAAGGCTGACTGGGTGACATCCCATACAATACAAGCGTTCAGAAGTAAAATGGCTTCCATATCTCAGTCTGAACGAGGATTATCAAGCAAGACCACTTACATGAAGAAATATTTAATGCGTGTAGAAAAGGTTTGAATAGTTATCAATGATTCATTAGTCAAATGAAATCAGCGGGATGATTATGTAACTTTGGTTGCAAACAATTTCAATCAGTTCCTATTTGAATATTCATTTATATAAAATTATTTGAGCTAACCAGTCATTCAGAGGGGAAGTCTTTAGAGATCAATGGTTTATCTTAACGCGGCTATCTGCAAGGAACAAGCTAATATATCAAAACTATCTATAGAAAAGATGTCAATATTTGTCAAACGACTGATAGAAACTGATTATAACAAAGATACATTATCGCACTTCAGTTCAACAACTGCTCTGAAGGTTTCCATTTAAAATGCATGATATTAATGAGAAAGTCAGTAGGTCCCGAAGGGTCAACATTTACGTAACGTTGTATATTGAATAATGCCTAATTTATGATAATAAACACAACATTGATATCCTCTGACCTCTGCATAGGTTCAATGCGTTGCTTAAACGTAGCAAAGCTCGTTTAAAAATCTATTCACTAATTGATTATAATTCTAATGTGTTGGTATTGACCCACTTATCAAGTTGCATTCACTTACTACTGTATGTCCATTCGAATAACAGAACTTATACTTTGTTATACCATATGCTTTAAACAAGTTGATGTGCTGTTCTGAGCTATAAACATATCACAAACTGAACTGCACTAGAGTACTGGTGGTGTAGTGGTAGCGACCCCGCCTTCCGATCCTAAGGTCGTGGCTCCAGTGGGTCCAGTCCAATGATTTTTTTCTATTCGAAAAAATATGTGCTCTATAACAGTACTCTCAAATGTTGAAGGAAAACATCGTGAGGAAACCGGCATGTTGTAGAACCTAAAAGTTCGAAAACAACGTGTCAAGTGCACGAAAGAAAACTTTGAGGCGAACTTTAAATCATTTCACCACATCGGTTCGAAAGAATGACTAGATACAAGGTGGAATCTATATTATGTTTGGCTTCGGACGATAGTGACCAGAATTACCTAAGTAAAGCATCAGCTCAAACGAGCCAATTATTATTTCAATCATGGTAGGTATATTTATTTAGGAGAAGTCTCTCGAAAGATCGGACAGAATCGGCGATTGATAAGAAACGTTCCAAAACCATAACATTCCAAAAATATTACAAAAAAATTCTAGAATATCGACATTCAATTAGGCATTGGATTGCTTTTGATCATCAAATGCGGTCAAGGGTGAAATGAAATGGATTATTTACAAAGAAAAACTGACCGAGTACAGAATCTCAAAAAAACTTTATTGCTCAGATAAATCTTTGAAAAACAAAATATTGACTAGGCACACCAAATAAGCAATTTGTATTCTGTTTCTGAAGAGTCTTTTGGGACGGCTTTGTTAAAATAGCTCGACTATACAAAAGGTTATCCTTCCGCGTCTGTTGGAGGACAGATGACACAACAATACTTTGACGCGTTTGAGGAACTAACTAAACAAACGAAAAGAATTGGCGATCAGTCTCAATATAAACCAGCTTAGCTGAGGCGGTTTTACATTACCTATGTCATACTAAAATAATTTAGCCTATAACCGTCAGGGAGTGATAGCTGGTTGAATACTTTCTGAAATTACCCCATACAAACCCTCTATATAATAATAGTGTAGATGATCAATCTGAGATATGACACACATCTAGCCTCCAATGTTATGCGACAGAAAATATATCATAACACAGCGCATTAAAGTTCAATATAAGTTTTGCATGCAGAATACATATCGATGACATCCACAGTGGAAGTAGGTCGCATCAGGGTCAAACAGATAAATGTATCAAAATGAAGCTACCTATTTTAAAAAGCCAAGGCGAAGTAATATACTGCAAACAGGTATTCTAAATTTCTCTTATAATTTTCACCTTTTAATTCTTATAATTTTAACGTAATCTTGTGCAATCGATTTGTCAGAGTATTTTTAGTATTGTTAGGGATTAACTATTCTGAGAAAAGGTAATAAATTATCTTACTTTACTTATGGTTACAACGGTTTTAAAAATACAAAACTATTAAGTCAGATCCATCGAGCTTAAAATATATTTAAGAAGTAAAAAATAACCGTCAGCCATTGCAATAATGGAGTTGCTTTTCCATCTATAAATACGAGAAAACACATTTTCTTAATAAAATATTTTCTATGTAACTTCGACACCAAAGTTTTATTATTTACGATGACAGTACAGCTACGACAAAAGCTACTGAAAGTTATGTACTGTAAGTAATGAGAAGACTGTGTTGGCGGCAGATAAAATATTATGGCTTTCGCAAGTTAGTGCTACAATGTGAAATAAACTACTGTGGAAAACCACAGGCACATTTCACAACAGAAAAGCTCCATATAAATCAGAAGCTGTCCGAGCTGCAATGAATGTCAGGCATTTGATTTTTAAATCCACACATATGTCTTTTGAAGCTGGCTGCATAGGAAAGATAGCTACGTGCTCCGGGCTCCGACTATCGAACAGAAACTGAGCAAATACAGGGTGTGCCGAAGCGCAAACAGTACGGCGGACGTGGCCCATTCAATATGAACACACAACTGGATCAGACAAATGAATCAGGTCATAGTGTCCTAACTGGTGTGAATAACTAAAACATTATCGCGACCTAGACTGAAACAATTCAGTGAATAAATACTTAAAACAATGAGATTGAAAAAGTTGATTTTGAAACATCTACTTAGAATATTATTTTCAAGACAAGAGCACGGGTATGATGGTAACTTCAATAACAAATAAAACTCCTAAAAAGCATGTAATAAACAAATAAATCTATATTTGTTACAAAGTCTTGGAGAAACTCGAGAATCTTCATTCAAAAGAATATGAAAAATACTTAGCTTGAACTGAAATAAGCACTAATAGCATTAGGTACTTCATCAGTTCATGGAAATTCGAGTATATAAGTTTCAGGGCTCTCCATCTCTAACGGTACCATAACTTCGGCACTTGAGACAAACTTCCAGATGTCCTCAATGATTGGACTTGCCTGATTAGTTATTTTGAGAGAGAATTGTCTTGTCTTGCTGTAACAAATTGCGCATAGCTCAATTGAGGTTACCCAGATAAGCAGTAATGAAATCTTGGAACGGTCCGCGTCACTTTCACCAGCATCTCGGCGAGGATGGTGACTCGACAGCAAAACGAGTCGTATTGTGTCTACCGATACGGATATTGCGTGTAACTGTTATGCAATATGGTCCGGAAAACGACAAGCGGAAAGATTAATCTGTACTTTCAAGAAATTAAATCAACATTATAACTAGTACTTCGCCCCGAACTGTGATTTCGCGCGTGATGTCCACAATCCGCAATTTTTCATTCGTGCACTGAGTTTTCTTGTACACTTTATTTTTAACATTACAGTACAAAATCAAGACTTTATGTGAGCCCTTTATTCGGAACATATTCACAAACATACAACGCTAAATCGCTCAAGTTCCCACTAAGATCTTCGCTCGCTTGATCAATAAGTTAGTCGAAGTACAGAGAGAAGAGAGAGACGCATGTGGAATGGGCGTTGTTCAGTCCAGCGTTGATGGTTAAGCCATTGTTTATAGTAAGATGGGATTGTCTCTCTAATAGAATGAATATTTATCAACGTGCTGTTCTCTGACCTCATGGTATGACTTCAGTGGGAAACCAACACAATGTCTCCACTTGCACAATAGGTTGTATGATCCTGATGACACCGCTGAATATATTTCCTAAGTAGGTTGTTTTCTCGTATGACATGTCACTCAGATCAACAATAATGTTATTATGATTGCGGTTGCCGAATCAGGCATTACTGAATCAAAACGTCATCAATGTTACCTTTTCCTACTACTTTGGGCCTGATGATTGATGACACACGATTTTTACAGTTTCAATTCTAATAATAATGAGTGACTATCGGTTTTCTTAGAGGATAAAATAAGTTACTTCTCTGCTGGACTGGGAGTAAAGAAAAAACATAGAATGCGTCCAGCTGCTTCTCTCTCCGAGCATGTCATAAAAGTCGACTATGGTAACCTCTCCAACATGATGGACCATCTATATGGGCGATGGGCTGACAACCTGTCACCATGGTTCACCATATCTATCTTGGAACTTTGAATCAGGAGTGGCTGCAAGTTTTCTTATGATTACTTGTAGCTCTGCTCACCCTCTATATGTAAAATAAGTATTTTGTTTTGCATAGCTGCTTCGACAATCTGGGTACGTTACGCTCAGGCACAATATAAAGAGTGGAGATATAAATGGCGCTGCAATTTCCTCGGCCTTTTTGCCCTTTAAGCCGTAACAAAGTAATGCATGCAAATTCTCCTATTTGCAAATAGGCTATGCACGAGGGGGATAAAAAGAAGATAACTGAGGGTGGCAACCGATGTAAAATACTCTAAACACATTACTCTACTAACTAACAGCAGACACTAACTCGAATGATGGCATTTAATCCACAAAGTGCTGATAATTGTCTCGAAGAAGTGCAATCCAGTGTATCTTGGTTCGTTTTCCGCAAATAGACACAGTTTGTGAAACCAATTTGAGAACAAGAACAAATATTACTTCACTTCCTGCAAAGGATGCATTTAATTCTAAGGTATGAGCACTCAATCAAGACTCGAGCCTTGCTTCTTTCCTGTGGTATTCTATTGGCACGAACCTCGAAATGAAACTGCTGGTTATCCGCGGATTCTAACAATTATAGCTGAAGTTACCCTCATATTTTTGTTTATCTACTTACATCATTAACAATAAAATGTCGTTACGATTACGATGCGACGATGAAAACAGCTTAAATTATACAGAAAGAAAGGAGTTTATGAATAAAAAGTCGAGCCGATTGAATAATCAATCATAGAAACTTGCGTAAGCACCTACAAATACATCGGCAATTAATTGAATAATACATCTCAGAAATAACTTCAAAGTAGGAAATCAAAGTACTTAATTATGAGAAGTCCCATTAGCGCGTAAAAGCTTATGTTTGTTCTCAGAGTTTCCAGAAATCCCTAATAGAGGCCTTAGGAGTTAAGAGCAATGTAAGTAATTTACTTACTTACATAGTATGTAGGTGGGTGTATATGAGCGTGTGTAACGCGTAATAAAATAACGGCAGACAGGTACTTGTGTGCAAATGTTAGCATTCAGTTTCACTGTTAGTCAAGCATGTTTTCGAGGTTCTGGTTTATGAAGATAAAATATACAAACTCACACCGTTTCGAAATTCTCCTTGACTTTTACATAGTGCATTCTTTAAAACATGTTTTAGGCAAAATACGAATAGTATATCAAGAAGTAACAGTATGGACATCAGCAACTCATTGAAACTACATTTAAACATTGTTCCAGTTCACCGCAGTTCACTTCAAGTAGACGTTACTCTCATCATTTTAGCCCATCTCCGCCCATTGCTCGGCCTCTTTATCATGATATTTTCTCCGATCCTTCGCAAATCTCATCCTCTGATTTCCTCCATGTTCACGATGGCATTCGACTACCGGGCGGGTGGTCTGCCTCTTGGCCGCTGAGCATCTCGGAACCACCATTCAGTGATCGCCTTCGTCCATCACCAAATAATCTATTAGCTATCAAGTTCGGGTTTCTTAAAAAAAATTAAAACCACATTTGAAATCAGTACTAATTTCAAAACATATATTTTGAAAGAGAAATAAAATTAAGTTTGCACGACTTTCAAGTCAGAAAACGCTCACGGTTATTCGATCTTTACACTTTTAGCGGCCCATTAAAAGGCGAAGAACCTTATCGCCTGCATCGCTACCGACAATGCTCGCTTTTCTTATCATCTTCGAATATTAATTGAGTAAAATCACCCAGTTAGAATACTGCGATTACGATTACATAAAACCATTCGTGTCGCTTCTATCGGCATGGTTCAATTCTTACCTAATAAGAATACCAACACGATATCAACCACTTAAACTGTGTGAAAATTTAACACGCGTGACAGGCGTACGAACATAAATTTCAATGGTCAACATAACCCTTTGACACTAAATAACCTGAATTATGATACAGGTGGAACTTTAAGAGGATGAATGAAAGAAGATTAATGAAACAGGTGTATGAGGCGAGTGTGAATGGTACCGTTGGAACGGGAAGACCTCGGCGCACGGACTTGGACCAAATCGGCAACGTTGGAAAAGGGCCAGGCCAAGAGTACCCTAAACCGTCGAGCATTCATGAGGAATGTAATGTAAGAGAATGAAGCGAAAGAAGTATGTCAGGATCATAGCAAATGGCGATCCGTGATCTCTGCCTACCCCTATGGGAAACAGGCGTGATTTTATGTATGTATAGAACTTTAACCCTTTACCAGGCCTCGGACAAATCCTATAGTAATAGTGATTTTTTAATAGATTATATGAGTAATAACGTATAGTTTGAGATTTTATCAATTATATTTAGATAATTAGCTAAAAACCTAAAAAAAAACATGTGGGAAAACATAATCCCATTGCCTCTTTAGACGTTGACTTTTATATCTATTTATAATATTTGTAATTTTGTAAGTATTCTAGTATAAAACTTCTAAATGAAAACTATAATCTACAAATGAAAGATACAATGTATGCACTTATTTTTTATTTCAGTAATAAACAAACGTAAAGCAAAACGTAAGTAATATCTTCTTAACTGTTAATGTAAAATGACCATAAGCAAACCAAAAAGAAAACCCGTGGCAAAAAGCTAGTATAAAATAAAGATTTTAATTCACCGGGCAATGGACATATAACTCCCACAATAATTAGGTCATCACAGGCTAAGGGAATATGGTTTCCCACATGTTTTATTTTGTCTATATCATGATGTTTTTCAAATATTTACAAATAATTTATGCACATATTACTAGAAAAACTCTAATTCTACAACATATAAAAAAATCGTACGACTTATCTTTCTCCGGTTCGCCATTTAACAATAAAATACGCCGCTCTCCTTACAAAAACAACCGTTACACGGACGACCATTGGAAAAACGGCCGTAAAAGTGACATTTGACAATGACAGTGACAATTTATTTTTTTGTGGTCCTGGGTAATATTTATTTAGGCGTTTTTGACAGTTTGTGGTAGATTCTTTGCCAAAGCCTGGTAATAACACCCTAAAAATCAATGTGGGAGACCCTCAATCCATAGCCTGGTTAAGGGTTAAGGATATGAGGCAAATCGTAAGTTTGAATTAATAAAATGTGAACCAACGGTGGTGTATTAGTTCGAAAATATGTGCCAATTGCACGAAAGGAGCCTCTAAAGCGCACTTTCAATCGTTTCACCACACTTGTTCGAAATAACTAGTGACACGACTAGTAGCAGTGTATGTCGGAATGTCGGAATTCATAGAAAAACCTGTTCAAATTCGGAATGGACTTCCGCAAACAAGACCCACCTTTGAAACCATGATACACCATGACTAACTACATAAACCGTGCTTCCCACCATGGTTCATCGGAATGAACAAAACAGTCAACGTGGGCCGTGCTTAATTTCCTGACGATAGATGACTTAAGTTTACAAAAACAAAAGTATGTTTTCAGGGTTCCGTACCCGAAGGGTGTCAACGGCCCCCGCTGTCCGTCCGACCGTCTATCCGTCTGTCAGCGGGCTGTATCCCATGAACCGTAATATAACAAGAAAAAATAAAAATAGCAGGGTTGGCTACAAGAAACATTAATTATGTAAGTACTTGTACGATGGTACGGAACCCTTCGTGTGAGAATTCGACTCGCACTTGACCGGTTTTATAAAGCACAGATAATAAATATTGAAGAAAGGTATGATGACGATAATGAAAGCACAGTTTGTGTTGTTTGTTGTTATAATAGGCTACTCAAGAAAACTGTCCCCTAATGTTTGGACTAAGGCAGATGGTAAGTCCGTATAAGGTCGTCTAAGTTTGCCATTCATGATAAGACTCTGTTTAGTTTCACTGTTTTTACTATTCAAGTTGGCGCGCATCCGATGGCATTGGCCGAATGCGAATAAACGATTGTTTAGATTGGGGCTCACATCGCACTATAATAGGTAGGTACGATATGCAGATGTGGTTTTGCGCAATCTATGATGTATGTATATGTATAGGTAATGTTGTCCTGGTTAGAAAATTATATTGTTTTGCAATAAATCTTGCTTCTCTTGTCCGTTTTCCTTTGAAATCCTTCAAGTATTACAAATGTAAAAGTTTGTAAGTATGTGACATCCTCACATACTTACAAACTTTTACATTTGTAATACTTTTAGTCCTGTTTTACGCCGTAACGGCTGCAAGGAAATGAAATTTGGAATGTATATTAACAGTATGTTAGAATAACATTTTATCCAGGTACGACGCGAGCGATGCCACGGCCAGGAGTAAATAATTTCAGTTCGTCAAAATATGAAATCAGATGTTCAGAAAAGGAAACTCCATGGTCAAAAGATGATATTTTATGGCCGAAAGCAACGGTGTGTTACCCTATTTGGTTAATTGGTTAGCAGGAAATTGATTGGATTTCGGGATACCAAGATGCGCTTAAAACCGGTCGAACGTAATTGGAATGAGGCGGGTCACGCCAGAAATGCAACCTTGGAGGCAGACTTGCGGTTTTATAACCGACTTTACCCAAAAAAAGTGAAACTTAAGTCCACTAGGGGACCAAAATGTCTCGTGGCACGTATCGCTGGAAATCGGGCAGCGCACTGATGTCGCTGGACATCTTGTCCTCGAACTTTTTTCCACATTGTCCAATGTTGCCAGACTAGTCCTCGACATCTCTAGCGACACTTATCGCGACATATTTTGTCCCCTAGCAATACCAACTTGTACACGATTTTGCAATGGTTTGTTTTTTCACTTCTCCTTAGAGATTGAACGGGCACTTTAACTCCCAATAAAAATAAAGCAATGAATCTGTCCACAAACTGTAAAAACTTTTATGTGGTAATGGAGATTTTACTACAGATAGTATACATACATTTTAAAAACTAAAAACAAAACCGACTTCAACGAAAAATACGTTAAAACTCCCTGGTGCCATCCTATAGAAACTAACTAATGTCAAAATGTCAGTGGCCATCGATACTCTTTCGAATAAAAAACAACGTAATGTCATATTTCTAGAGGAACGTCACGTGACTTTGTTCGCGTTTTTATTTATAAGAACTTCATCTTCCGGCTGCGTTCCCAAGGAATTGAATTTCGGGAATTTCTTTTTAGTGCATCACTACACCATGAGAGAAAAATATCCTGCAAGTTGCAAACTTTGAGGACTGTTGATTGTCAGTCAATCAGTCTGTCACACGTAAGAGTTTTATATATTTAGATGATACGCAACCTTGAAAGTGTCTATGACTTATGTCATTACCATAATAAATTGATTGAGTAAAAAAATAAGTAGGTAAGTTGACATTCCAAAATTTAATTTCACGGTTTTTAAATATTTCTTGAAAAGTATAAATCTCGCCGACATAAAAATTATATGGGACAATCTCGGAACAATTATCTATACACCAGTGAAAGAATCATCAAAATCGGTTAACTATTGGCGGCGATATCGGTGAACATAGATTAAAAAAAACATTCATACAATCGAACGAAGAACCTCTTCCTTTTTAGAAGTCGGTTACAAAAGGTTCTTTTATAACGGTTTCCTCACGATGTTTTCATTCACCGTTTGAGAGTACTGGTATATCGCAGATATTTTTTTCGAACAGAAAAATCCATTGGTGCACGACCGGATTTGAACGACCTCGGGATCTGAGGGCGGGGTCACTACTACTATTATTTTCATTACAACAGAATATCAAGTCTTTTATGGTGAGAATGCCGACTGCCCGGGTTTCGTCCTTAATGGAAGCAAAGTTTTAGACGAAGGTTGTTGTGTAACGGCGCTTTCGTGGGTGATTGAGGGACACCACGATAGTGCTCAGCACGGCACAGACAATGCGTATAAATCAAGTAGTTTTAAGATATTGTTTCTATGGGCCGTAGGTTAAGTTTATTAAAATCTGTAACTTTCCTAATGTTGCCTGATTTTTTTACTATTAGACCATCACGGCTTCTTTCTATTCTATATACCAAGGCCATTACATAGAGCAAGGAAATTATAGTTGGTTTAAAAGGCATATAATCTAGTAAATACGCTTCGATCTGTGTCGACATTACAAGAGCATTTCCTATGGTATTACAGTATTACGCTACCTACAGCATGAATGACTAACGAGTAGGCAATTAGTGTTAATGCCTTGCTGGTTTGATTCGCACACAAAAGTTAAAAGTACCTATACTAGCCTTTGATTATATCTCTAGCCAAATTCGATGTATATACGTAAACAAAAATCTAACCTAAAACGTCAAAAACCTAATTACCTTAATCCAATTTTTTACAATTTCGAGAACAGATAGCTTCTCTCTGCGGATTTGTTCACAAAATTGTATTTATTTAAATTTGCTTTGATTCGACCACAAAAAATAAACTTCATAGAAGCAAGCAAGGTTTCTGCAGTCTGATTTCATACATGTGGCAGCAGTTTGTTGGATTGTCCGACTTAGGTTCCTTTTTAGAGTTCCGTACCGTGCCAAAGGGACCCTATTACTAAGCCTCTGCTGTCCGTCCGTCTGTCCGTCTGTCAGCAGGCTGTATCTCATGAACCGTACGTAATAGAGTTGAAATTTTCAGTGTGTATTTCTATCGCCGATATAACAATAAATAATAAGAAATAAATAAAAGGGGGCACCATACAAGAAACATTTTTTTTTAAGTACATAGAGTAAAAGTCATATCAAAAAGTACATGTACGATGGTACGGTACCCTTTGCGTGCGATTTCGACTCGCACTTCATCAGCTTTTCTTGGTTATTATGTATGATGATTTCATATTTTGACCTTTCTTAATCTTTGTATCTAAGATCTTTTTATACATCTACACTAGTGGTCATGATTATTTGTTAGGTTAATCTCAGTAACTACTAAGCCGATTCAGAAAATGGTTTCACTGGTAGAAGCTACACTTTGAGAGCTAGTATTATATAGATTGTTAGTGCTTGTATTTTGGCAAGAGAAAAATAAGTAAGGTAATTGCCTGACTTTCCCTGTCTCACATTAGCCATTGTCAGGACTACCTGTCCTTGTGATCAGTTAGCGCAATCATGTTAACATATGAGGTGACAATTTGTCACATGTCACAATTTTTCAAGTATCAAAGTGTCAAAAACCCAGGGCGAAACTCCATCTAACTTCAATTTCAATGTAAACAATGCAACACTTTCGAAATAATTTTTAATTAAATAAATTATAAGTACAGCTGTTAGTCAACAGGTGGACAAAAACACAGTGTTATCAGCAACAAGTATTTTGGACTTTATTGTAAATGGATAGGGTTAAAATATCATGTGCATTATCATTGTGTATCATATTCACAGTATCTTTACGATCCATTGAGGGGAATGTTGCAAAATCTCTTGAACAACATTTGTTGAATTTTACATGCCTGATATAAAGTTTAATATGTTGCAAAATCTGCAGATTTATTTATTTATTTATTGATGATAGACAAGCAGTTGTCACTGGCATGCCTACACAGTGTTGAAATAGTTTGTTTATGTGCATTCGTAACCAGTTGTCGAGCTTGTTTTTTGTTCAGATATATAGCAAGGAAGGTTATTCACATAGGAGATTAAAAATGTATGTATGAGCTAGTGGCCAACTCTAGTGACGGATATTTTAGGGCGCCTAAAGGCCTCCGTCTTGGCTTAACGACTTAAAAGCCAGGGCCGACAGTTTGCTTAACTTTAACGATCAATCAAGAACGCCTAAGCAAGCTACGCCACAAGCGTTTTTTTGGCTCTCAATGGGTCCTTTCGTCACATATTTTCGATCTTTTAAAGTTCAACAACATGCCGATTTCCTTCACCATCTGAGAAAACTGGTATAGCGCTTGTAAATTTTTCGAAAAGAAAAATCCATTGGTGCTCAATCGGACTTGAACCCACAACCTTAGCCAAATGCCATTATGAGTTAAAACAAAAGAATGAGATATTAAAGAAAAATGAGCTACAGATGACTAATCATTAGATTAATAATAGTAACCAATTATCATTAGATTGGCAACATTAGTAAGTACTTGAAAGGTCGACCAAATGTTTGAAGACTGTCAAAGTCACAGCATTGACCCATATGACTACAGACCTGTTTCAATGGCTCAATTCGGATGCTACAAGAATTTACTTCATAAAATCTAATAATCGAGCATTTTATTACATTGACATTGGTTTTATTTACCGTTGATGGCTGAGTCAAAGCATGGTTTAATTGTAAATAAATTACTACTAATTCCGGTAACTAAGAATGACTTATTCATTATGTGATTGGATACTTAAGGAATGATGTGACCAATTTGACCAACTGTACATAAAATTATGTATGCAGGTACTATGCTTATTTACACATGCCTGATTATAGTTATCATTTGCCTCGTAATCACTATTTATCAGCAGATGAAAGTGAGATAGCAAAATGACATAATTAAATAGGTAGTTCAATTCAATGTTGAATCGTAGAGTTTGCCACTAGCTTACTAACTTCAATGTTCAATTTCATTTGAATGTAAATAAATAATTAATTCATGAAGTTACAAAAGACTATTACAGAAGACTATTTTTAGCTTAATACTTTTGAACCTGACCTGATTTGTTTGTAACAGACATATAGGTATAACAATGAAATTATTCTAATTAGAAAATTAACATGCATGAATTTTTTTTTATCATTCATCACAACAAAAATTCCCAGCGGGGAAAAGTTTTTTAAAATTCTACTCAAGACTATCTTTAATCAGAGTGCTAAATACCTGTGTGTGCCAGCCTTCGGCCGACGAGCGGACTGTCCAGCAGCAGTCGGCGCAGCGACCAGCGGCCCATCACGCCGCCGCCCCAGCCGCAGCCGCGCCGCATACCTTCGCGATCCCGGTCCACCATCACACACTCATTACACGACCAGAGCAACTCACAAACTCGCGCGACCGACACCCGTCTCAACAGCTCGCACACTGCCGACCGGACCACTACTTTGCACAACTCAGGATTGAGTAACGCGACGATCAGCGGAGAAAGTGCCAGACAGATGCTACGTGCCTCCGCGCTCACAGATGCACTCTCAGACGTAGGTGGGGAGTTCTTCGCTCGAATCCCATTGCATTGCACTTTGATGCCCCGTCTCAACGCCCATAGAAACTACCAGCATTTGCAGCTGCCGTTACAATCACGTATTGGTAGGGCTGTAAATAAAATGCAACCACCAAAGATCTTAGCAAACCACAATTAATGTAGAATACTGAAACAATAGCGAAATAATTAGGGCAGTAATAGTATATACGTAAATTATTTTACGGATAACAATGCCTATTTCATAGCACAGATTGTTTTTATTTCGAAAGAAACAGGCACAAACTAGGTTGGATATGTTTTTAGACTGACTGACTGGATTGGATGGAAATTGACGGAAGTAAAAGCAAAGTAAACGTCTGTCTGGAGTCTCAAACGAACAGTCAGTCAGACAGACAGACGATAGAATAGACAGACCACAGACCTTATCAAATATCAGTGATGCCAAAATACATTTCTGAATTCCCCTGTCTCTGTTACTAGAGCCTCCAGTTGATTTAACGAGCTAGGCTAGGTCACTGGGAGAAACTGTGTTGTGTCGTAAGGAGACACAATAAAAGTCATATATAAAGATCATGTTGTGTCCTTCCAATCCCAAACTTCCTAAAGAAACAACTAAAGGGTGTTTTTCTTTTAAACTGACTTAGAAAACAGCTGTTACTTGTGTACCATTATTTATTAATTTTACGTCGTAACGTAAAACGAAACCGGATTGACGATAAATCGGTTACCCGATTAGCAAGGTAAACTCTATTGAATGACAACATTTTCTAATACTCATAAAGTTGTCAAAGTCAGCTAACATTAAAATGTCACTGTCAAAAAGCAGCAACTATTATTAGGTAATTTATTTATTATTTGATTTGCTCAGTGGCAACAATAGTGTTTTGTACTAAATACCACCTTCAGTTTTCCTTCCCCAAGAAACTATATTAGAAAAATATAATGAGGCATACAATAATACAAACTTTAGTGATTCTGTTGTTTGCAAGCACTATATCGTGTGACAATAAATACTCCCGTAGTGCCAATGAGAACAAGAAAAGCGATGTTGATTTTAGAAAGCTGGATAAACCATTTCGAATGAATAAACTCAATATCCTGTGGGTAAAAGCGCAACACGTAAGTAAAACACAGTTTGGAGTCCGTCGCTGCTTAGATGGGTGACCGCAAGTGGCATTACGAGCTGAGCGCTTCCGTGCCTCGGAGGGCACGTTAAACAGTCGCTCCCGGCTTTTAAGTCGTTAAGCCATGACGGAGGCATTTATGGGGCCTAAAAACTCTGTCACTAGAGTTGGCCACTAGCTCATACGAATATACATACCTACATAGCAATAACTTTTTACTCTGGTTTTATCTATGAATATAAATATTTGTGGACATTTCACACAGCGCCATCTAGCCCCAAACTAAGCAAAGCTTGTACTGTGGACACCAGATGGCTGATAGGATACTTATATACTTTTTTTTGTAAATACATAATTATAATACATACTACAACATCCAGACCCGGAAGAAATATTTGCAGAACATACAAACATTTTTCCCGTAGCGGGAATTGAACCCGCGCCTCTTGCATCTCAGCCGAGCAGTCGCCCGCCACGCCACCAAGGTCGTCCTGAATACAGGAATGTCAGCAACTCTAAAGTCTGTTTTCTGCGGCTAATTCCATACTTTTATTTCCAGCGTCTAACAGAACCTAAATTAAAATCCCTATATAGTGATCTGATGATTCAAGACAAGGAGGAGCTGATCTTGAAGCGGTTGAAGAGTGATGGAGGTGATAAAGAAGGGCTGAAGGAGGCGGAAATCCGGCGCAAACTCACTAATATTATGTCTGCTTACGGACTCCGTGAGCACTTTGATGATGATGTCTCTCCCAGGCACAAGGACCATGCAGTATGTGCCTACGTCTGAGCTTGACATATACCTATCAAATAGCTAGTTTCTAATACATTCTCTACTTTGGGGGCTAGGCTTGATGGTCCTGGTTGACCCAGCATATAATAAATATTTGTGGACATTTGACACAGCGCCATCTAGCCCCAAACTAAATTAATCAACGCTTGATGGGAATCATTGGATGAGATTCGCGAGGGATCGGAGAGAATGGCGTAATAAAGAGGAGGCCTATGCCCAGCAGTGGGCGGAGATGGGCTGAAATGATGATGATGATGATGGATGATGGATGACCACCCAACAATGACATTTTAAACATCCATTTGAACTGGTTGTAAGGGTTCCATACAAAAGCATATGAAGTTCATGCTAATGTTCAAATGTTATTGAGTGATCATCAAAGTTACAAAATAATCACCTGGTTCCAAGTCTCTCAGGGGACTGAACTTAGATAAAAAATAAATATTTTTTTATCTTGTATGGTACATAACACTTATAGATAACAAGTTGAATAAAACAGACACCTACTGATATGTACAAGTCTATATTATGATAAAACCTTTTGTTTTTACTAACATAGGTCATGACTTTCATGCTGTTTATCCTTCCTTATGATTGATGCATGTTTTGTATGCACACTTGGTCTTGTTACAAACAGTTGTAAATTCAACTTAGATTTAGGACATTTCCATTATGATTCCAATGATTTTAAAGTAATAAAGAAATTTTGACTTTTTAAATTTTTGATCAGTACCTAAGTGAATTTCTAATGCACAGTTATGAAAAAAAATTGTCTTTTGTACTTATAGAAAAAATTATACCTAGCTGGCTCCTTTAAGAGAATTTTAACTTGCAGGTGTACAATGATGCTATGGACCACATTAACAAGAGCATCTTCAAAGACAAGAAGCTGAACATGTTGTGGAACAAGGCTGAGACATCTGGGTTCACCAGTGAGGAGCTTGCAGCCCTCAAGGAGGAGTTCATGCACCACCAAGACAAGATAGACCAGTATTATGAGATCCTTACAGATATGGACAAGGCCGATGATGGCTTTAAAAGTTGGTAGAAAACTTGCATATTAATAAATAAATAAATAAAACTACTTCTCTGCTGGATTGGAAGTAAAGAAAAAGCATAGAATGCGTCCAGCTGCTTCTCTTCCCGAGCATGTCGTAAAAGTCGATTAAGGCATAGACCTCTCCAAAATGATAGACCTATGTATATGGGTGATGGGCTGATCACCTGTCACCATGATTCACCATATCCATCTGAGGACTTTAAATCGGAAGTGGCTGCAAGTTTTCTTATGTTTACTTGTGGCTCTGCCCACCCCATTAGGGATATGGGCGTGATAATATGTATGTATGTCTGTAAAACTCATCAGTTACATAGTTCTGACCCCAGACTAACTGTTATAACATTCTTTTGAAGAAACATTACATCAGAACTTTGTGGTGAAAGGATTTAAAGTGCGCCGCAAAGGCTCCTTTCATGCACCTGACATGTTTTCGAACTTTTTAGGTTCCTTCTACAACATGCCGGTTTCCTCACAATGTTTCCTTTTATTTAAAAGTACTGATTTAGCGCACATATATATTTTGAACAGAAAATAACATTGGTGCACGACCGGATTTGAACCCACGACCACGCCTTCCAATCCTAAATCACTAGACCGCCCGTGTTCTATTATTGACTTTATTGTATTTATTCAATTTGACCTTGAGACAAGACTGACTAATCTTTATACAATGAATAATCTATTATAAACTAGCTGTCGCCCGCGGCTTCGCTCGCGTGATATCCGGACGAGAAGTAGCCTATGTGTTATTCAAGCACACATACTATGTACATTCCAAGTTTCATTCGAATCCGTTCAGCTGTTACGTACGGCGTGATTGCGGCACAAACATACATCGTCACATCCAGACATCCTCACAAACTTTCGCATTTATAATATTAGTAGGATTGCATGTTTAAAAATAATAAAATTTCACACATCTCTATTTGGTCTAGTAACAATGATTTTCTTCATTTTAGATGCACTGAATGAAGATGAATTGGAAAAGTTCAATGAACTGAACGCTGAGTCAAATGAGATATCTAAAGATTTCGTAGACAAGGCCAATTTAGTGAGAGAGAAACACAGAGACCTCCGGGACAGCTATGATAAGCTGCACAGAATGACTGCTAGAGGTAAACATTATACTGTAGGGAGCTGTACAAGATAAGGCCAGGTCACTCATGGGCTTCATGGATCACCAGCTTTGGCCTGCGACTGTGCTTTCATTGTACCCAGATAAAACAAGTATATGTTACTAGCTGCCACCGCGGCTTCGCTCCCGTTGTAACTGAATAAAAAATAGCCTATATGTTAATCCAGCGCATGTACTATGTATATTCCAAGTTTCATTCGAATCCGTTCAGCCGTTTAGGCGTGATTGAGGCACAAACATCCAGACATCCTCACAAACTTTCGCAATCTTATATTATAAGAATCTTTGTCCTGACTGACTGACTGACTGACTGACTGACAGACAACGCACAGCCTAAACCGCTGGACGTAGAGACTTGAAATTTTCAGTGTAGGTAAACCTTGGTATGTAGGGGTGTACTAAGAAGGGATTTTTCAAAATTCAACCTCTAAAGGGGTGAAAAGGGATGAAAACCTGGAATCAATTTTTGGTCTAAAACTGCACATAACCTATATCAAATTAAAGAGCCGATTTTTCTCATTTAGTTGATGTCATAATTACCTGTAAATTCTTTATTTTTGGCATGTTTTTAATGAAAAATAGAATACTTTTATTTTGGCATATGACAGCGATGATACCTCAGAACAATAAATACATGATACCAAAGATTAGTAATAGATGATACAAAACATATGTAAAAGGATCTGTCAATGTCAAATTACCTGTGAAAGGAAGCATAAATTATTACTGGTCTAATAAGTTTCCAATCTTGATTATTCATGGAGTTCTGACGTAATTCTACGTCTGAAAACTAGATGTCGCTGCTAATTCTGATCAAATTTTGACGCGCTATCGTTGCGTTTTGAAAAGTTTACCTTAACTCTCAAAATTTTTACTAAATTCAAAGAAATTTCTTAATTTTTAGATTTAGGTATGTTTGTTACTCTTTCACGCAAAAACTACGGAATATACTTACATACCTCAGAACAATTGTTCTGAGTTACATACCCCATTATTTATATTCGTTCGCTAAAGTTAGCCATTGCTTAAAGTTAGCCCTGTCACTGTTTGTCATTATGAAATGGTAAGAGATGGCAATACTTTAGTCATCGTTTAGCGTACACTATATTATAATGAATAATGAGGATAGTAGGTACCTACGTGTGCTGGAATGGGACATAGGGCACTTTTTATCTGGGTACCGCGTGAGCGAAGCCGCGGGCGGCTGCTAGTTATAGTATAAGTAAGAAGTAAGATTCAAATTCATTAACTATTATTATATTCTTAGTTTCATATCTCTGCTGGACTTGGAGTAAAGAAAAAATACAGAATGCGTCCAGCTGCTTCTCTCCCCGAGCATGTTGTAAAAGTCAGCTAAGGAATGGTATCCTCCCAACATGACGGACCATTTATATTGGCGATGGGCTGATCACCTGTCACCATGATTCAACATACCCATATTGGGACTTTCAATCAGGAGTGGTTGAAAGTTTTCTTAAAATTACTTGTGGCTCTGCCCATCCTGTCAGGGATACGGGCGTGATAATATGTATGTGTATTCTTAGTTTAATTTATAGCAGTCAATCTTATTAGTTTATTATATTTGTAAGCTTATCTTTGTTTTCCTTTTTCCTGTCTCTGTACACATAACTTCCACTTATGTTAAAGCCTCTCCCTTGCCTCAAAGGTTTGCTGGCAGAAAACTCTTTAAGAGTTAAGCTCGCCTTTGTACATGTACTTTTTAATGTTTTGTGTGTATTTGTTTCGTTTCGTACAATAAAGAATTTCAGAATTTCAGCAGTCATACCCTGATTGAAGCAAAAAGATCTCATCCTCACCAACTTTTGGAGGCAAAACAGTAATGAATAGGTAAAACTTAAACTGTTTGATTTTCTTCTCAGGTCCTAACAATAAGGAGTTCATTGAGCCCAAAGTGCAAGGTTTGTGGAGAATGGCGACCGCGGCGAACTTCACCGTTGAAGAGCTTGCTTCATTGAAGGTAATTCTTAAAACTACATAACAATCACATACTTAAATGCATGATTGACGCTAGGATTCCGTGTCGTGGGTATCGGAAACTACGGTACCACAATACCCAGAAGTTTTTTGAATAGAATGGTTTTTTTTTGCAACGATAAACGACATTCGCCGAGCATGTAAAAAACATTTCTCCCACAGCGGTAATCGAACCCCCATAGGCGAGCACTTGACCTACGAGGCCGTCTTACACACATATTCACTTTCCAGGTTGAATTGCAACACTACGAGTCCAGGCTTCTGAAGCTCCGCCATTTGCATGCAGACCATGTAAGCAATAAAGAGAAACATCATTCTAAGGTTATTTTTTTTTTTTTTGTTTTATTTGTATCAACATTAACCTATGTATATTTTGTTCCAAAAAAGCTATTTGTATTTTGTATTTGTACATTATTGATAGTGCCATTAAACCGTTCCAAAATAGCCAATCGCCCTTTTAAATCTATTTCATGAACTAGCTTTCGTCCGCTGTTTCGCTCGCGTTGTAAACGAATGGAGTCATGCTATTGTAGGTCACCTCAGGTTTACCAGTGTGATTATTCTTTAATTCAAAGGCCTGAACACAAATATCCAAACTTTCGCATTCATAATATTAGTAGGATACTTTATAATCAACACATACCTAGTAAAGAATGTGCGAGACGCACAAAAGAAAGAAGTTTTAATTTTAGGTAAAAATGTTTTATTTTGTAGGAACCATTATTGTCGTTCTCATTTCATATTTTAACCTCTAAAGTTTACAGTGTTGCCATATTGCAACCTACTTTTATGTTGGTATTGAACAAAGAATACAAACCATAACTTTTTACAGATAGCGGCAGCCGGCGACAAAATAAACCACTTTGAAGAACAGGAGCAGATGATCAAGAAACACTCGAGGAAGGTCGAGAAGATGCACGCCGACCTTGAAGGGAGGATCTTCGAACGCCACACAGAACTCTAATTTGCCAAAGTTTTCAGGTATTTTTTCCTGTGGTAGCATTAAGGTGTCTTCTTCCATGATAGTAATTCCAAAAGTTAGATGGATATGCATTTATATCGTATCTAAGGCAACTTTTCATATTTGATATTTTTTATAAGCAATTTGTTTATGTAATTTTTTACTCTCTTTATAATGCAGTGATATTATGTAAGCCTAGGAAACCATTTTGTGATGATTGTGTAAATAATTATTAATATGAATCTCTTAAATTTTGTCTAATAAAAGTTGAAATAACTAATTTGTTCCTTTCAATATTCAATGTAAGGAGAGAGTGCATAGATGTATGTGTCTTGTCAGATGGCCCTATTCAAGAACACACGCAAATTATTTTGACAACGGTTTATTTGCCTAGAACTTACCGCATTATCCTGCCTTTAATTATATTCGAGACATAGCAAGTCCTCATAATAATTTACTTATAAATATACACATTACCCAAATAAACCTAATAAAAAAGAATTATTGAAAAACAGGTGGTATTATTAAAAACACCAGTGGATACAGTGCATCAATATATGATATTTAATCTTCATGTACAAGCAAATTTATTAATACACGTTTAATATTCCGTCTCGGTCAGCGAGCGTATCAATGAATCGAAACTAATATCGTATTATGCCATAATATAGAGTGTAAAATATGTATATAGATGGCAGCGGACGCAAGGCGGCCGCACAAGGCAACGCAAAACACTCAGCGGCACTTCGGAATCACATTCCAAGCGACCTACTATTACATTCGTTACTCATACGCGATATCTACAATGAGTCCGCGCCCACTGATACACAACTAGAATTCGTCTATCTCACGCACTCGAGCGGCCGAGTAACAAATCAAACTACAACCGGATCCCTCACGACGCATTATAGTCAATCGCAATGTTCACTTCAGTCGATTGCACAGTATAAGTAGTTCTCTTCTCGATAGGACATCTTCTCTATTATGTATATAGATAAATCTGTATAATATAATCTTTGTCACTAATATCTACACCGATTCAAAGGGTATGACAATAACAGTCCTCGTCGGGCGGAGGGGCGGCGTAAGGCAGGAGGCCGCCGGCTCGCTGGCTCTCTAGTGAGTCCACTTGTTCCAAGTCTGAAACAAATGAGGGCATTACTACTATTCCAAAAAGTACGGCTAAAAACAAAAACTCAACAGATCAGCCTGATAGAGAGCAGAAAATTCGGGTTTAAGGGTATCCAACACACCAAAATTATTTTAATACTCATGTGTCGGGAGAATAATCCGCCTGCCGGTTTTTCCGGCAGACCGGCGGCTTTGTCGACTAAATCTCCTTTGCGGCGGCGCGGGAGACGTAGTGTGTGTGTGTGTGTATGTACCTGCTTGTCTGGCTGTGCGTGGTGGTGGTGGGGGTCCCAGTGGGGGTGCTGGTCGGGCGGCGGCGCGGGCGGCAGGAACTGCAGCGGCAGCGCGTGCATCAGCGAGATGGCGGCCGCCGTCGCGCCGCCGCCCGCACCGTACCCGGACTCTAGCCCGCCGCCCATGCCGCTCATACCCTGCAACAAAATACATTTACTTTACATCATTTTGAATACGTTAAATTCACGCCTCTGTGCATTATCTTGCGTGGCCGTAGACCACGGTTCCCGCTAACATTTTTATATAAAACGAAGGTAGCGTGTCGCATCGGAATCACCTCCCCTCCCTCTCCTCCCACTCACGTACCTGGAACCGCTCGTGGTCTAGATGCGGCAGGTGGTGGAGGTGGTCGGCGGCGGCGCGCGTCCAGGCGCGCTCCGTGCCGATGGGGCGCGGCTTGCGCTCTTCCTCCTCCCCCCAGCCACCGCCCACACCGCCTACTGACCCCACGGCTCCTACCCCGCCCCGCTCGAGCAGCGACTGGAACACACAAACAACGTTAAATATCCATACAAAATTCCACACGAGTTCTTGAGTGGAGACTGCGACTCGGAAAACGTATTCCCTAGGTTAGCAGAGTTATAGCGGCAATAGAAATACACACTATGAAAATTTCAACTCCCTACATATTACGGTTCAGGAGATACAGCCCACTGACAGTCGGACGGACAGCGGAGGCTTAGTAATAGGGTCCCGTTGGCACCCTTCGGGTACGGAACCCTAAAAGGAGACCCCATACAAGAAACATTTTTGTGACCAAAGTACGTAAGGTAAAAGTCTCATTAATAAAACTAGTCAAGTGCGAGTCGAATTCGCACACTAAGGGTTCCATACCAATATCATCAACAATCAACAATCTTCCTGCCCTATTCCCACTCTATGTGGGGTCGGCACAGCATATTCCTTGGATCGAGGAAGGACTAAGGGTTCCAACCATCGTAATTTAAAAATGGACAGTCGGATGGACAGCGATGGCTTATTATTATGTACTAATATCCTACCTGGTATGGGTGGTGAGGCTGCGGCGTATGCGGCATCGGTTTGGGAGACTGGCTCATGGGTTGCTGGTACGAAGACATCAGGAGATTGCTCAAGTTGCCAGAGTTGTTGGTACCAGAGAACATCTGGAAATGTTCAGACATTGTTATAGAGGGCACTAATTGCCATTATATTCTACACTTGTGGAGTATATTGTAATGAAGGCCTCTCCATATAATCAAGAGTCTGAATAAACACAGAAATTATTAACATTTTCATTTTATGGTATGAAATGAGTTAAGTGTCGCTAATGAAATAGATTGGACATGTAATTTGTGTTACAAAATGTTCAATCATCATCATCTTCCTTCCCTTATCACACTCTATGTGGGGTCGGCACAGCATGATCCTAGGATCATGCTGTAAGAGTTTTGGCTAAGGTGTTCATGTCCGGCCGCCTGCCTGACGTCAACCCTCCTTGGGAATACTTGTTTATTGTATCTCATCATGTTGGAGGATGTTCAATATAAACATCAAATGCTAAGTTGTAGGTTACAGCTTCATTTACAAAAACGCCTACCCAAAATCGTGTCCTTAGTTCTATTATATACTGAAAAATAAGGCAGGAATAATTTTAAAGTGTTTTAAACGCTTCCACGAAGTTTTTAAGTTACATTACACAATGGTTATTGGTTCACCTGTTGGTTATGGTTGTGCTGCATTAGCGGGTGTCGCTGAGCAAAGTCCGGCGCGCGCGGGTTCAGCCGCGAAACAGACTCTACGCTCACGCCATAGCCCAGCCCCAACGACGCACTGGCCATGCTCACGCCACCCGACATCTGACAAACAAACAATCAATCACTTTATTCGCGAACACAGGTAGTTTACAAGCAGAGGCGTCTTTACCTATGGTGCAGGGTGTGCAGCGCACACGGGCGCCGGGTCTAAGGGGGCGCCGAGCGCTCTGCGCCCTACGTTGTAGGTCCTAAAAACACTTTTTGCTTCCCGACATCATTTAAAATTGCACTATTTGCATCCGAATTTCCGTTTGAAAATATAACTGTTATAATAAATAATTATTAAAATAATAATTAAAATATACTGTATTCCATTTTGACCCCGCTCCTACTAGACTAGAGGGCGCCAGGGTACTGGTTGCACTCGGGCGCCACAAGGGCTAGAGACGCCTCTGTTTACAAGAAAGAAATGAGGTACAACTATAAATAAAATATTTGTGGACATTTCACACAGCGCCATCTAGCCCCAAACTAAGCAAAGCTTGTACTATGGGAACCAGATGGCTAATAGAATGCTTATTTACCTTTTTTTTATATACATACTTATAATACATAATATACTACTACACCCAGACCTGGAAGAAATATTTGCAGGACATACAAACATTTCTCCCGTAACGGGAATCGAACCCGCGCCTCTTGCGTCTCAGCCGAAAACTTGCCCGCCACGCAACCGAGGTCGTCAATATGTATGTTTTGTTTAACAGCGTACAAAATTCCCTAATGGGGTGGGCAGACTAAAATTAATGAAGACGTGAATAACATATGATATGAGTTCTTAGTTAGGGGAACAATGATCTGCACTGACGTCACCCGGTGGGGTGTATTGTGCATTATCCCCCTGCTAACCCTCCCCCAGCCAGCACAACTCCTTGAAGTATCAGAGAAGGTACTTTGGGATGTTGGCAGTAATGTTTCAGTATCCTCGATGGTGCGGCTGTCGGTGGTGTAGATGAGGTCAATAGTGATGCCGTATAGTTCTTACCATCATGTTATGTCCGTTCCGGGAGTTGTCTTGGTACATTGGTCCATTTCTTGATAGACCACTCATGTCCATCGAATTAACGTTGTTACCTGTAAAAAAATGATTTTAATATTTTATGATTCTGCAAAAGTTGGTTTTACTAGTAGAAAAACTATCTTAACGTGTCAACTATGTCACTGATTCGTATGGTGAAAGGATCGTTCTCGAAGAGGCTCCTTTCATGAACTAGACAAATGCCTGTGACCTCGGGATTTTTCATTTCAGTTTCTACAGTGTGTTGTTCGCGGCGCACCGTCTTTTTTTTTAGTCTGTGTTGACCAAAGAAAAAACGGCCATAGTATCTTGACAGATATCTTTTCTTTCCTGTGAAGGAGTTTGTTCGTGTACGTACTGTAGTACAGTGGCTTGGTGTGTACGTACCGATGGGTAGAGGCTGGTGGAAGGGCTGCGGCGGCGCGTGGTGCGGCGCGTAGGCGGGCGGAGGCGTCGAGCCGTGCGAGGAGGCCCGCGAGCACGGCGAGCAGCCGCCGCCCGCACCGCGGTACCCCGGCGCCTTGCTCGCGTCAACCTGCGGACAAATACATCATTATATCGACTGACAACGCCATGTAACAAGGATTAGGATCAGTATCCCACACCCGCATAAGCACACTCTTTTCTAGGTCCGCCCGCCATCACCGCTGTATCCTGGCACTTTGGTAGCGTCCACCTGGTAACATATTCATCATTATTATTATATTATTTCGTCACAAGAGTTGGCTACTAGCTCATACGAACTTACTTTTATTATTCATTATCAACAGACAACGTCATGTAAGGAGCTGTATACGGTACAAGCAACCGTACATCTTCCTGGGTCAACAGAAAAGCATTGACCGCGACCCGGTTTTAATCATTTACAACTTTATTTAAACTATTAGCAAATCAATCAGTTCGCATTCTGTCACCAAGGGCACGCGTCATCATCATCAAAATACAGTTCACTCATCAACTGTTTGAACAATATAACTTTTAATTCCCAAACAAAACGCGTTATCATTTGACATCTAGTTGTACTGGTTAACATAACGTACAGACTGGTAGGATCGGTATTCGCCTAAGCACACACTTTTCTAGGTCCGCCAGCCATCATTAGGGTATCCTGGCGTTTTGCTGGCGTCAACCAGGTAACACACATTCTCTAAAACCTTAAATGAACCCTAAAAACTATAAATACATAGGCCCACTACCCTAGATACGAATTTTTATTTTGTGCTAGGTCTATGACGGTCTGGTTATGAAATAAGGAAGTGGTATTATTCATCATCGATCAGACAACGTCAAGTAACAAGGGACTGGTAAGAGCGGGATATCCCACGCTCGCATTAGCACACAAAAGGCCTACGTCGTAGCTTAACGACTTAAAAGCCGACTAAGAGTTTTGCCTAAGGTGTTTTATGACCGGCCGCCTGCCTGACATCAACCCTCCTTGGGAATACTTGCTTATTGTATCTCATCATGTTGGAGGATACTATTCCTCAGTCGACTTGACATGCTCGGGGAGAGAAGCAGCACAGTTGTGACCGCGCACAATATTGCTTAACTTCAACGATCAATCAAGAAAGTCTAAGTAAGCTACGCCACGAGCGCTTCATTCTATTAGTTACAAGCAACGAGGAAGGAGTGGGGTATCCCACGTTGGCAGTATTAGGCGGGTATTTGTAAAACATCATAGGATAGCGTACCTGCGGTGGCGGCAAGTCTACGTTGTGGTGCGCGTCACCGGCGCCCCACATGGAGGCGGCGCCGGTCACGTCCTTGAACAGGGAGTACTCTTGCGCGCCGCCGCTGCCACTGCTACTGCTCGACTGAAAACAAACACAAATACCTTTATTACCAATACATATAAATTTTCTAAACTTCTCTGCTGGACTGGGAGTAAAGAAAGAACATAGAATGCGTCCAGCTGCTTCTCTCCCTGAGCGTGTCGTAAAAGTCGACTAAGGCATAGTATCCTCCAACATGATGAGCTGCAATAAGCAAGTATTCCCAAGGAGGGTTGATGTCAGGCAGGCGGCCGGTCATAAAACAGCTTAGCCAAAACTCTTAAAGCCCACATAGAGTGGGATAAGGGCAGGGAAATGATGATTCTCCCAATAAAAAGAAGCAAAGTCCTGACAAAAACTTTTTTATAGCAGGATAATATGATAAAAATAATATAGGTTACCTGTGGCGTAGTATTGATGTGAAGGGCAGTGGTAGGGTTGGCAGTGTTTTCTTCACTTGGGTTCCAAGAACTGGTATTGTCTGGACTTAGCTGAAAGTGAATTAAAATGTTTAAAATATAGCTGAAATCTACAAGAAATAAATAAGTTCAACCCGTTTGAATATTTTCTTTTTCTAATCAGCGACGGATGGATGTACGATTATCTTAGGAACATTGTTTTTTCGTCAAAAATGTAAGGCGCTTTTTGATAAATAATCGTCTTTGAAGATAGAAACCGGGCAGGAGTTCAATATTAGTTAAAAGAGGTTAACTATCAACCTTCACTAATGGAGAGGCACTACAAGAGGTGAGTGGGTTGTTACCTGCGAGGTGCGGTCAGGCAGGCGGTGCTTAGGCTCGGCCTCGGCGGGGGCTGCGGGCGCGGGGGAGGGCTCCCGTGCCTCGGGAGACGCCGCGGGCGCCGACGCCGTGCTGCTAGGAGGCTGAAGACAAAATAGTACAATATAGATTGCCTACATGGGCAGACTTTTGAGCCATCCAAACATCCTGGCTACGAGGATAATGGAACCGGTTCCTCAGAAAAGGCTTAGGCGACACAGCATTCTACAACAAACCCCCGAATACTCAAACGCATCTCAGAGTTGATCACGTCTCAAGTAACGAGTTTTTGACAGATTTTCATCAAAAACTGTCAAAAAACCGTGAGACTTGAAGAGTGCTCAACTCTGAGTCGCGTTTGAGTATTCGGGGGTAAGTCGACAAAAATAGAGAGCCATACTCAATGGAGTGGGGCCCGATACGCGAAACAGCACTCAACACACCTGGGCAAGCGGCTGATCGCAGATAAAAACAGAGAAAAAACATCATAGTACAATATACAGATAAAAGGTTTTTTACAAGGGAGCGCCGTTTCATACCTCACTAGGCACGAAAAGGCTCACCCACTCTGAGCGCCTGTGTAAGATAGTTCGATCGAAGCTACTGTAGATACACACCTGAACGGGTCTCGATTTCTCCGCAGGCGGCGGGGGAGGGGGCGGCGCGGTGGCGGGAGGAGCGGTAGACGCCGTCAGCTTAGCCGCGAACGTATGAGACCGCGCGCCCACTATAGCTCCAGTATACGACACCCCACTCTTACTGACAGCGCCCACTACTGAAGCACTGGTAGGTACAACGGTAGCGGACGATACAGGCCGCTTCTCGACCGGGGTTAAAGCTGAAAGTAGAACTGAACATTAATTTAGTAGGTAAGTCTTATTGGAAATGGGCTTTATATTATGTAGCTTGACTACTGCCAGAGTGGAAAGTAAGTCTGAATATTAATTTAGTTGGTTAGTTTTTGGCTTTAATCCTGCAGATAGATGTAAGGTTAGAAGTAGACAGTAGGTATGGTCAGCAACGCCAGCAAGTTCATAAACTTTCATAACTGAATGTACCAAAATACTTCCTGATAATGATTTAAATCTTGGATTAACTCGTAACCGTATGTTCGTGTCAATGTTTTAAATAGTATTTGAACATTTATTTAATAACATTTTTGAAGCATAGGTACTATTTGTCTAGTCAAAGGGATGTACTTACGATGCGAGGCGGCGAGGCGCGGCGCGGCGGGGCGGGGCGCGGCGGCGTGCGTCGACTTCGGCGGCGCGCGAGCAGCTACTGCCGCCCGTACGCTCACAGACAGCGGCGTCGCCGTGGTCAGCGCCTGCTGTATATTATTATTTATTTATTTTCGGAAAACCAACAGCTGTAATAAATGTCCTTATATATTTTGTACAATGCCGTATTTCCGACGTCTTCCGATTTGGATCATGTCCAGCTGTGCACCAGCTGTCATTATTTTTTGTCATTTTTTTTGAGCTTGACGGCTTAATATCTATGATAGAAACAGTGAGCCAATTATAGGTTTTCACTGAGAGTACTAGAATAGATAATCAATGTGAACACTAATTTAACAAACTATTTTATCACTAAGCGTATATTATATTATGAACTTGAAAGTTAAAAACCTTTATAAAGTTTTAGTGTATACTAGCTGCCGCCCGCGGCTTCGTTCGCGTGGTACCCGGATAAAAAATAGCCTACAAATGTTAATCCAGTACATGTACTATGTATATTCCAAGTTTCATTCAAATCCGTTCAGCGTTACGGCGTGACGAGGTCGTCAAATATGATGATGACGATGATTTTAACTTAGTTTCAATAATTATTTTGTAGATTTGGATATATCGTGTCTCGAGGAGGTCGTTACTGCGACACAGTTCAATACTTTTGCCGTCAGTATCGTTATCACATGTTTTAGTTTTAATTTTGTTTTCTGTACCAAATAAATATATTTGTATTTGTATTACAAATAATGACCAAGATGGTGGTGTAGTGTGTTATGTATACCTTTGGCGCGGGCTGCTTGGCCGGCTTGGGCTGGGGTTGCGGCGGCTGCGGCGGCGGCGGCTTGGCGCGCGGCAGCAGCTGCGCGATATCCGCCTCCGGGTCGCGGATCATCGACGCGATCAGCGACGACGCTTGCTTCATCGCCTCCGCTGAACCCCTGTAACCATAACAACATTCAGCATAGTCTTTTTAGGGATCAGGTTTAAACCAGATTTTTAGGGTTCCGCATTCTTGAAAGTGATTTCAAAATCACCAAAATGATTTCCATTTTTTTTTCAATTTCGTGGCTCCTCAATTTATTTAAATTTTATTTTGAACTATTTGGCAGATAAATATAAAATAAAATAAAATAACACCCAACAGTCACATACATAGTCCTGACCCCACACTAGGATTCCCTGTGTCGTGGGTATCAGAAACTACGAGTACCATGGTGCCACAACACCCAGACCTGGGAGAAATATTTACAGATCATGCAAACATTTCTTCCGCAGCGGGAATCGAACCCGCGCCTCTTACGTCTCTGCCGAGCAATCGCCCGCCACGCCACCGAGGCCGTCAAGATATCAAATGACTTTCAAGACTACGATATTAAAAAAAAAGAACAATGGATATGGACCATTTTGGTGACTTATCAACCAGTGATTTTCAAGAATCGCCCCCGTGCAAGGACGGATTTAAGGGGAGGGGGCACGGGGGCACGTGCCCCAAATTATCAGAGTGAAACTCTCGTCTATTTCTGGCTGGAATTGCGAATTTTGTTAGTTGCATCCCAATTATTATTGATTTTTTTTTGCCTGTCCGCCCTTTGTGCCCCTCCCAGAAAAAAATCCTGGACCCACCCTTGCCCCCCTTGGCTGAATTCACGGGCTGATGAAGATGTCACTCACTTTATGGTGATGATACGTTCGCCCTGGCCCTTGCTTTGTTTGTCCACTTCGATGTGAGCGCCGGTGGCGGCGCGGATTGCATTGATGTTGGTGCCCGCTCGACCGATCACTCGGGATATCGCGTGGGACGCCACCGACACCTTCTTACACCTGTTAATCATAAATAAGATACAATTTGGGGATCTGCTAGGTTGTTACTGCTTGGACAATGAGAATAATTTTTAGTTATTTGACTACATTGGGTATAACTAATCAAATTAACAACCAATCCTGCTGGATCTCACTACTGAGCAGACCTTTTTTAAATGTGATAGTGACACTTGACTAACCAATCAAATTTCTTTATTCATGAAAGCTAAGAGCATGCATACCTATTCAGTCTTAGGCAAGTACAGAAATCCGGTCGTGTACCAATGGATTTTTCTATGCGAAAAATTGATGTGCGCTATACCAGTACTCTCAAACAGCGAAGGAAAACATCGTGAGGAAACCCGCGGCTTAGTCAGCTCCGCACGTATTGACCATGTGGGACAAGGCCGACTAAGCTGAGAGGATGGAATAGGTGCTGGGCAAGCCCAGCACCTATTCCATCCTCTTCTTAATTCGTCCCGGGCACTACAGCGTTCCATTTGTGAAGGTAAAAGTTGTCTCTTGACGCTGTATAAATCATCTACTATAGATGGTAAAAGGCCTTAGTACTTTCCCTATGCTACATACCCAGGTTCGAGAGTAGAGAGCGTCTGTACGCTGGACTTGCGTACAACTTCCTTCCATCCCTCCTCGCGGCGCGCGCCGGCCGCGGCGCCTTTCGGGGAGGTACTCTTGGCGTCCACCTCCCATCTGCGTACATAAACACATTACAATCCCACTAATATTATAAGGAGGAAATATTTTTTTGTATGTTTGTAACGAATAGGCTCCGAAACTACTGGACCGATTTCAAAAAATCTTTCACCAATAGAAAGCTACATTATCAGGGACCAGTATAGGCTATAATATATTTTAAAATAAATTAGGGATCCGTAAGAAAATTACAATATTGTAACCCAAGGTAGAAAACCAAAAATAGTTGTTGGCGTGCGCTGCGAAAACTATTGATTATAGAACAAAATAATGTACTACACGCGTACGAAGTCGCGGGCAACAGCTAGTATTGGATAAATTAACACCAGTCTGGATCTTGTCAGAGAAACTTTCAGTTATAAGTTCGAACTAGTGACACGATGGCGGCGAGAGGATTTGCAAGTGCGCCTCAAAAAGGACCTTTTCCTTTCGTGCACTAGACACATGCCTTCGAACTTTTTAGGTTCTACGGCATGCCGGTTTCCTTTCGAAGTGGTTTTACTGACGATGTTTTTTTTCTATATAAGAAATGAAATAATATAAAAATGACTACTGCTGTAATGTAGTTATTCTGGGCAAGATTTTTCTTATTTTCCGCCCAGTATAGACTGTCTTTGTGTTTTAAACAAATATGAAAATAGTACATTTCAATAGTGCCTAAAGTTAATGATTATGTTCATGTGTAGAATTATAAAAAAGTGGGATGTGAAGATAGGACACGTCACGGGCAACATAATTTTGCAAAAAAACTCTGTTCTGTAAATCATATAGAGTTTTACTTATACAAAAGATCAAATATCATCGCTTAAATAATAATGAATTATTGTATTGATGACCTCGATGGCGTGGCGGGAGAGTGCTCGGCTGAGACGCAAGAGGCGCGGTTTCGATTCCCGCTACGGGAGAAATGTTTGTATATTCTGCAAATATTTCTTTCGGGTCTGGGTGTTGTAGTATTATGTATCGTAAGTATGTATTTACAAAAAAAAAGTATGTAAGTATACTATCAGCCATCTAGTTCCCATAGTACAAGCTTTGCTTAGTTTGGGGCTAGATGGCGCTGTGTGAAACGTCCACAAATATTTATTCATTTATTATTTACATTCGCTGTATTAAACCATGTTACCTCTAACATTACTCAAGTCTCAAACTACTAAAGCGAAACCAGTTCAAATAACATGCAAAAAAATAAATAACGCATATAACATGCAAGCTATTCTTTTGATGGCCTCAGTGGCGTGGTAGGCGAATGCCCGGCTGGAACGCGGGAGGTGCGGTTTCGATTCCCGCTGCGGGAGAAATGTTTGCGTTGCAAATATTTCTTCCGGGTTTGAGTGCTGTGGTACTATGGTGCTCGTAGTTTCTGATAAAATCCTAGTGTGGGGTCAACTAAGTTGAGACTTGGTGTTATTATATACATTCTCCTGCCCGATTGTATTGTGTTTCGTATCTGAATCGTGATTGTCAATATGGAGTCGACACTTACTGGTTCACATGTGATTTTTTATTTTTCTCTGTTGTATCGACATCATCTTTTTCCATATTGTGCCTAGTCGATTCGAACACTTGACTTTTTCTAGAATTATTCCCATATTTAACATTCTGTACTGTAATGCTCTTAGGGCTATCCTCTTCGGTTTTTCTGCAAACAATATTTTTATTTTTTTACTTCGACCAAATAATGAAACCTGTTAAAATGCCTTTTAAGTATTAGAGACATCATGAAATCAAAAGTCTTTTTTATTTGGTCGAAGATTCTTTATCCCCTATGGTAAATAGCACAAATACAAAATTGACAAGCAATATCTGACTAGAAGCATGCATCTCTAGCACTGTTGACAACCGATCTCTGTACACAACCAATGAGTGCTTACCAAATTTATTTACCCAAAGAGTATTAAAAAACAGTTGCAATCGGGGGTACAGAACCATCGACTAACTTTAAACAACTGTAATTTAGTAGAAGTAATAACTGCGTCTTTACAAACGTTAGACTCTATAAAACAATTCTTTAAGTGTCATAAACAAGCGTTGTTTTAGTTATTTGTTGATGGCACTAATTGGTAAGCAGTCATTATGCTAAAAAATAGAAATACGCTGATATAAACTTCAAACAGTGCTTTGGTAAATAGGCCAATAGAGCGTCATGTTATTTCGAAGCAACGAAATGAAATGCAACGTTGAACGCGCGATTCATTTGTATCTCACACAAATTTCAACCCTGCGACTACTATTGGGTTTTGGCGATGGCGTTTTGCCTCCATCCTATGGTTAATAATATTTCTACACCTGTCATTCTATATGACTAGATAAGTGTAGGACTAAAATGAGCCTAGCTACTCTTTTTTTTACATTACAGTGGTTCAAAGTAGTGAGCGACATACGCCGAAGCCCGATAACGTAGCCGCAAGGTAACCAAGACTTTTACACACTCATAGAGACCAACTACTACCTATATTTCAACAGTACTATTAAATTTAGATCAGCCAATCGTTTCTACAGCGTATTTCCCAGTACCCGCCAACCATACAATACAACCATACATCCATCGAGCTATGCACTCACTTTTCCTTCTTATCCGCAGCGCGTCGTTCTAAAGGCGCGGCGGCGGGTGCGGGCTTGGCGGGCGTGGCAGGGGGCGAGGGGGGAGCCACGTTCTCCTTCTCTTGCTTTTTCGTAGTCTCCGGCTTTGGAGTGCTCTCCTTCTCTGGCTTAGTCTCTATTTTGGGTTTAGTCTGTGGACAAAAATGATGGAAATATAAAGTGCGGGTATGTGCAAGGTTTCTTGACAAAGTTTCACAAAGCTTTTGAATCCTTTCACTATACGGGTCGAAAAGAACCAGTGATACTGTTAATAGTAGCGTGTTTTAAATTGATGTTAAGATATTGGTAATGAAGTGAACTTGTACTAAAAAGGCTAAAAAAGGAAGCTAAATTAAAAAGCTAATAAAAAAATTCAAAATTTCAGCTTTCGGTTCAGCGGTTTCGGCTCGGCGACGATGAATCAGTCAGTCAGCCAGGTTAAGTTCTTTTATAGCTATATATCTAGTTACATTGTCGCGACAGCTGTAGCCATATGATTTCTCAAGTGTAGTCGTAGAGTTAGCGATTACGTCACCGTTTAAGTTTTCTAGTCATTGCCAGTTTATTAACAAAATGAAGGATACGTGTTATGCAACTAATACAGGACGCTAGACTGTTCTTCTCGAACATAGAGTAAGTAAAGGGAGGAGTCTTACCTTTTCGGTTTGTTTTTTAGGGGGAGCGGGGGCGGGGGCGGCCGCGGGCGCGGGCGGCGGGGGCGAGCTCTTCTCCTCACGCTTCTTCTTCTTCACCTTAGCACTCTGCGCCGGCGCTGCTTTCACGTCCGACGAGGAGCATGAGCCCTGGACAAACATGGGTTGCTTTTGGAATAATTTTCATCGACCTTGCCAGATCTATTCTCATTGAAAGACCCTTCTATGCTTAAGCCAAACTGAAGATACAATTTATGTAAACAAACCCCGCCTATACATAGCCTAAAACTTATTTTTTCATTACATGTTTATGAAACTTTTAAGTAGTACTAATAGTTAAATTAAGGTGTGAAAACGTATGTTGCGAGGTTTACTTATCTAAAACTAAAGTGATTTCATCGTAATAACAAAAAATACGCGACGGTTTACCTGTGAGCTGGCGTCGATTCCGGAGTCTCCTTCCTCCTTGGCCTCCCCCTCCCCGCTCTCCAGACCGTCCTCCGGCTTGTCCCCAAACAGCCCCTTGTCTGGATCCACCGCCTTGCGCTTTTCTTGTTCACTCTACTGTACATCACTATATCACTATGGTCTACCTGTGAGTTGGCGTCGATGCCGGAGTCTCCTTCCTCCTTGGCCTGGGGTTCGTCGTCCCCCTCCCCGCTCTCCAGACCTTCCTCCGGCTTGTCCCCAAACAGCCCCTTGTCTGGATCCACCGCCTTGCGCTTCTCCTCCTGTTCAGTCGACTGTATATCACTATATTTATCGCTCTATTTCCTAATTGGTTTTACTAGTTGATGCTTTTAAGCTGGGTAGAGACAATTTGTACTTGGAACTTGCCATTGCCATAAGTATGGAGTTCTATACTTAGGGCGGCTCAGTTAATTTCAAGTATTTTCTTATTTAAATCTTTATTTAGACTATTCCTTTAGCGAATATGACGTCCGAAAATTGATATCATCATGTTGATGAGAAAGTCTTGTGAGACAGAAATTAAAATAACTGTTATTATTCTCACTCTGACCTTATTCTCATTTATAAGGGTCATGAATCAATGAAGTCATGATCAGTCATATCACAAAACACACATTAGATACAATTTTATTTTCTATTTTGAATAAATGAGCTATTTGTACGACTTTAGGACTGGGCGTTTATCGTCTGTACTACAAAGTACTCTACAACGAAAATCTACTCTTTGCATTTGTGATGCAGAAAGCTATGTACAAGTGCAAAATATCATCTGTCCTACATCAATGCAAATTACACTAGAAAATACAATAACTAAACCATAATAGGAACATTTATTTAGCAAGCTCAATAGGATCGCAAACAATTTACAACGCTTGCATACAAGAGGGTAATATAAGTGGCATACTGGGCATACCTACATGAATGACTACAGACTAAATATACCGTTTTTTTACAAATTATCAGAAGCAGTAGCCAAGTGAAAACGCATCTTGTCTCTCTTAAATACTTTGTAAGCTGTCTGGACTACGGCTTTCAAATAAGCGAGAATCTACCTACCTACATAAAGTTGACTCAGACTACATTACAAACTCACTTTTTTCTCCAGCTTCTTTTTCTTCTTCCTCTCCCTGCGGCGCGCGGCCGCCTGCCGCCTGTTCTCCTCACGGCATCTCTCCGCGTCCAACTCTTCAAGAAGAATCGTCGCGTTCTGATTGGCCCGCGCCGCTTGAGTCTCCTTCGCCGCACGAATAACCCTCACACATTCCTGGCATTTCTCAAGTAACTCTTTATCGGATATGGTACAGATGTACCTGGAAAACACAAGATTACGTATCAAACTGGATTTTGATTTAGAAAGTCTGCTTCTAATAATGCAAAGCTACGTGTTAGAAGGGTTGATGCACACCTTGTCATTTCCTGATCGGAGGGGAATTGCGTGACCACGCCGACCATCCATTTGACCACTTTCGTGTGGCCCTTCCGGAAGGCCGCCATCAGACAAGAGACCTGCAAAATAAATTAATTAACAATTTTTTTTTTAATTAAATTAAATATAGTTTATTCAGAATAGAAACATTGACAGAAATTTGTTTAATGGAACAGCAATAAAGGCTTATAAAAGAAAGAGAGAGAAGTTCAAAACACGCTTTATTATATTGGTCTAAAACTTTAGAAAACCTGTGAGGTCATAGAAAAACGAGAAACTATAGTTCTCAATCGCTTATTAGACGGCGTTAGACCGTCTCGGACCGACAGGCGAATAATCGGTCATCAATATGTTTCTCATTTATAACTAATACTAGCTGCTGCCCGCGGCTTCGCTCGCGTTGTACCTGGATAAAAAATGGCCTATATGTTAATCCAGTACATGTACTATGTATATTCCAAGTTTCATTCAAATCCGTCCAGCCGTTTAGGCGTGATTGAGGCACAAACATCCAAACATCCAAACTCACAAACTTTCGCATTTATAATATAAGTAAGATGAGTCATTTGAAAAGGCTTGTTCGATAAAATATCTATAACGTACCTAATGTTAACCGATCTAAAGGTACCTTTCTATTGTCCTGTGAGTCGATGTCGGCGCCCGACGCGTACAGCATCTCGACGACGGCGAGGTGTCCTCCGTTGGCGGCGAGCCACAGCGGCGAGTTGCCCTTCTTGTTCTTCACTTCCACCGCCGCTCGCCTGCAACCACACTAGCTTTTAGTTTCACTTATATGTACCAAGAGTGTGGATAGAGCTGAACTTATCGTATCATTTGGAAAAGAGAAATATGTTTCCTTCAGAACCGCTATCATTCGTCATCTCAGCACTATTGCATTTACGCATAGTTCATCTTTTCTTTTATACAGCTATCAACACACTTGTATCTCCATAAATTAGGGTCTCACCTTAGCAGTGAATAACAATATTTTCTTCATCAAACTCTATACCAGTATATTTTCTGTATGCACGCAATTTTTCACAAAATTTATGAGTCATTTATCTGATAAACATTATACTAGAATAAATTAATAAATATTTGTGGACATTTCACACAGCGCCATCTAGCCCCAAACTAAGCAAAGCTTGTACTATGGGAACCAGATGGCTGATAGAATACTTATACATTTTTTTTGTAAATATGTACATACTTATAATACATAATAATACAACACCCAGACTCGGAAGAAATATTAGCAGAACAGACAAACAGTTCTCCCGTAGCGGGAATCGAACCCGCGCCTCTTGCATCTCAGCCAAGCACTCCCACGCCACGCTACCGAGGTCATCAAATTACCTTTGCAGCAGGAGCTCGACGAACTTGGTATGTCCCTTGTCAGCGGCGATGGTGAGGGCAGTGTCTCGCGAGGAGGGCACAGGCGGCGCGTTGACATCCGCGCCCTTGTCCAGTAAGACGCGGCCCACTTCCACGTAGCCTCCGCTAGCGGCTTCCATGAGGGGCGTGAGGCCGGTCTTAGCGCGGTGTTCCACGTTCGCTTTGCGGTCCAGCAGAAGGCTCACGACTTCGTGACGACCTGGATAAACAATATGAGTCATTTTAGAAGTGAATTAGATAGAAAATTGAGATATCATATTTCAATGTCAGCCAACATGTTACCCCTACAGTGGCTTTATCATGTGTTTTCCCAGACTGTAGAGAATATGTATGATAAATGTTTACCTTTAACCACTCTACATAATGTCTCGATGTCCTGCACATTAATGGGATGAAAGAAATAACGCAGACTTCGAAATATATTTATAACAACAACTTATTGAACCATCTCAAACTATTCGTATCGCTTATATTTTAATAATTCATTATTTGTGTTGCCATTTGTACAAGTTAATCTACATATTTTTTTACTAGTCGAGTTTTTAACTGGGAAAAATCGTTGCTCTTCCGAACCACATTTTCGTTAGAATGCAGTGTGTTATTAATGGGTGTACCTTGGAAGCAGGCGAGCGTGAGGGCAGTGTTGCGGTTGGTCTCTATCTGCGCGTTGATGTCGGAGCCACAGTCCAGCAACAGGCGCACGGCCGCCGTGTGCCCGTTCATGGCCGCCAGCATCAGAGGAGAGATGCCCAGCTTGGAACCGGTGCGGGAGTTGATTTCCGCCTGAAACGTACATTTTGGTTACATTATGCACTTACGTTTGTGACTTGTAAGGCATATGCGACAGCGACAGCTAAGACCGCATTTGGAACAAGAAAATTGTGTCATCCCTGTTGATTGAATAGGGATGCTCTCCCGCACGTTGATGTCTGTTTGACGATCAAACAGTTTTTTTATTTTTTCTTCAAACAATCTATAATCTGTACTGTGTTTAAATAGAGCGTGCGCTTAGTACCTTTTTTTTTTCTTCACAGAGCAGAAAACAAAAAACTCAAATGACTGAGAAACTTATCAATTATGACTTAATTTGGGATGGTTAGAAAACTAAAACCAGCTGTTGACAGTTGACATTGCTGTTGTATCTTGCGATTTTGTGTCCTAAACATTAATCTTAATTTGACAGTCCCTAAAATGATCTTAATTTGAATCTTATAGACCAAAATAACAGGGACAGCTATGATTTTAGAGCTGTCAATTCTGTTTAGCTTAGGAAAACGCACTACAGAATGCATCATTAACCCTCGAATACTCAAACGCATCTCAGAGTTGAGCACGTCTCAAGTGACGAGTTTTTGACAGATTTTCATCAAAAACTGTCAAAAAACCGTGACTTGAGACGTGCTCAACTCTGAGGCGCGGGGTAAGTTACCTGGTGTGTGAGCAACAGCCGGATGATATTGACATATCCACCGGAGGCGGCGAGGGAAAGCGGCGTGTAATCAGACACGTTGCGATGCTCCTTGTTAGCGCCGCGCGAGAGGATGAGCTCGACGACCTCGTAGCGGCCGCCGCTGCACGCGAGCGACAGCGGCGTGTCCTTCGTCCGCTCCGACTGCGCCTCGATGTCCGCTCCGTGGTTGAGGAGGATCTCCACTATCTTCTCGTGTCCGGCGGTCGCCGCGAGAATGAGTGGGGTGAAGCCCTGTTGAACAAATTAAAGTCTTTAGTTACTACTACTAGTAGTGCCACTAATTCCATCGAACCAGGGTGGTGAAAGGATTTAAAGTGCGAATTTCGGCTAATTTCGTAAGTCTTTAGTAATATCATAATTTTAAACATGATGTATTGCTGGACAGAGATAAATCTGAGTAAGTTTACACGTATTTTGATTACTTTTCAGACAAATTGAGATTTGCATTTTTGGAGGACACGTTAGACATAGCTCTTTATATTGTTGGCGAGCTAGCGAGTTATTAAACTCAATTAGTGGGAACCACGTAAAGCTTTGCACTATTACTGGCGAGCGTAGCGAGCCATAATATGAATGCTGTTTTTTTGAATCATTGCCTATTTGCATTTTTGGAGGACACGTTAGACATACCTCTTTATATTGTTGGCGAGCTAGCGAGTTATTAAACTCAATTAGTGGGAACCACGTAAAGCTTTGCACTATTACTGGCGAGCGTAGCGAGCCATAATATGAATGCTGTTTTTTTGAATCATTGCCTATAAGCCTGAAGGCTATACGGCTATACATCTATAAGTTACCTTTTTGTCACGATGCTCGATGTCCGCGCCCCGCGACAACAGCAGCTCCACTAACTCCTCATGTCCGCCGGCGCAGGCCAGCGTGAGCGCAGTGTCGTGGTTGGAGTCTGTCTCTCCATCCACGTCCATGGCGGAGTAGGCAGCGGGCGGCGCCGCGCACGCGCTCGCGTTCTCTCCACCCGCACCCGCGCCCGCGCCCCTCGCCCGCCCCGCCAGCCGGCCCTGGAAGGAGAACACTGGTGAATCTGTTCATAGCATGGGAGTGTTAAGTAGCAATAAGCGAGAATCCTTTGGCTAGGGGTTACTGATGCAACTTTCATATATTTACTCTATCTTAAGTTTTCTTTCGGAATTAGTAGATTGCAATTGTTAGTTTGCACATATTATCAGTCAATGACGCTGGTTGCAAGTATGTTGCGAAAATTACCGCACGCAAAATTACGGACAAAAAAGGATTCACTTCAGGATTGTATTAGCAAGCGTAAAAAAAGGTTGTTACCACAACGACACATTACCTCCTTCTTACTAACCTTCTTCTTGGCAGCATTCGTATGGTGTTGTTCTCGCTTCGTATGGGGTTGAGGTTGAGGGGCCTGGGGAGGTTGAGGGGGGGTGTACGACGCGGACGTTCTGGAAATACAAACGTTTATATTAAAACTCTGAATTTACATTGCGTTAGATATTTTATTGATTCGAATAAACATCTGTTTCAAAACTATAGTATTGGCTATGAAAATTAGTAGTTGCGTGCAATAGTCCCCAAGAGTGCTCAATCTCGCTTCGCTCGCTGTTTGTATCATACGTCTACATGATATTATAATGAATAGAAACATGCAGAAGATAAGTGACGTTGGGCCGTACGCGGTACTAAAGCCATGCCAATGTTGCCAATACTCGTCGTAGTGCAGTGTGCACGAATTGCGGCTGCGTGAGGTCTCCCTCCGGCGCTGAAAGCGGGTGTACCAGGTTCTAGAGTCATGTCCACTGGGTACTAACCTGTACTCGTCGTAGGACATGGTGGGAGGCGGCAACGCGAAGTGCGGCTGCGTGGGGTCTCCCTCCGGCGCATCGGGGCGCGCGGCCAGCGGGTGCTCCAACGCCGGCCCCGCGGGCGACGTCGGCCGCACGCGGTACTGGCATCCATTACCCACCTGCTACAATACATGTGAAACTGTATGTCTTGGCTAAATACATTGTTGGCTGAGAAGTATGCTAAAGCGAAATAGTTTGGTCTCAGATGCGAATAAGTCTCAGCCAAAAGCTGTTTTATACAGCTCAGTTTCAGGCTGTACTTTTACCGTCAGTATCCAGGAGATGTCTTATCACACTTAGTACAATAGTGTGGTATTGGGTGTTGTCTGGGGACCGAAAGAAATGGAAGACAATGGATACGTGAGAGAATGACGGGAAGTCACGACCTCTGCAGTGAGGGCTGGTGGTACTGAGAGTGGCGTGGTGTTGTCTGGTGGTACTCACGGTGGACAGGTCGTGGTGGTGGTGGTGCGGGTGGTGATGGTGGTCGGGGCGCCAGTCGGTGCTGAGCGCCTGCTCGGCCGCCTCTAGCAGATGGCGCGTCTCCCGTTCAGGATCCGCACCCTCGCCCGCCTCCGCGCCCTCGCACTTTGCTGACAGGATCTCGTGAGTCTTCTGCTGCATTACCTGGACAACGAACATTAGTCATATCTTCTATCCCTTTTAAGCCAAGCTATATAGGAAAGTCTCTGAAGACCATACTGCACTTGTCAGTATAGGACAGTACCTGCAGCACTAGTGATCGCAGTTCGTTGGGCGGCAGCGTGACGAGCGAGGGCACCTCCCTCTGGAGATAGGCGAGCACGGCACCTAACTCGCGCGCCTCCACCGCGCCGCCCACACAGCCCGACCCGGAATCCGCCTGCTTCGAAAACATACCAACAATACATGTTATTTTATTTTTTACTTCGTGCGTGATTTGTTGCCTGTATCTTTCACGCTTGGTCGCGTTACGGACAGGCGTAAATTCAACTTAGATTTAAGACGATTTAAAGTGATCCTTACTGATCCTATTGAATAAACTATATTGAGTTCGATTGGTCATTTGTTTGGATTGGATGCACTGAACGATCTCGAGGTACATTTTACAAGATGGGGGGACTAATCTGAAGCCTACATAAGACAAAGAATACTAATTACGGGAAGTATTAATTATTACTACTTAAAATTAGCGACACACCCGTCAATTCTTCGGACCAGGTCACTATAGTACCTACAAATGAGTGTACTTAAAGGTGTACGGACACGTCGGCCGGTCTAGTATTAGTAGTAAGTAATTTAATATGTTGGAGTGTCGGGGGTGTGAAAAATGTAGTCTGGTGCACTACTAGTAGTACTTGGAGACGAGATAAAGTAGCTCCTATTTGTTTTTTGAAGAATGTACGTTGATTCCCGGCGCTACTATTTGAGTGAATAGCCCCCAAATACTCAAACGCGACTCGAGAGTTGAGCACGTCGCAACTCACGGTTTTTTGATAGTTTCTGATGAAAATCTGTCAAAAAAAATATCATCATTTGAGACGTGTTCAACTTTGAGATGCGTTTGAGTATTCGGGTGTAAGTGCGTAATGGCTCCTCTTCACAATTGGCGATCATAGACCATTACACGCGAGCATGATCGTGTGGAGGGCTTACTCGCTTGTAGTCGCGGATCATCGTCTATAATCGTTATAGTGATCGCGGCGATCGGGTGACTTGTCGGTTTCTCGGGCACAAATCAAAGGGAATGCGCGTGTAGTTGCGTGCGCGTGCTCACACGATCGCCGTTCATTCATTCACCAGAGGACATCGAGCAAAGCCGTGCGTACGTCGCGTCATGTTTTGTTTTTAACCTTTTATTTAGTGCGAGTAATGGCTAGTAGGTAGATAAGTAGAAACATTTAAGTTAATTTTTTCACAACTTTTTGTTTAACTAAATTGATAAAATGATTGTATACTGAAATTAAATGAATGGTACGCAGCAGCTATAAACTCCACGTCCATCCTGAAAGCCCAATGAATGATCACGGACGATCGTGCTGCCCTACTAATTGCACTTGCAGTAAGCGTCATTTTTGGGTTTTTCACTTTTTTGCAGAAATGGTATTCCAAGGGGCTAATCTATACCTTTATAAAAATAATTTTCATTATATTTTTTTACTATAAGTATATAACATGGACATTATTGGACATTCTGCAGAGATATCAAAAAATATGATTACCGCGTTTTTCTCGAAACCGCCATTTTGCAAGTACTGCATTTGCTATTACAAGGGCAGCGTGTAGATGCTTGCTCGATGACCGTGACGATTACCTTGCCGATGACAGACGATCAGACGATCATACGAGCAACGATCGTCGCCGATAATGAAGAGGAGGCTTAATGGTGTATGGTTTACAGGCGCATGGACTGACCGCTTGCAGCTCGATGCCGCTGGCATACTGCTGTTGGAGCTGTTGCTGCGTGGGCTTGTGCTTCTGCTGGTGCAGCTGCTGCCGTGCCGCCAGCTGCGCCAGCTGCTGTTGCTGAAGCTCTTGCAGTTGGTGCTGAACAACCAACATTACATCAATCTTACCAATAGCTAAAGCCGGTAGGCATTGAAGGCTTTTTTTAATAATAAATGGGCTGATTAATAATAATTTTTAATAATGATTTTACGGGACGATCTCGACTTCTTCGAGAGAGAATAGTGGGAGGCCTCGAAGGACAGAGATGGTTGGCGGAGTTTGAGGGAAACCTTTGCCCAGCAGAGGGACGATAAAGGTTAATAAAAAAAATGGGCTGTCTCTTTACCTCAATCTGAGCCGAATGAGCTCAGAGGAGGTCTACGATGTAGGATAATGAAATGATATGAAAAACCTAATTGTAAAAAATCTTCATTACTGAGAATCAACGCACTGCCTAAAGCATGAGTCTTAGGAGCATGAAACTTGAAGGATGTATTCCTCTTAAGTTGTAAGAATGCAACTAAGGAATTCCCGAAATTCAACTCTTAGAGAACGTAGAAAAAACAACGTGGGCAAGGTCACAGCGTGTCTTACTAATACAATATAAAATACTGGCTTTTGCTCGTGGTTCCGCTCGCAATTTAGCCGAATAAATAATTGCTGTAATCTGTTTGAATCTAGGATGGCGTGGCGATCTTTTTATAAGGAAGGAAAAACTATTTGATTGAATTAGGATACACTTAATTAAATGAACTTAAAAGTAAATGATTTATGTATGTAAAACGAGTTGATTTTCAGATTGCTTGTTATCTTACATTATAATTATGAACAGTCACTAAACAAACGAAGCAAATAATTACGATGTTGATCTAATATCAAAATACTCTGTCTACCGATAAACTCAAATTACTTTATCATCGAATAACTAAACAAAAGTGAGTGGTTTTACAAACTTTTACAGTGTCTAGACTGTCTAGTCTACTACAACACAAGCCAGTTTACCACGACAACTGCACCCACTTCGCCTATATGATGTCCTATCCGCTGCAATGCGTCCAGTAGTAAAAACTTGCAATTGAACTTTGCACACTTTCGTGCGGCCTTTGCGCGGGGACGCTCTTCTATTGGAATGTTCTGGCCGTGATAGAAAATATTTGTACTAGATATTACTTCAAAACTCTACAATACTTTCAGATAAATACACGATCTTATTAGATATATCTTATTTTTTTTTATGTTGCCTATAAATTATTTTCTTTTCTTTCTTTCTTCTTTAGATAAGTACGGCAAAAACACGGCTTTAGGAAGGAAAAGTCACCCGGTTCGCCTAATGGAAATGGAATAGATGGACATACTTGTAACACACAACGTTTGCACGGACCGAAAAATTTTAATACAATTTCAGTTGCTTTAAGAATGGTCATCAATTGAATTCGTATTAAAATGCAGGATCGTACTTGCCTATACGACCGAAATTCGTTGGATAATCCGTACAACCGTCGTAATGCGTTGTCCATTATAAGTTATCCAACGGTTGGACAACGTATGCACGTAAATTCAAATAAGTGTCAAGATTATACGTATGGTAATTTCATCATAGAAGTGATGTGAAACGCTCGTAGCGTAGCTTGCTTAGACGTTCTTGATTGATCGTTGGAGTTAAGTAACCCCGTGCGCGGTCACAATTTGGATGGGTGACCGCAAGTGGCATTACGAGCTGAGCGCTTCCGTGCTTCGGAGTGCACGTTAAATTGTCGGTCCCGGCTTTTAAGTTGTTAAGCCATGATGGAAGCCTTTAGGCGGCCTAAAAACTCCGCCACAAGAGTTGGCCACTAGCTCATACGAACTAACTTACTTTTATCTTAGAAGTATTTTTCTAAATTCACAGTACATTCAGTTGAATCAGTACCGTGACTATAAGAACGAAGTGAAGGTATGGAGAACTCACCTGACTGAGGTTGCTTGCTAGCTGTTGCACTGGGAACAACTGTTGAGGAGGGGGGTACGGAGGCGTTGCGGGGGGGTGGACGGTCGTCACACCTGTATCACACATAATAGGTACCTTTAATATTATTCAGAAATACGAGATAAAATCTACAATGAATGAGTACAAAACATTTACTATGGTCAAACTGCATTAAAACAAATTAGTAAAAAAATAGAAGCAAACAAACAAAACGCCATACTCCAGAAGTATTACTTGGACATTCCTTGTCGATCATATCACCTATCAAACTGTAATGTTACCAATACACACTAAAAATGCAAGTAAAAATTCTAGTATATGGCTCAAAGTATTAGAATTACAAACAAGATAAACAATAAGCAAGTAATGTAATAATCAAACCCAACTGGGATATTAGACCTAGTTAGTTTGACAGTGATATGTGAGGGTAGCTAGTGTGAGCGCAAACAGAACACAATGGCAGTGTGACGTCACAGGTTGCCATAACTTGCCTTGAGCGCAGAACTGAAGGTCCAAGGCGTGCAGGGCCGACGTGGCGAGCGTCGGCGGACCTTCACAACAATACATCCTGTTAGCTGAGTTCAAATATTTACAAACTAATTCAAACTCTACTTCAAGGAGTTGGGCTGGCTGGGTGAGGGTTAGCAGAGGGGATAATGCACAATACACCCCATCGCGGGACGTCAGTGCAGATCTTTGTTCTCCTAACATTAGAATTAGAAACTCCACAACAATCGTCCTCAAAATACAGCCACATTTAGAACTTTCCCCTTTTGAAGTCTTAAAAAGGGTTAAAACGCTCACAACTTGCTATTGTTTGACTTTAGAACATTGATAAAATTAATGTTTCTAAGACATTTCGTTACATTATCCTGCTTCAACAAATTCGCTGGTCCTTGTCCTTTCAGCGACAAATAATAACCCGATAATTTAGCTGCAGTATTTCTTTTCCCAATTTAAGATTTTGAACCTTGTCGGCACAATCGATGCATCTTTATCCACGTAGTTCTTTTCAGGGCAGTCTCCTTGATCTCTTTATAAATGCAGTATTTATATTTTATAGTATATCTGTCACCGTTAAACTGTAAATACCGTTAGATTATAATCTATCTCGCGAGATTGTAAACTGTCGAAAGATTGTGAACCTATACTGCTTACAATTTAACGCATTATTACTAATTCATGGTAATCGCATTCTGGGAGACCTCGAAGGACCGGGATGGTTAGGGGAGTTTGGGGAGACCTTTGCCCAGCAGTGGGACGATATAGGCTAACAAAAAAAATTACTTATCCACCCGATCGAATTCAGTTGGTTAGGTTAATAGGTGAGGTTTGAGTATAGACCTATACGCGCGAGGCGAGCGAGCAGAACGAGCGTGCGTCAAAAAATGATAAGGTTCACAATCTTTCGACAGATAACAATCTCGTGAGATAGATTATAATCTAACGGTATTTACAATTTTACGGTGACATATCCAAAATGAAAAGTCACATACCTGCCGGGTCAGCCAATTCGAGCAGGGACCTGTCGGATTCGGGCACCTGGCAGCCCTCGGATCTCTGCAATCATCGTACACATCACACAGTGCATTGAAAACGTGAGACGACACCAAATCTAATACTTGATTCACAATACTCATGTAACCAATTATGAATAAAAAGTATTGGTGTAATAATATTAATAATTGTCTGAACATTCTGTTTTCACCATTTTACCCGGCTGGACCAAGGGCTAAAAAGGCAACTTTGAGCAATTCATCTATATCAATTCTTTTTCCGATTTTATAGCAAATTTTAAGCGATTCCGGTAATTTTCCTAATATGGTCCGAATTTTGGTAAATCGCACGCAATTAAATTCAGCAGCAAATCAGATAAAGTGGCCTTTTTAACCCATCAGTTTTTGCAAGTATTTTTTTCTCGGGTATACCTGCCCCAAAGCTATATCTGCGTAGCTTATTAGCTACGCAGATATAGCTTTGGGGCACCTATTGGTGACGCTAAATTCTATTTAGTTTTAGGAGCATGATATAAGCATGATATTTTAGTGGCATATTTATTGATTTTAGTAAGATTTGTTACAGTAGGTAGAGTGAATCAAGTTGAGTACGAAAACAACTAAGCCGATTGTACAATAAAAGTAATCACTCACTACACAGCACAGCGCTACTTACAGCCCACTTTTAATTGACAGACAATTAGCTGTGCAGCTGTGCCGTGTTAAGTGAGCGATGATTTCTAAGCAAAAAATACCAGTAAACTAATACAGAACTTTTCATGCAACGTGCTTTACCCGGTTGGAGGTGAGAGGAGAAGTAATATCGGGCAAAAGGCATTTCTATGTACTAATTTACAAAAGCAAGCATTTATGGAGTAAGTAGCGTGTGACGTGTTATTCTTGTAATTTACGAAATAAATGATTATTGTAGCGATTTATATATTTTTTTTGCATTTTCTCCACCTCCGCTGACAATCACTACATAGAAATATATTGCACGAATGAGTGATGATGGATACCAGCACCCGACGAACAAATCGACTAAAGCTCGTGCAAGCAAATTAATAATAATCTAATGAGAAAAACGACGTAAGGCAGTGTCTGTCCCGGATTTCAAACACCTTTGTGTGGGTCAATAATAACCTTTGGTCAATATAATTGGACTTTACTATGTAATAGACATAAGTAAAACATATAATTTGATTTTCTAAAAATGCTAATTAAATCGAATACTCTTCAATCTCATAGCTATGACTATTTTTTTGTAGTATTATCTATTAACTTTACGTTTTTATCTATTGGAAATTTACATTTTCTTCATAAAATGTTATTGCATAATCCGGGACAGACCCCGCCATAATTCCATTAAAACTGAACTGCACTCACTTTGCACTTAATATCAAGAGGATCATAAATTGTAATTTTCTTGGCATTAACATCCTTCCAAGTAAAGCCCGGCGGTAGTGATACCTGAGCCTTGTTGTGCTGGCATATCTACGCCATGGAAGCAAGCATAGAGAAATGAAACATGATAGTATTGTGTAAGCCAATAGAATTAATACAGGGTCATTTGTTAACAATATCTTAAACTATTGGGGTAATGGTTATGACTATAGACCGGATTATATGCAAATGCCCCTTCAGCGTTAGTTTATTTATAAATATTTGTGGACATTTCACACAGCGCCATCAAGCCCCAAACTAAGCAAGGCTTGTGGACTATGGGCACCAGATGGCAGATAGAATATTTATATACTTTTTTGTAAATACCTACTTATAATACTACAACATCCAGACCTGGAAGAAATATTTGCAGAACATACAAACATTTCTCCCGTAGCGGGAATCGAAACCGCGCCTCTTGCGTCTTAGCCGAGCACTCGCCCGCCACGCCACTGAGGTCGTTGACTTATAGCAAACATTTTTAAATCATCGTTATGTGTGCTATTTTAGTAAATAAATGTTATGTCTATGTCTAATCATGCATATCTACGCTCGATCTCGTTCATCGTTCAGATGTCTCACATAGTGACACCAGAGACGTCCGATCTCTAAGCGCGCGGTTATTAAGCGATCGTAGACATAATTTGTCTACAGAACATTTAGAACAGTACTTGGTCACATACATTTTTAAAGGTATATTGTAAATTTCATTGTTAAATGTATTTTGTAATTGATATTTTCACGAAATATACGATTGTTATCGTTGAGTAATAATTTTAAAATAAAAACAACTTTTTTTATCATTTCATGCTGTTTATTTTGACCCCTTATATGAATTTCCGTGCATATTTTAGTGATTTTTCTTGCATATTTGCATGCATATTTTGGGCTTTTTATGTTGCATATAATCCGGTCTTTAGTTATGACAGTGATTTTCACTAAAAACAATATGTTTGTTTTCCTCTTATTACCAAACTCATTAGTAGCATGAGTTATCCCAGTTTATTGCTTAGTGACACTGTAGTTTATTTAAAAATGGTTTCTAGAGTCTAAGCTATTAGAAGTAATAAGTGTATGCACCTTTTTGTAAAACTTTACTTTCCCTATTTCATAAGACGATAGTAAGTTATTATACATAGTTTCACTGGTCCCTAGCGAGTATAGTCTAGGACAACTTTGTTAGAGCCACAGAACAATCGTAAATTTACTCAAACTGGTCACACAAAATGTTGGTACACTTAATGTAAAGTATCAATCATTTCGTTTTTAGTGAAAGAGTTTTCCTATATGGATGAAGCATGTAAGATTCACACAAGTCAATGCCATGTTGGTGCCCTGCTTGATATTGAGAATTGCCTTGAATTCTTTGGGAATTCTTTACAATATTGTATGTAAGCGTTTAATATACATAATAATCAAGTAGCATCCATACTGAGTGCTAAGCTTTAGAACCTAATTAACAGGCTTTGTGCGTGGTGCCGTCTTCTACTATGAAAGGTTTGTTTTCAGACGCACAGAAAAGTATGTAGCGGCATTATTTTCAAATCTTAGCTTAAATGATGAGCCTGTATTGATAAAACATTGGAATGGTAGCTAATGACAGTGGTGGATTTTTTCTACAGTTGTCACGAACCTAACCTTATATACCGGTGATGCTTCTCTCAAACATGGCCGGGGTAAGTCACAGGCAGTAAGTTTCCAAAACAATTGGTTTTATACCACTAAGCTTGCATACACCGCCTGATGGACAGCGGTTACCGCAGCCTATTGACGTTAGCAACACCAGGGGTTACTCACGCGTTGGATTGAACATTTCCAAAACTTATCAAATACTGTGACCATTACATTTTTTGATCCTTCAATTTAATTTTCAATCTTTAAATTTTGATTTTGTTTTTAATTATTATTCCCCATTTGAGAGTTTTTGAATAAATGGCTGCCCACTATGGTAATTTTCCTGTAGACATCTGTCAGTTCAGGCATGTTAAAGTAGGCTTATATTAGTAGTGGAGGCATAAAGTCAAAATAGTTTGGAAATGTTCACCCCAACCTTCATTCATAAGTGTTACCGAGCACCAAGCAAACAAAGACCGAGCCCCACATTTTACCAAAGGAAGCCAGAATAAGACTTTCGAAGCACGTATCAGTAACGCCGCGACAGAGCTACTACGAAAATGTACGAACGTCATTCGGCGCGTCATTGACACTGCACTCGAATGACGCTCCATACAATTACGTAGTCTTCAAGAATGTTAGCAGACGAAGTAGAGGCACTCACCGTGTCGTCGAGGATATCCGGCGGCGGCGGCAGGTGGTGGTCCGAGTGAGGTGGCGCCGAGCGCTGCTTCCGCGCGCACTTGTGCTTTGTGCCGGGCGCGGGGGCAGGGGCGGGGGCGGGAGCGGAGGTGGGGACAGGTGTGGGGGCAGGTGTAGGGGCGGGGGCCTGCGCGGGGGGAGCCCCGCCGGCCTTTTTGCGACCTGGGACGACGCCGCGCTCTGTAATAGAATTATTGATAAATGTAGGCTGAATGTCGTATCGTGAGTCACCGCTACAACTGGACAGCGACGAGCAGGGACCGAGGAACGAAGAGGACGGTAGACGCTGACCTACCTTTTTATTATGTAACTTTAATGTCCATTACAAACGTCATTTGAACGTCAGGACAAAGTTGTCAGTTGTCAATTTTTTTCATACAAAATTCGCGAAGTGACGTTCGTACTGATGATCAAATCTAGACTTAACTCAAAATCACGGATATGTGATAGACCGTTTCTTCATTGGACGGCACGACACTGTCTACTGGCGTAGGTGATGTACTACAAGACTTCCAATGAAGAAACAACCATAGTGTAACTATAGGGTAAGAACAAATTTAGACTGACCGTCGAGGTAGACCTTGGCGAAGTTGTCTGGGAGGGGTTGCTGCGGCTGCACGGGCGCGGGGTGCGGGGCGGGCGCGGGGTGCGGGGCGGGCGCCGCGTGCGCCGCCGGCTTAGGCGGACACTGGCACGGCGGCCGCTCAGACGCTACCAACAATTATGCACTTCATGTTATAAAGTTATTGGTTGGTAGATATCTCAGAAATCTTGATGTGCATCATTCGCGGTGTAAGAAAATTGCACCCGACCGTTATATCCATCCATCCATCCATATATCCATCAACAGCCTGACTTCACACACTGCTGAGTATTTAAGCCTTCTTTACTTTCTGCCAACCACCGTCATCCTGTGGCCGATGTTGTTTGTCGTTTGACTGTCATATACATAACATAGTACTAACTGAAGCAGGTTCGAAAGAAATATTTACAGAACGTGCCAATATTTCTTTCGCCGTGGAAATCGAACTCCGACTGAGAAAGACGAGAGGTACTTTAGCATCTCAAATTTTATTGCTACTCAAGAGAACATCAAGGTAGAATTCAGCGAAGGTGCTAGGCCGTCACGTGGCCCGGCGCGTGAGGTTGGGGGAGGAGGGGAGACAAACCAACTACAATTATCGATGTACATTGTTCACTATAGTTCTATAGTTACTCACCGTCAAGGTAGACCTTAGCGAAGTTGTCGGGCAGCGGCTGCGCAGGCGCGGAGTGCGCGGGGTGCGGAGTCACGTGCCCTGGCGCATGAGGGTGGTGGGGGAGGAGAGCGCGGGCGGCGGGCGCGGTGGGAGCCGGCGCATGCGCCAGACCGAGCGCCGCCGCCTGCGCCGAACTCAGGCAGCCGCCGACGGCCGCATCCTCGCAGCCGTTGTTAGCTGAAACGGGTACAAACGTAACATACAGAGACTCCGACGATCGAAGCTGCCGCGAGTCAGTAGCCGCAGCTAGGAGCAATTAGCGAGCCGGCCACGCCCCCCGCCCCACGACAAAGCCGCAGTTTGGAGGTTCCGCATACAAATCCCTACAGAGCGGTGCGCCGAGATCTCAGTGATCGCTGCCGAGTCGCGATTGTCGTACCGCGACAGCGCCGATTCGAATTGTACCTTTAATGAAAAAAATGTACGCACGGATGCGTTGATTGTTTCCAGCCGTGGGCGTGAGCGTGCATGAAATCCAAATTGTTGAAGAGATACATCACTTACCTCCTCGCGCCATCGAAATAGAGTGCGGGAAATCCAGCAGCAGCTGCACCACGGCGGTGTGTCCACCCTTGGCCGCCTCTATGAGCGTGGTGGAGTTGTCCCGCAGCTTGCGGTAGGGGTCGGCGTCGCACGCCAGTAGGTACTTCACGACGTCGACGTGGCCGCCCGCGCAGGCGAGGGAGAGGGGGGTATGGTCGCAGTTAGCCGTCATCCGGTTCACGTCCGCGCCCTGGAGGAAAAAATACGGTTACAAAGCTTTTGAGTAACCTAAACTGAAAATCGAGTCTCGACCATTTATATTTAAAAAACATAAAATATGACGGCTTCAAATATACTATAAGAAAGATACACTATAGCGCAATATCTCTCACCATAGCGCAATTGCCAAGAGATTTAGGTCACAAATTTTTGTTCAATTAGGTTATCGCAAAATGAATTACATACACACACTACACACGTACTCTCCAACTGAAGGTTGGCCCGGAACAGCGTCTCTACAATGAACGAGTCTGATCTAGGACTAGACTACACGCGTACCTTGCCGATGAGGAACTGCACAGTGCAGACGTGTCCCGCGCGGCAGGCCTTCATGAGTGGCGTGCGTCCCCCTTCGCTCTCGTGCTCCAACTGAGCACCCGCCCGGAGTAACGTCTCAGCCACGTCCGTGTGTCCATTCTCGCAGGCGTATGTTAGAGCGGTGTCGCCGGTTTGAGTCTGAGCGTGCACGTCCGCGCCGGCCGAGATGAGGTACCTGTGGTACAAATCATTGCAGAATATAGACTAAGTTAGTGTTATCGTCACACCAACTTCACAAAAGAGAAGGCAGGACACTGTATATGAGCAAATAGTTCATTACGGATGCCTATACACAAAAAATTAAGCCTGAAGGTAAACAGAAACCACGGATCTATATGGCCATATCCCCACAAATAATACTAAACCTGAAAGTGACCTGAGTTGCTTCAAGAAAATGTGCCTACGACCTAGCCCGTTAGTTGGCGATAAGATAAATGTCAAAAGATGTTGGTTTGTCCTTCTTTCATTCAGCAATGGATGTAACTCACTGCACTAGCTCCAGGTGTCCCTTCTGCAAGGCCTCCATCATCGGTGTAGACGCGCAAAGCTCATTCACACCCGCCTTTGTAAAAAGTAAGTCCAGCGCCATCTTTTGGAGAATTCAACTCACCGCACAAGCTCAAGGTGTCCTTCCTGCGAGGCCTCCATAAGCGGCGTAGACGCGCCAAGCTCAGCGTCCGCGCCCGCCTTTATAAGGAAGTCGGCCACTTCGAGGAAGCCGCCACAGCAGGCGAGCGTCAGCGCAGTCTCCTGCGTCTCGTCAGTTTGCGCATTGATCTGCGCACCCTGGCCTAATAGCAACGCTACCATCTCCTCGTGACCTGGCGAATGGCATAAATTATAGTCGTGTCTCTAGTTCATCCATAGGTCGCTGGTTCATATCCGGCTCGAAGGACCATTATGTAGGGTCTGTTGCGGACCCTAAACATAACTATGATTAAATTGATCAGATCGGGAAATGATATTAATAAAAACGACCGCACGTTGCCGTAGTGAGTTTTGAACTGGGTTTATTGTGTAATAAGTAAATTACTTGCTAAAGCACAATGCATTTTGTGCTGAATGTGCGGGTTGGCCCGTACTTTTGAACCAGTGTGGCGAATGGATTTAAAATGCGCCTCAAAGGCTCGTGCACTAGCCACATGTTTTCGAACTTTTTAGATTCTACGACATGCCGGTTTCCTCACGATGTTTTCCTTCACCGTTTGAGAGTACTAGTATAGTGCACACTGATAGACCGGAATTGAGCCCACGCATTTAGGACCGGAAGGCGCAACCGCTACCACTAGACCACCAGTTCTCTCTATAGGCCTTTGCCATACTAGAAGATAAAGTGGCCTTCTTAACCCTCCTGAAACCTAGTGGCGTTCTATTTTGTTTGAGGCCAGGACCCACTTCGGGGTCGAAGCGCCAGGTTAATAAGTGTTCACCTTCTCTGGCGGCCTCCATGAGCGGCGTGTAGCCCTCGTCGTTGACCTCCTCGATGTTGGCGCCGCGCTCTAACAGCAGCATCGCCAACTCCACGTGCCCGCCGCACGCCGCCAACGTCAGAGGGGACTCGAAGCTGTCCGTCGGCATGTTCACCTGGTACAACACACTTTGTTATTGTATTACTTCAAAAAATTGAAATAATATCTAAGCATCTAAGCAAAGGTGGTTATTGGATGGTTATCGGAGTTTTATAGTAATCACAACAGTCACATACATAGTTCTGATCCCACATTAAGATTCCCTGTATCGTGGGTATCAGTAACTATGAATTCCACAACCCAGACCAAGAAAATATTTTTATAAAGTGACCTAGTGTTTATGAGAATAAATTCTTTAAACCTTAAAATGTAAAGAGGAAAACAAGACGAATAAGAGCTAAGATTTTAAACAAAAAAAAAAAATTTTGTGCACCGTGGGCGTGGGTCATATCCATGTGCAGCAGTGGCTTTACGATAACTAGACATACCTGGGCGCCAGAGTCTAGCAGCAACCTCGCCACCTCGACATGTCCGTCCATGCTGGCCTCCATCAGCGCCGTGTGCATTTCATCCGTCTTGTGTTCTCGGTCCGCCCCCGCCGCCAGTAGAAACCGGACCATGTCCAGATGTCCCTTGTAGCAGGCGAGGGTGAGAGCGGACTCCTTGAACTCGTTGGAATGGGTGTTGATGCCGGCGCCGTGCTCGAGGAGGATTTTCGCGACGCCCACATGGCCGGCTGAGGCGGCCTGGGGATAACATTGAGGATAAATACTAAATACAATAATCATCTTATTTATAAAGTTACTTAATCCTCAACACTATTGAGGAAGATAAAACATAGCTGCCACCAACATTAAGTTCTCTGCTATTGTGAAGATTTGGAATGGCTTGGGTAAGGTTCAGCAAGGGATAATGCACAGTACATTCCAATGCGGGTCTCGATTTCATTCCGCCAACCAGGTCATAGCGAAATAACCCTAAAAGAAGTAAGAGTTACCTTCATGAGTGGCGTATGTCCATTATCGTTATAGTCTTCGAAGTTGGCTCCGTTGTCGAGCAGCGCACGCACTACCCGTGGCCGCCGACGCATGCGTACATAACACCCGAACTGCTACAGTGTAATGTGACCTTATTGCAATCCTTCTTGCAATAGCAGTAAGATTTACCTCCATGAGCGGCGTGTGTCCGTTCTCGTTGTGGTCTTCGACATTGGCTCCGTTGTCGAGCAGCGCGCGCACGCACTCCTCGTGTCCGCCCGCGCATGCGTACATGAGCGGCGTGTTGCCGGAGCCGGAGACCGCGTTGCAGTCGGCGCCGTGGGCCACTAGCAGTCGGACGATGTCCACGTGGCCGGCGGACGCTGCTTCCATTAGGGGCGTGCAGTCGCCCTGATGCAAAACACAAAATATTGTAAACTTGCTGAATCCTACGGCTGTTATAAATTAGTCAAAATGTGATAGAAGGTCACGAATTATGTATATTCAATGTTTTATCCAAACCTATACATTTTTAAGATTAAATCTTTGCTGTTATCATATTTTTAACTGTTCAATTAAAGTATTTTTTACGGTCTTCTATAGTTATTGCTTTTTAGTTGATTTTTTTTTTACAAAATGGTAGGAGATAAAATGCATTTTCCATTGCCGGAATAGGTACAACAATATTAAAGTTGAATTTCACCTTGATACCACGGTCCTCGACACTCGCGTGCATGGCTAGCAGCACTTGCGCAAGTTCGTAGTAGCCCGCGGAACACGCCAACGATAGCAACGACTCGCCCTCCTCCGTGGTCTCGTGGACCGACCGGCCTTCGGTAAGAAGTTTCTTGACGGTGCCGACGTCGCCGTCGGAGCACGCCTCGGCGAGCGAGGGCGCGCCGTCCGCGCCGACCGTCGACGCGACCGTGGGGGTAGTGCCAGTCGCGGTCGAACCGCACTGCTGGCTGAAACTAACATAAACCCCGTCAGATTCGTCAAAACAATGCGCTAGCGTGAAAGAGTGATGTCATCAGATAAGATCAAAGCTTCAACAATCACAGTCGCAAGCCGGGCCTCGATCGCGTCGGGCGAGAATCGCAGACTCTATCGTCACCAACGCGAGAGACTGCCGACTCATCCCGACTCAATTCTCGGAGTTTCATCATTTTAGACAGTTCAGTGAAAATGAATTAGATCAGAGTTCAAAGCTGAATTTAATTTGACAAGATTCTGTAAATAGGAAATCCGTTGTGACTGAAACCTGATATAAACAAGATTATAAACAATCGGTGTATACAATTATTCATTCGACGTTAGCAAAGCAAAACAATGATAACGTTGCGATAACGGGCTATTCACCAAAGTGGAATATATTTAGTGAACGGGGGATTTGAATACAGAACAAAGCAATACGCGAAAATTAGGAAACATTGTAGAGTCTAACAAGATGATGACACAATAGCATTAGTGACCCAGCAATGAACATGATGGGGTAGACCACCAGTGGAACAGAGCCATTCAGTATTATAGAATCAGACGGTCATGTGTTTCACTCAATTTTACTGTGATTGATAGAGAGGGGAATTGCATACAAATAGAGCGCGAGAGTAGTCCGTCCAAGGAACTACAAACGAGTTTTTCATCATCATCATCAGCCAATAGCTAGTCCACTGCTGGACATAGACCTCCCATAATTAACGCCATCGCACCCTATCTAACGAGTAAAGATCGTAACGGACTCTTATGAATTTCGCTCGCCTTTTATCAGTCAGGATGCGTCTATAGAATTATCATTTTCACTCATTACATACTTGGCTGGCAGCTGCCAAACGGAGACGCTAATGCTCTTAACTGTACCTAAAATGCATACTTTTCTCATCCTACATTATGTTATCAACTTGCCCCTCGCCGCCCTGGGTTTTAGGCTCGAGCCCTAGCAACATACTTCTTATCCTGTTGTTGGTGCCGATGGATGGGCGCGGGCTGGTCGCTGCGCATCCTCGTGAGCGCCGCCGCGGCTTCGTCCAGCGCGCACGACACCGACGACGTCAGTCGCCTCAGAACCTCCGGGTCCGCTAGCTGCTTGCCTTCGCCGGATAACTTGCCGATACCTGAACAAATAGGGCAAATACTCTGAATAAAAGGTCTGCCATATTGTTTTACCTGAACAAGTAAAGAATAATCTGTCAACTGTCCAATCACTTCAAAGATATTCTGGCAAAGATCACTATTACCCTTCAGCTATAATATGTATTTTTGTATGGTATTTTATTTGTCTATCCTGGACCTGTCACTCTAGGGAGGTAACAAGCTCGCCGAAGTGTAGCCGCACGCTTAGTTATAATCGTGCTTCGACCAATGCCACTTCAACTGGCTTATTCTAAGAGTTAAAAAGATGACTCTGGCTAGTCTTACGAATTTCTTCATATTATATTATATCAGACAGGAAAACATCCAGTGAAACACTGTGCATCTTTCTGCTTTTGTATAAGACAGATAGTTAGCGACCGTATTACAGTTCCATAGTATGCCAAATAAATAACTCATCTATTAAGAAGGCTTACTTCGAAAGCGAGTGATATTGTATTGTAAACGCAAGTACACATAGGCATTTTAAGTGCGTGTGTGCTTGAACGCCCTCATCTGTATGTGTGATAGGTAAATCATTATTGACTGCGTAGTCTTTCAGGTATTTTCTTTTATTTGGTTAGTTACCTACTTATTTTAAAACCGCAAGCAATGTTCATTAAGATTTGCATTGCATACACATTTGACTTGACGACATGAATAGGAAACACCCGTTATGAATATCTAGGTACCCGGTAAGTCTGAATGTCGAGATGTAAGGAAGTATTAGTAGTTTCCTTTCCTATTAGACTCTTTTGTTAGATAGATGTGTTTATACTATCGTTCTTCCGGTGACGGAAATATAGGCCATAATCATAAATCATAAACATTTATTTGCAGGAATGTAGGTACAATAGTTGTTGGTTACACACACAAGAAGGCTCCAATACACTCTGCCTTATTTAGGCGTGCAAAATTTTCACATTATTATAATTGTCACTAATAAAATATTATTAAGGTAGGTAGTGTAGAGTCAAAGTTATTGCCAATTTAAGATCTTTCGAATTAATTATAAAAGTTGCGAGTATTTCAGCGAATAGTAGTACTACGCTGAAGTCCGTTACATAACAGTACCGATGTGCGAAGACAATGTGTGTATACCCATATAGTACCGAAATGAATAAATTACATTCAATTATGGATAACCAGTCAAATAGCAATAATTAAAAGTCTTACAATAAATAAGCCCGGAAGTGTTTTTGTCGAAATGGTGCTTCTCTATGGTACCTTTGGAAACATGTTAGGTCATTCACCGAAAGTCTTTTTATATATTAGGGCGTAAGACTCGACCACGCTTGGATAGTTTTGATCAGAAAGTGATAAAAATGCTATTTACATCAAAAGAATACCCATAAATACCCAGGTACTCCACTGACTTGTATTTTTGGGATTGGAAGGTAAGTAAATGAATTAATTTGCCGATCACTGTCATGCCATTATTCAGAATCCAATAAAACTGCAACGGTTTTAAAGACAAGACAAGGACAAATATGATGTTTTCTATATATTTTTATGCCTGGGACCGGACTGCAGAGAAAAAAACCACGATTCTGTTAAGAAAACGAATCTCTAATTATTTTGAGCGGGAATACAAATCTACGGTATTTACATGCATTCCATATTATTCTAACGTTATCTATCAAAACACTTAATCGCGGCTGTGAACTGTACCATCTGTGAGACATAGTTTTTTGTTGAACACATGGATTCAAGTCATTCCTATCAACACACATATTAGGGTTTATCATAATCCGAAATACGAAGTGTATTTCGGTACATGGTTACATTTTTGTTTTATTTCAACAATAATCGACTAGGTGTCCAAATTAGTACCTATATAAAACAAAAATAATTTGAATAGCGTGGTCGAGACGAGCTTGTTACGTAACATAAGAATACATACTACGACGATAAAAAATAATATTTTAAGAGAGAAATGTTTCTAGGCAAAACCTGAATGCATTATTTTGTTCCGGTTTGAAGGGCAGCCGCACGGTATTTACCAATTAGCGCCTCAGGGTGACGAATGCAATGAACTACCTCAGAGATGAATTCTAGCCAGAGTTCAACAGTGATATCAGACAGTGCAAATGATCGACAGCTTAAAACCGTGAAGCAAATCTAGTTCAGCATAACCTAGTTGAATCGATCTTTCCCAGAACGGCATTGATCTATATACATGTCATGAATACTTCAATAACATAACATTTGTATGAGCTTTAGATTCCTTTAAGAATAATTCCTGAAATTAAAGGTAAAATCAGGGAGAGCACACCAATCAAGCATTCGATAGTAGAATGTTCCATAATAATAAGTGATTTTAAAATTCCACTGGTGGAGAGCACTGGTGGCTACTTGGTAGTGACCCCGCCTTCCGATTCAAAGGTCGTGGGTTCAAATCCAGTCGTGTATCAATGAATTTTTCTGTGCGAAAAATTTATATGCGCTATACCAGTACTCTCAAACGGCGAAGGAAAACATCGTGAGGAAACCCGCGGCTTAGTTAGCTCCGCACGTATTGACCATGTCTTTCCTGTGGACAAGGCCGACTAAGCTGAGAGGATGGAATAGGTGTCGGGCAAAGCTACTCCATCTTTATTCGTCCCGGGCACTACAGCGTCCCGTTTGTGAAGGTAAAAAAACGCCTCCTGACGCTGTATAAATCATCTACTATAGATGGTAAAATTCTTCGTTCTTTTGTTTAGTGTGTAGATAAGTTTGTATCCAGCCTGCAAGGGAGTGACCATCATAAAGATTAAAAAAAAGGCCTTGCTTATAATTCCAACTCCCTTTTAAAGATGCATATGCACAGGGCAGAGGAAAAGTCACGAATGTTCGTTATAGATCTGGATTTATTCGGCCATAACGTCATGGGTGGCAATATAGTCGTTACCCATCGGCAGTAAACTGAGATGCGAAACGAGAAGCCTCCACTGGAATTCGATCTGGATGTCCATTTGCTGTCTTATTGTGCATTTAGTTCGCATACGACATTTCTTTTGTACTGAAGGCGTAATAGAGTCGTTTCTCTACGTTTTATAGGCTTTCCTGATGGTTTAGCCCGCTATCAAAACCTTTCAGGCTAAAATTGCACGATCGCGGAAACATTGTAAGGCACAGTTCGTTCGTAAGTTTAGAACTTTTAAGCTTCTCAACTCAGTACTTTACAAACTTCAAAGTACCGCTAAATAATAAAATAGCAGTGTCTCTAGCTATTTCAGATCGCTGGAAACGACAGGATCGATTTGTAGCCGCGCGATCGCCATACTTCGTTTGTAGTTTTATTTCTGCTCTATTAATGTTAATGAGCTATTATAATATGGTCTCCAGACAGACATCATTGCTGTAAAGTTGAATTTACACCTATATTTCGACTTTTCTACTTTTTCTCAAGTATAGCGAGAAAGTCTAGCAATAAATTAAAGGGTTTAGGAGACAAGCGCTCCGGAACCTACTTTCAATTTACATTCATATTATCACAGCCGTATCCCTAATGGGGTGGGCAGAGCCACAAGTAAACATAAAAACAAGATATGGTGAACCATGGTGACCGGTGATCAACCCAGTCCTCGGTGGCGTGGCGGGCGAGCGCTCGTCTGAGACGCAAGAGGCGCGGGTTCGATTCCCGCTACGGGAGAAATGTTTGTATGTTCTGCAAATATTTCTTCCGGGTCTGGGTGTTGTAATATTATGTATTATAAGTACGTATTTACAAAAAAAAAATGTATAATTAATTATGTATTCTATCAGTCATTTGGTGTCCATAGAGCTTTGCTTAGTTTGGGGCTAGATGGCGCTGTGTGAAATGTCCAAATATTTATTTATTTCAATTTGTCAACTTAAATAATTGGTTTAAAATGAGTGTGTTGTATTGTAATCAGTATTTCAGTGCATTTAGTTTGATTCAGGCTGTTTCGCGTGGATGACGAATTGCTATGGACACGTGGACGGCCGTTGACGAAAGCTATCGATTTTATTTAACGACTAGCTAGACAAAACAGAACAAATGCAGTTTGCTACATGAAAAGGTCAAGGCGGGTTGTGCTTCATTTCAAAACGAATCATATCCATTGTTCTGATAATTCATTTTCAATAACTTACGATTATTCTGATCGAATATAACCTAATATTGACTGGTGATTAATACTTGAAAACTAGTTAGGTAATTCAAATGTGTAAATAATCAATTATCAGCCCTTTACAGCCATTGTAATTAGCCGCTTCATATCAATTTAAATACGTACGTACATTTATTGAAGAAAGCAGTGAAAACTCGAAAATATTGGAATCACGTCACCTTACTTCCCCACTACAATGTACTCAAATTGCATAATTAATTAGTGTGAATTTGCAGAACATGTAAAAGAGCTCATTGTTTATGAACAAAACAAATCGCAATGAACGAATCACTGGCGGCATTCGGGGCTCTATTCGACGAAGGAGTGGTGAAACGATCGTGCAGTGGTAGCGAGACTGAGTGATGCAGCGGCTAATGGCTGTATCAATCTATGGGAACGCTCACGGCATGGTATAGTAATACAATGGTATTCGGCAGGAATCAGAGGCGGGCGATCGCGACCCGCGGAGATTATAGTACGCACACTACACGTTCGCCGGTCATTGACCGTCTCAGTCTACTGTTTGGGTAGCAAGATTGATACGTAATAATCATATGCTCGAACGTCAAACATCTGATAGAGCTAAAGTTTATTTGACTAATAAAACAAGTTTCTCGTTCCAAATAATCATAACATTAGAATCGCGGTGAAATTGATTTAAAGCCGTTGAAGTGTTAAAAGCTGTCTAACCGCTTTTGGTGGTGCTTTACACCGAGCCCTAAGTCGGTGGCCTCAAGACTACCGCGTCTGCTTAGAAATGACGTTGCACATTTGGGACATAAAAAGTTACGAACGCGATTCTTGGACATAAGGTTCAATGTTGCGTAACTTGACCATGCAAATAGAACTCTGTGGAATGGTACGTGAAGTAGAGAAGTGCTGTGAGAGTGGTGAATCTATGCATATGTAGTCGGTTTCAAAGTTTCCATAATGAATCAAACTGTGGAGCATTATCATAATTAATGGTACCCGCCGATCTGTGCTACCATTGATAATACACATCAAAATGAATTATGAATGTCGAGATTTTTATTGCAAGCGTTGGGAATCCTTCTCATTCTTACTGCCTTTCCTAATATTTTGCCATTTATGAACATAACAAACGACAGAGCGGGGTTTATAAATTACCATTATATTACCAATACCATGGAAACTAGTATTTCTCGATCTTCTACAATGGGATAATTCAATGAAGATCTGGATAAGACGAATGTCAAAATGCACAGCTTCGAAGAATGAAAATACTTAATTTAATAGGATAAACATTCTGTTTTGGTAAAAATGCTTGTTGAAGACGTGTCATACACAGTAGGTATGTCAACAATGTACAGCTGCACATAGATAAACTATGAGGAATGTATGAGAAGTTATGATATAAAGTAATACATGGCTTCGGTACCTAAGGACTATACTTTTCTTACGAATATACCTCCTCGTTTACCTACATTTACGAGTTTTCGCACGTTGGTCAGCACATTATAAAATTTCTAGTCTAGACACAATGATTCATAGTTCATAGGATCGTGCGATAGTCATTTTCTTCACTAGCCTTGGGTTAGTTGATGCTTGCGGAAGGATAACGACTTCGGCTGGGACAATGATAATGACTGAAATATGAACTTTATGGCCCCATTCATAGGGTTCCATTAAGTGGCAAACAAGAGCTTGGTGCGGTAGGAGACGTTACAGTACAGCAAAATGCCAAGTGGTCAAGCTTTAGGGCTGAACTACATAGGCAAGAATCTTCAGCAATACTGAAAGCATGTTTAATTCAGATGTTAGTATAGCGTGCTATCGCGTAACACCGTTTTATAACATTTGAAGATCACGGTGTTCACGGTGTCATGACACTTCTGCTGATTGAAGTGTATGAAGCTTGACTCTACGATTGAATAATCCGCTTAGCCAAAGGTCATTCATGGGGAGTTCACGTAATGTATTAATATGCATGACGACAACTGGTCGTTCAAAACTTTGATGAGATAATAGTACTGACACAGCTTTCAAAGTTGAAAGTTATAGAGCTTTCAATGGGAATTCCTCACTCACCTACTTTACTCGCTATAATTATCATATTTGCGAGAACAATAAAACCAATGCATCTTAAATAATCAAAACATTGATTTATTTCTTCGAATATCTCTGTTATTGTTGGTTTATCCGGTTTTTATGAATAAGCAATTATTAGAATAGATCCTGCGCCCGCATCTTTTAAATAATCAATATCAAGTGTGCTTCATAATGCACATTTTATACCGTGTTTTTTAGAGTCCACTTAATGGTGTCATAAATGAAATCCTACTTATATTATAAATGCAAAAGTTTGAGAGGATGTTTGTGCCTCAATCACGCCTAAACGACTGAACGGATTTTAATGAAACTTTTAATAAACATAGCACAATGCTGGAATAACATTATAGGCTATTTTTTATCTGGGTGCCACGCGAACGAAGTCGCGGGCGGCAGCTAGTTCTAAATAAAAATACTCTTATGCCTATTAAAAATGTCAAAATTATCATCATTAGTTTCATTCAATCATTCCGTTTGCTGAAAAATAGCTTATAATGACATATTCAAGTCTTTCACAATAAAATCAATATTCTGAAACCCTTGAACCTACCTAGTATAGTTTGTTGAAATAGGTAACTACTTAGTTACTTTATGTAACACTACTCAATTGCACTTATTTTGAAATCCATCAGTTTAAACATTTAATTAAGGAGAGACATTACACAGATTTCTTTTAGATATATTTTCCGATATTTTTACGTACCTCACCTTAACAATGAAATATCATCATTACCAATATTAGATCTGTTCATGATCCAAAACTATACATTGTAGTTCTGAATTGGAAACAATGTTGCCTCTGTGCTTTATTGGCATAAGAATAATATATATAGAATGACAAAACTATCTAAGAAATACTTATTGAGTTGATTCCACTTGATTTTTATGTGGATTTTGATGCAAACTTATCTTCTGGTGGCCTACAAATATATTCTTACTGGTAGAGAAGATACAGTATTCATAACTACTTCAGTACCTATATGTTTCTATAAGATGGTTTACCAGTTTGGGGGGTCAATGCATGATACACCCCATGCAAGACATCAATAAAGATCTCGTTGATCAATAATAATTAGAAGATGGTATGCCAATTTACCTGCAGCCTCTAGCAGAGCTTCAAGCCTTGCTTGCATCTCAGGATCAACAGCACGCTCGACATCTTCATGTGACAGGAGAAACTTAGATGGCTCAGTACCGTTTCCATCTTCTTCCATCTCAGCCTAAAACAATATTAACATCAGTTTGTTTTGAATTTAAGAATTTAGTGGAAACAGACAGGACTGGATTATACGCCTCATGGTGGTAGATAGAAAATCATAGAGAATATGAGGCAAGTTCTTAGTAAAATCAAAATACAATTGATTGAAATGTATTACGGTTTCGGACGTAGGTCAAACGGATCCAGTAGTGACTGTTTGCTTAGGTGTGTATGATTCCATTCCAGCGTTATTCTTTCAAATTTTTTTTTGGATTAAAAAGAAATCTACAAGTACAGTTTACTAAGTATTTATGCTATTGATGTTGTTGAAATAACCTTATAAATAAATATTATTATAAGTAAGCAATCATGTAAATACAAGTTTGTGAAGCAAAATATTACAAAAAAGATTTAAATTTAAAGAACAAATTAAGGCAAGAGCCTTAAATTTTTTTAAAGACTTGTTGTTGACACAATTGGGAATACTATGTTTAATTTATTGTCAGTAAAAGTTATAACTTAAATTCATAATAAAATGCCACTGTGGTCATGCAGAGGTTGAGACGGGGTAAGTTAAATTTGGGGTTACAATTTAAAACTAAGCAACTCATTGATCAAAATTAATTGTAATCTAATAAATACGCTATACCAGTACTCACAAATGGTGAAGAAAAACATTGTGAGGAAACCCGCGGCTTAGTCAGCTCCACACATATTGACCATGTCTTTCCTGTGGACAAGGCCGACTAAGCTGAGAGGATGAAATAAGTGCTGGGCAAGCATACTCAATCTTAATTCATCCCGGGCACTACATCGTCCCACTAGTAAAGGTAAAATTGCCTCCTGATGCTGTGTAAATCATCTACTATAGATGGTAAACAGCCTTTAATTGATGAAGAGAAGGTGTGTTTTGAAATAATCCTCTGAAGCCATAAATTAATTGTTTGTTACAAGCTGATTAAAGTGGCAGAAGAAATCCACTGGTGTCAACATTGATAGTGCTGAGGGCACGTCTTAATCGGAAGACAAATATCAATGTCACTATAAAATTGTATGGATTCTAGGCCCATAAAGTTGAATCTATTTGAAAATTGGGTACAAGCATGCTTTTGATGGGAGACAACTTACATTTTACTTATATTTGTTGCTAGATTCTTCATTTTCATATTGTGATAACTGATAGAACATTCTCAAGCAGTTTCATGTTCAATTATTAATAATAGGTCCCTGAAGGGTGTCATTGAGTGACACATAATGCCTAATGTGACCCAGAACTGATTTGTTTTAATATGAATCACAGTAGTAAGCTATATAGGAGAGTGGCCTTGGATAAATTATTATTGAAGTTTTATTTCAAAATCTGTAAAGGGCGGGTTTAAATATAAATCCATGCATAATGTGTTGGTGTGTATAGTTGCAAATCAATATTAAATTAATCTATTGTAAAAATATTTTGTGAAGTAAATTACTAAGATAGTAACAAAGCAATTGTGAATTTCAATATACAAACACATTAATAAAACATGTTCATTTTATTGTTGAGCATAGCAGTCATTGCACTCCGCATTAGACACTTTTGTATTACAAAGTTAGTGAGGTTAATGAAAACACAAGGAAACAGAGCAGCGGTAGTCAGTTAAAATCACAAGGACCATTCAACATAAAGAAAACAAAAACATATCATGTGATATGTAACTGTCCATAGCACACACATTATGCAGGTTAACGGTTACTCAAACGGCAACAGCACAAGTGGTTGGTAAAGCTTGGCACTCGGTATGCTTGTCTTCGACTTACCAACAGGTCTGGCCTGCTAAGGCACAGACAAGCCAGCAAAATCTATAACACCAACAAGAAATATGTGAGTGGACTGACAATGTGGTGCATAAGGACTGGTTTAACCTATTATTTATTCAATGGTCCTTGTAATTCACCAGTATTTATGATTTTTGCGCGAAATTCAGTAGGCGTATTGTATTCTAGTCGTGCCGCGTCGCGGTTATAACCAAGTCTAGGCCGACGCTCTTCTACACCTACTGTTGGCAAATTATATAATTCACACTTTTCTATTGAAAAATCATTATAAAAAGGTAATAATTGAAGTGGACCATCATTGTACTGCATGTAATTCGAGAAACATGGCCACCGTAAATCATCATCAAACCAAAACACAAGGTAGACAATGGAACTATCACTATGGCAGATGAACCCTAACTATGATGGAATTATAAAGAATGAAGTAGATGCTGTCTAGGAGGGGCTGATTCTGAACATTTCATGCATTATTAGGGAGTACGTGAATGTACTTGTGACTTTCTGACGTTTTACGGAATATTTGGCAAGCGACGTACTGTATCGGATATGTAAAATAGATTAGTCCGATACAGCGTGCTGCGCGCTATTTCTTCGTGATGTTGATGAGAAAGGAAAGGCTTTGATGTTGAAGAAGTACTGTATTCAGACAAGGCATGTACAAGATGTCCCTTGCAGTTTTAGAGCGGTACAGATAATCACATCACATTCCCTCAGTGCCACCGCCTCTGTCGAAAACAAAACACGTTTTACCTCGGAAACAGAGTCATCTTCGCTTTCCGAAGAATCCGTCATATATTTGGCAGGCGCTCCTGAATACGTTTCGGTTTCAGATTTGGCCGGACTTGAAGCCGAACTCTGAGGAGTGGACGATTTTACCACATCAAGTTGCACATTCACCTTATCGATATTTCGGTTTTCAGACTGTCCAACATTCTGCATCTTTATCCTAATCCAATGTATCTTAATAAGTCTTTTAGTATCAACACTTTTTATACGAAATCAGCACGTTTTTATAATAGCAAACAAAAATTATTTCGTCATTTATCCAGGTTGATACCCGCCATGTCTACTACTTACTATGGCGAGGTTCCCGGATGCTTCAAGTAGGCTAGCCAATTATCTCCCTCTGGTGAAGAAAATTTGAACTACTTAGACGCTTTTCTGGGCGCCATCTATACCCAACTATTCAAAGTAACGGAATAGACAATACCTTTTTTTTTCTTTTCGAGATTGTCCGTCATGCAGGGAAGTTATAATACAAAATGTTACGATGTGTAGGGTACAATAATTGGCCCTTGTCTTGCGCACGACTCTGGTGTTAAACCTTTTGCGTACCTACTAGAAAAAACAAGGTTCTAGCTTTTACTCACGATTTCAAGCGGATCAAAAGCAGTTACCTACATATCCCCTTCGTCCCCTTCTCTACTAGAAAGAAAGAAAGATACTATTTATTTGGTTCACAAATACTTATAATAATAAAATTACATAGCTAAAACAAAAAAAATAATAATGAATTGTGAGCCAAAAAGGCAACCACTCAGCGTGTGCTGCAGAGCCCGGAAGCAACTACACGCTACTACTGCGCTGTTCTTCCGTGGCACTACATATTATGGAGCCTCCATAAATAAGCTCTAGAGTAGACCTTGTAAAGTTCGCGTCACGTAAGATGAATTAGCAGGGAAAAGTTTGAACGTAGATATATGTATTTCAATCTTTATCCCACTTATGTGGGGTCGGCACAACATGTGTTTTTCTTCTACTCCCTTTTATAAATTAACATCTCAATAATTAACTCTTTTATTAGTCATGCATGAGTCAGAAATGATAGATGACATGTCATGTTTTACGCAATCCTTGTTCTGAGACGCAATCCATCCAACTCAAATTCTCGATCCATCTCAGGAAATAAAATAAATGCAATGCAAAAGCTTCCATCATGCACGGTTAAGATTTTGTGGCAACTCTGGCAAATATTAATTTTGGTCTATGGTAAACTTTATATCTACAATAACATCTTGACTTGACCAATAACATGAGGCCATTTTGAAGTTTCCGATTTCGACCAGTCAGACAGAAACAAACTTTTGACATGACAGTTTGAAAGATTGCAGTTTATTGCCAGTACTAAAAAAATTATCAGATTTTGTCTTTGGTATTGTGGCATGCTGTCTTATGTCTATAGTTTGGCATTTTAGATTTAAGGTTATGTTGCTTGATCTGTTTGCGAGTGCTTCAATTATCAGATTATGTCAAACTGTAATGTTACTTTCAATGTCAATGTAAATGTAAGTGCTAATGTAACTTCATAACTAAGTTATTTTGTTTTTATTGATCGGATTATATGTTTTGTAAATCCTTCGTAAAGCTTTGCCTTGTGATTTGAACTTTCTTCGATGTAATAATGCTGAAACGAATTAAAAGCATTTGAAAATTCCCCAAGCAGAATGTACTTTTACACAATAAGGTGAAACCAAAACCATAACTAGAACTAGACGCAAAAAATGCAGTCTTCTGTAAAATGTCTCATGACTTGAGTGAAGAAGGAATTGATTTTAAATGAAATTATCTTGCTGTACGAGCATGAACCGTTGAAGGGTGAATTTAACTAGTAAAGGATCATGAGTAGTTAAGGTAGAAAGAGCGCCATGGCCCGGGACGGCGACTTGCCGACTATTTTCAATCCAAAGCGGGTGCGGACACCGTCTGTGATCATAACGAGTGAGGAGGTTGAGACGGAGCGGGGTGGGGGGGACGGGGAGCGGGAGCGTTCCAACGGGCCGCCGACGCCGCTGAGTCCCCGCGCGCCCCTCACCCCGCAGGTGTCCGTGTGCTCGGCGCCGCCGCTCACGTCGCAACCCTCGCTGCAGCAGGCATACAGTGAATCAGCTGCGAGCAGCCAGGATGAGGAACGACAGTTGCGTGATAAGAAGTGCCCCAGATCATGCTGCTCAAATTTTGCCAAGAAGGTAAGGGTGTCTGACACCCCAAAGCCAGCCTTTAATTATTTTATACTAGCTTTTTCACTCACATAAAAGTAATACATATCCCATTACACTCAGGTGGGGTAAGTGTAGCTTTCTGCTAGTAAAAAAATCTAAGATTACTCTATATAAACTTACCTTCTTGTAATACTTTTTCGTAATTAGGTATTATTCTTTTCAGATCTACTATGGAATCTGTGTTACCATAATAATGACTGCATCCTGGGTGACAACCACACACTGCATTAAACATATGTACCTGCAGGAGTACCCTCATAATGTACATGCAATATCCTTCAGTACGGAACCATCGCCGATTTCTTATAATCTCACAATGAAACGCTCACACGTAAGTTCTTGATATATCGTTGAAGTTAAACAACATTGTGAGTGGTCACAATTGGGATGGGTGACCGTAAGTGGCATTACGAGCTGAGTGCTTCCGTGCTTCAGTGGGCATGTTAAATTGTTGGTCCTGGCTTTTAAATCGTTAAGCCATGACGGAGGCCTTTAGGCGGCCTAAAAACTCTGATACAAGAGTTGGCCACTAGCTCATACAAACTTACTTTCCATCAATATTGGAGGCCCTGAATGATCCAGTGATGCTGTAATAGAGCTACTAATAAAATGTACGGAACACAATCAAGTGCAGTTAACAAATTGGTGTCTGATGCTCTTGCTCCTAAGTCTATATTTAAGGTTTTAAAAATAAATGTTATCTCATTTCATGCAATATGCCTTAAACTCTAGGCACTATGGTCTTGTGACCTAGGCATAGAACCGATATCATCATCATCAACTTCCTGCCCTCACCACACTCTATGTGGGGTCGGCATGATCCTTGGATGTAAAAGTTTTGGCTAGTGTTTCATGACCGGCCGCCTGCCTGAATTACACTGAATGAGCCATAAATATCCTTACAATCTTTGTCTTTTATAAATAGTAGGATGTTTTTGTTTGTTCCAGCACCTATACAATGCTCCATTCTTCACGGCATGGTTCTGTACTAACTGGCTGATATTCTTCTACCCTCTCTATTTGATTGTGATGTTGATACATAACAAGTGCAAGTCAGCCAGTGACATTGTTTTTGATGCATTCACCGACTTTAGAGAAAAGGGCTTTACTTTTGGTAAGTTTTAAGCCTTACATTCACTGGGGGATAAATGTTCCGCAACACGTGTCGCTAGAGATGTCGAGCGACGTCGCCAGACATCGCACGGCACTGGCATCATCGAATGCACTCTTTTTTAGTTTCGTCCACATTGTTTGTGCGCAAAGTTACCAGACTATTTATTGCTAATAAGCTATTATTTTCGACAGCGGCCTCACTTGTGTTTTAAAAAGAAGAAACAGTAATAGTACATTACTGCCTAGGCCGGAAATAAAGTAATTTACGGCCGAGTAATATTGGAAGGACGAGGCGAAGCCGCAAGTGATTTTAAAATCCTTTTTGACTAAATGAGGCCGTTAATTGCTATTTCGTCCGAGATTTGTGTAGTACTTTTCTCTAATTCGCTAGGAAACAGTAAAGAAACTAATTCAAGAAACAAGTTTCATTCCCACCAATTTGACTGCGCGCGGTCTTTGTTCTTTATTTAAACTGTTGAAATGCGGAATGCAAAAAGCGAGGACGCTAGCTTTACAAAAATAAAAAATAAAAACTGTCTAGCAATTTTAATTATGTATTGTCGTGTTGCAAATTGCTGGCGTGTTAATTCATAGAGTACAGAAAAGAGCCGATTGACGTCTGTACTGTTTTTTTTTATTATGAAGCTATTTCCGAGCACGTGAGAGAAAAGTATAGGTATTCCTGAGCCAAGAGAAATTATAATATTACTAGCTGCCGCCCGTGGCTTCGCCCGCGTGGTACACGGATGAAAAATAGCCTATATGATAATCCAGCACACGTATTATGTATATTCCAAGTTTCATTAAAATCCGTTCAGCCATTTAGGCGTGATTGAGGCACAAACATCCAAACTCACAAACTTTCGCATTTATAATATAAGTAAGATCAGTAAGAAGTGTCATAGGTAGATTTTTTAACTGTATTTCTTCCCCAGTAAGGTTCATAAGTCGCTGTGGCCTTTTCTGCTTGCTGTGGGTGATTTCAATCTTCATGTACATCACGTCTCTGAAGATCCTGCTGTCCACCGACGTGGTGGCGTTGTTCGCTACTAACGTGAGCTGCATCTACCTTCTGTCGTGGGTCATACTGCACGAGCAGTTTGTTGGGGTGAGGGTAAGTGAGAGGAGTGAAAAGTCAGCAAATATTTATTTATTTACAACCATCTGAAAGAAAGAAATACATTTATTTGGCACACACAAAACAAACAATTTATATAAAAGTGCCCATAGTGCCATCTGGTGCCCATAGTACAAGCTTTGATTAGTTTGGGGCTCGATGGTGCTGTATAAAAAGTCCGCAAATATTTATTTATTTATTTACAGCCATTTGGTGCCCATAGTACAAGCTTTGATTAGTTTGGGGCTAGATGGTGCTGTATAAAAAGTCCGCAAATATTTATTTATTTATTTACAGCCATCTGGTGCCCATAGTACAAGCTTTGATTAGTTTGGGGCTCGATGGTGCTGTATAAAAAGTCCGCAAATATTTATTTATTTATTTACAGCCATTTGGTGCCCATAGTACAAGCTTTGATTAGTTTGGGGCTAGATGGTGCTGTATAAAAAGTCCGCAAATATTTATTTATTTATTTACAGCCATTTGGTGCCCATAGTACAAGCTTTGATTAGTTTGGGGCTAGATGGTGCTGTGTGAAAAGTCCGCAAATATTTATTTATTTATCGGTCCGTCAGATTGTGGCAGCAATACTATGCGACACTGGCATTGCCCTGCTGGCATATATGGACGGCATCACGGGCAGTTCCACGCTGGGCGGGGTGGTGCTAGCGGCCTTCGGTGCCGCCGGCTTCGCTATATTCAAGGTAAGACTTACATAGCTATCGACGGCCTCGGTGGCGTGGCGGGCGATTGCTCGACAGAGACGCAATAGGCTAGGGTTCGATTCCCGCTGCGGATGGAATGTTCTGCAAATATTTCTTCCGGTCTGGGTGTTGTAGTATCATGGTACTCGTAGTTTCTGATACCCACGACACAGGGAATCCAAGTGTGGGATCAGAACTATGTATGTGACTGTTGGGTGTTATTTATTTCATGCCAAATTATTATAACATAAAACCGGTCAAGTGCGAGTTGAATTCGCACACGATGGGTTCGTATCGGCATAAATGCTACATTATTATCGCTATTAAAATCAAGCAATAAAATGCAAAATGAAACACGTCTCATCTGTGAGGACCCCTGTACAATAGATTGTATTTTAAAAGCCACAAAGCCACACTTACTTCAGTCTCATACATAGTCTCATACGAATGATTTATTATTTATCCTTTTTGATATGCAAGCGCGAATACCCTTCAGGTACCACCTGGAGGGTATTCGCGCTAATTTTGAACCATTTTGCAAAGCCCAAAACACGTTCGTAAACGTTTAAAAATTCCGTACTTTCAACATAATTATGATTGAAATATTCTAAAGAATATAATAAATTTCGCATCCATCGAAAAAATTAGGGGTTATCGCATATGTACAAAACATTAAGAATATTTTTATTTTTGATACATTTCAAACAGGTGCTATTCAGGAAGGTAATGGGTGAGGTGAACCCGGGCCAGCGCGCTCTATTCTTCTCGATTCTGGGCGTAGTTAACGCATCGCTCCTCTGGCCGGTGTGTTTGGGACTCTACCTCACGGGGTCAGAGACCCTGCCGCAGCATCGCATGCCGTGGATATACCTCTTGGTCACCAGTGTGGCTTTACTGAGTAAGTGTTACTGTTGGTCACCAGTGTGGCTTTACTGAGTAAGTGTTGCTGTTTGTCACCAGTGTGGCTTTACTGAGTAAGTGTTACTGTTGGTCACCAGTGTGGCTTTACTGAGTAAGTGTTACTGTTGGTCACCAGTGTGGTTTTACTGAGTAAGTGTTACTGTTGGTCACCAGTGTGGTTTTACCAAGTAAGTGTTACTGTTAGTCACCAGTGTGGCTTTACTGAGTAAGTGTTACTGGTGTTACTGTTTGTCACCAGTGTGGCTTTACTGAGTAAGTGTTACTGTTGGTCACCAGTGTGGCTTTACTGAGTAAGTGTTACTTTTTGTCACCAGTGTGGCTTTACTGAGTAAGTGTTACTGTTGGTCACCAGTGTGGCTTTACTGAGTAAGTGTTACTGTTTGTCACCAGTGTGGCTTTACTGAGTAGTATCCGTTGACCGTACAGTACACACTTGAAAATATCGTAAGACATTTTACTATTCATCACCGTGTAGAGCGCGATAGTTCTGTTACAGTACATGGCGCGGTCACAATTTGGATGGGTGACCGCAAGTCGCATTACGAGCTGAGCGCTTTGCTTCGGAGGGCATGTAAAATTTTCGGTTCCGGCTTTTAAGTCATTAAGCCATGACGGAGGCATTTAGGCGGCCTAAAAAGTCCGTCACAAGAGTTGGCCACTAGCTCATACGAACTTACTTGCTTAAGCTCTAGATACTTTAGCTGATATTTGTTTTTTATTTTCAGTATTCCACCTGGTGTTTCAGTTCGGGAATATAATAACATACAATATATTCGTCTCGCTCTCTCTTATAACCGCTGTCCCTGTGTCTGCAGGTAAATATTAACTAATTGATTTTAGAAATGGATTTTTTAATTTAGTAGTGTGTTTGAGATTTGGTTACTACCCTCATCTAACGATTTTAAAGCTACTGCTGGAGTATCTCTAAATTGTGAGGAAACAAACTAGTGTATACACTTGCTTCAAAAAATAACGGCCTTTTACCACTATACTAGGTGATTTATACAGCGTCAGGAGGAAAGCCACTACTACTAGGCCAGTGCTCTCAAACTTCTGTCGGAACTGCCGGGACGGTTACGGTCCGGATATAGAAGAGGTTAGTGAGACCCTACGTTTTTGCTGAACAATGTAATGTTTTTCAGCGTTAGACGTGGTGCTCTACGGAGTGGAGTTTGAGGGTATGAAGCTGGCGGGTATTATCCTCATCGCTGTCGGATTCTTCCTGGTGATGTTCCCTGACAACTGGCCTGACTATATCATGAGACTGTTGAGGTAAGGCATTACTTATATTTGTAAGCTGGTTGTTTGTTCGATGTCGGTGTGTTCTAAATCATTTCGAAATTAGATTTTATAAAATTTGTCCCCTGTGACCCTCCCCTTCGGACCGCGCTTGGGGTAGGCAGAGATCACGGATCTCCATTTGCTACGATCCTGACATACTTCTTTCGCTTCATTCACTTTCATTTCAAAACATTCTTCATACATGCTCGTCGGTTTAGGGTACTCTTGACCCGGCCCTTTTCCATAACGTCGTAATATATATATTATATTATCGTCATTATATTTTCTGAATATAATGTATGGAATGTGTTGTCAGATGGAGTCGGCGGCGGCAGCGCGGCAACAACGGTTCAGGGCGGGATCGCGACGCTATGGACTATAGAACCGGTTACATCCGCTCCCACCTGCGCTCTCCCTCTGGCCGTGTCAGGTAACAATCCTTGTTCATTTTTTAGGGTTCCGTACCCGTAGGGTGCCAACGGGACCCTATACTAAGCCTCCGCTGTCCGTCCGTCTATCTGTCCGTTGTGTCTCATGAACCGTAGTAGGTAGAGAGTTGAAATTTTCAGTGCGTATTTCTATTTGTCGCTATAACAACAAATAATAATATAAAATAAAAGGGGGCCCCAATCGAAAAACATTTGTATACATGTGCGATGGTAAGAAGCCCTTGTCTGGTTTTTTAATTAGTTCATTAATTTCTTAAAACCAACGCGCGTGATTTCCTATAATTTAACTGGTTTCTGCACTTCAAAAATACTTTAAAAAAAATTGCGTCAGTACATTTACGGATTAAAGCGGGACTTACCATAAAGAAACGAATGTTTCATGCATGTTCAAAGTATCATCATCATCTATATAGTCCTTACCCAACTAGGTAGGGTCAGCATAACATATTAAAATTATTTTCACGAAATCAATAACAGGAAAACAGCTTAAAAAAGATTTTGAATAAAACTAGTTTTTCCCAATTTGTAACACTTAGCAAAATCTCGAATTGAAACAACCTTTTCAATATAATTTTTTATATGCAGGTGACCGCCCGAGCCGAGCGCGGCGTTCTTGCTGTCCCCGGCGGGACCGGCGGCCCGCAGCCCGCACCAGACCTACCTCATCGTCAACGAGGGACGGTTCCGCAACCGACCTAACAGCTCATTCTAATCGCGCTCATGTTGCCATCACTGGATTGTGTTGCGTGCCGTTATTAGACTGTGTTGCGTGCCGTAGAACACACGTTGGGCTCATGTCGCCATCATTGGACTGTGTTGCGCACATGTTGGCATCATTGGACTATGTTGCGCTAGTGTAGACGCTATTAAACTGTGTTGCGCTCATGTCATTGGGTTGTGTGGCGTTCATGTTGGCATCATCGGACTATGTTGCGCGTAGACGTCACGTTTTGAACTATGTTGCGCGTAGTAAAACATACGTTGCGTTCATGTAAGTATTGGACCGTGTTGCGCTCATGTAGAAATCATGTTTTGAACTGTGTAGCGCTCATGAAAAAGTTTCGGACTGTGTTGCATTCATGTTGGCATCATTGGACTGTGTTGCGCGTAGAAGAATGCATTGCGCTCATGTTGGCACCATTGGACTATATTACACGTGGTAGAAGATACGTTGCGCTCATGTAAGCATCATTGAACCGTGTTGCGCTCATGTAGATGTCATTGACTTGTGTTGCGGTTATGAAGTTTTGGACTAGCGTAGTAGAACATACGTTGCGCTCATCGACCTCATGTTTTGATAGTGTTGCGCTCATGCAGACGCTGAACTGTGTTGTGCTTATTAAGAGGTTGTTGAACTGTGTTTTGAGGGTTTCGGACTGTGTTGCGCTCATGTTGGATTGAATTGCGCCTGGTGGGACAATTAGTTGTGCTCATGTACGTCATGTTATTAGAATATTGTGGTTCGTGTAGACGTATTAGGTAGAGATTCGTTGCGCTCATGTTGGTATTAATGGACTGTGTTGCGCGTAGGCTAGCTGTACGTTGAATATGTTGCGCTGAGTTGCGCTCCTGTAGACATCATGTTATTAGATTGTTACTCGTAGTAGAACAAATAGATGTTCTTATATTGATATCATTGAGCTATATTGCGCTCACGAAAACATCAGATTGTTACATATACGTATACATACATATTATCACACGCCCGTATCCCTAATGGGGTGGGCAGAGCCACAAGTAAACATAAGAAAACTTGAAGCCACTTCTGATTTAACTCCTAAGATGGATATGGTGAACCATGGTGACAGGTGATATCAGATTGTTATGGGTGTAATATAACTTATTATAGATTGTGTTGCGCTCATGTAGACATTAAGACTTGTTGCGCGAGAACAGTTTTGAATTCTTGTAAATGATATTAGACTGTTAAACATCAAGAACATTTTTGCGCGTAGTAGTAAAATACGCTGTCTTTGTACATATTGTTGAGTAGACGTGGTTTGGCGCCAAGTAGGACAATGCATTGTGCTCTTAAATTTATAGAATAAGCTTTTTAAGCACGCTCTCGTTTATCTGTCATGAATCATGTAATAAAACATAGACGGTGTGCTATTCCTACTCTGTGACTCAACGTGATATTTTTAAAATCAGTGGGAACAACTGGATAACATTGTCTTAGCTAAAAAGTCGAGCAATGAGGCATGCGAATGATGCAATTTGAATGCTAGATAATTTAGTAGTTCGAATTTGAAATGTACATACTAATATCACGCTTGTTTAGACGGATATTAATTTGCTACAATCCTGACAAGTCGAAAGGTGTTGCGCTGAAATAAGAACAAAATAACTCAGCAGATTATAATTTGCGCTATTATAATATTTTTAACTAGGTAAGCTTTTTCTAGCACATCTTCATTGCATATGTAAAGCTAAGTAAAGTAGAAAAAAAGCAGCTGAATGTACACCAATGGTAAGCGCAGCCGACCGTGTATTTTATCCGGTAGTTGGAGTAGTTAAAAGAACCAGTAAGATGAAAGGATTTACTCCGTAAGTTGGCTTTCTGCACAGCTTCTTTCATGATCTCAGATATTGATAGATAGACAATAATTTTATTCTAAGCCTCTTACTTTCTTATCATTAAGTATACATAGTGATATAGTTTATAATTTCTAGTTTAGTGATCGAATTATTATCGGTGAGATAGTTTGATGCACGCTCGCGTTTGCGAGGTGGGAAGGGTAGTTTGGACTAAACTTGAGTTGTAACTAAATATCCAAATATTTAGTAGTCGATATTATGCATGTCTGCTCCGAGACAAAAAAAATATTAAATTAGATAAAAAAATAGCTCATCATCTAAATAAAAAATAAATAATAATATCAGAATAAATCCTAGGAATTTCAAATAAGGATCATCTATGAACTTATGAATAATTATAAAGTAATTCCATTATCTTTCAAATAATCTAGGTATCAGATGATTTTAATAAATCTAAAAGTATATTAATAAGTAGACTTGTACTTGTAACCATAAATTGACTAGATTCTATCACAGTATTTGTCTAGAATTTGCATACCGTAATTAATTAAAGCTTTACATTATATAATCACTCCCGTAATGGGGTGGGCAGAGCCACAAGTAATCATAGGAAAACTTGCAGCCACTCTTGATTCTAAGTCCCAAGATGGATATGGTGAATCGTAGGGCTCTACCCCTGCACATAATTTTAAAATTCACCTCTCCTGCTCTTTCTTTGATTCGATCTGCACTTCATTGAACATACTATTATATCTTGCAAATCAATGTTGGGGTCATCACTCCGAAATAGTAGATATTTTAACTGTACCTACCCTATCTTTTAATCTTATGCTCATATCTCTTTCTCTCTACCTTTGGTTTTTTTACATTTGTCTATCAATTTTCGAATCTCTATACTTATCTCAAAGTTATTATTTTCAAATCTTTCCATGGAGAAACTAGTCAATATAATCTAGTCAGGGTATTTTTATCTAAACATTGTGTGTATTTATTTTACATGATTTAAATTTTCAGTTATTGTCTAGATCTAGATATTATATAATTAAGTACAGGGATATCCCCCAATTGAATTTGGAACATTTTCCCACGAATACTCAAACGCATCTCAGAGTTGAGCACGTCTCAAGTGACGAGTTTTTGACAGATTTTCATCAAAAACTGTCAAAAAACCGTGACTTGAGACGTGCTCAACTCTGAGATGCGTTTGAGTATTCGGGGGTGTATTTTAAAATAGGGTCGAGATAAATAAATAATCGTTTTCATGATTATCGCTTAGCATCTCTACTATTTTTGTTCTTTCAAATATTACAAGATGGAAGAGAAATCATTGCTAAGTGTCAGAATGAGCTTATATTTTTTATCTCGACCTAAAATGATTTTTGTTTTCCTAAGAAAAAAAAACCACGTAAATAACGCCCCAATTTAGTGTAAAATATATATTAGCACATTCCAAATATCGTGTTAAAGTTACACAAGTAGCAATCTAGTCGTAGATTCACATTCCGTGTTCGGACTGCAGTAAGGCGAATAAAATTATAAAATAAATACATAAACCTCACTGGCCGTTGTCAAAAATCACTATTAGCCGCTACTAGCAAAATCTGAAAAGATTAATAATATTGACTTTTTGGCGCAGCCGGTAGGTTTATGACGGATGAGGTTTATCCTAACTAAATTAATAAATCATGTGGACCGTTGTGTTAAAGTTTATTTCTAATTACGTGCCTTTTGATGTATATTGTTACTAGGTTACCTTTGTTGATTGTTACATAAATATTTGTTGATACGTTATAATGTGATTTTAACGTTATTTTGTACTCAATCGTATGTTACCATCATGTTCAATTAGATATTAATTGTAATAGATTCATTTTAGTGAATTATTCTTACATAAAGATATACGGGAAAAGATACCGATACGAATGTTGAGCGTTCATATAAGAGGAGGCGCATGGAATTAAGAGTGAGATAGAAGGTTAGCGCTCAAAATTCACGTCGGTACCTATTTCTAGTTTATACTCATGGAACAAAGCAATATGAAGTGCCCGACTGATGGTTACATTGCCTTTATATTTGTATTGTCTTAGCTCAATGTCTCCGATGTGATGTGACTGATATTTGTACCGTTTCTACTAGGTTTACTTTTGTAACTCCTTTCAGTACATTTTTAAACAACATCGGTCGGATTCATGTATTTTAGGTGGGTACCTATTTGTTGCTATTTTACTTGTCATAGAAAATAAGTAACAATGCCATCCTATATTCTAAAATAACGCAATAATGTAGAAAATAATTAAAATAAATGTTTGAATTTCTTGTGGCATCCCAAATGGCGCTAAGGTACCTATATGCCATAGATACTCCAATTTAAACAGGAACATTTCAGAATTATATTATCAGTGCTGGTACAATCGAACCAATCAACGATCATTTACTCTCTGTGCCGGAAACGCAAACGCTATTTAGGAAGTGACTGTTTTTTTTAAAGAATGTTCGTTCCTCATTAGAGTGATATCAATTATAATGAATACTTAGGTACTTGTTTGCAACTGAGAGCACTGGTCTTCCGATTCTAAGGTCGTTCAAAATCATTCAAACCCGGTTGTGTACCAATGGATTTTTCCGTGTGAAGAATTTATGTGCGCTATACCAGTACTCTCAAACGGTGAAGGAAAACATCGTGAGGAAACCTGCAGCTTAGTCAGCTCCGCACGTATTGACCATGTCTTTCCTGTGGACAAGGCCGACTAAGCTGAGAGGATGGAGCATGTGCTGGGCAAGCCTACTCCATCTTAATTCGTCCCGGGCACTACATCGTCCCGTTTGCGAAGGTAAAAGTTGCCTCCTGACACTGTATAAATCATCTTCTATAGATGATAAAAGATCTTACTGCGGGACAAAATACTTGCTAAAATATCATGAATCAGACCGCAAATAAAGATAGAAAAAAAAGATGAACGTGATCTAAATATATTCTTACTGTTTAACTACCCAGTCTTTGTTTGTTTTATTGTGAAGTTTTAAAGACTGAGAATAATAGGAAATTTACTAAATTCAATTACGCAGTTACGGATATTAGTATTAGTTTAGATATTGGAGGTGCGGTAGCTATTAGGTGCGTTATTGATGTCTAGAGTAGACTCAAAAAGTTCGCGTCAAATTATTTTAGGGCTATTATTTACTCGCCTACGTCACGGAAAGTAATGTGTTTTGAAGTTAGCATTGTTACGTTTTGTACAAAAAATACTTTAAATAAAAAAATACCTATCTACTTAAAGAAATTATAATTTATCTCGGAATGGCAAGATAGGTAACTAAAATAATTTGACGTAGGGAAACGATTCAGCATTAGAGAACACAACAAGAGTAGATGCAATGTATGTTAAAACGTTAGCGACCACGAGATAACACCTTATCCCCTGTGATTCATTTGTTAATTATACGTAGAAATATGATGGTCATACAATAAATTTGTCATAAAAAATAGAGTTCTTTCATTTCTATCTATCTATACATCCGGTGACACCCCACACACTGGTGGGTATAATCTCTCAATCTATCTTTGTCCTCACATTGTTGTCTGACCATGGGGCAGGTTGTCTGCCTCATTCAACGTCGTGTAGAATGGGTAACAGAGTATGTAATAAAAAAACTTTCTTAGGTAATATTTATTGTGATAATCGCTACACATCACATAGAAATAGTGAAAACATTACAGACTTGTCACAATTTCACGTACTTACTGAGAAAAATCATTTGAAAAAACACATATCTGGAATAATCATTCAGAAGCGGCGTTAATGCATTATCCTATTAATTGGTCCATTAAAATCTAATTACCTATCCTATTATTTAAGCTAAACCATGTCAAATCAGCGTAGTGCTCTTAAATTCTACGAATAAGGCGTTCATTTCGCGTCTCACTTTCTCGAGCGGGGTCGTCCGACTTTACGGCCGCGTCCTCTGACGTCACAAGCGCGTGTGACGTCATCTGTGTGTCAGTTGTTGACTTTGTCCCAGCGCCAGATGGTGCCATCGTCGCAGCAGGTGAGCAGGATTTTTCCATGCCGGGATAGGGTCACCTGGAGGAAGGCATACTCAGTATTAGTAGGTACCAAAACAAACGTGCAACGCTAACCCCCGAATACTCAAACGCGACTCAAGAGTTAGCACGTCTTCGGGGGTTTATCAGCTAAGTTGCCACTGAGATCTTCGCTCGATCAAAAACACGGGGAGATTCATTAGACATCATTCGAATAACAATCATGACTATCCAAGTAAAGATGATTTCTAAAGGTGTAATCAGAGGCATGTCTAATATCACGTTCTCCACATGAGAATGTCACACGTGGTCTCAAATTAAATACTTAATCGTACAGAGCATAACACTCCGCCTTTTCTTCCGGTCGTGGATTTGAATTACGTACTTATATTTTGAACGAAAAAAATTGTTGTGAAGAAAGGAGAGAACACTGAAATGATAGAGGGGTCTGGAAGAAGAAAACATTTAGTGCCGACCCCGCTTAAGGCAGGGAAATGATGATGATAGAGGCCGTGATTTATAAGAACATTTCTTCATAACAGCGTGTGCCGGAATAATCCGGTAGTGGGCGGAAAACTTATGCCATTTTACGTTTTCCTTCACTACTGCTACTAATGTCACTAGTTTATCGAACCAATGTGGTGAAAGGATTCCTTCACTGTGCTCACCTGTCTAACCGCCGCTGAACATCTCGGATGGACTAGCTGAGTGGCGCGAGAGCCGCCCGCCACGTTACCTAGCTCCCAAACCATTGTCTTACCGCACTGGTTGCCCAGCGCTATCACCTGGAAACAAAATATGCTTTTAAATTATTACTACTTATGCTTGTGAAAGGTACTGAAATTATATAAGGCTGCAGAGTGAGGAACCTACTGTCCTGACAATACGTGCCGTGTCAAGGATTACTGCCTTCTGAATCTGACCCTTGACCCAACCGCCTACTTAGCGAGAGCCTATATATAAGGTATTAATAATAATTTATTTTCATTATTGACAACTGTTAATATGAGCTGATAATACAGCTCGTATTGTCCCACTGCTGGGCAAAGGCCAACCTCCCCTTTTTTCATTTAGATCTTTCTTGAGCTAATATCGACCAGTTCTTCATGTGTGCGTCTAGTTAGATAAAAATATTTCTACCCTCTGAGCATAGTCAACGGCGAACCGGATGAACCATATCTCACACTCCTTGTAGTCGAAACGATGCACGATGGTCACGGTGCTGTCTCCGGGCTTGACCTCAGAGTCCTCCAGCCGGCCTGGCTTCCAGCAGATTATGGCGTTCTCACAGGACTGGAAGCATTTGTTAGTGAATTGTAGAATCAACTTTTCTGCTTGTTGTTGTCAATGAAAACAGTACTTTTTAGGGTTCTGGAACCCTAATACTAAGCCTCCGCTGTCCTTCCGTCTGTCAGCGGGCTGTATCTCATGAACCGTAATAGGTAGAGTTAAAATGTTCACAGAGTGTGTATTGCTATAGCCGCTATAACAACAAATAATAAAAGGGGGACCCATACAAGAAACATTTAATACTAACTAAAGAAAACTAGTATACTGAAGAATAGCAGGTGATTAGTTTCTTACCTTAGATAAAATGAGATCGCCCATCCACCTTACACAATCAACATAATTCCTATGGATATCTCTCGTCGAAAAATCAGGGAAATGCTCCTTCAGTGAGTTAAAAGGCCGCAATGCTCTATGCGGGTTAAAATTATAGCTCTGCTTTATCGCCTCATGCATAGACGGCTTATCCAACCTCCAGAGTTTCAGCGAGTGGTCCATACCACAAGACATTATCCTCTCGCCTTTTAAGTCGAAATCAGCGCTTAGGACCTCGTCCCTATGACCTTCCACGCCGCCAAATATAGCGATGCATACGTCAGTCAGGATGTTCCAAAGGCGTAGCGCGTGGTCTTTGCTCGCGGATAGAAGTAGGTTCGGGTCCCGAGGGTGGAATTTTACTTCGTTGATGGCATGTCCGTGGCCGATGTAGTGTTTGGTGCAGGTCTGGGTCGCGGGATGGAAGATTCTGACGACGCCGCGAGAACCGGCGACAGCTAGAAGGGGGAGGTTGGTGCCGTCTTCGTACGACCACGCGCAAGTGTAGAATGTCTCCTCAGTCTGAAATAATAATAGATAATAACACCCTACAGTCACATTATATAGCTCTTTTCTCTGATCTGACGCCATACTAGGATTCCGTGTCGTGGGCAGTAGCAAGGCAAGAGCGGATTCAGAGGGGGCTTAAGTCCCGTAAAGCATCTAAGTTTTCCCATGACCAATCTTGATATTCTAATTAAGAGTCTAGCCCCTCCTCGGTGTGTCTCAAAAACTATGAGCACCATGGTACCACAACATCCAGATCTGAAATCAAACCTCTCATGTCTCAGTTGAGCAATTTGCCCCCCACCACACAGAGGTATTCACTATAACGATATGGCAAATACGCTATTGCAAAAATGTATGGGATAGAAAATGAGATTGTTAAACCACATGGTGACATTGTGATCCCTATTATGTCAGTCCATACATTTTTGTACCATAATATTTAGCAATTTTGTTAGTGCCACTTAGCTACTGACTCTAGTGTGTTGAATTACTTTCTCAGATTGTGTTCTTCTTTGATAAGATTCATGAGCATTAGCTATACAAGAAGTATTACTCACATCAGGATCAGCATAGCACTGAAGGAATTTAAATCCTCCAGAATCTGGGCACTCGTAAATCGAGACTCGGTTGCTGCCCACAACAGCAAATATTTGAGGCCCATTGTCACCAAGGTGGTGGTTGAACTGGCACCCAAAGAGAGGTTGTCCATGATCCTCTTTTGCACTACAGCTGTAGATAACAAGTATATCTAAATTAGTCTCTCCCATTGACTGAAATACTTAAAATTTCTATGACATCATTTCTGTTTAATCTTGGTATTTTCCTTTGCCTTTGATTAAAATGAGCATGCTTCTGGTAAAAGCTGACAGGGGAGTGGGGGAGGAGAGCAATTTCAATTCATTTATTTGTGATACACAGTTAATAGCAGATGGTACATGCAGCATGCTGGGCCGACCCCACATAGAATGGGACGAGGGCAGGAAGATACAATTTAAGAGTATTTGTATAGTAATAAATGATAGACTATGGACTTACTTGAATTTGTAAGGTGGTTTTATAGGTTTTACTACTGTTTTCTTCTTGCCACGGCGTCGTTTCTTGCCGCGAGAGTTCGTGGGAGTCTCGCTACGGGAAGTATTGTCGGTATTAGAGGTACTTTCAACGCTCGAAGTGTCGTCCTAAGGATTAGGGAATAACAATGTTTAATTAGTAAGATTACTAAGCCTTCTAAATCTCTTAAAGATGTAGAAGAAGGAAAAATAAACTGAATTGCTTCTGAATTGAATAAAACTTTACAAAGATAAGTCCTAAAAACCTACGTATTGACGGCTAAACCTAAGAAGACTTTATATACGATTCTAGCTATAATTCTTGAATGAAATTGTTCAATTCTCTTACTTACAGCTTCATTGTCTGAAAAATTCATGGTGACAATCTTATTTAGATTGAAAACAACACTGAAAACACTGATTTATTTCCAATTTCTATTCCGCGCGTTTTTCGCTTCCTTCCACAATACAAACAAACAGCTGACTTGCTGGATGGACTGACTCTGACAATCACGTTATTATTAAAGCTGGATTTGTTCAAATGTCAATGTCAAACTTGCACGATATAAACCTGAGAGATTTTGTAAGCTGGGTGGATTTCCAGATGTCGTATATTTTTACATTCTAAGGAAGTAGTATGCACCTAGTGAAGTGCTTGATTGATTTAAAATGAGCTAGCTCAGTTTAGAACAATATCATCATCATCTTCCTGTCCTTATCCCACTAGGTTATATGTTGGGTCGACACAGCATGATCCAAGGATCATGCTTCATCATCATCAGTTCAGAACAAAATGAAAACACAAAAACCCAGCACTAAACTAGTATTTCGCCCCGAACTGACATCGCGCGCGCGATGTCCTCAATCTGCAAGTTTAGCATTCGCGAGGTTTCTTGTATTGTACTTACGCACTTTATTTACGTACCTACAAGTTCTCATTTGCCACTGCCTATTTTATAAAAAGTAAGAGTAGGTAGATCTAATGTCTTGATAATATTAATAACTAATATTAATATGTCGACTCTAACTTGTTATACCGTTATCTAGTTCAAATCCAGTCTAACTTGAACTTCGAAGACATTGAAAGTAAAAAATGAGAGCTCAAGTTACAACGGTTTTCTAAACATTACTTTTTACGTTGTATTTCAAAAACTATACCTAGGATAAAAATAAAAACCATTTTGAATTATGACCCTTTTATATTTCAAATTTAACACCACTAGACACATTTGTAAAACTTTATTATTTTTAACCCACTTAGGAACCCAATATCTTTACAAACCCTTCACCGATTACGCTCATAATAATGTTACACAGCAAATCTTCATAGCACAATCTATTAGCCTACCAAGTTTCATACAGATTGGATAATTGGTTCGCAAGTTATGCAAACATAATCCACAAGCATACAAACATACCTACAACGTCAAATTAGCCAAGTTGCCATTGAGAACGCTCGCTCGATCAAAAAATGTAAGGTAGGTAATAAATAAAAAATCCAAATCACCTATGTATTTTTATTACTAGGTATTTATAGCTACTAGTTTAAATTGTTACTTATCACAACTTCACATAAAATCTAGGAAGGAACATAATAAACAACACATAAAAATAACTAGTAAAATATTCACAAAAAAGTAAGATTAAATCTAATCACAGCCATAGTTTACTAAAGTGAAGTCCTAATTAAAACCTACGGTAATACTGATAAACCTAACATTACATTTCGTTAAAAAGTCTTCAAATCCACTACTACACACATGGTCACTAAAGTTTTTGTACCTTATATATTTTGTACCATATCTAGTCTTTCATTGCGTCTTGCTAGCCATAGGAAGGTGGCTGGCAGGTACACGCGTGACGTAACGCAATCTTGAGCCAGGGTAGAAATTGATCAACTCGCGCGTAGACTCCCGGATATCCGATTCGCGCGCAGCCACGACCCCATGACACGATGCCTGTAAAAAAAATGCAAAAATGATGTCTATAGTCCAAATAGGTGTTAATAAAAAAACATCAACATCATCATCATCAGCCTATGAAGCCCACTGTTGGATATGGGCCTAGTAATATTTCTAGGCCTAACGATTTTGTACTGCTTCCGTTCACTAACCATGACCACCCGCGATTTTACAATATCATCTGTCCATGGCGGAAAATAAGCATAAGGATAATGGAAAAAGAAAAAAGAAAATAATTACTTGACAGCAAGTTAAAGCGCAAGAGATTTTGAACTTACCAACAATAGTGAAATACGGCTGGGACAACAGCAAAGGTCCGCCAGAATCGCCGGTACACGCGTCACGATCCGCTGCGTTTGCGCAGACCATGCGAGGCGTCACCTTCCTGCGGCCGTAGCCTGCTCCGGAGCATTCCTCCTGGGCCCAAATTTGAACTGCAGCCTGGGGGAAAATAAACTATTATGCAACGTTCCATGAGAGAGAACTTTGGATATGGCAAAACAACAACGCTGCCATGGATCTAGACTAATAATAAGAATATACCTATAACTTCTCTGGACTGAGAGTAAAGAAAAAACAGAATGCGTCCAGTTGCTTCTCTCCCCAAGTATGTCGTAAAAGTCGACTAAGGGATAGTATCCTCCAACATGATGAGATACATTAATCAAGTATTCCCAAGGAGGGTTGACATCAGGCAGGCGGCCGGTCATAAAACACCTTAGCCAAAACTCTTACAGAGGATCATGCTGTGCCGACCCCACATAGAGTGGGATAAGGGCAGAAAGATGATGATGATGATGATGATGATGACCTATTTATATTTATTATTCATGCATGACCATTGTGATAATGTCCTCTGCAACATGACCATATAATAATAATGGGCGATGGGCTGATCACCTTAAGACTAAATAAGAAGTGGCTGCAAGTTTTCTTGTGTTTACTTGTGGCTCTGCCCACCCCATTGGGGATACAGGCGTGATAATATTATGTATTACCATGTGAATTCATAGTAAAATTGTTTACCTTCATTGGGATATTTGAAGAGGGACCTTTTTCGACAGTACTTCCCCAGCCGGTGACGACAGCATCAACTCCTTCCAACAAGTCACCGTCATCAGCATCTGCAAAAGCGAAAATGTGGGTCACCATAATGTTCTCCCGTTACTAGGTCTTCCATTCTAAACTGCTAAATTAATGTACCTATGTGAGAATCAAACCGAGACGAGGTCGAAAGGTGAAGTTGATCTCATTACTTTGCAATAAAACCGTTAATTTAATTTGGCATGATCATGCTGTGCGCAATGAAGCCAAGCAATTTCCTGGATCACATAAAATGTTGTTATAAATAACATATTTACGACTCAAATCAGTACCTTGAAATATCCACTGACAAATTATTTATGAAGTAAAAATAAAGTACGGGTGGCCTTTGCATACCTGGCATGCACGCTGGCCTATACAGATGATCAGGCAAGGGATCTGCCAGTCTCAGCACAGCGATGTCGTTGTCGTAGGTGTATCGGTTGAAGTCAGGGTGCTGAACTACGTGGATCACCTCGTACCCATCCGTGCGAGAACGGTTCACGTCGTACTCTCCTACTAACACCGATAGCCGGGAAGCTTCTATCCTGAAAAATAAAAAATAGGTAGGTCCATAAATACTGAACATTTAACTGATAGGTACAGTACAGACGCGATTCGTATGATCATAATTCAGACTTAGGTACTTAAGAGATGCCAAAATGGTTCAGTCAGGAAAGCTAAATTATAAAGATCAATGAACGTATAAGGTTTTACAACAGCTGGCATGTTCAAAAAAATATTAATCATAATTCCGGTAGCCTCGAGAAATACAACGCGCCCGAAGTCCAAAGGCACTGTAATTTGTTATGGTAAAATATCTCCACATCATCTCTGATGCGTTTAGTGGTATAACTTAGCCAACCGATATTTGTATTCAAAGCACGATGTTCGGAGCGAAACGATCGATTCGCTACGTGGTGGTTTCAACTTGGTTCAACTCCGAGTCTGAGAGAACAAAAGCATCGCAGGCGCATCCATCGATCTTGACCTCATTGAGGGTGACGTAACCTTGGATGGTTGTGGTGCAAGTGCGCTGGTAATATTATTTTAACCCGCATACTCATTTTTTTAATGAAATTTAAACAATCGTCATTACTCCTTCAGGGCAAAGTAAAAACGTTTCATTAATACCTACAGATAGATACCGCCAAGTTGAGCTTTAGAAAAAAAAAGGTTTGGGTTGTGTATGGATTAAGGAGAGAAATCATGAAAATGTTTTATTTCATAAGCATAAGTCAAAACAGAAAAATAGGCTTAACATAGGATTGCTACAAATTAAACTCATTTTGTATTTTATTTAAAAAGAAACCCGCTACCTTCTATTGTATAATTTTAAAGTAAACTATTGCGGGCTACGCGACCAACTTTAGGATTTATCAGTTTACAGGACAATGATACAATGCAAATAGTATTGAGGTAAGTACTTTGCGTAAGGATGCTATGTAATGTACGTACTCTAGAAAGTGTGTCGTACTGAATCGGAGGTCAAACATATCTTTCAAAGTGTGTCACACACAACCCTAAGGGCTCTAGAAGTAAACGAGTGCTCAATGCGTTCGGTTCACCAGCGCGCAAAAATTAGTGTCATTTTAAGATTAAATTCTTTTTTCGAATGTAATCATTTTTAATTCGAAAACTAGCTGAGCCCGCGAACTTCGTACCGCTTAGAATTAAATTTTCAAATGTTTTATTATGTAGTTATTCTGCTATTCGGGGCGGAGACAAATCCAACAAATCCAAAATCATGAAATCGGTCCAGCTAGAGGCCCTTACCCACAGCCCTGCAAGAAAAAGAGAGCTGCTGACGACCCCGAGTGATGACCCGATTGATATGAATGTCATTGACAATTATATCAAAATTGTAAAAATGACAAATTAACTATCTTGTCATAAATTTAATGAATGAATATTTAAGAAGTATAGCGTTATCCTGGTTACCTACCTATCCTTTTACATGCATTTTCCATTTTGGGATCGTTTTACAGGATAAAAAGTAGGATATGTCCTTTCCCGGGATGGAGTCTATCTCTTTGCCAAACATTTAAATCTGTTCAGCACCCAAGTATTTAAAAAGTGTCATAATCAAAATGATTCCGTTAATAGTACCTATGTAAGACAACCCGTGTAGCATTAAAATTATCAAAATCGTTGCATTTAATGTAATAACGTAAAGTGCATCCTACATTGAATAAAAAACATGCTTCTGGTTGGTGAACGGCCATCTAGTTAGCATATTGCGGTAAAAATGTATTTATTTTATTTCCTTCAAGAAAGAAATGCGAGAGAGCTACTTTAATAGCATATTAGTAGCCTGAGTCACTGACGACGTAGCCTAAGATCTAGAAGTTTTAATTTTTAACCTAGTCCGAGGTCAATAAAAGTAGTAGCAGTAGTTCGTTGCTATCGAGGACTCAAATAAGGCAGTCTTACCTTCTTACTAATCTACCTCCTCTACCCTAGACATTGTTTTAATGAACGCGACAAGGATGTTGCCCACTCTATGTGTTCAAACTTAAAACATATTTTTATCGAAATTACCGTTCACCGTTGCGTAATTAAAGATCGCATTTAAGGACCCTTAGACTTTCACGGCCATCGGTTTTTAAGCGATGTTTTAATTAATTCCCGGCAGACCAGATTTAACTGTTAGCATCAGATAACGGTCGCGATTGCGGAAGATCCCTAAACGTGTTTCGGGAATATTTATTGCTTTGGGTTGGCGCTGCGATTTGTCTCACAGCGTTGTCCTAACTTACTATTCTTTAGTCTGTGGGGCGCCTTGGGACCTATCCAGGACGGTGCTAAAAAGAACTTTCCTAAAGTTTCCTAGGGTTTTTTTCACGATAAAAGTCCCACGGAAATTGGCGATAATAAACAAATTCTACGGCAATTTTATTTCCAGTTACACGAAGACTACAGCACCCCCCTCCCCTCCCTACCTAAAAACGATTTGTTCCTAGTATCTCGTTCGTGTTTGATTGAGTGGCCCGCATCTATCTTCTATGTCCACTATGCCGCTCCCCGCATTAGGTACATAAGTTGCCATTACGCCAATCCGTATAGGATTCTCATTCCCAACAGCGATTTTTGAGTCTAGTAAGTTACTAGGAGGGACGGTGCCTTTATTGGCCCCAATAAAATGTAGCTCTTTTGTAGAGGTCATAGTAGGTACTTCTAAGATGTATATGATGGCGTGTGGCGAACTGTACTGTGACAATGACAATAGTTTGGATAAAATAACGAAATACCTACAGTGGTTTTCCAAATTAAAAAAAACCTTGCAGACTTCTTCCAAGCCTGCAGACCACTTTATTATCTATGTTTTTTTAGCATTTATAACGTGATGTTTAACGTTATTCGATGTATTTTGAGTTTCCCGGTATTTCTCTCTACTTTATTCTCACAAATCTTGCCATACCCCTCAAACCCTGGACCATCTCTGGCAAAACGTTACCAACATACTGGGCTAAATAATGGAGCATTGTGCTGTAACATTTATTTTTGATTATTTTAAATGTTTTCTCTGCTTCAAGATGTATAGCCATAAAGCTTCAATGGTTCCTGGTTAAAGATAAAGATGAAAAGTTTAGTGCAACAGAAACAGGTGTAGCGGTACAAGTAACTACCTATAGCATAGAACGTAAGTTAACTTAGATAATATCTGCTGTTGCCCGCACTAGGAATGAAAAGTCTTTATATCAGGGTCACAGCGATTTGGTGTCAGAATGAAAATTATCTAATTACAAAAGTTTTTTCCGACAGTAAGTTCCCTTGACTCAAGCTTGACCAAAAATGAGTTACCTAAGTCATCATTTCCATAAAAATTGGAAAACATGTGGGCGTTGCAATAAAGCGTTTGGAAAATTTGAGTAACAATAACTAGGTCGAGTATTGGCATCCCATTGTACGTGAATAGGACGTCAATTCACAAAAGTCGAAGCATAGTTTTTATTGAATTTGACCTCATCACTGCCGACTATACTTACTCAAGTCTTTAGTCAATAATTTTTACTTTCTCCAAATTAGTGTTCTTTGTTTGTCTCCGACGCGAAAGGCGAATGATTATTATTTTTAGTAGGTACATCATTAAAAATTCATACCTCTATAGAAAATAGGTATTTGCTGGAGGTGTGAAATTTTAAGTTGAACTTTCTTTCTCGTGGGTGCTAGGTTGGTACATTGTTCCGAAGTTGGTACCTACTTTAGTTACCTAGGTAACTTCTTAAAGCAGTAGGAACTTACGCCTAGAGTAGGTAGGTACCTATTTTTCAAAATTACGGCAATTCCAATTTATTAAACCAAAGCATTTACAACCTCGGTGAAGCTTCCGGTGCCCGACTGAGACGCAAGAGGTTCAGGTTTGATTCTAACTGCGTTCAGTGATTTTATGATCTGCTAATATTTGTTCCGGGTATATAGGCAGAAGTTGTTGTCTTGTCTTTAAGGAAGTAGCTAGGCGTGTGGTCATTCAATATTTGATTCACTCAGGCGTTGGTTGACCCAAAACATTGAGCTAAAGACCTTTAGCTCGACTTAGGTCAGTAAACCATCACTTCAAAACATAATCAGCAATGTGCAACTTGCAAGTAATTCGGTTTGTTTGTTTAATGTTTTTTTTTAAGATAACAAAATAAAATAAATTATAAAAGGCTCTGTCATGATCTCCAATAGCTGATAATCGATATTACACTGACTTTGCCCTCCCTTATGCAGTCGCGTTACGAACGCTGTAAATGCAACGTAGATTTAAAGTTTTGGCCGTCTGTGCCGACCCTACATAGAGTGGGATAAGGGCAGGAAGATGATGAATATGATGATGAAGAGGCTAAGTGGGTATCTATAGAAAAGTATAGCTAGCTACATAGTCACCCTCACGGTTGAGGTCATGGTAGGTACCTACATAAAGATATCACGGTAGTCACACATACCTTTAGAATTCTGAAGCAAGGTAAGGTCAAAGTCACAGGAATATCGGGCAAGGTTATCACAGAGCTGGGTGTTATGTAAAAAGTACCGACAGTAATAAAAATAATGATGCTACGGACGGACTTTCTATCTTATCTAGACGAGGGCTTCAATTATTTATTTATTTGGTTCAACGGATCGGTTTTGCCAATTAGCGTGGCAATACAGCCAGCGTCTTGGGCAGGCTTCCACCGTCTGATGAGCTGAATCAGGTGAGCTATCTATAAACCGTTTATCTTTAGATAGCCCGACTATTTCTTTTGTATTTTGTAAATTATATTTGTATTAGTTGTAAGTTTAAATCAGAAGCAGAAGTGGCTGCAAGTTTTCTTATGCTTACTTGCGGTTCTGCCCATACTATTAGGGATACGGGCGTGACAATATGTATGAGTGTTGATGTAGTTGTAAGTTTATTTCTGCTACTAAGGGCTTCATAATTAGAGCAATCCAAATTGTATGCCAACGTACTTACAGTTTTTTAAGTTGAGTCTGTCATGAGGATTAGGGTATCATTGTCTCAAGCCATGACGGAGGCCTTTAGGTGGCTTAAAAACTCTGTCACTAGAGTTGGCCACTAGCTCTAACTTTTATTGTCTCGGACAATGGGAAACTAGTTTGTTAAAGTCTAGAACCTGGAGCCTTCTTTGATACCTACACCTCTTAAATGTAACTTACCCGTGAACACAATGTGTGGCAGTGATGAGATGGTCCCTGGCGACGACAGTGGCTCCGCAGATCACCTTGCCGTCGCGTTTGAGAGCTGCCAGCCACGGGAACTCTCCAGGAGACACTTGTTCACCGCCCACCACCCTCCCTCTGCGGGCTACTCCACATGCTGGAAATAACATTTTTATGATGCTGATGGCATAGAACTTTCAGAGTTAGGTATTTTCTAACATCTTCTCTTCCGGTATTATTAGTTACCTATAACCCTATAATTTTCAGAAATTGTAAGGAAATCTAGTGTCATAGTGGAAATTCAAATAGCGAACGACATTTTGGAAAATATATGACAATCTTCCCTTCCTCAATTAGTGTTACGACAGTTTTGGCGAACGGCAATCGTGCTCCTTTCTAACGCTTTTCTCAGAACGTCTTTGATAATTCAGCTAGGCCATGCTTTTTGGACTTTACAAACAGGAAATATCACTTGATATCTGATAATCATTTGGTGGTGATTCATATTTGCATCTTGATAAGATATCAAAACGAGAAAGACAGCGATGACCGAATCGGCGTGGGTGTACTTTCCGATCGGAAGCTCGGTGAATGGAGTTTTACCTATTGGCGACAAGCCGCGCCTTGCCAGCGAGAGCTATCTGCATAATCGGATGTTTTTATTTGTAAACAAACGTACGCGAAAATGGATCCACTGTAGTAGATACCACGTAGTCTGGACTTTCGGTGTCGCGTATCACCAATGGTTTTTAAATAGTCAGGAATTTAAGAAAATACTTGTCTCACATTTATTATCGGTAAACTGGGTTAATTTGCGATCGACCGATAACGTTAAGTGCAACACGACTTTACAGGTCTACTTTCATGGCGAAAATTCGCGCGTTTTAACGGAGGTTTTCTGATGTAATTGTTACAAAGCAATACTATAAATTCAGCTTTTCGGAGACGTTAACATCCGGGCACTTAGCGAAAATATTTATCTTGTTTTATCGTAACAGGCATACTACGTGAGAACTTGCGGTTACATTCGGGGGTACTTATTGCAAGTTTTGCAAGTGCACACTCTCTAAAAGCACTTAAAACTATTAGTACTACTTTTATGACATAACAGATCTTTAGGAATTTCTATTGAATAAGATGTTTAGAAACCAAAAATGAATAAAAATGGGGTCGTTTACGAACGGGTGTGAATTGTAAATAACGTAGAACGGGCAATTATGAAATCTTACGAGTAATAAAAGTCACGAATATAATAAAATATCAGATCGAATCACACAATAAAATTGCGAGCACCTTCCTTACTCACCCGAACCGTTCAAATTGGAATATGAGGAAGTAATTTGAATTTCCACTACCTGTCTGAACAATAAATGAGTAATTCAACTAAATTGAAGCACATATTTTTTTTGTAGATCACTCGGCACAAAATTCACTTTATTTTCGTTATTAGTTTGAGACTCACTGCAGGGTTTGCAAGCACCGGCGATGCCGATTGCGGCGAAGAAGAAACAGAAGACGCGAAACATGTCTGGCGGAGTCACAGGCCACTCTGGAGTCAGGGGGAGACGCCGGCCCAGCTATTATAGGCCGCGGGCGGCGCCTCCGATAAGGCCTCGGGGCCAGGGTGAGCAGACCAGGCCAAGTTCACGGCGACGCAGCGACTGAGCGAATGACGGCGAGCGCACTCCAACTGTCTGAACTCTGACACCATTGCCACACCAGCGCACCGGTATCCGACCCACGGGGGGTAGTGGTAGGATGGCCTGTGGCCTTGGCAATATCGAACGTGGAATAGTTGACTATGGGTTGGCCTTGAAATGCTTGTTGATAGGCGTGTTCTACATTTGAATGGTCCTCTAATAAATTATGCATAATTTTTATTTATCTCTGATTTTTAAGAAAGCGTGTAGCAATAATTTATTACAACCAAGATAAATTAACTTCGTCTATCAAAAAAAAATTAAAGGTGGGTAATTTTATAATTGGCTTGAACCTTAATTTGTAATTAATAAACAACAAGAGCAAACTAAAAAAGTAACAATTACATTTACAAACTACTGGAATTCATGTTCGTTGATACGGGATTTTTCCGATAAGAACAGCATCAAATTAATTGAAATATCTCAACGTGGTCCCGGTTCATTACGGGGTTTCGGGCTCTTGACAGTTTGTTCCTCATTCCAAGCTTACCTAAAATGGAAAGGACCATAATCGGTGATACAAGACAGGTTCGTTTGGAAGTCAGCTAAGACCATTTTCGTCATCAAACAACCTTTTTGGGGTAGAGAAGCGAAGGGTTGTTCGTCATCTCTTTTGTAACAGTTTTTGGATACCTACTTAATTTATTTTTGTTCCATGGTTCTGTAGGTAGGTAGCAAAGTACAATTGCTTGAGCTCTACTATTTTATGAAAATGACTAGGAAAATTTCCAGATTTGAGAGATTTTATTTTAACTTATTTACCTACGTATGATTGTAGTTATGTCGGCCGATAGATTTATTGAAGACTTTCACTCTATGATTTATTAATTTAAATTGGATTTTTGATTTGACCGGTGAACTTTATACAAGCAAGACACGCTTTATGACCTTACGAATTTGATCAACCTTATCTTCTTAATTTATTCATATGTATAAGTAGGTAGGTATCTGCCTATAGGTCTTTACCTACATAGTAGGCACCTATTCAGTTAGGTTCCAGAAAGATAAGTATCGCCTGAAGTGTCCTCTGGAAATCAAGTGGTGATAAACTGTTGAAGCGTAGAGAGCTTTTGACAGTGGGTGCAGGCAAATCCTTACAGAAAGTCAGCCAAGCCTTATTACGTAAGCGCGCATAATTTCACCGCTACCGAACTGTTTTTATTCATTTAAGTATATTTGGACAATCTTGCCCAACGTTCTGCCAATTTACGTAACGCCAGGATTAAAACGACGCAGTATTTAAAGTTTTGCAATTTTCGATATTTCGGAACAAAGTTTTATGCAGTCACATTGACCTGCCCAATGTAGTCGCACACAACGCCATTCCACTTTCTTATTTTACAACCAATGCATTGCAGCAATTAGCTTTGATAAACGAAAAGCGGACTTCACTTGTAAACCTTTTACTTAATGTTCATCGCATTACATTGAAAGTCACACATACATCGTGTTTATTAGTCTTGATAATTTATCTAAATGTACTTAATTATTGCTCAATATACTGTGGAATTTTAGGGGGTTTTAATTCGGTTATCTCTGTAGGATTTGTTGGAACTCAAGTTGGTATGTGTCTAGACAAACAACGCAGTCCTTGATATAATTTCAAAGGCGATTCTGATGGAATAAGCCCAGCTAATGAATCAGTGTAAGATCTTGACAATGGTGTCAGGGCGATACGCCGACGGTACCACCCGTATGTTGATAACGCAGCCTCTGTATTTATCAACCTGTGATATTAATGCATTACTATGGAATTATACTTTGTCTTTGTTGCGAGATATGTTCGAACTGTTGAAAATGGATAGAACTTCAGACTTGGTAATGCGTAGGAGTGTCTACCTTGATTTTTAGTACCTACTGTGGGGTCAACATTTCGATTGTTCGCATCGATTGCTTGTTCACGTTTGACCTTAAAGGTTCTGCATACTAAAAAGGTTTGATCACAAACTTAAATTGCTTGCTGCTACTATCTGATCATATTTCTAAACTAACTAGGATAAGTAGTTCATAAAAAAATACGACGCTAAGATTAGATCGTAATTAATACGGAAAATCTATCGAAAAAGCTAAAATTCCCATACAGTTTCTAACAACCCCTGTACCTACCCCGTTTCGGTAGTTTTGAAAATATTTTACCATAGACTTTTATGAAATATATTGAAAAGTATTTATGTATGCTAAGCTTTGATTCGAAGATGCTAAGTTTCAAGTTTGAAAGTTCAAGAAACAGGATTTCCTATACAAACGTTTTTACTCCTTTTCACACCCTTAGGCATATAGTACCAAAAAATCTTTCTTAGTGTAGGTACGTTTTAGAGCACTGGTGGTCTAGTGGTAGTGACCCGCCTTCCGATCCTAAGGTCGTGGGTTCAAATCCGGTCGTGCACCAGTGGATTTTTCTGTTTCAGTAAGCACTCTCAAACATTGGAGGAAAATGTCGTAAAAAAACCGGCATGTTGTAGAACTTAAAAAGTTCAACAATATGTGTCAAGTGCATGAAGAAAGCCTTTCAGGCGCACTTTGAAATCCTTTCACCCTACTGGTTCGAAAGAACTAGGGACACGATTTGATAGATAGTGTACGTCTATGTGCTATAAGGAATCCACCTTTCAAATTTAAAGTCTCTAGGACCAACGGTTTAGACTCTGCGTTTGTCTATCAATAGGTCAGTCACGACAAACTCTTTTATATAGGTAAGTACCTACCTACTTACCTACTATTGTGATAAAAATGACAGAGCGCATGGTAGCGCTCACACATTGATGTTCTCTTCAAATGCAATAAAAGAGAATGCATCAATGACAAGTGTGAAAATGACCTGATTATACCACGTGGACCTGCATAGCATTGTCCTACTTTACGATATTATTTTGCGAAATTGATTAGTCGCATGGAGGGGTGATGTGGGTCTCGTGGGTGTGTCTCATCATGAGCTTGACACGATTGAATGTCTTGTCTACTAGTTCCATGGTCAGTAAAACATTTTCCATTACGGATGAAGACAAATACCACAGAACTATGGAACCGGGAATTCCCGGCTATGTATGCCAAAAGATCCGATTCCGGTACACAGAACACAGTATTACTCCTAGTTAAAAGACCGACATACAATATATTACAAACGAGATACAAATAAAACGCTCGCATATTTTGTACCGCGACGGGAATCACTGAATAGCCAGTAATTCTCCCGTTTGCCACTAAAATCTTTTAAGCAATAAACGCCTGAAATGTTTAAAAGCGCAAAAACCGTAATCTTTGCTATTATATTATCGCAGGGGACTTTTACATTCAAATTTAGTCCTAGGAGGTCCTAGGTAGATAAGTTTGATAGAGTTTACTATAGATACTTTAATTTTTTTAGATTTAGGTAAGTAGATAAGGGAACCTGTTTAGTAGGTAAAGGTCAGTAGAGGTATTCTTATCAGCATACTCTTTTGACGCTATAAAACTGATGACTGAAGACATCTATGTAGTAACGAACACAATGATTCGACGATCGGAAACTTTACATTATGTAACGGTGATTTGTAACTAGCCTAGGTCCAAATGCATTAAAATAGCGTGCCAGCTACACAATCCCACATGAAGGTAAATCACAAATTACCCTATTAAGCAGATAATAATTCCGCAAAAAATTACAGCACATTATGGAATTTATGATGGCGATGCGGGGTAATATAACGGAGGAGCGTTTCCACAGGACGCGCAGTAAGCTGGCAGGACTAAGTAGAGCAGTGCTGGAGCGAGTGAAAGGATAGAAGCCAGGGTGAAAGTGATACATCTCTCTCTTTCTCCGATCAGCAGTTTGAACACGGAGGCCTGTGAGTCGACACTAGCCTTCCTTAGCCGTGACCGTTACCTCGTGAGTTTTAATTTGTTTTGCAATTTTCATGGTACAAGTGTGGTGCGAGAGATAGATGTGCTTGCAGTCAAAGTAATTTCGGTTAGCATTTGAATATTTAAAATTCTGTGAGACTTCATAGTGTTAGTTTTGTACCTAACTATTCTACCACAGAAAAACGGCAAAATTAAATTATGTTTTTTGTTCATGTTAGAAATCATGTAAGGTACCTATTACAAAAGTTCTCTAACAATACGAGGTTGAATAGGATTTGGAACCAACTACCCCCATCTGCAAAACGTTTTTTATCGTATTTAATTTTTGGGGCCATACCGGCAAAATAGTTAACCTCTAATACATTAAGTATTGTTAATTTACTAAATAAGAAACAAAAACCTGAATTTGATGTTAATATGGCATTTTGGATAGGTATTAGGCGCGATATTTCTGTGCTTAGGTACTTGGTAAAAATGATCTTGGCCTACTAAGCCTAGACATATACAGATAGATAAAACAAATCAAGTTTATCAATAAACTTCTATAAATGCTTTACTTTCTAGTAGGTAGGTAAGTCTGGAGCAGGAAACTCTCTCGCAAACGAGTCGGACGTCGGACAGCAAGGGACGGTGCGCGCATATCAATCGGGAAACAAAATTTGATTACATCAAATTTAATAAACATTCAGTACCGTTTTAGTGAATAACTGATGAATTTTTATGATCCTCAATAAGGATACTAAATTTTTATATCAAAGTTTAACGGGTTTGAGATGTGCCTTGTATTTTTACAATGAGCTTTTCGAGAATTTCCTTTTGTTCCGCTTTTTATCACCAAGCTATCTACAGCGTTCTAAAATCTGTATTTTTTTAGTGATAATCTTGTGTGATGTTGTATTTAATCGTCGTTATTTTCCTCATCACCTCAGACGTATTTAGGAAGGAAGTTAAACGAGTTTACGATATCTGAATCAGCCTAATCTCCAGTCGTTAAAGTTCCGTTTCCAGTAGCTGCTTCTCATGGGGGTATACGTATTAACTAATTGTATGCAAATCCAATGAGATGACTGATCAGTGTAGCGGTACATTTGCAAACGATAAAAGAGCGGGTTTTTTGACCTTGTTTCGACGTTGTGTCCTTGATTTTACCTACATGCGTGTGAATAAGCCAAAAAACTGATTTAGGAGCCAATGTAACATGTTTTTAGGATCAAGATTCGATGACCGAACGGTACTGGCCAGAAAGAGGATTCAGAGAGAGGCGTGAGAGTGGCTAGTGATGTTTGCTGATGATATGATATTCATTTTTTTTCAGCATTCGCAATGAGACTCTTGCTGTTGATATGTTTGTTTGGCACGGTTTTCTGCCAGAGGCCGGACACGTTGCCTTTGAAAAGCAAAGAGAAGGGCTTTATCGAGTGGGTCAGCAATCTTCTAGGAGGCGCTACTTCGACCACTACTTTGCGGCCAATTGAAGATCCACCAGAAAACTGCCCTGCTTGCCGTAAGAATATACAAGTTGACTAAATAATATTTTTTTATTCCAAAATGTCTTATACAGACTAATTTCTCGGCATACAAAAATGTTTTCAGAATGTGGCATTCCGCGCACCCGTCGGCGCATCGTTGGTGGCTTTGAGACGAAAGAGTTGGAGTTTCCCTGGATGGCAGTGCTACTCTACAACAATAGATTCTACTGCGGTGGCTCTCTCATCAACGACCTTTATGTGCTGACTGCCGCTCATTGTACCGCTGGGTAAGCTCGTAAAATGCTATGCTGCAGTTCACAGCACACCCGCCGTTATCATACAAAATGATCCAAAATAACGTTGACAAAGATTTTTTGTAATAATTCAATTAACGTTATACATAATAAGTTTAAGTAGGTATATACATTTTTAGTAGGTTTCATTATGTAGGGTTGCCATCCGAGTCCGAGGAGCGTCCGGGCGGGGTTTCATTTATGTAGTCCGGGTTAAAAAAGTCTTGAGTCTTGAGCCGTCCGCGACACACGCACAGCGACGACACCGATGAACCGACTCGCTAAATTCACATTTGAAATGATGATTGATAATAACAGATGACTTTTAATTTTAAGGTTTGAAAATAAATAAAAAGGTGATTTATGACATTTTCAACTGTTTTTATGACTATGTTTTAAAAAACCTGTTGATATGTCCGGGTTCTGGGTCTAAAATCCGGGGTTTTCACGTTCACGTCTTGTCCTGGTTGCCAAATTTTGGAAATGGCAACCCTCCGTATGTACTTAAAATATAAATAATTACTAATAGATTCCTAGATATGTATCATTTTTCATTTTTATTTCTTTTCGTTGTCATTTTTCTTACCTTGGTGTGTGGATTTCGGTCTAACGCTGACTAACGGTTTAACCTTTTCTTGATTATCTGACGAAAATTCTGGAAGTCCTAACAGTCCTCTTTCTGCCTCTCCTTGGACGGTCTCCGATTATGACCAAGCTAATTAAATAGCTTAATTGCCCAAACTTATAGGCGACTGACATTAACAATTCTTGCTATCTCACATTGCCTTTTTCCTGCTTCATGCAAAGAAATCATTGCTTCACGTTTTGTATCCATGGCGCAAGATAGAAATTTAACTATTTTGGCCAAACGTAGTTAATATACTGAAATAGCGGGAAAATACACGAGTACAAAAAAGTAAAGGAAACCAAAGAGATAGTAGGTACGTATATTGAGTTTGACTTTCGAATATTTTTCTTTTTAATTTTGTCAACGTACCTACCTAATTCTAAACCACCGTGTGATATCATATCCTTCCTTAAATTTTCCTTAACGATTCAAAGCAAAATCATTAATAATTCCACTTACATGAGTCGTAAAATCAGTTGTCAATCCATCAGCGAATGGGTAATTTGTAATCATACCCGTACTTCGGTCCATGTGCATGCCAAGTAGAGCAGGGCAACTATTATCTACCATCGCATAAATAGGTAGGTACTCCTACTTGGATCAAGGCCAGTTCAATAATTTTCTTACGGTTTTGAAAAACAAAGTTGCAAAACAAATTTCAAATTATTGTCACTCTTCTACTTAGTTTGTGAAAATACCTAGCAAGCGAATTACCTACCAATGAGCAAGTTTAAAATCATTTATAACTGTAGATGACTTTTCTACGCTAGGTACTTTATAAGGTTTGATTTATCTAAAGTACCTAAGTCACATTATCAATTCTCTTACAGATTCCGCAAAGAGAAGATGTCAGTAAGGTTTTTGGAGCATGACCGCTCCACTCTCAACGAAACGAAGACCATCGATAGGCGCGTGGCCGCTATCATACGCCATCTCCGCTACAATCCTTCCACATACGACAATGATATTGCTCTACTAAAACTGGACGAAAGAGTAAGATTTCCAACACTTTAATGCTTTGAAAGATTCAGGCGGTTTCATCTTCTACTAGATGGCTGCATGATGGCTGCACAGGTAAAGTTAGCACGCGCTATCGTTGCGTTTTGAGCTTCACGCCTGTAATTTCAAGCAAACTAAAGCTTTTCAATGTTATAAGATGGATGTTTTTCTTAGTTCTTATGAGGGTTTTATGATTTCAAATTACAGATTGACCTCAGCAACGCTCTTAAGTACGGCAGAAGCGACGGCGAAGAAACAGAGGATAACGGTGGCATCAGACCTGTGTGCTTGCCCGAGGCTGGATCATCGTACGCAGGGGAGAACGGCGTGGTGGCTGGTTGGGGCACCACGGAGGAAGGTGGCTCAGTCTCCAGCACTTTACAAGAGGTACGCTTTAGCATCATCATCATCTTCCTGCCCTTATCCCACTCTATGTGGGGTCGGCACAGCATGAACCTTGGATCATGCTGTAAGAGTTTTGGCTAAGGTGTTTTATGACCGGCCGCCTGCCTGACGTCAACCTTCCTTAGGAATACTTGCTTATTATTATAATAATATAGTCCAGCAGAGAAGTAATTTAGAGTAATTCAGGTACACTTTAGCATATGAAAATATTAATTCAGTTTATTTCTAGAGTCTTGACTTCTGAGTCCTGGCTGAAGGAATCGTGTTTATCTAATTTATGTTAGCATTTTTCATTTTCGTTTATTTCAATAATAATCTTCTCAATATGTAGGTAACGGTTAGTTCGCCGAGTAAGTCCATTAAATTACTTCATGATCTCTTTAATTATTTCAGGTAAACGTGCCAATAATTTCAAATGTGGATTGTAAAAAGACCGCGTATGGCAACCGTATCACGGACAACATGCTGTGCGCCGGCGAGCCCGAAGGCGGCCGCGACGCCTGCCAGGGCGACTCCGGGGGGCCTCTGCATATCTTGAAGAATGAGACTCACAGTTTCCATGAAGTTGGTTAGTATGAAGTATACTGGCTGCTGTCAATATTGATTGCTTGATAGATCATCTCAGTCGACCAATCTTTTATTATGCTTTCCATTGTTCTGAGTGCTTTCCATTCAGGCCTTCCAGACGGTCGCTAATGTTCAACACACACGAATAACTTTTGCGATAACAATTCAGCAAGGCGTATTCAAGTCCACTTCACGTTAATCACTTGTTTGTTCGAAAAAACCCTTTACCACAACTTTTTTAATTAGATTTTTTATTACATGCATAATGGTGACAGGTGATCAGCCCATCGCCCATATAAGTGGTCCATCATATTGGAGAAGATACTATCCCTTACTCGGCTATTAGGTACGACATGCTCGGGGAGAGAAGCAGCCATTTCTTCCGCAGCGGGAATCGAACCCGCGCCTCTTGCGCCTCAGCCGAGCACTCGTCCGCCACGTCACAGAGGTTGTCAACTAACTTTTACTTTACTTTATTAAGTACCTATAGGTACTTAGGTAGGTATACCTATTAATAACTACCTATCTATAAGGTGAACCTAGCTAGATACTTACATCACGCGATCGATCACCTTATCAGAAAGCAAACAGTAACTATAAAGTCATTCTAGTTACATAAGAGTTTGTGACCTTGGAAAATGTTTAGTAACGTAGATTAACTTGTTGGTGAAAGTATTTTCACATTTTCAGCTAAGTAGAAAGGTACAGTCAGCGTCAAATTGATATGAGCGTCTAGAGTAGTCAAAATGATCTGAAAAACATAAAAGCAATTTGATATAATTCAAAATTATCTTAGCAGACAAAGCTCTCAAAGGTATTTCAAGATTTTCAAGTATTCACTCAAAAGAGTTTGCATACTATCTTGTTCTGTTTATCCTCTCCACCCAAAGGTTGTCTGGAAGAGATAGCTCTTAGCGATAAGGCCGCCCATTGTACTGTTTTGGTATTTTATTTACTTTTCTGTATTTTTTTTGATGATGTGAACTGATTCGAACTGTGTAACCGAATTGCTTTTGATTTTCAGATCATTTTGACTAGGTACTCTAGACGCTCATATCAATTTGACGCTGACTGTACCTAGGCGCTTATTCTTTTAGACAAGTACTAAGTCCATTCTTGTTTCAGGTGTTGTGTCCTGGGGCGAAGGCTGCGCCCGCCCAGATCGCCCCGGAGTCTACACGCGTGTCAACCGCTACATGACGTGGCTCAAGAGCAACACTAAAGACGCCTGCACTTGCAACTAGATTACCAACCAACAGTATTTAGGTATCCGCGCTACCCAACTTCGCTATTACAATATACTAAGAGATGTTCAATATTGCTATAAAAATGTGATCCACCTATAAAGCTGAGAAAAGTGGTAACAGTAACCGCTGGTTAGTATATTGGTGAACAACTATTTTAAAATGGCTTTGGTCTGAACATCCAGCATGAAATGTATAAAAAACAGTACCTACATAAAAAAATGATGTTACAACTTTTGTAATAATGTCTCACATTTGTCCTTCTCAATCATACACAATGCTTAGTCAGTTTTTTTAACTTACTTATTTCCTATAAAAAGATGACAGAATATTGAAACGGAGCTCTCTAATTGTACAATTTTACATAGGTTACTTACTAGTGCCCTGCCAAATTGTTAAGGGTAATAAATTATTGAATATTTATTTTAAAATTGATTTTTATTTTAGCGGTTAGAGAAATGAAAGAAAGTTAGTTATTATTGGAGTGTATTTATTGACTGAAATATGACACTACTTGATAAATTGTGAAATGTAGGTATGATTGAGTACCTACAGTATCTGTTTCCTGATGAAATTATTATGTTTACAATAATAAACCCTACAAGTAAATTATTAATGAATAACAAATATTATATCTAAAATGCTGTATCTAACACAATACCCATTAGTTTAGAAGGTTGTGAATTGCAAGTAAGTGTTCCACTGTCATCATTGCCACTGCATTTTAGATAATTCAGTAAGTAATTTCAGATTACCAAATACTAGTATTTTTTATGCATGCAGCAAAATATTCATAAATAAAATCTATAAAGCTAGTTACAAACCAAGTAAACCCTAAGTCATTAAAATACAATTAAAACAGTAAAATAACTGTAATGATCTTGAATTGTATTTTATCTAACCCATGTAATTTTATGATATCAAAAAATAAATCACTTTGCAACGCAAATCTTAAAAACTAAGAATCTTTGAAACCTTAAAAAAGTTCCCGCTAGTAGAAATTTTTGAATAACGATGAAAGCTCTGACATGACATGGCTGTATATGACGCTAGTGTTTGCCAGTGGGTCCATATTATGGGCAAATAGGCCTGGAGCATCGGGTTGTGATGATGTTGTGGTCTCCTCAACCACATCATGTCCATTTTTGATGACTCTCCTAGTCTCCACTGTGCCATCCGGCTTTTTCACACTGGTTGTGATAATGGTCTGGCAGAAAGACCTTCCCGGTACCATACTGCCACTGAAAGGCATGTGATCGGAATTATGACCACCCTCCTTTTGTTTCAATAAACCCGAAATTTCTTGTGATGATATCTTGCCATCCAAATCAATGTCTTCTTTAGGTTGTTGATACTTTTTAGAGGGGAAGCCAGGCTTCAGGTAGTAGTCTCTGATGCTGCTGCCATGGAATTGTTCCGGTTCGACGTCATCTCCGTCGATCGTATTAGTCCCGATGGTATCGAAATTATCTTCTTGAAAGAAAGATTTCATATCTCCAAAAATATTCCCAAACGATTTGAACATACCCTGCATTTGGCTGGCGAATTCTTGATGCAACTCATTCATGGGATCAGTGTATATGTTTATTTTCTGCCTAGTGTAGAGCTCATCATCATCATCTTCGTCATCGGAACCCCAGATAGGGTTCCGAAAGTCATTTCTAGGCGGTTCCTGGCGTATCCCGAGAAATGTTCGTATCTTGTCCATAAAGGAGTTGCTTTCCATTTTTTTTACTTGAGGATTTATGTATTGTAATAAAGCTGTAAATATGAGTTCTATTGACAAAAATGAATGTATTTCAATTTTTATTGCGCAACAACAATAACTTACCAAAACACGGCGAATTGAATTGACGAAATACAATGATTGGATTGATTGATTTTTTATTTAGTCAATTGATGTCGTTGTCAAACTGACTGTGACATTTATAAAATCAAGACAAATTAGATTAGAGTATAATAATTTCTCTACTACACTACTTTTTCCGCGGGCATTGCGGGCAAGAGGCGGCACGGTACGGCTTCGAATAGTTGTTTGCTTTATAATGTAACATTACTAGATTTTGTTGGCGGAAAATATCAACTCTGAGTGAACATAGTGATTTTACTCTCTTTACTCTGAAATCAGAATCTGTAATGGATTTGTTTTTTTTTTTGCAATGTCGATCACGCGCGCTCTCAGAACAGCAAATCAATTATAATAAAATAAAATAAATAAAATATGAGCGCGCTGCCTTTTCTTTTCTGTTTTTTGATTGGGTTTTTTGACAGCGGACGTTGACATTTTTGTTGTAAAGAGGCCGACTCCTTCCTTTCCAGAGCTCCCCAGTCCCCAGTCCCCACTACCCCACCCTAGCCAGCAAGCGAGCGGCAATAATAATGACGAACAGCATTTTCCGACGGATTTTCAGTTTACCGTTTTTTGGCTGATTATATTTTAGTGATAATGGTGTGTTTTTACTTTGCGAATTAGTTTTATTCTTTCTCAGGTTTAATTTTTGTAAAATAACGCGATTTATAATTTTTTGGCGAGAAGTTATGTAGTTTTTGAAGTTTGAACATCGTCATTGGTATCGATTCATCGAAAGGTAATGTATAATATTTATTTTCATTTACACGAACAGTAACTGTAAATAGAGTTTTTTAAATGCTTCATTAAATATTTATCCAGAATATTGTTTACAAAAATCACTCAAAGGTCTATCACATTAATTTGTTATACTCAGACAATTTCTAAGGTACCTACCTACCTTTGCAGTTGTCTCGAATTATGTATCTGATGGTACTTCATGCACATACTTGCCTGCATTTATCCCCTAGCATAAGGACTAGGCATTTGAGAAAAAAAAGAGATCATTAAGAGAACTTCTGGAAATGTTTCTACCAACCTAAAATTGTCATGAGAAATTATCCAGAGTTCACTACATTTTTATCTTTATTTATTTATTTATATAAACAAACAACAGTTATCAAGAAAAATATATAAATTGTATCTATAAAATAATCATTTCAGTATTGTGTGCCAAGAATACAAACAAGAATAAAACGAGTTTGAATAAACCAGTTTTTATAATAAAGTAGGTAGAATTATTTAAACCTACTGCCAAATACTTCAGTGTATGGTCAAAATGATAAGGGAAACCACATGGCTACTTCGGAAAAAAGGTATGTTAACTATAAATATTACCAATGTATGCATAGACATCTACTACTAATACAGTGTGTTCCATACCAAAGCCTTGGAGAGAAGCTAAATTAAATATTGGTAGTAACTTTATGGGGACCTCATTTGTTTTTAAAAGTATTTTAGAAAATTCTGCATTCAAAGCTTTTTAAGTCATTACTTTAACACTTAGCTGCTAATAAACTTTTTCTTAAGTCCCATCTGTTTTCTCGCTAATTGTCTTTCTGTGCATTAAGCTAGAGTTTTGAGATTTACTCCATCATTGACATGCATGGAATAGGCCCAGTGGCATATCCATGTGGTCACATACTCCCTTCTCCCAGGCTATGAGGTCTGGAGGGGTTCTGCTCTTTATTTGCTAAAAGGTTGCGGATTTGTCCATTAGATTTGTAGTAAGTTCGTTCAGGTGTAGCTCTATATGTGTAGGATCCTAACTTGAGGGTTATGGCCTCTTTAACTATTGGTATCTCCAGATATAGGTGTAGTTGGCTGTTGTGATGGACCGTGGGGCATCTGATATCATTCTTAACATTTTAGATTGGGATTGGGAGTTCTAGATAAATAATTTGTTTTTAACATTGAGTTATTATTACTACATACGTAGTAACTAAGGCCTTTAACCATCTATAGTAGATGATTTATACAGCGTCAGGAGGCAACTTTTTACCTTTACAAACTGGACGCTGTAGTGCCTGGGACGAATTAAGATGGAGTAGACTTGCCCAGTACCTATACTATCCTCTCGGCTTAGTCGGCAAGAAGACAATCTATTTACAAATAACTGTAGTCAATCTGGTACGTAAAAAGATTTTTGTGTAGCTAAAAGCTCCGCTAAGGCTCTGTACATAATGGTAATCTAGCAACAGAGCACAGGGAATTGCCGTCAAATACCTAGCTTAGACTAAAGACCAGGACTATTTTAATGATTAAAATGCTTTATCAAAAATAAATAGATATGTAGCCCAATATTGATAACTAAATTGTTTTTATCATAGACTAGCTGTTGCCCGCGACTTCGTACGCGTGTATTACATTATTTTGTTTTATAATCAATAGTTTTCGCAGCGCACGCCAAAAACTATTTTGGTATCATGCGCATAATGTATTTGCTCCAAATAAATGAAATTTTGGGTTTTCTACCTTGGGTTACAATATTGCAATTTTCTTACGGATCCCTAATTTTTTTGAAAATATATTATAGCCTATACTGGTCCCTGATAGCTGATGTAGCTTTCTATTGGTGAAAGAATTTTTGAAATCAGCCCAGTAATTTCGGAGCCTATTCCTTACAAACAAACAAAAAAATCTTTCCTCTTTATAATATTAGTATGATTAAAATAATATCATAGGTGGTGTTGCCTACTTGATAAAGCAATATTTATACCATTCGCATATTAAAATGGCTGCTTGTTTATGTGTACACAAGGATTTAGCTGCCAAAAATAATAGCCTATTTAGGTAACTTCCAGGTGCCCGCACTTAGGCACGTACGGGGCAGTGTTTGTGTATCAGATGTGAACTGAACATTAAGTAGTTAGGTAATTGCCAAAAATAATACCGTATTTACCTACCTAATAGGTGCCTACATTAGGCACGTACGGGGCAGTGTTGGTATTATTGATTGATTTTTTTTATTAATGCCAGTCACGTAAATATGTACCTACGTCCCTGTTTGTTCCCTTTGCGTAGCTAAGTACCTACACGATTGCGTGTTTACGCAGTTCTTGGAAAAACCGGAGGGAGACCGCCGTAGGGTCTCTTATCTACCATTGTTTAGGAGTTCATGTTCGAATCGCCATTTTATGTGTCATTTTTGGGGTTCCGCACCCGAATTTCTACTAAGCTATTACTAAACCTCTGCTGTCCGTCCGTCCGTCAGCGGGCTGTATCTTGTGAACCGTAATAGGTAGGTAGAGAGTTGAAATTTTCAGTGTGTATTTCTATTGCCGCTATAACAAAATAATACCTAATAAAAATAAAAGAGGGAGGCCCCATACAAGAAACATTTTTTAATGTATGATGGTACGGAACCCTTTGTTTCGTGTGCGAATCCGACTCGCACTTAACCGCTTTTTGCATAATTCACATGTTTTATTGTTTATCAATACGACCTACTTAACTAAGTAAATTATTTTCCTATTTTTTCGTCCGATTCATTATACATTTTATATTAGCTGCAACCTGCGTGCGGTTATCATGGCGTAGCTTGCTTAGACGTTCTTGATTGATCGTTGAAGTTAAACAACGTTGTGCGCGGTCACAATTTGGATGGGTGAGTGGCATAACGAGCTGAGCGCTTCTGTGCTTCGGAAGGCATGTTAAATTGTCGGTCTCGGCTTTTAAGTCGTTAAGCCATGACGGAGGCCTTTAAGCGGCCTAAAAACTCCGTCACAAGAGTTGGCCACTAGCTCTACGAACTTACTAAGACTGCGGTTATGATGGCGTTGTGTTTACATTGATAAAATGTAACGTATTAAGCCACGAACTACCTACAAATAGCTACTTAACTTATCTTCCTAGGTGTATCATCCAACTCCATTCAAGCGTTTGGGCGTCATTCAATAATTCGCAAAAGCAAGTACCTAGAATGAATAACGTTTAACGAACGGTGCAAAAAACTATTTTTTTTTACAGTTTTTAACCGTAGGAGACCGTAGGTAACAACCGTAGAATCATTCTTCACTAACCAAGTCACTTGTTAAGTCAAAAGAACTCATGCCTCTTTTTTATATGATAGGTAGGTATATCATTTTCATGTAAATCATACACTGCTATTAGTTACATAACAATTTTATATGAAAAGATCTGTCTTATGAGAGTTATAAGTGCCAAGTAGTTGTAGATCATTTGTAGATCCATCTCACATTCCTTCTCATTGAATAACAGACAAGGGTGTGATTAGGTACTGCTAGTACCTAATCACACTTTCAGTACTTATTTACATTTTAAGTATAGTTGCTTGACTAGGTACTTAACTAGTCTGTTTGATGTTGTTAGACTGGGTGCACATTGGGGCTTAGCGTTTTATTTATTTGTGAATACCCACAAAAAACCAGAAGAGGCGTGAGTATGTTTGAGTGTTGGCTATTTTTTATTAGGGACGTTTAGGATCACAGGGAATCCTAGTTTATGTGTTAATACTAGAAGAACGCTCAGCGACTTTGTCCGCGTTAAGTTTTATTTATTCCATTCTAGCTTCATCTTTCCGCTGCGTCCTTTAGTTGAAATTCGAGGATTCCTTTCTTAGTGCACCTTTACACCATAAGAGGAATGTATCCTCCTTTCATGCTTCTAGGACTTATAGTTTAGACTGTGCGTTGATTTATCAGTCAATCAGTCAGCAAATGAGTCAGCCAGTAACGAAGGAGTTTTATGCATTCAGATTAGATTTTTTTACCAAAATAGCAAATATATTGGTAAAAAAATGTCACTATTGTGGCCTAGGCCTTACCCCCAGCAGAGTCGTGTTCGGCCTCGGTGCAGGCAGTGCGAAACGCTCCGCTGCCTTCGACGCAAGTTTCCGAACGTTGCTGCTTTATTTATTTCGTCAGAGTGCCAGTTTCGGAACGTTTTAAATCTTTTTTGTTTCTGTGACAGTGACCTCTTTGTACTACGCTTCTAGAAAGTTCAGACCTTAGTAGGTATGTTTTTGTATCCTCTTGAAGTTTCGTTTGGCTTAAAAGATTTTCTATGTGACATTTTGAACTTGTGATTTTATATGTTATCGTCGTCAGAGAGATCAGATGTTCCTGTATTTAAAAAACCTCTGCTAAATTAGTAATTCTGATTTGTAATAGGTAGCTAAGAGTAAGTGTAAACATAATGTATAGTGAAAGTTGTTTGTAAACTGCGCACGCGCATACTATCATGAAAGGCCACCTGTCTGTGATATTATGATAACACTAGCTGTGCCCCGCTGTTTCACCCGCGTTTTTCTCGTTTCCGTGGAAATACCGAGATAAAATATTGCCTATATTATAGCTTCCCTCAATAAATAGACTATGGCCCATAACTCATTAATAGGTACCAACTCTTAACATCTTACACACGTGATAACTTTTAAACGAAATATCCGATTGAGATGAAATAAAAAGTATTTTACTTCTACATAAATACTCTTGATAACATAATGCTTAATTTCGATAAAGATTAATATTACGATACATATTTAACGTAGTTTTTTTTTCTTCAGACGATTTAATAATTATTTTGAACACAAAATCGGTTATTGTGATTAAACCATGATAGCTAGATATATGTTCTCGCGGAATTTTTTGTAGGTCTTAATGGGATCTACAAACCCGTAGTACATCATTTTGTTCTATTGGCAATAGTTTTTGCAGCGCACGCAAAAATAGGTTTTCGATTTTATACCTTGTGTTACAAAATAGCAATTTTATTACGGATCCCTAATTTTGAAAAAAAAAGACATAGCCTATAGCCTTCCTCGATAAATGGACTACCCAACACTGAAAGAATCATTCAAATCGGACCAGTAGTTCCAGAGATTAGCGCGTTCAAACAAACAAACAAACACTGCAGCTTTATAATATTAGTATAGATTTTAATACAATTTACTTGCTTCTATATTTATAGATGTATTTTTCTAATTCAAGTAAAACTAGTTGGTGATAATATTTACGTAGGTACTATAAATAGTGAACTGACATTTTGAAACTTCGACCTTGCCGATTTTAAATTATTTTTAACAAAATGTGCGGGTTGGTAGATACAGTTTAACCTACAGACAATTAGATTCCATTAAAATTAGTGATAAAACAAGGATAAAACTGAACCTTGCGATAAACTGTAAATTTTTTTTCGATCATTTTTTAGTGTTCCTTACCTGAAGGGTGCCAACGGGACCCTATTACTAAGCCACCGTTGTTTGTCCGTCTGTCCGTCTGTAACTCATGAACTCATAGATAGAGCTGAAATTTTCACAGAGTGTGTATTTCTATTGCCACTAAAACAACAAATATTAAAAAATAAAAGGGGCCCCCATACAAAAAATATTTTAACGTTCGTTCGTAATTTATCATCGAAGCTATTTACCTATTTAAAAATACATAGATTAAAAGTCATATTAAAAAGTACATGAACGATGGTACGGAACCCTTTGTGTGCGAATCGACTCGCGCTTGACCGGTTTTATTAAAACTTGAGAAGGTACCCTTACAGGAAGGACCTTACAAGTCGGATATTCATAGAATGTATTTTTCAAAACATCTTTATCATTCATGTCTTCTAAGTTTTGAAAGGAAAAACTTTGCACAGTACAATTGATAGTTTTTGCATAATTATCCACTATTCAAATTGCCATTGTTATTGATGAAGCGGGATTCCAGCACGTGTTTCAAATCGATTGACTACCTTTACTACTTTTAGCAAGACTAGTACCCACAAATATTGTGCGCCTCGGCAAACTTCTTGCTTTGTATGAAAACCGAATTTGTCCGAATGTATAATTAAAAACCCTTTTAAAAAAATATAAGTATTTACATAATTATTGCAACATCTCTATATTATATCATCATCGCGTTAGTTCGTATTTCAGCTAGACGAAAATTGCCGAGGCGCACAATATTTGTGGTACTACCGTACATCAAACATCGTGAGAAAACCGCCATGTCGGCCTTATCGATTACTGCGATGTCTTCCAGGCAACCAGGACTAAAACTAAAAAGGTAGAACTAAATTAAATTAAAATAAATTAACCTTTAAATACACGCTGGGAATAAGAATAGTACGTTTATTTATTTTTAATTTCGTTCGCACGCGGTTTTTATACAGCCAGTTACTTGTTCGTTCATGTGAGTAGTATGATACCAAATACTCGCCCTCTATTTCTGTCAATCGGCAGACACAGCATGTGTTTTTACAAGTTCGAATACATTTAACACAAACATACGTTAAAATTGTATAACTTAAACATAAATCAATAATGTTCTGCGTAACGAGTCATTGTTTGCGACGTATGTTATTTAAAATGAGAAAAATGGTCACCCTTCATACATTACATTTAAACCATGCACTTAGTCATAAAATGCAAAACTACAGAGGGGCGTTCAACAGCACAAAGTCTTTAGTAATACCTACTTAATGTTTTATTTTTAAATAATTTGAGTACTAAAGTTTATAACCGTATCTAATGGCGTACTTGTTAGGGTTCCGTATTCGAAGGGTGCCAACGGGACCCTATTACTAGGTCTCCGCTGTCCGTCCGTTCGTTTGTCAGAGGGCTGTATCTCATGAACCGTAACGGGTAGAGGGTTGAAATTTTGTTCATATAATGTGTATAATTCTATTGCCTCTATATCAACAAATAATGAAAATAAAAAATTAAAGTGGCCCCTACACTACACATTAATTTTTTTATAGTACGGAACCCTTCGTGTGCGAAATCGACTCGCACTTGACCGGTTTTCTTTATTTTCCTTTTTTATCGCTGCGTCGTGTTCGAGTTCGAAACTTTAAATACGTTAACAAAACAAAGTTTAAGAAATACAATTTGAGTACTCATTAGACATGAAAATACATACCTAGGCATCGATAGTAGCCTGTGACCTGAATTAGTTGCAGCACATCGAGAATCTATCAATGAACTATTCAACGCCATTAATGAGCTGCATTCACATGACTATTTAAGTCAAAAAATGTTATTTTGTCAGACTATAGTAAAGTTGTAGAACAGTTGAATAAATAAACACCTCTATTTTCTGAGCTGTTTTTGCGTATGATAAACTCACATAGCATTTATCTTGAATTTGGATCAGACTTCCTATCTAACACAGAGACATGATTACGGAGATATGATTCCAAGATATTTTACTTGCGTTTGATGTTTCGTATTAGATCTACGCTCGCTCGAAATGGAAAATGCTAGAAGTGAGTTTATTTTGTTTTAATACCTACGGAATATAGGTTTAGGTAGATGCTTATTATTGCCTACGGGAAACAGGTAAATTAATATAAAATTAACAGTGTTTATTAGTGTTTATCAAAGGTGTAGGTTAACTCCAGAACTAATTTACAAATGATTGTTATCAGTGTGAATAATTCAAAAAACCATTTTAATTCATGCAAATTCGCGTGTCAAGTTCTTACGAGTAAATAACTTGATTTGTAGGTATATCTTACTTCATGACCATCTCATGTTGAGCTAAGCAGGCAGGTACATTAGTAACTCAAATATTGTGCGCTTCGGCAAACTTCGTGCTTTGTATGAAAATCTTGCTTAATTTTCCGAACTTTTAAAAATTTACTGAACCAACCCTTAAAAAAAATTACCTAAGTACATATTGTAACATTTCTATATCTTAATCGCGTTAGTTTGTATTTCAGAAGCTAGACGAAAATTGCCGACGCGCACTATATTTGTGGTACTACTGTAATACTATTAAATGTTGGTACTGAAACGTTTCTATTTCACTTTTCCGTTGATCAATGTATTTACTTGTATTATAATCATTGTCTTTGAAGTGATTCTCATTAGTCTTGCGCTAGGAAGGTGTTTTTTCTTAAACGGCAACACCCAGGCTTGTTTGAGAAGTTTGAATAAGATAACCTACCTAAAAATATAATCTGGGTCGTACAGGACACTACGGGAAAGATTCTTTTTATCTCTTATATTTGAGATATGCTATGTAGCAGTTGTGCAGATTTTTCCGATAAAGTTCGTGATAAGACTTCCCTGGTCTTTCCAAAAATATACACGTAGGTAGATTAGAAACGAAGACGTTGCCTTTACCTCTCATTCAAAATGAAATTAATTAATCCGAAGGCTCTCACCGTATAAGTAGAGCTAGCAGTCCCAACATCCTTGCCTTAAACATATATTTACAATTTTCGATTACAAATGATTATTTCTTCTTTTCAGAATCACCGAAGATGGCGGGGCCAGGCACGACGGGATCACTTCTCTACGCGGTGGGGGCGGCCGTACTCGGCATGCTTCAGTTTGGTTTCAACACCGGAGTCATCAACGCCCCGCGAACCTTCATCGAAGCCTTTATCAGTGAGAACGGGTATGCCTCCCCCAGCTTCATCTTCGGTGTCGTCGTTTCCATCTTCGCGATCGGCGGTATGATAGGCTGCCCCCTCGCCAGCTGGATGACTGAGAGATATGGGCGAAAGAACGCTCTGCTCTTCAATGCGGTGTTTGGAATCGTCGGCGCTACGTTCATGGGCTTCAGTGCGTCCGCGAGTTCTGTAGCCATGCTCATTATAGGCAGGTTCTTGATCGGTATCAACTGCGGCTTCGCGACCACCGCCTCGCCTACATACGTGTCCGAAGTGGCACCGGTTCATTTGCGCGGTGCTTTCGGGACAGTCAACCAGCTAGCCGTTGCGTTCGGCCTCGTCGGCGCACAGATCTTAGGCATTGATGTCATCCTCGGCAGCGTGGAAGGCTGGCCCTGGCTTCTTGGATTAGCTGTGGTACCAGCCGCGGTACAGTGTGTGATGCTACCTTTCGCCCCCGAATCTCCCAGATATTTGCTACTTGGGATGCGAAATGAAGAAAAAGCTAGGGCTGCTTTGTCAAAGATTCGCGGAGGTGTGGAAATAGAAAACGAGATCAATGATATGCTGGAAGAAGACCGCGCAGCAAGACAGGAGGAGAAATTCACGATCATGGATTTGTTCAGGATAAAGGCATTGAGGACACCCCTGCTTATCGGGATCGTTATGCACTTATCACAGCAATTAGGTGGTATCAACGCTGTTTTGTATTATTCTGTGACGATTTTCAAACGAGCTGGAATCGATGAGGAGACAGCTAGGTTGGCAGCTATCGGCGTCGGGAGCGTTTTGTTTGTAATGGCCCTGGTCTCTATTCCCCTGATGGATCGGCTCGGCAGACGCACTCTGCAGCTCTGCGGTCTCGGAGGCATGACTTTGTTCTCTGTCCTGATGACTGTTGCGTTCCTAACGTACGAGAACAATAAGACTATGAGCCTGTTCGCGGTTATTTTCACATTCTTATACGTTGGATGCTTTGGAGTAGGTCCGAGCTCTATTCCCTGGATGATATTGTCGGAGATGTTCGGGCAGGGGGCGAGGAGCGCAGCGGTGAGCGTCGGGGCGCTTGTCAACTGGCTCGCCAACTTCATCGTCGGTCTCACATTTATCCCAATGTCGGAAGCGCTCGGAGACTACGTGTTCTTGCCTTACACTGTACTCTTAATATTATTCTTCGCGTACACGTACTTCAAACTACCCGAAACTAAGAATAAAACCATCGAGGAGGTCACAGCTCTCTTTAAGAAATAGCTCGATTAGTTTAGTAAGTCTACTTTTATATTTACTGCAATAACTTTACACAACAAATTGTTATAGTTACTTTTGCTGATTTAAAAGATTTTAATGGCATATCGCCAATTTACCAGTTATTTTTTTTATATTCTAGATTTAGATTATCATTGGTGATATTGAATATGGGTGAAGGGAGGGAGGACTGGGTTAAGATTGGTGTGGGGCTATCGACCAAGATCAGAAGTCCTGATCTCCTGATGAATATTCAGAGGGGGTTGATGCAAATAAAGGTGATGAAGAGATCATGTTGCATATTTGCTGAATCTCAGGGTATGTAGATTCTTTGTAGAACTCTATGCAGGCGGACACTTATGCTTCTTGCCTTAAGTCTCAAGATCAGGTCCTCCAGCGCCATTTCATTCAAATCTGGGTGATCTATGTCTATCTTCTCCCCCAGAGTCCTTATATCTTGGAAATCCTTCTTGGTTGGATTTTATAGCATGTGAAAGGCGTGATTCCTAGACATTTATCATTGCATGTGGGAGGCTAAATGAAAGCTTCATATTATGAAGGTCATGGTTGTAATAATAGCGTCTCCTCTATGATTGAGAAATTCCCATGTGTTTCCTTTCACTTGCTACGGATTAAATGTGTCAGGAAGGCAGAAGATTTCAGAGAAACCTTTAATAATAAATTCTGTCCTACATCATCTCGGACGCATTAAGGGCAAGGTGATGTATTTTGCAGTTTTCCTCTATCCTTTGGATCAGGTTTCTCCGTAATAGCGGTACTATTGGGGCTAAAACTCTTCTTGTGGTACAAAGGTTGTAAAGCCATGCTGCTATGATTGATTCTAGGTAAGGAGTGATGATGTATTTTAATTTGTTGGAACCCTCCCCTCTAATGACACAATCAAGAATAGTTCTACAAGGAGACTTGGATACCCTGGGTATGTGGACTGTAGTAGATGAGGACGGTCGATTCCTGTCTAGTTTGAGGAATTTAATCACATCTTGTAGTGCACTTATAGCTGGTTGTGCGATTTCCCTGATAGAAGTTTTGAGAATGGAATAGGAAAGATGGAGAAGAGGGATGGGATTAAAAGATAACTCTTTGCATATGAAGCAATTTTGCATGTAGGTGAAATTTTCTGTATTATTTTTTCTGAAATTTTCTGTACTATTAGAATTAGGAAGACCTTGCAGCTAAACATGATGTTATTAACTATGTACTTATACACCGTTATTGCATATTGTGTATTAATATAACGGGAGTTATATGGAGTTGCATTATTAAGAGATGAAAAATGTGGGTCTTTATTGAAAAGCTATGGTTCCTTAGAAGATTATATTGTAAGATGAAATCAATGGATTATGCGACAGAGGTTCTATAGGACAATGCCTAGAAGAAAACGTAAGTGTGATAGATTCGAAATATATTGTAATTATTATACAGTTTTATAGAAAGTTGCCTCACACTTAGTAGTTTTTGGTGGAAATAATAATAGTACTTTCGAACATCCTTGGTGCTCAATTTACATTCCAGTTTCTTAGTGTATGTCCAGTGACATTAGATTATTTCATATAGGTTTGATCGACAACATTATACCTACATATACCTGTAGGTCTATAATCTGTATTTAAGATTATAACCCTCTGGTAGAAGTATAGTTTAATTAGTAATCCAAGATTCATAATAATATTCGTAGGTTTATTATTCTTATTTTATTTACAAAATTAGTAGTACCTACAATTGTTTTCTAAGCAATCACATTCCATTTTTCAAATCAATTTCTACACTTTATTTTTATTTGTTTGGTGAAATGTAGAAAGTTAAAACACATCACAATCTTTGCTTGACCAATCATTTTAATCTTTTTTTTTGTTATTATTTGAAATTGTTTACAAATTATTTATTTATTTATGCCTTCTGTTAATTAATTTTCTGATAACTGTCAGGTTATAGCAAACAAATGAATGTTATCAATTTGTAAAGGAAAGAGGGCAGTATATAATTCAGGTTGTTAAAACAAATGTATAAAATGAAATACCTACTGCATGGCTATTATTTTACATTGAATCAGACAGCTAACAAAATAGTCTGTTAGCGATAAGTCATGACAAGAGACCTAGATAATAAACATGATGTAGGTGTATTCTTTATCCAGTGTCATAAAAACTGGTAAAAGTAGTTAAAAAATAATTTTCAAATCACCCACTAGATGGCGTATCGAACGAAAAGATCATGGTAATCCGTAAATGTGTTTTTCGGTACCTATAGAATGTGCGCTTAGTTTTGAACTAAGTTCAAGAGTGTCACTATTAAGAGTTTTCGTACAATTTGACAGCTCTTGACTTGAAATCAGACCGAAATGGGAAATAAGCGCCCTAGTAAGTCTTGAGGAAATATTTTGTTTAAAGAATTTTTTTACTGTTTTTCATTGTAACTTGATACAGTCGTCAACCTGTTGACTATTATTGTTTTTAATTTATTAATAACAAAATTGCGTACATTGTATAAAATATAATATGAGTATATTATTATTATATTTACCTAGGTAAAGACCGTCCTACATTCTTCAACCTTAGTGCCAAGAATCGACCTCTTTTCATAGTTTTAGAAGTAGTCAAAAAAGTAGTTTACATTTGTCTATACCTTTGCACTATCAGCCTTGTGATAAGATAGGTACCACATAGTATGTTTTAATAATGTAGGTACAGTCAGCAACAGAAGTTAAAAAAAATCGAGTTTTTCAAATCACTTTTTCTTCTAATTACGTACCTTTTGTTACAAATAGTAGTGGGCAAAGAGATTCTATTTGTAGCTTCCTTAAAATGTGTAGTTTTATATTAACGGGTTACAAAGATATTAATAATTTAAAAACATCAAGTTTTCATGAACTTCTGTCTCTGACCGTGACCAACTTATTTGTAATATTGTAGAAAAATATGTAAGACTTGTTAAAATACAACCAGTTCTAAGCATTTAAATTTGAATTCTATAAAACTGTTTTTATATGCACATGTAGGTATTTTCCTATAATTGTTATTGTTATATTTAAACTTTAATAACGTACCTAATTGTATATGTTTTCATAAACATTCCACGATATACAGAAAAAACTCTTAAGTACATCACTACTCACAAATAGCACAACTAATTATATTACAAAATAGAATATATTTATTATAACATCACTACTTATCTAAATTATATTTAACGTAGGTGTTATATTAAAAGAAATATATGATGTACAGTCAACCCCAAAGAAATCTGGTAAAAATCGTATGTAATGATTGTATCTAGATGTAAGTTTTACTACCACAAGTAAAAGTTATTATAATTATCTTTAAAATGCCTATACATACTGTAAAAATGTATATCGAATCGCATGAACATCAAATTCAAAATAATAATAATAGTACGAATTTAATTCGTCTCTTTAAAATAATATAATCATGATTATTTACTCTATGGCCTATTATTACTTATAATAAAAACAATCATTGATAAAAACAAAAACTATTTATATACTAGCTGACGCCCGCGGCTGCGCTCGCGTGGTACCCGGATAAAAAATAGCCTATATGTTAATCCAGTACATGTACTATGTATATTCCAAGTTTCATCCAAATCCGTTTAGGTGTGATTGAGGCTCAAACATCCAAACATCCTCAAACTTTCGCATTTACGAGTATAATATAAGTAAGAAGTAAGATAAGATACTTAGTATAATAACAATATATGATTAGGGGTAACTATTGGGGGTAATTTATATAACAATGATAAGGGTAACTATTAGAAAATATTTGAATACTATTTTGAAAACATTAGAATGATATTGCGGACGTGATCTTTTGCAATAGCTACGATTTATATGGTCTACTATGATTCTGAGGCTTCTAAGTGAACCTTTGACATGGAACGATTACAACCATTAAAGAGATCCGTGAACTACAGTTATTTTATCTGAGACGCATTTCAAACTTTTTCATTGTACCAGCTCTTCCAACAACAGCGACTAAACCTGACAAGAAATGGGTTAATCTAATCTTCGCCACACAAAGCTGAGAACAGCTGCAGAGCCTCATGCTGGTATTCCTCCTCTACTTCTCCCTCCAGCCAGAAGGTCTCCATCATTCCCTTGCCTTTGACCTTGATAAGCCCTCTCTTTCGGAGCCGGAACCTTCCTGAAGGCAGTTGGGATGCAGTAGCTGATGATATCTGGACGCGTCCAGGCTGTGAAGTAAAAATAAAAATATAAAATATTTCAATGAGCAAGTATTCTTGATCGGCCTTGCTTAGCTGTCATCTCTGTGCTCTGAAGTCTGACATTCTGCATCATTTGCCTGCCCTTATCTGCCCTGACCCACTAGGTGGGTTCGGCACAACATGTTCCTAAGTCTTTACAATCTATTCCTTGTAATTATATGAAAGTAGTGATCATCAGTACTGTTGAGCTAAAGTCAAGGGCTTCAACACCATTAAAACTTTCTTATTGTAGGTACCCTAAGTTTACTGATTTTACTCACCTATTTCCTCAACCTCTTTTCAGCAATAACAACAACCCAGAACCTTGGCTTTTTTCAGAAATCCCCATACTTCAATCTATAGTTTGTAAACTTACTTCAGAAGTAGTCTGCATCCTGCTGGCCGTGTTGACGGTGTCCCCGACCATGCAGTACCGCGGGAGGCGAAGCCCTAGCACGCCGGCCACGCAGGGCCCTGAGTGGATGCCTGAAATAAAATCTTTGTGAAGCTTTATCTGTTATAAGAGAGAGAGTTGGATAGCGGTGTAATATAAATTCTAAGGTTTAAATTACACAGCTGTTTAGACCATTATGGTAGGTGTACTCCATAAATATCACTTTTGGTATTTTTTGGATTAGGAACTCGTCTACCTTTGGATGTTATTTCATCGGCACGCGGCGTTAGCTCCAAGGTGAACTATCAAATTGTATGAAAACTGTTTGGTCTGAGCAGTGTCTGCTTTTGAACTCAACTGAGTTCAAAAGAAGCTAAACGCTGCTCAGTTTTGTGAAGACTGGATATTTTGCCATCCAAGAATAATCTTGGATGGCAAAATAATGTCAGTACCAAGGGTGAGGCAAGGTAAAGCCCGTGAAATCGCAAGGGCGGCGCTGGCCGCAGACGCAGCGTGAGCTCGTCTTCTCTCCGGAGCTCCCGACACCAGCATGTAGACCGTTCCGACTGTTTCCACCTTTAATCAGACAGAAGACATTTTTTTGAAGATTTATCTTCTTTATTTTTTCTAGTAGCAAAGTTTCCTGGTGGAATTGACGCAAGGCTTTCGGGTAGCAAGTTCCTTGAAGGAATTACTAACTCGTTTAGAAGGATTGACAGAAATTTAAGGATAGCAAACATAGGCTTCTGACTATATGTGACTCCTGATTTTTGTTCTTGATATTAAGACGCTCCCAATTATTCTGGACTGATATCTAATCCGATCTCACGAAACTGATCCAAATGTACCTTAACAAGACCACAAGTATTTCGTCAAATGGCTGCGTAGGTACTGACTTACCGAGCGAGGCGAGGCTATCGCGCGAGGCAAATGTTCGCTTAGTCAGGACAATGTAGCTGTTGATTAAAATGAATTATGAGACCTTATAAACTCGGTGCGTGTCCAGAAGCCGGTCGATCCTGGAGTAGACATCGTTCATGTAAGCCACGGTTTGCATCACGTCGGCCCTCGACCCCGCCTCGGCGATCTTCAGCCCGCAGAATATTATGGTCACGCTTTCAAACGCCTGAAACATTTAGCAAGACTCTTTCGTGTCTCTCGTCGTTTGTTTTGGGGGCAGCAGATCCTGGAGCAGATCAGAATGAATCTATAGGAAAGTATGCTTTCGACAACAACAGCAAGTTAGTGTCTTGAAGACATGGTGACTCATCTGAATGAGAAGTGACGTAAGAGTGACTAAAAATGCGAGAAGCGGCGTAATGGGTATAAAAGAGGGAGTTTCAACCTTCCAAACAAGAGTAATGTTCTGTTTTATATAGTTATCGAAGTTATCGGGTCCAAGTAAAAATCTATAAGGAGGTTGCTGAATTTGAACTAAACCTCTTTGATGTCATTCCGTAATATTACCATGCAAGCAGCCATTGGATCCTTCCCGGCTCTAAGATGGTCCGCTACTGCTTTAGGTATCATGGAATATAGCAGCTGGTCACCACGTTTCTTCCACTGGTCCAGCAACCTGAAACAAAAAATATTCAACTACACATCTAGAAATACGAAACTGTTACTAATTAGTTAGTTGGGGTTTAGTCATTGTTATTTATTAATTTATTGAATTGTTCTGTATCTCTATTTTTTCTGATCTCTATCTGTTATTATAACGAAATAGCAACGTGGGAATTGGTTATAGACAGAGGGAATCTGGGAGAAATGAACTACAGCGATTCATAGTCTTTTGTCCATGTGTAAAACAAACCTGATAGACTTCTCTAAAGACGTGCTTCTGCTCTCTGCCTTCTCAAACAGCAGCTCAAGCCGCGAAAGATGCTGCCAGCCCTGCAGCAGCATCTCCTTGGACAGACCGTGGCCGTTCATGTCAGCCATGAACAGCCCTGCCTGACGGAGCTCCTCTAGGTCGTTGAAGCTGCAAGTGGAATTCATTGGTCATATCAGTTTTAAACCAAACACTTTACAGTAACAGTCGGTAGATTTGGATAACTGCTGGTTAAGGCCCTTGTTATGAGATATTCTTTTCCAACATCCCTGCATCCATTACATTACGCCGGTCCGGTATCTATTCACTGGCCCAAATACCGGCCCGTTTAAGCTTTGTCTTACGCTCACGATTCCTTGCCGAGCCAACATAAAACGCCCTATGACTTTCTAGGAAATCAGACTGAATCAGTTGTTTCGTACACATATTCTTTATGGTACTTTATAGTGGTACTTTATACCGTACCTAAGGGTGGCTACAGACCGAAAAATTAAGTGCGGGGCGGCGCTCCACCCGTTAGGAGTTATGACACTGCAGGTAAAGTTCACGAGTGAGCGATGGTTGGAGGCAGCATAAATTTATTTGTCCTGGAAGTATAATATTGGAGTGGCAATGTCCTGCTGTGATGTTGTTGTTGTTGATGATGATGATGAGAATACTTGACAGTGTTAAATAAAAAAAAACCGGTCAAGAGAAAGTCGAATTCGCACATGAAGGGTTCCGTAGATACACACTGAAAATTTCAACTCTACCTACTTATTACGGTTCATGAGATACAGCCCGCTGATAATGGGTAATAGGCTGTAATAGGGTTGGCACCCTTCGGGTACGGAACTCTAAGAATTATTTACATAGGACTGCAAAGAAAGATAAGCGCGTCGATTTCCTCCAGGAAGTTGATAGGTCCTCGTAGCAAGATGGACCGCGCTCCCTGCGAGCCGCGCCGAGACTCGCCCACGCAGCGCGCGCGCCACCGCATCAGCTCCAGTTCGAATATCATCGTCTGCATGCACACCACCTGGAGCACACAAGGTACGTCAACAATCATCGATCAATCTTTTAACTTCATCATCATCATCTTCCTGCTCTTATCCCACTCTATGTGGGGTCGGCACAGCATGTTCCTTGGATCATGCTGTAAGAGTTTTGGCTGAGGTGTTTTATGACCGGCCGCCTGCCTGACGTCAACCCTCCTTGGGAATACTTGCTTATTGTATCTCATCATGTTGGAGGATACTATCCCTTAGTCGACTTTTACGACAATCGATTAATCTTTTAACATCAAATTCATTAATTAAGTCCTATCGAAACGCAAATCAATTAGTAAATCGTTATTTTGGTCCTCACGATACAGGCTTGGCCTAGTGTGAGGTACCTTGTAAACTTTTAACCACAAAAAATACCTGTCAGCTTTTACATTTCTTCTGACTCCTCTGTATTGAGTAAAATTATTGTGTTTGCTGAAATAAATTTATTTTGTATTTTTGTATTAATTAATTTGCGCTGCTTGAAACGTTTACGCAACTAGAAAAATATTAGGTTTTATATAAAAACTTAGATAGGCTCTATAATAAAGTTCCCAAAAGTTCCCTAGTTTAACAAAGACGCTGAGAAAGACTAAAACATTGGCGTATTTGCAATTTTCTTTACCTTATCCCAAGTGAATGTGACTTTGGGTTTCCTCAAGCGAAGTATCTCTGAGATGGGCGATTTCTCGATGCGATTGTAGGGGCCGCCCCACGCCGCGACCAGCTGTGAATAATATTATGGTGGTATTATTCAGTGATCACAATAATACAAAAAAACCGGCCAAGTGCGAGACGAATTCGCGCACAAAGGGTTCTGTGCTCTTCCTACCTCTAAGGCGACTTAGTAACAGTACCCACCAGACTACCTTCCACCTGCGGCTTCCTTCGCGTTGTACCTACGTGGATAAAAAATTGCCTTTATGTTGGTTTCATACAAATCCTTTCGGCGGCTGTAGGTACCTGCCTACAGCGTAATTCAAGTACAAACAGCCTCACATTCTCACAACTTTACGATTTATAATATGGTAGAATTACGAGTAGGTACAAAGATGGTTAAGTAATCTGATATAGGTACTTACGTCATCATTGCAAAATATTTATAGAATACCAAAACCTATAAAACAAAACATCATTCACCTTCACATTCCTCACCGCTCAACTTTGTTGTCAATGGAAAAGTCCAAGCGTGTGTTTAACGTTAGTTTAGTTTAGTTTTTAATTTAGTTCTAAGTATTTACTTTTTAATTTAGTTTTAGTCTTTAGTTTGGTTGCCTGAGAGAAATCGCATCAAGCGATAAGGTCAGCAATTGTCAGTTTTGTTTTGTTTGCAATAAAGTTTTTTCATTTCATTTAATTAAAAATATGAGATACTAGTAGCCGCCCGCGGCTTAGCTCGCTTGGTACCCGGATAAAAAATAGCCTATATGTTAATCCAGTACATGTACTATGTAAATTCCAAGTTTCATTCAAATCCGCTTAGTCGTTTAGGCGTGATTGAGGCACAAACATCCAAACATCCAAACTCACAAACTTTCGCATTTATAATATACTAGCTGCCGCCCGCGGCTTCGCTCGCGTGTTATCCGGATAAAAAGTAGCCTATATGTTAATCCAGTACATGTACTATGTATATTCCAAATTTAATTCAAATCCGTTCAGCCGTTTAGGCGTGATTGAGGCACAAACATCCAAACATCCAAACATCGTTACAAACTTTCGTACTAGATGGCAGCACCGGCAAAATTAGTACGCGCTATCGTTGCGTTTTGAGCTTTACGCTGGTAATTTCAAGCAAACTAAGACTTTTCAATTTTATAATATAAGTAAGAAGTAAGAAGTAAGATTCTGTAAGTAAGATAGGTTTCGCTGATTACCTTATCCCCAGCCTTCAGAACTTTCATCCTCCTGTCCAGTAGCACTCCGAAGGGGAACAGCTGCAGTAGCAATGACGCTGGCACCGACGGCAGAGGGCACGGGAGGTTCTTGCGCATCATTAGCGATTGCACCTGGAACCATCAGTTAGTAAAGACGAATCCAACGACACATTACTTGTCAAAATCCATCCATTTATTCCTTCGGCTACAGAGGTGGGTGCTTTATATAAATGAAGTGGATGGAACCTCTGGTGGATATGGAACCTCTGTGGCGTGGCGGGCGAGTGCTCGGCTGAGACCCAAGAGGCGCGGGTTCGATTCCCGCTACGGGAGAAATATTTGTATGTTCTGCAAATATTTCTTCCGGATCTGGGTGTTGTAGTATTATGTATTATAATAAAGTATCAGTATGTATTTACAAAACAAAATTATATAAGTATTCTATCAGCCATCTGGTTCCCATAGTACAAGCTTTGCTTAATTTGGACCTAGATGGCGCTGGGTGAAAAAAACAAAAAAAAGTGTCAAAAAATCCAAAATGGCGGCTGTAAGCCATTTTTCATTTATTCTTTGACTATAGCCATGGGTATAGTTCGTACTCGTACTCTGTACACTCGTCATCCAGACGAATCCAACGGCACCTCATTTTGTCAAAAGTCGTCCAGCCGTTTGGACTACAGCTTTAGCCAAAGGAATGCACATAGGAATGCACAAATTAGTACCTACATACCTACATATACCTACCCCAAACACATTATCCTCCTTCTTCGTAGTCAGATAAAAATTACACACACTGACGATGTGTGTGATCTTACACTGCTGCTTCAAATCCCCTGCGATTTTGCGACGGGATGATTGGGGAAGCCTAAACACACGACCTACATAAGTACAATAACCACATTGTCGAGATAGCTTATATTTGATTTGAAATTCACATCACGAGGTGTAAATATTTGCTACTAGCAGTGTGCCCTCGTGTGCCCGATTCGAAATTCTGAGATGAATTTTCTGAAAGTCCTTTTTGACTGCTCGCATCTTAAGAACGTTTTTATATAGGCTTTATATATTTAAGAGTGTTTTATATATGATGCATATGCATATGTCACTGTAAAATTGAAAATACTGTTAGTTTATAATCTGTCGCGAGATTGTAAACCTCAGAACAAAAACTGTCGAAAGATTGTAAACCGTACACATCTATATACTAATATTATAAAGCTGCAGAGTTTGTTTGTTTGTTTGTTTGTTTGTTTGTTTGAACGCGCTAATCTCTGGAACTACTGGTCCGATTTGAATGATTCTTTCAGTGTTGGGTAGTCCATTTATCGAGGAAGGCTATAGGCTATGTTTTTTTTCTTTCAAAATTAGGGATCCGTAATAAAATTGCTATTTTGTAACACAAGGTGTAAAATCGAAAACCTATTTTTGCGTGCGCTGCAAAAACTATTGACAATAGAACAAAATGATGTACTACGGGTTTGTAGATCCCATCAAGACCTACAAAAAAGTCCGCGAGAACATATATCTAGCTATCATGGTTTAATCACAATAACCGATTTTGTGTTCCAAATAATTATGAAATCGTCTGAAGAAAAAAAAACTACGTTAAATATGTATCGTAATATTAATCTTTATCGAAATTAAGCATTATGTTATCAAGAGTATTTATGTAGAAGTAAAATACTTTTTGTTTCATCTCAATCGGATATTTCGTTTAAAAGTTATCACGTGTGTAAGATGTTAAGAGTTGGTACCTATTAATGAGTTATGGGCCATAGTCCATTTATTGAGGGAGGCTATAATATAGGCAATATTTTATCTCGGTATTTCCACAGAAACGAGAAAAACGCGGGTGAAACCGCGGAGCACAGCTAGTACTGTATAATTTGATCCGTCGTCGTTGCAGTGAAGTTTCGGTTTTATGGGGACGTGGCTGACGTACCTACTTACACCACGTACGTTTTGGACTATCCCATTGCCATAAAGGTTAAGGACATTGGGACAATGACGACCACAATAGACACTATCAGTTTTGGCACAAACGATTTGAAGTGCGCTTAAGATACGTTTATGGGAGAGTTAACTGTTTACGATTGTTTGTAGCAGCTTGGAAGCACCACCGAGGGTGAACTGATAATGTGAGATGTAGATACATACATATCGCACACCTAGATCAAAACTAAGATAACTCAAAAAACCTCAATTCGGAGATAATCTTGTATTCGATAATTCTATAACAAAACGCAACTAACCACGAAGACAGGTTTATAAAAAGCTTTATAAATGGCTCAATAGATGGCGTTAACTTCTTCTTGGCGAATGAACGACGCTCACCCCTCTCCACCTAAACAGGTGTATTGTCAGTTGCATCTGAGAAGTTAGCGCGTATGTGCGTGCGAGTTTTGTAGAAAACTAGATTATTTTGAGTTGTCTTGGTTTTATTGAAATCATTTGCAATTTTTCTTGAAAATAATTTGAGTTGTTATAGTATTGGTGAATCAACTTAGTAAATACGTTTGGGTCATTTTTAGTTGTTCTAGTTTTGATTAATGAGGTAAGTTCATATTTTTTCATTATTTCGAGTTGACTTTGTTTAGTTGAACAATAATGCATATTGCGTGATGTCTTACTTTTGTTGGTGAAAATTTATAAGCCTTATTAATATTATAAGACTTTCGATTTTACGTGTTTTACTTAAACATCGTGTGGGGTTCTACGTGTACAATCATGTAAAATACCGATTTAAATCAAACTATGCAGCTATTATTTTTTATGAAAGTTTCTTTAAGTTGACTTTCTTTTGATGGTTGAATCTCAGAGTTGAATGCAAAAATCTAATTCACTATTGTTTTTTTAGGAAAATGAACAAACGAGGCCGTCTTCTTGTTAATATAGTACAAAACAAGACCAAAGCAAGTTATAAATGTAAAAGAATGCCATTCAGACAACAAGTCTACCTACAGAAAAATCTTCGACAATAGAAAATGCTATAACCATTGCTATACCTAATAATGATAGAAAACTGTAGTCTAATTGATCTGGAAGCTGAGTGTTTGCTTATCAAAAATGATTTTAAGTTTCTATTGCCATAATAGTGTTCTTTGTACCTAATTAAACTTTTTCAATTCGATGACTGAATGATTGTGATTAAAGCGATTTAACTTGAATATCAAGAACTTTTATTTTTTTTTCACATTAAGTTTTCCATCAAATCACATAGTTCAAAGTAATACTTCTTTGAGTTAAATTTTATAAACCTAATTTTGTGAATTTTCTAACCATTTAAACACAATTTGTACAAGGCAAACTCCAAAGATTCACACAAAACTATTTCAACTCAAAATATTTTTTATTTTGTGTAATGAATATCAGTCCAAAAGTATAACAACTCAAAAACAATTAATTGTAGTTACAATGTTTACTTTATAGCTCTAATCTTTTAATTATTATTATTATAAGCAAAATTCATTAGACAAAATGTTACATGTTACATAACTTCAGTGATAAAATATGAAGATAAACGTTTTTTTACTCTACTGAAAAATGTGGTATTTTGATTTGTCTTAGTTTTGATCTAGGTGTGCGATATTACGAAAAAAATTCTAACTGATGGTCAAAACCGCATCAAAATCTATTGCGTGGTTTAGGAGGAGTTAGCGGATATACAGACTTTATTTTATACTATGTTATGTAGAGATTTGGGACATGCGGCAGCTAGTTGGGTTGATGGTATAGCTAGAGATAAGATCGAAGAGGGCCGCAAACGGATTAGGCTAGTAAAGGACCGTTTTGGGTGGCACAAGTAAAAGAAGGCAAAAAGGGGCTGTGGATGATGATGAAAATACATACGTGTAAGTTACTTTAGAGGCATTCATCTAGACGTAACAAACGTAGATGAGTTGAAAGAACATTGTTTCCATTTAATTAGTTAGTTAAAGGTCTTGAAAGAAAGTCTAGATAAGAACAATGAATACCAAATACCTTTCAGCTTCGAACGGTCCATTTGTGTCGAAATTCAATTCAGATAAAACGTTTGTAAGTTGCTAAAAAGGGACATTCCAGGACAGGTGGATTACAATTTGGGACCCCTCGATGGTCTTTCCAATATTTATTCGCCATCTTTTGGATTGCCGAGTAATTACTTGGTTCATAAAATTAGGACGTAACCTATTTAATCTGTGGTCGAACAAACAATGATATTTATTGAGGGCTATCAAGGCTAACGTACGTGTCCACCAATAACTTAGCTTCGTTTGTGAGTTTTGGATGACAAGAGTAAGTTATGTATATCTTTACTTTGCTAAGATATCTTAAAAAATCTATAGGTAGGTATTGAGTTAACTTATGTTTGCAAGTTGATTCTAAGATATTTTTGTCGTTAGTTAAAGAGTTGATCTAGGTAATACATTTATTCTGACCATAACACGCAACAAACGTGGCCGCAACCACCAAGATCCCACCTAATAATAATATGATTTTATAATGTTTCAGGGAATCACACTTCTAAATATTACTTTGTTTCGCATGCTCATATTTTCTTATTAAAAGTATCTTTTCTATTGCACAAATTCCAGAAATAAACTCACGTAATCGCTGTTGTCAAACTCCAAACGAAGCACGGCCACATAATAACTTCCTTCCATGGTCTCTTTGACCACAGACACCTTGAGCTTCAGTGAGAAGATGTCTTCCGCTATCTCGTATAGCTGGCCTGTCAATATTGTAAATGTAATGTATCTAAGATTCTTTTTTCATTGTGACAGCATTTGGCATAATGCAGAGACCTAGCAGAGATTATGTAGTAACAAATGGGCTACCACGAAGACTCGAAAGAATCAGTGCAATGAAACTCTCAAAGCTTAAACCCCTTGATTCATCATCTTAGATTCAATGGCTTTGTTTAGTGGATGGATGGAACAAGATAGATTCAAGGTCGAGTCGTGTGGTGCCTTCTCAAAAAAATAAAGCAAAAACCGTTTGCTTGTCTTTTTTATCGGATAGCGGAAGAGCACATAAGCTAAAGGATAGACTGGTGATAATTACAAGAAACATGAGTTTACAAACTGCGTATTTTGTGTGTTTTCATGACATACCCATCAGGTAGTGTGTGAAGCCGTTCCGCTGGCTGCTGTAGACCAGCTCTGCGCCGTGGATGTGCGCGCGCGTCAGCTGCATGTTTGGAGAGCGCATGCGCGGGAACGTGAACCTCATCCGTTGGTGGATGTTGTCCACAGACTGCAGAAAGGTGCAGAAGTAGCGGCCCGTCGCTCGGATCATTGTGTCGTAGCTGAAAGAGGCACGAAGACCATTATCTTGGTAATGACCTCGGTGGCGTGATGGGCGAGTGCCAGGCTAAAACATTAGAGATGCGAGAGATAACGGGAGCAATGTTTGCATACTTATTCTGCAAATATTTCCTTCCTGTCTGGGTTTGCTGGTACCATGGTACTTGTAGTTTCTGATGTCCATGACACAGGAAATCTAAGTGCGTGACTGTACAAATTTCTGAGAAATGTAAACATTTATTAGTAAAAAAATGGCTTCTTTTTAATTCCTGCTGTCCTGTGATTTTTATCTTAAAACATAGGCATATAGGTACAGCCTAGATGAACTTTATTTAGGCCACCAATTTCATAGTGCGATATGTAGATTGTCTCAAAATTGATATTAATAGCTTCATTCGTTTCAATGTTGGCGTGTGCCCGTTTATTAATTAAAAGGAATTTACCCAAAGAATAACCTACCCGTAGTTGCTGAAGAATTTTACAAAACATCGACCAAAGAAGTTCATGGCCTTTTCAGGTGTTCCAAATTTTTCTTTCATTGTGTTCAACTTGTCTCCATAAATGACGCTGAGACTGTTCTGTCTGGTCCTCGCCGGGATGAGAGATCCTCGGCGCTTATATACGTCCAAGGCTACTGTGCAGCTAGTTTTGCGTATCGGCTTCATGACCATTCGCTTGGCCTCTAATTCTGGAGAAGTTGGTGTTGTATCGCTCGGGCTTGCCATTGATTGGTCGTCACTGGTGGCTGTAGGAATTACTTCTTCCTTATCCGCCGTTTCAGGAATCACCTCGTCGATTTCTTTCGGTCTAAGTTCGTCTAACCGTAGGCCAAGGCTGCGTCGGTTGTAGTCTCGTCCGTTGGTTTCCTTTACCGGCGTCTCTTTGCCTTCGTTGACGCGGTCTGTCGACATTGCCGATCGGATTTCCTCTGAAGATGTGTACGCGTCTATTTCCTTTTTCGTAGCTGCTGTCAGAGCGTTTGTCGCTGTAAAGGGGCACCTAAAGCCCTGGGTTCTGTTATCAGCGTGGACTGACGCACTGCGCCAACTGGGTTTTGACTTGAGGGAGGTTTTCCTTGGAGCTGGACTGCCCGGTTGGGAGGTTGTGGGGCTGTTGGGGTCTCGGGTGATGAATCGGGCGAGTGCGCAGGCCAGACGCAGCATGAGTGCGTCTGGGTATTGCTGTGAAAAACTCAGTTTGTTAATTGTTGCCTTCAAACACTCATGAAGGTCGTAATGGAGCGGTAGGTATATTGCGCTATTTTAAAGTATTATTTTTAAAAAAAATTATTGATAAAAGTAACGGAATTTTATAACGTCTCCGCATTATTACTACTACTAATACTCATCACTAGTTCTTTCGAACCAGTTTATTGAAAGAAGAATAGAATACAGTAGGTACAAGCTTTGCTTAGTTTAGGGCTAGATGGCGCTGTGTGAAATGTCCACAAATACCTATTTATTTATTTATTTATTATATACCTGTCGGTCAATTTCGTAGATACCTACTTGTGTGGCACTGAAAACCGTGTTCCTCGCACCAGCCTCCCGCAGAATCGTCTCCCATATTTCCTCTCCGCATTCTTGCTGTAATCAAATAGATAATCGAAGTTCGTGACCTTTAATTATCGACTGATGACAATGATGATTACTCTACAGTCTTTGTCATTATAATAGTTAGCCGATCTAATAAAAAAGGAGTGTTGCCTGTAGTTCGCATTGAATCATCGAGCATACCTATAATAAATATGTTCGATGGCATGAATAGAACGCATGAATATGTTAAGTGCCTATTTTGTTCTATTTTAATTTTATCTGATATTTCTCTTGTGTTTTACAATAAAGTTGAGTATATTGTATTGTATTGTTCGTTTCACAATGGGGAACATAAAGAGAGGGAGTGGGTGTTCTTACACTTCTTGTGGGGACACGCATCCGAATCAGCGAAAGAAGATGTGGGGAGTCAATAAGTGATGTACTATTTTTAATATGAACGATAGATCGAAATGAACAATCCGTCGTCCGTCAGTTGAATATTAGAACCGAGCACTAGTCGTCTAAAGTATAAAATCAACACCGTTGTCAAATCTAAAAATAGTTACAAAAGATTTGTATAATAATACTACCTAAGTACCTACCTACTATATTTTAACCAAACAGGAGATACAATTTATGTACTGATCTGAATTTATGTGATGAAATCACTTTAGTTTTAGGTACCTACCTAAAAAAACCTCGTAACACAAGGTTTCACACCTTAATTTAACTATTAGTAGGTTAGGTATGTACCTACTAGGTACTCAAAAGTTCTATTACATGTAATGAATAAGTAAGTTTTAGGTTTAATACTGACAGTTTGTTACAGACATACGCGAAGCGCTTAGTGATCTGACAAAAATTGTAAGTGGATATTTCATCGATTCATCATTCACCCGGGTAGCTCCGGGAAAATTTTCTGTTCTACGCGGTTGGCAACGAGGCCATTATTCGCAGGGAATCAAATGATAAGGATTTATTGCGAATTTCGCACATTGCGGCCCAAAACATGGCTTAGATGAAAATAATTGGATAGGTACGAAAATAATTGTATATCTACTGGGTATAAATATAAAAAAAAGTATTGGGCTCTTAAAATGAGTGCGTTTTTTAGGGAATGCTAGAAACAAAGGATTAGGTACAGGCTAAATTGTAATCTTCTGAAAGTTACCTGCAATACGTCCATACATATTATCACGCCCGTATCCCTAATAGGGTGGGCAGAACCACAAGTAATAATAAGACAACTTGCAGCCACTTCTTATTCAAAGTCCCAAGATGTACCTATATGATGAACCATGGTGACAGGTGATTAGCCCATCGCCCATATAGATGGTCAAAATCGTGTTGTAGAGGATACTATCCCTTAGTCGACTTTTGGGGAGAGAAGCAGCCAGACACATTCCATTGAAAAATCTTCTAAAAATTTACAAAATGTAAAAACATCTTCTGTGACAAACATCTTAGATCGAACAGTGGGCTACACTGAAAACCAGCGCTGCGCACAATGTGCGCGGAATAACGCTGAGTGCAGCCCATTTGCCGACCTTTTTTTTATTTTCATTTTTGTTCATATATGTAGTTATGTTCTGGCAAAAAAAAAAAGATTTTCTGCCCCTAGCCGCGATGCCAAAAAAAATAGAGGGCTTCCTTAAGTTTTATAACGTGTGCAATAAAATTGTGTATTGTGCAATAAAATCTGATTTACTCGACATATTCTATTATTAGTGACCCCCTCCAAATTTACGGCTGCGACCGCGCCTGAACTCAAGTCATTGTACTTAAACATAGCTCACAGTTTAAGTTGTTTTACCTATAATATTGGTAGAAACACAATGTTGTTTTATGCAAAGGAAAAGGTAGGTATTGTTCCGAGATTTTGAATTTGGTAACCAACATCAATTTGTATTCAGTGTATGGAGGATGATATTGTTTCGCAACTTAGAGACGTGACGAGCCAAAACTTTGCAAACAGAAAGGACGTGATACTTAGGTATGCAACTAATTGTCTTCTTGGTGCAAGATATTAATATTTTTTGAAAAATTATTTATGAGAAAGGTCTTAATGCCCGGTAATTTTTATAAGCCAATCGAACTTTGATTTTTTCATAGATTCTATTCTGATTATGTGATACCAACAGTTACTGCCACCAATGGCCACCATACTTGGACGAATATTCGTCCAAGCCACTTAAGTACCATAACTTTATGCATGGTAATAGATCAGAATTAATTAGTCGGCTGATTTCATCAACATAATGTACATAGGTATCAATGTAAAATTTCTGAAAGGTTTATCTTATTTTATTAGATTTCACACGCGTAGAAAAACAGGCTTTTTTATCAGAATATTATGATTTTTTTTGGAATCGTTGCAGTATTTTCTTAGATTACTCCATACAACTAAACAATGAATTTATCGAAGAACGTTCTCATCGAAATTATCAATTCAGTAAATTGAACTCACCACAATAAAATGCTGAACACTCTCTAACAACCAACCATACATTCTGAATCTTTCAACAAACAACTACTTATCATCCACAAACTAAAACACAAGAGCAATATAAGTTTCTCAAGTGCTTCCTTATAAGTCCTGCGAAGCCTTAAAATACGTTAAGCCAGTAAGGCTTTCGCGCTAGTACTGAACGGATAAGGGCTTGTGTTAGATACTGATTAATATTCTACTCTCACCCAATAAATTAATACCAGTTGGAAAGATAACAACATACATACGAGGTTCTGACCCTACTCTAGGACAAGTCATTTGTTAGGTAATTTAACTTGGAATTAATAAAAACTTTTTCACTTCTCTTGCTCAATAAGTCTATCATTAAAGCCTACCAGAGGGGGGATAAAACAGTATAATATTTGCCTGTATGGAAAATAAAAGTTTTTCTTTTAAATCTTGTCTCTTACTAGCGGCTCTACATAGGTTTTCCGAAAAGTGTCTTGGGTAGAATAATCATGAAATACTCATTTTATCACTGTTTCAAAAAAAAAAAAAAATTTTGAAAATGGAACTAAAAGCGTTGATCTCTTCGGTGGAATGCGTGCATTGCGCTGCGGCTACAGAAGAAATTTAAAAAAGGGATTGACGCGAAATCTTTAGAATTTTTCTATAATTACAAATTGAATTTGTGACCCTATATAATATTGTATTGGATTATTTTATTTTCTCGTGAGTGAAAAGTAGATTCGGTTTCTATTTACTCCCATGCTAAAGCTCGTATATAATCAATAACAAACAGTCAAAAGTCAGAGAAGTATGACAGGACCGCTTCGATCAAATAAACCGCAGGACCGTTACAAATAGAGGTCCGTAGTCCCTGCCTATCCCTAGGGAAACAGGCGTGATATCCTACTAATACTTATTATAAATGCGAAAGTTTGTGAGGATGTGACGATGTGCCGATGTACCTACATATGTTTGTGCCTCAATCACGGCGTAACGCCTCAACGGATTTGAATGAAACTTGGAATATACAGGCTACTATTTATATGAGTAGAGTAATACGAGCGAAACTGTGGGCAGCAGCTAGTCATAAATAATTGTTTATCAAAATGTAGGCAGAAAGACGTTGGTATTCAAACCTGGCTTATATTGAGTTAAGCTAAGGATTAACACGGAATATAAATCAAAGCCTTTACTGTATTGAAGCAGCGTTCTTGGCACTCTCAGATAAAGGACTAAAGAATGATTGATGACGTATACGCCTTAGTCTTGCGGTTGAACCCGACCAAAATGACAAAAGTTTTGTACTTATTTTTGTTGTATTAGTTTTGCGCGAACATTCTGGAATACCTACATATACATAAGGACCTGTGTAACCTTTATTTGTAACCAAATAAATTTGTTTTTTTGTGAACCTTTGTGAACCAAATAAATAGTTTCTTTCTTTCTTTTTCTAACCCACTTGTAAGAGCCTCCTAACACGTTTCGTTGATTATATAACCGATAACAGAATGATAGACAATGAGCACTGGTGGTCTAGTCATAGCGGCCCCGCCTTCCGATACCTAAGGTCGTGGGTTTAAACCCAGTCGTGCACACAAGGGTTTTTCTGTTCAGAAAATTTATATGCGCTATGCTATAGGAGAACATCGTGAGGAAACCGGCATGTCGTAGAACTATAGAAAGTTCGAAAATGTGTGACAAGTGCACGAAATGAGCCTTTGAGGCGCACTTTAAATCCTTTTACCACACCAGTTAAGAATTAGTGTTCGATTAGATAGATGGATTGATAGATAACAGAATGAAATCTCTAGAAGCTGACGTCATATTCATGGTTATTAAATCAACGTCGCGAACTGGTAGTGAACTGAATTGCTTCGGCGAAGCGCATTCAGGCCAATTGTCACGGTGCCCTTCGAAGGACGCGCCCATTCATTGGCCCTATTATCATTATATGGGCCAGATTATTTGAATGGGACACACTTTGATTTTGCTTTGAAACAATTAGTTAGTCTAGTTATGAATCCAACCTACCTTTCCACAGTGTAACTATCAGGTGATCAATGCCCTACCGATTTAACCCGCTGCATATTCCACGATATTCATTTGTTCAATGTTATTTATATTTTACAGTAGGTACTAATTTATTCACTTCTCTGCTGGACTGGGAGTAAAGAAAAAACATAGAATGCGTCCAGCTGCTTCTCTCCCCAAGCATGTCGTAAAAGTCGACTAAGGGATAGTATCCTCTCCAACATGATGGACCATATGGGCGAAGGGCTGATCACCTGTCATCATGGTTTACTTGTGGCTCTGCCCACCCCATTAGGGATACGGGCATGATATGTGTGTATGTAATTTTATTAAGTAACTTTACAGTACCAATTACAAAGTTATTGTGATATAATATTTAAACGAATACGCGGTCAGCAGCTAGTCGTATTCAAAGACTGAAGTATAACTGTGGAAACTTTATTGGTTTATGTATTGTTTTACTGTGTTTTTTAATTGTAAACAGTACTGTTTGTTTCCCAAATAAAAATAAAATAAAAATAGTTGTTGAATGAATCACAAAGCGTAGCAGATATCTGGTCACCCTGTCACCAACCAAGAGAGATAAACTCAAAAAATATTGCACCAGCCATCCCAGGTATTTTTCCTTTATTGATCTATACCCTCAATTAAATTAATCAAGTTGACACTTGAGTAATTAATGGAAGGGCGAGAAAGAGGCGTTTAAGTGGATAACACATTATTATTATTGGCTTAATTGAAAAAGTTTAGCCATTTCTCTTGTTTATCAAACGTCTTCTCTGGATCTCCATTTGCCTGACATACTCCAAGTCCTGACAAACCTACTTATTTAGCTTCATTCACTCTCATTACATTCTTTATGCATGCTCGTCGGTTTGTGGTAGGTACTCTAATCAACTCAGTTTTAAATAAATCACACCCAGGAGTTTGATGGTGAATTGATGGTATTTTTCCAGAATAATAAGGTGACTACGTCGACCATTGCGACATGTTCGTGACCAGAGGAGCTTATTTTCACTCAATTAACTTCGTAACCCAATGACGTCATATTTCTGAGCCATTGAACTTGGATCTTGGCCATGATAGAATAGAATTGAACTTTCGCCACGAAAGCTATTCCACGTAATACTTTCAGAATAATATGATGTTGCAAAGAATTTCAAGGACCTACCTAACTGGAAAAGAGTATTTTCGTAAAGTAGTGAAGTACTTCACTGAAGACTCTTTCGAGTGTGAGGTACCTACACAGCCTTTACGTTTTTGTCCTATTCTATATACACTTTAATGTTTTTTTCTAGCTCCCTGATATAAGAGCAGAGCTTTTTTAGGTTTAGCCAAGTTATTTACTAATAAGTTCATACTGTATTAACTTCGGTTCTTTCAGAACTTTGTCAAAATATAGCAGCTACACTGTTTTTATAACTTTACCAATTCTCATCGTTTTTGCTGTACTTGTTGTACCTACTCGTATATCGTTTCCTGTATACTTATTTTGAACTTTTATTGATTTTTGAGTTTAGGTACTGTTGCTACAATGTAAAATTATCGCTGTGATGTCCAATCTAGCAAATAACCAAAACAACGGCCCAATGAATCAAATGGCGCTTGGCAATAAGTGCGTGCGCCGGTTGACCCGGGCTATTAAAAAGTGTTCGTTTATTTTACGAATTGGTGCGTTATGATGGCGATTGCTATACCACACTAAATACACATTAGATCGGCCTACTTATTGCCTGAAAATAGAGATGCGCAACTTTTTAATTAGTGAATACTCGGTATAATAGCAAGAAATGAAAATGAGCTCAGTTTCCTATCTAAGTTCGCCTACAGATAGAAAACAGAGCTCAGGCTTCGGATCAAAGAGATTTGTGAATAGTTTCTGAGTTTCTGAGTTTCGGGCTCGAACTCTACGTCTGTTCTAACACGACTCGAAAATCTTTAAAAAAATATTCAATTTTGTCTAAATAATATAATAGTTTTTTTACATGTTTAATCATGATTAAGTTTCTCCATTCGACTGTATTTTTTTGTTTTCTGCACATATTCAACTTCTAAATATCTTGAGATTTCTCGAAATTATGACTTATTTTCAAATAGGGCTCTGGCTGTTAGAATTAGCAACACTAATTAAGGTAAACTAGATGTTTTTAAGATTGAATTATTAACTTCTTCTAAAAGCCTCCTAAGGTTATAAGGCTGAGTACCGAAGGTGCGACACAGTTTTTTTACTTATTATGTAATTAACTCTGTTTCCTGTTATCTAAGTTCACATAATACCTAAATAAATTGTTTTTATTTGTGTGGAAAGGAATTCTAGACTAACAGTTGTCGAGCCCTGCTCTCCTAGTAGTGTCAGGTCATGCGCACACGCATATTTATTGGCATTCCTAAAGGAAGGCTCGCATTCTCGCGGCGCGGGCGGCCGCGCTACCCCTCGGAGTAAAACTTAGGTAAGTCATTCATAGATCAAATTTAAATAATAGGATTTGTGTTCCGAAAGTTTCACTATATTTTGGATGTTTGTTTGTTCAATTCAATTGCCCTATGATGCCATGACAGATGAATTAATTTGGTGGTGTAAAAGTAGACAGGTAAAATTGGTAAGCTCGTTTAAGCGAGTTTGATGAAAGAGGTTGTTTTTTGGTTCGTCGAATCGAGAAAGGCACGCGAAGGCACCTATTGCAAAACATCGGAAAATATTGTCTTTTGTTGCTTATTTTTCTAGACAGGTAGGTACCTAGAGGTCGTCCAGATGGTAGGTAATGTCTTGCAGCTAGACCATAATTAATTTTAGAGTAGGTACTATGGTGTATGGTCTAGTCTAGTAGTTATACCATAGTTAATTTTAGAGTTGGTCCTAATTGCCGACTGTCACACTGCCCTGCAAACATTGCCCTTCGTTTAAGCTCGGCTCTGGTTTCATAGAAACTATAACCATCATCCTGAGGACGGGCGCAATTTGAAAAAAGAGCTTTACTTCGCGGCTTTACTCTCGTACCCAGATAAAAAGTGGCCATATGTAAATCCAGGTTACGAACTATGCCAAGTTTCGTTCAAATCCTTGCAACTGTTTATTTTTTCTCCGCCTATAATTGGCTTAGAATAATTATAAGAATGCAACCTTTTTATAAAACCAACTTTATAACAGCGGATATGTAAGCTGTTGGTGGTCATATAAAGCTTATTCTCATAAAACATTCTAATAATATAAATGTGAAAGTTTGATTGGATGTGACGATGTATGTTTGTGCCTCAATCACGCCGTAACGGCTGAACGGAATTGAATGAAACTTGGAATACACATAGTGCTGGAATAACATATATGCTACTTTTTTTCCGAATGCCACGCGAGCAAAGCTGCGGGCGAAAGCTAGTACCAAAACTATATAACTATGTTACATGGTTCTGATTTGTCAACTGAAATCAAAAGACTTCTACATTGTTGTTGTTAGACTGTATCATACATATCGTCCCACAACTTGGCAAAGGTCTCCCCTAGGTTTTGCGGTCCAACGTTAATACCTGCCACTGATTAGTCGCCAAAAGTGTCAAGCTCCGTTGGTTGCTTCCGTGGTTTGCTGCGATGCCATGTCACTGTTGTTTCTCTACATTAATACTCTAGAAAAAAAACTTGTTCCCACTGCTTCTTAGTATCTCACTCCGCGTCTAGCCACTCCCACTAATGCTTAGGTTCCACTATGCCGCTCCTTCCTAGCTTCTACTCGCGACTTCCCTTGCGTTAGTCGAATACATACGCACACATTATCACGCCCGTATCCCTAATGGGGTGGGCAGAGCCACAAGTAAATGAAAGAAAGCTTGCAGCCACTTCATAATCATAATCATAAACATAATCATTTATTTGGTTGAATGTTGTATACAAAGATCTTATAATTAATTTATGTTTAGATGCTCACATTCCCCATTCGGGATGCAAATATTAGCCTAATTGATTTTAACATAATATTTATTTTATTAAACTTAATAGAAAAAATCTTCTGATTTAAAGTCCTATGATGGATATGGTGAACCATGGTGACAAGTGATCAGCCATCGCCCATATAGATGGTCCATCATTTTGGAGAGGTCGAATGGTCTAGCAGTATAGTTCCTCTGTGCTATTTCAGATCCAAAACTATGTCTTTATAAAGTTTCATTCTAATATTGCTCAGTGGTTTGGCAGCGTGAATGAGTCACAAACAAAGGTCACGGTTCAAATGTCCTTAGTAGGTGGTCCTGGACAATCGGCAGATATGAAATTTCTACAGCAGACTATGCAAAGTATTGTGATATAAGCGTTTAGAAGTCTATTTATGTATTTAGTAGGATAAATTTGTTCATAACTTATTAAAAGTTCAGTAGCCGGAGATGAAAAATAAATTGATAAGTAAACTCTGCGGCTGCCTTACTTCGTAAGCCTGCCGCAGTCGTTTGGGTCAGGAGGCCGTAGGTACGTAATATCGCCTTGCGGAACACAACTTTCACGTGTGGAAGGAACGATCTGACTCTAGACGACTGGAATTAAAGTGACAGGCTTGCAAAATAAAGTAGTGTGTTTGGTTTGTCACCCATAACTTTACGAAGTTTGGTACTGAAGTTCTGGTTAAGATAATGTAAATGAAATATCTATAGTCTCTTAGTCATTGCAAGTGCTGACGTAAGGTGAAAATGTTACATTTTATTTACCTTCTAAAATTGTGATATCAAAGTTGTTTTTCTTCGTTCTTACTTATATTATAAATGCGAAAGTTTGTGAGTTTGGATGTTTGTGCCTCAATCACGCCTAAACGACTGAACGGATTTGAATGAAAGTCAAAGTCAAAGTCAAAGTCAAAGTCAAAGTCAAAAATTTTTATTCCATAAAATCACTGGGATCACTTGGACACGTCTTAAATCTACGTTGCATTTACACCTGTTCGTAACGCGACCAGGCGTGGAAGATACAGGCAAGAAACCACGCTTGGCTATTTTTTTGGAAAATGATCCCTTTGAAACTTGGAATATACATGTAATGGATTAACATATAGGCTATTTTTTATGCGGGTACCACTAGAGCGAAGCCGCGGGCGGCAGCTAGTAATAACATAAAATTCATCCAGCACAAGAAGTCTTTTGATACTCCGAGAACTTGCCTGCTTACTTGCTTAGGTACTTACTGACTCCCTTAGTTTCCTTATTTGCAGCCTAGTACGACTGCATATATAAAAATGCAAACGCTGAAATAAGTGAAAGAGCCTGTAAACTAACAGTTTATCGCTTCGAGGCGATTCATTTTTACATTCGTAGACGTCTAATTTTGGAACTGTTACATAAAATGTTAAGTTAATTATGTCTTTATTGCAAATAGAGTAAGATTTGATCGTATTTTATGGAATACTAGCTACTGCCTGCGGCTTCGCTCGCGTTGTACCCAGATGAAAAGTGGCCTTTATGTTATTTCAGTACACGTATTATGTATATTCCAAGTTTCATTCAAATCAAATTCAAAATTTTGTAAAATGTTTTTAGTAGTGTTTAGAAAAAAAAAACACTACACTTAGTGTAGTGTTTTCTTTTTTCAAAGTTTAAACCCATGATGATGAAACCCATGCAAAATTCGAAAGACATTGTGTTATGTCATTTCATTTATTTCATCAAAAACTAACAAAGGATACATTTTCTGGTTAGTAATGTTCTTAAACCTAAATTAAGTTTATCCGAACACTAGGTTCTCGATGAATTTTTTTTAGGATATTTTGAGGTGTTCGTGTGTGGCTCCACTAAAATAACTGAATTGATTTTAATTAAAGCTTTTACCTTTCGAGAAAATTAGTTTTTTACGATCGAGCGAAACCGCGGTCTATAACTAGTCACTAATACAAGCAAATTGCTTCGCTGACGCTTTCAACGCCAAAATTAACGGCTGCAAATTGATATTGTCATCTTCATACAGATGTATGAAGACCGCCCGCGGGGTCAGTGGGACATATCTTGTCTATTAGGAACTATTAGGAACGGTGATCGCATCTGTCAGGATTTCTTGGAGGTTCAAATTATGTTTAGATGTTAATGAAATTCTTGATAGCCTTGGTAGCGTCGCGGGCAAGTATCTAGAGAAGCGAGAGATGCAGGTTCAGTGGTAGAAATGTTTGCATGTGAAAATATTTTTTCAGTTTCTGGGTGTTAAAACCATGGACACCTTGGTGCTCGTAATCTCTGATATCCCAGACACAAGGAATGCTAGAGTGAGATTAACACTCTCTTTGGTTAATGGGATTTATTGGATGTTGGCATGGCTACTGATTGTGTTACTAACAGTAAAAAAAAAACTCCGTAGTCACACTCCAACTTGGTGTGATTACAAATCTGTTCCCGTTTAATTATCTAACTTAAAAAAAATTAGGCCCTAAAATAACATTATAAGGTGGCTTTTTATTCAGATACCATCGAGCGAAATCGCTAGCCGAAGTCACTCTACAATAAATTGGGTTCTGTCTTGTTTAGTTTGCCCCCGTACCGAACTAGCTACATCTGATTGATAACCTTGTATAGTCCATCTGGGTCCAATGATCGCCGATAGTTTGATCGGTTTACAGTACTTTGCCCGGATTCCTTCAATTAAATTGATGGATGTTGATTGAGACTTATTCTGGAGTTGGTATTTGGGAGTCAATAAAATAAAATATACTGATTTATGCTTATTATGTTACAAGAATTGAGCTCTACTTAGGAGCTTCCATTAAAATGAATTTATGATTAGAGGCAGACATTTTCCTACTCCTTAGCACAGGATTTTTTACCTATCCGCTCTTGATTTTAGGCGACAAGAGCCTGTCCGTAAATTCACAAAATCATTATTCGTAAAGGGCGACGAGCAAGACCAGTGATACACAATATACTTTCTGCTTGATAGCCGCTTAGAATTCTCCCATTATGCTGACCACCTGTAAACTCTAATACGAATTTTAATAGCATAGAATAGAATAATCTTTATTGTAAACTGCTGAAAGTATAAGTTGTTATGTATAATAAATATAGTACAAACAGTTTACCTTTTTCGGACGTACAATCATTCAGAAAGAACAAAGGTAATTTTACTTGTAGTTAAGTAATTGGCGCCTCAAAACTTAAACTACGGCGTAAACTACAATGTATTGAAATCGACCCGCCAGAATTGAAAAACCCTGTAGTAAGGGGTTATCAGACTGAACCATTTAAAGCATGCCTAAGGATGCCTCGGCTTTGGGTTGTTTCAGCAGCGTGGTCAGGCGCCCTCCATCGGCACGCCTCGGCATGCCTAAGGACGGATTTCTTGAATTTATCTTTGACGGCCTCGGTGGCGTGGCGGGCGATTGCTCGGCAGAGACGCAAGAGGCGCAGATTCGATTCCCGCTGCGGAAGAAATGTTTGCATGTTCTGCTAATATTTCTTCCGGGTCTGGGTGTTGTGGTACCATGGTACCCGTAGTTTCTGATGCCCACGACACAGGGAATCCTAGTGTGGGGTCAGGACTATGTATGTGACTGTTGAATGTTATTTATTTATCCCCATTATGCTGGTTCCAGGCATGTGGTGGGTGACAGCGGCGGGGTTGGCCCTGCTGGCGCTGCCGGCGGCCGCGAAGGATCTGGACCGAGAAGACCTACCGCAGGCTCAGGAGCCAGACCTCATCAACTACGACGACTACAACCCTTACGATGACAACGGTACTTTAAAGCGCAATTAATTTGGAGCAGGTGGTCATTGTAGAAGTGGCATGAACTAACATGTTGAGAACCTAAAAAATTTCGATAACATCTGTCAAGTGCACGGAGACTTGAGGTCCACTTTAAAAATCTTTTCACCGAACTGGTTTCGATAAACTATGTAGTTACACTATTAGTAGTAGTAGATACAGGGGGCTTTGAAGACCGTCCAATAACGTCATTGGAACATGAGTTAGTAGGTACTTTTTTCCCTTCCCGCTAATAATGAGCACTCTCCTCTGAAGTGAAGGGCACACTTGCACGGGGCGACCTCTGAGGTTCTTGAGGTCGCTATCGAATAAAATTTCATAAAAATTTCACCCCCTCCCTCAATTTTCACCCCCTCTTGCTGGTATCTCAAATATAATAAAAAAGTTTAAAAAGTTGCCTCCTGACGCTATATAAATCATCTACTATGATGGTAAAAGGTCCTTGTTGTTATTGTTGTTGCTCTGAAGATATTGTTTTTTTTTAATTATAAAGACAATAATAAATCGAGGCTCGCTTCACTCTGTTAGACAAAATTGTCGTTTTCAGGGTGTTCTTAATGGTTTTGCAAATAAATGAAAAATGATTTCTTTTTCACTTTCCAGCCGTGCTAGCTGAAAGAGATTTCAGTGCACAATCGCATTCAACTGGTGAGTAACTAAGCTTGTTTTACGTAGTTTGTTTAACAAAAATCGCTAAGTGATTATGTACTTACCCTTTTTTTTTAAATAGAACAACCTGGATTCAGAAGACCTACTTTGCCACCCGCGACTGAGAGGCAGACAAGAGGTAAACCTTTTCTTACCTAACAGTTTCCATTAGAACATAAACCTTACATAGACTTTCTCCACTATAGAGCACTAAACGGTCGTGCGTTGGTGTATCTACATAAAAAATAAGTAATTAATATTACACACGCAACTGTATGAAAACCTATTGCATTTTTAAACGACCTTAAAAAAAGGATCAGTTTTTGATGTTGTTATAGAATTTCCCCTTTTGGGGAGGCTTATGGTATCAAAGACCTTATACTGTCTACTCTTTTGTTATTATCATATCTTATTTATTGTAAAAAAAGTCTTCCGTTCACTTAGGGCGCCATTGAAAATAAAGGCACAGGTTTTCAATTCATTTTTTAAGTGTTTGAGGCCATTGTCATTTTGAGTGCTCAATATGACATAACTTCGTGCATGTGTAGAAACACCAGCTACCTGTTAAGTGCTATAGGATGTCCTAAAGAGAAGAAGAAGTGAGTTTTTTTATCGTATTTAAAGAGGGGGTTTTCCATTGTTGATTATGATTCTGGTTTCAGCTCCAAACAGGTGCATTGACATCGGGCGTGCGTGGTCGGAAGGCGAGAGCTGGAAGCGAGACAATTGTACCCTCTGCCAGTGCTACAGTGGTCGCGTCAACTGCTCTATACTGCCTGCCTGCATTTCTGGTTGGTATGCAAACTTCACTCTATTGAGTCACGCAATTTTCAGATTATGTCCACTACCTCCTTATAATTTTTTTGAAGTGAAAACCCTTTTGTACAGGATATAAGGGGGAAGGCCCCTTATATCCTGTACAAAAGGGTTTTCACAGATTAGTTCCGACCTTCATTGGGTAGGTTGGTCCATTAGAATCATGTTTATGGCTGCTTCGTGGCACCGCTGCTTTGTAAACCTGCATTGCATTAGTCACATGTATAGTTCTGACCAAACTTCGAGTACCATGGTACCATAACACCCAAACTGATACCGAATCGAACCGACACCTCTCGCGTTTCAGCCGCCATACCACACCACCGGCCCGTCAACTTTCCGACTAGGTTTGAACCTTACCGCAAGTAACCTTTTAGCTCCAGCCCCAAGTCGCCCTGTGTTCAGCTCGGCCGCTCAGCCAATAACTCCCGTGAGAGGGCTGCAAGGGCATCCTGGCGATGATGGCGTCTCCGGCCCACCAGGCTCGCCCGGAGTCAATGGCATCCCTGGCGCGCCCGGCATGCCCGGACCAATTGGACCGATGCCTGATGTGAGTAGCATTCAATCCGTAACCAAGTCAAAGGGGCCTGAAACAGTGGCTGGAGTTAGTTCAAGATGCTTCAAGTACTTAAGTCTTCGTCTAACACCGAATATAGTTGGATAAATATATTTAACTCCATAAAATATTAATCAGGTTAAAAATTCTTGGTTGTATTTGAACAGGTGAACGCATACTTGGCACAACTGGCTGCGACGGCAGGAGGTGACAAGGGGCCGGCCTTTGACCCGTATCAGTACATGCAGGCTTCTGTTGGTGCTCCTGGTGTTAGAGGAATTACTGGTAAGCTTTGTTCAAGTTTGTATGAATAAATTTCTAAAAGGAGCCCCTTGAGGTGAACTTTATCCTTTCATCACACTGGATTGCAAGAACCAGTTACATGAGCATTATAGCGTTTCCAATGAAACATTGTATCCAGGACCGCAAGGGCCACCCGGCCCACAGGGTTTCCAAGGGCCGAGAGGTGAACCAGGGGAACCTGGACTGCCAGGGCTTCAGGGACCCCCAGGAGAAAGAGGACCACAAGGATTGCCTGGAAAAGACGTAAGCGTCTTCTTTTATCCACAACTATGCAAAGACACAATGAGCAAAGAAATGTGTGACTTGAGTCACACATTTCGTTCGTTCCGTTGACGGAAACATTTGAGGATCCAATTCATCAATTGGCTTTGATAGTAAAAGTTTACGTCACAAGATGCCACATTAGTTTTCATTATCTGTTCCTGGCTTTTAGGGTACTCCAGGGGAAGACGGTGAGCCAGGGCCGGCTGGAGCAACAGGTCAGCCTGGGCCTCGCGGCACCCCAGGCGTGCCCGGTATCCAGGGTCTGAAGGGACATAGAGGTTTCGACGGCAAAGACGGTGCGAAAGGCGAGCAGGGCCCGGCGGGGGAGAAGGGACCCAGTGGATTACCTGGACAGATGGGGTCTGCTGGACCAGTGGTAAGAAGCTAACCCAACAAAGGTTTTTGCTCTATTCGTATGAATTAATAAAGATTTTAAAGATAAAGAATTTCAGATGAATTAATAAGTTCAACTGTCAACGAGTCGTTTTTCAATTTAGAATGTGGTGTTTCAGGGTCCTGTTGGTCCAAGAGGAGAGCGTGGTCGTGAAGGTCCACCTGGACCACCTGGTATTCGAGGAGTGGATGGAGCAGCTGGTCCACCAGGTCTCATGGTAATATAAATAGTTAAATATTGCATTTTACTGCTACCAAAGCGTGCCTTTTTTAAAATATAATAAGAATTTATTTATTTATTTATTTATTTATAGGAAAACCAACAGCGGAAGATAACTAATCGACAACACAGTAAAAATAGAAAGCCAATTAAAGGTTTTCACGATTAGAAAACAACTTATAAAAAAGAAGTGATGAGACAAGACGTTTTAAAATGGTCACATCTTGATTTTTTTTAATAAACAAATTTTGAATTTCAATGTTTTCAGGGAAATACAGGCAAAACAGGCGCACCTGGATTTCCTGGTGCCCCAGGACTAAAAGGCGAGCAAGGGGCTGTTGGACCTAAAGGTGGCCAAGGGCTCCAAGGGCCCCGTGGCGAGTCCGGTCGCCCTGGACAACCGGGAGATGTGGGACCGCCAGGATTAGCGGGCAGAGATGGTGTGAACGGCGAGAAGGGCGTGCAGGGGCAGCCAGGACCTTCAGGGCCCCAAGGGTTCCCTGGACCCAGAGGAACTCCTGGAATCGCTGGTGATCATGGCACGCCGGGCTCTAAAGGAATGCCGGTAAGTTTACATACTGTTCTTGTTTATGGGTATATTTTTTTGAGTTTTTCATTAGTCGTTTATCATTTTGTTTATTAGGGCGTGCCTGGTGAAAGAGGAACCAAAGGTGATGCAGGCGTAAGGGGTGAACCTGGTGGTCCAGGACCTCGAGGTCTCCCTGGTACTTTCGGACCTGAAGGCAAACGTGGAAAGAGGGGTCTCAGAGGCCCTGCCGGCAATGTTGGACCCCAGGGAGAGAGAGGATTACAGGGAATGCGGGGCCTTCCTGGCGCAGACGGTCCTATGGGTCTCAAAGGTCAACCTGGTGAAAGGGGAGGTGTCGGGCTACCTGGAACAAAAGGTAGCTCAGGAGATCCTGGAAGACCAGGTCCTCAAGGTCTGCAAGGAACTAGAGGATCCGTTGGCAGACCAGGTATTCCGGGGAAAACTGGCCCTCAAGGAGAGAGGGGGATACCCGGTGCGGATGGAAGGCCTGGCGAACAGGGTGCTCAAGGATTGCAAGGTCCACCTGGTTTGATGGGAAGCCCTGGAGATCGAGGTTTACAGGTAAAATCAATGAAGTACTTATCATGACCTAAGTACCTAATTATAGATTTTTATTGAACAATAATCTTGTATCTTGTGGTTTTAGGGAGAAGCAGGAAAGGACGGTGAACCGGGCCCAGCTGGGCCCCATGGTCCTAAGGGAGATGCGGGACGTGATGGTAACCCCGGAGTTCAAGGACCACAGGGTCTCCCCGGTCCTTCTGGTGAAAGAGGTCATACTGGTCCCGCCGGACCTACTGGTTTCCCTGTAAGTTATTTTAATAGAATCTATACTTATAAAACAATTATGTAAAAATGCAATTTAATTTCCATTTGATTTATGAACTTCTATTTTGTAGCCTGTGGGTCATATATATATGTAAAATAGATAAAATGTAGGTTTCTATCATTCAAAAATCTTTCATTTCTAGGGTATGCCTGGAGCAGCTGGTCTACCCGGATCTCCCGGCAAAGAAGGAGAACCGGGCGTAGCTGGACCAGTTGGATCATCCGGCCCGTCAGGACCTCGTGGAGAGAGAGGTTTCCAAGGCGAAAGAGGGTCACCAGGTCTAACCGGCACTCCGGGAGAGAAGGGAGAGGCTGGCGTGCAGGGGCCTGATGGACCCCCGGTAAGTCTAAATATAAAACTGTGACTGACAATCATCGCACAGCCTAAACCGTAAGTCCTAGAAACATGAAGGGTATAAGTCCTCTGATGGTATGGACTAAGAAAAGAATTCCCAAGTTTCAACTCCCAGAGAACTCCCAGGAAGAAGTTAGTATGGAAATAAAAATACTCAACGTGGACAAAGTTGCGAGGTTTTCCACTTCTTAGTACAATGAAAACGGCCCGCTCGTATGTTGCTTACTGCCAAACCAGTAAGGTTTCATTTCACAATCACATTTAGATACATTTTAAATAATTTATTTTTCAGTTCAAGATCTCCCTTTCTAAAAAAATACAGTATCTTGTCTAATGATTTTAAGATGTGGGTTCATATTTTGTTCTTTATCTTTTTGTTTGCTTACTGTTCTTCTGCTTTAAGAGAGCACGGGTGGTCTAGTGGGAGCGGCTCGCCGTCAGATCTAAAGGTCGTGGGTTCAATCCGGTCGTGCACCAATGATTTTTCTGTTCGAAAAATGTACCTATGTGCGCTATACCAGTGCTCTCAAACGGTGAAAGAAAACATCGTGAGGAAACCGGGATCTCGTAGAACCCAAAAAGTTCGAAAACATGCGCAAAGTGCACGAAAGAAGCCTTTGAGGTGTACTTTGAATTCTTTCACCACTTTGGTTCGAAAGAATTAGTGGCACGACACGACTAGAGATATATTCAGCTTTGAACTTTTATTTCTTCAGTCTTCAAATTAATCCTCCCTAATGCTCATTTGTGACAAATTTGCTTTAGGGACCGGAAGGTCAACGAGGTAGCAAGGGTCATCCAGGGCAAATAGGAGCGATGGGTCTGCCTGGTCCGCGCGGCTTCAATGGTAGTCCAGGGGAGAAGGGAGAGAGAGGATCGGCTGGTCCTCCTGGAAACGATGGACCTGCAGGTAATTTACATACTTTAGATCATCATCATCATCATCATTTTCCTGCCCTTATCCCACTAGGTGGGGTCGGCACACCATGTTTCCCTCCTCCATTTTCTCCTATCACTCGTCATCTCCGCACTCACTCCTTTCACACGCATATCCTCTTTCACACAATCCATCCATCTTTTCCTTGGCCTTCCTCTAGCAGTATATCCATCCACATTCATATTCATCACTCGCCTTGTAACATGACATAATTTACATACTTAAGATCGAGTAATAAAATAGGGAGGTCCCAAAAGCTTGGTTTTTTACCCAGTTATAAACCAAACTAGCTTCTGCCCTCCACTTCGTGTTGTCACTCTGAAAAAAGTAGTCACGTAGGTATCTAAATCCAAGTCACGCATAATCTGTATTTCATCTTTCGTTAAGTCGTTTCGTCGTGATGGTAGCATGGCTAAAACAGAAACTTCATCACAAACGGGATTTATAAAGCTAGTAGAACTATAAAGTTCAAAAGTACAAAAGTTTAGCCTAATCAATTGTAACAGGTAAGGTCTTGTACTCTCTTTAACTTCTTCCATCCCTTTCCATGTCTAGGTCGTCAAGGCGAACAAGGACCCCAAGGGCCAGTAGGACCATCTGGTCCGCCCGGAGAGCCAGCCGAGCGGGGCGAGCCTGGCTCTCCCGGAGTCCCCGGGGAGGCCGGAGCTACGGGCGCGCCCGGAGAGCGGGGCCAGCCCGGTCCTCAAGGCAACCCGGGGATGTTGGGGCAGCCGGGACTGACGGGCATGCCGGGGGTTAAGGGGGACAGGGGGTATGCTGGCGCTAAGGGACAACAGGGATCGACGGGAAGCCCAGGTAAGCCATGATTGTGAATGTTTTCCTTTATGGAAGATTACCTACGCTTTTTTTTTAGTAAAAATACTTTCCTAAACAACCCAACTCTTCAAAGATCTAGATATTTTATAAAACTGTAATCAGTCGAAATAATACCAATTGTGAACCGCATTGCTAATAATAAAACTATAAAATATAATACACACAAACTATATGATAAAACCTGGAGGCACACAATACCTAATTAAACAACTCGTGTTCTGAAGGTTCGCCTGGAGAAAGCGGTCAGCGAGGATTACCAGGTCTGGCAGGCTCTAAGGGAGCTCGCGGTGAACAGGGCCACAAGGGAGAGGCAGGGCATGCTGGACTACCTGGCAGGATGGGAGATCTTGGACCTCCGGTAAACTTATACATTTACCTAATTATACAGAACAGCAAAATACTATGCAAGGCAGTCGAAATCTCATTTACATCTGCCCAAAGGTCTCATTCCATTAGCAATACGAATGAGAACTTAATTTTGTGCTTGATTATATACAGGTTATACAGTACTAACTGTTATCCGCGACTTCGCCTGTATTGAGTTTTTTATCGAAATCTCATAAACCGTTTAAAATTGAAAAGTAACAGATTACTTTCGCATGAATATTATTATTATTATTAACTCATTTATTTCAGATTAAAATCCATGTATCAAACAATTAAAAACATTAAAAATAGCAAAAATATTCACACATTACAAATAAAAACTAGTAATTTAATCACATTAATAAGTCATAATAAAAATAAAATTTAATAAAAAATATAAACATAAAATTGAAGAATACATAACCAAACCTACCTAGATACGAGAAGCCTAATAGAGTCTGCATCCAGTTATATTAAATGTGGAATATTATGCATCCTAAAGACTTTATTTCATGATGTTTTATAGGGACCTCAAGGAAGTACCGGCCCAGCCGGAGCTCCAGGCATCCCCGGTGCTAAGGGGGCTACTGGCGACTCCGGCCGCCCTGGACCCCCTGGACCCATTGGCTTCACGGGCGCACCCGGTTCTGAGGGACCCAAGGGAGAGCGCGGCAGCGAGGGTGAGACGGGACCACAGGGTCCACTGGGACCAGTGGGACCGGCAGGAGAGAGGGGACCTAGTGGACTGCCAGGCATGGTGGGACCACCCGGGCCACAAGGTCTTCGAGGAACACAGGTACTGTTAATTCAGTTTCATAAAAGGGCTCCCTTTTATTTTACTTTCATTATTTATTGTCAAAGCGACAAAAGAAATACAAACTCTGTGAAAGTTTTAACTCTCTACCTATTACGTACGGTTCATGAGATACAGGCCCGCTGACAGACGGACGGACGGACGGACGGACAGTGGAGGCTTAGTAACAAGGTCTCGTTAGCACTCTTTGAGTAGTTTGTGACGTCACCCTTCTCAAGGTCTTGACTGAAAACCAGCGCTACTTCACCTGGTAGGTACCAAGTGAAGTAGCTCAAAGCTGAGTCAGGACCTCTTGGCAACTCTTTTTAATTGACAGAGCAACCAGGACATGTGCTATGTAGGTTAGGTCTGTTTATGTATTTTCTTCTCTTTTTGTCTCTTTTTGCCCTATTACTCTATCTTAATTATTGCTCTGTCTTTTAATTTTATTTTTTGTTTTAATTTAATTTTATTTTTTTTCATTTCTGTATTTTTTGTGTACCTACCTAGGTTGCCAATAAATCATTTTCTTTCTTTCTTTCTAGTACAGAATCCAAAAAAGGACTATGTGTGTGACTGATGGCTTCCTTATTTTATTGTATTGCAGGGTAGCCACTAGCTCATACGAACTTACTTACATTTATTGCAGGGCGAAACCGGAGTAGCAGGCAAACCAGGTGCAGACGGAGCACCAGGGCCAGTGGGCAGCCCTGGTCTTCAAGGACCGCCAGGTCAGATGGGTGAGCCGGGCCCTGAGGGTCGACCCGGGAAGCAGGGACAGGCGGGCATTCCCGGCCGGCCAGGGGACAAAGGGCCTACGGGACAGCCGGGCACGTCCGGACCACCTGGACCACCTGGATTGACGGTAAGCTGAAAGGAAACTGGGGTCTTCTCCTCGGGGAATAGAATTTTTATCACAGTAGATGAAACTGCCAAAAACTGCTACAACACTTGTCAGTTTATGCGATACTTATCTAAACAATGTGACTTTATGTTAATTTTACCGAGTATTTGGTATCTGGGTACATTTTGGGTTGAATGACTTACACAAAGTCATTAAACTTTCTAGGTAAAGGGTTACAAAAGAAGCTGGCTGAACAGCACGGTAGACATTTTCTCAAATCTGCAAGCAAACCCTTTGAAGATTTCTAAGAGCCTGTAAGAGAGTCAGAGTTGTTCAGAACATTCAAAATGATGATGTAATTATTTAAGCCAAAAGAAATTATGCATGACACATGCCCAGTGTTTGCTGGTCTGGTAAAACAAAATTACTTTTCCAGGGAGCTCAAGGCCCATCCGGACCACCCGGTTCAACAGGCGAACGCGGACCTCGAGGGGAGACTGGGCCGTCTGGCGTCGACGGACCACAAGGGCCAACGGGCAAGCAAGGACCCCCTGGCCTAGACGGGGCTAAGGGCGACCGTGGGGATTCAGGAATGGACGGACCGAAGGGACATGCGGGATTACCAGGATTGCCGGGAATGGTGGGTGCGCCTGGCAGGCAGGGAGAGAGGGGTCTGCCTGGGGCTATGGGACCGCCTGGCAAGGATGGAGATGTTGGACCTAGAGGTCAGTTCATGTTTTTTAATCTCCCACTGGTATTAAAATTTTATATTATTGTCTTTACTTGCAGCTACTCTATAAGGCTTAGTGTTGTTTCGATTAGCTTCTTCTGCCTGAGCCTAGTCACTGCGTCCATTAAAGTCGTTAAACGCTACTACAATTAATGAGATTGACACATGTGACGTGTGTGTGTAAAAGTCACTTTGTATGTCAAATTTTATGGCCACATAATCATAATCATAATCATAATCATTTATTTGCTTGAATGTGGTATACAAATGTCTTATAATTAGTTTGTGTTTAGATGCTCACATTCCCTATTTGGGATGCAAATATTAGCCTAATTGATTTTAACATAATATATAATTTATTTAACTTATCACAATAAAAGTATGCAAAAATGTCAACATCCACACTGACAGACATCCCTACTAGAATAAAGGAAACCTTCTATTTATTAGTATCTTATGAGCCTTTTATCTTATTCAACAGCCTCCAGACGGCCATTGTTTGTGAGCCTAACATAGCTCTTCCTTCCCAGGTTCTCCAGGCCGTGATGGTAGCCCCGGTCCCCAGGGTCCTGCGGGACCCCAAGGGGGCCGTGGGCCTGCGGGAGAGCCGGGCCGTCATGGACCTCCCGGGACGTCAGGACCCCCCGGACCACCCGGCCCACCCGGGGAGGGCCTGGCGTATGACGCTGCTGCTATCGCTGCTATGTTGCAACAAGGTATGTTCTGACAGCTGCTTTTTATAAATCTAAAGAAGCTCTGGTCTGTCTGTCTGTTACCTTTTCTCGCCTAAACTGCTGAACAGATTTTAGTGAAATTTGGCAAGGAGATAGATCCCATCCTGGGAAAGGACATAGGCTACTTTTTAACCTGTAAAACGATCCTACAATCACCCCAAAGACAAAATACCAAAGACGAAACCCAAAAGATAACAGACAGAAGTTTACTTTTCATATGAATCCTATCTAAAACTTGGCATTATATTTATTGGAAACGAATTGAATCAAGTTAGAGGAAACTATTCCTCAAAGCAAAATTCGGTTTGAGGGTAGACTCGGCATATTTGCACCACAACCAAACAGTTTCATGTCTGCTCCAGGTTCAGTGAAAGGTCCAGATCCACTCGGCGACGACCCGAACTCCCTCCCTCCACGGTTCTTCAAGGAAGACATGTCGGCGTCTGAACGCAAGGAAATCGTCATGAAGGCGTATGAAAGACTGAAGGTGTCACTAGACAAGTTCCTTAAACCTGACGGCTCTAAGGATGCGCCGGCCAAGACTTGCGGGGACATCAAGCATCATCACCCTGACTTTGAGAGTGGTAAGCACTAAGCAGATGTATGTATGTTCGTATCAGCTAATGGCCAACTCTAGTGATGGAGTTTTTAGGCCACCTAAAGGCCTCCGTCATGGCTTAACGACTTAAAAGCCGGGGCCGACTGTTTAACGTGCCCTCCGAAGCTCAGAAGCACTCAGCTTGTAATTACAGGGTTAGGTAATCTATAGCACCCTTTTGTTTTCTCTAGGTCAATATTGGATTGATCCGAACGGCGGCGATATTAACGACGCTATCCTGGTCCACTGCGACATGACCACTGGCGCCAGCTGTATCTACCCCAAACCGATGCAGTCGCAGGACATATCGTACAGAGGGACAGAGAAAGAGGCCTGGCTGAGCGAGATGGAAGAGGGTTTCACGGTTCGTACTTTAAATAATTTCAATTTATGGCTATTTTCGCCAATGAAATAGTTTTTTCAATAATTATTTCCAGTCGCCTAGATGTCGTTTGTGGTTCCGGTAGAGCAAATGATCGTCTAATTGGTCCTTTTGTAATGGCACAGATAAAATTATATATTATAGTCTGCGTCTACAGGACTCATACTAGCGGATATATCCTATGTATTATACTTATTAAAAGTTTGTGCCTCAATCACGCCCTAACCGCTGAACAGATTAGAATGAAACTTGGAATATACCTACATAATACAAGAGCTGGAACACCACGCGAGCGAAGCCGTGGGCAGTAGCTAGTATGATTTATGCCTTAGGGAATAAAACTTTTTAGGAATGTTCCTCTTTAATATTTTTTTGTTTTTCATGTGTAGTTTATTCATAATTATTAAGTTACTAGCTGCCGCCCGCGGCTTCGCTCGCGTTGTACCCGGATGAAAAATAGCCTATAATGTTATTCCAGCACATGCACTAATTATATTTCAAGTTTCATTCAAATCCGTTCAGCCGTAGGGGCGTGATTGAGGTACAAACATACATCGTCACATCCACACATCCTTACATCCTCACATCCTCACAAATTTTCGCATTTATAATATTGTAGGATTTCTTCCACAGATCACTTACAAGGCCGATCACACCCAGCTGACCTACCTTCAACTAATGTCAACTAAAGCTGTGCAAAAGGTCACCTTCCACTGCCAGAACACCATCGGATACTTCGACCCTCACGCTAACAACTACCGGCGAGGGATCAAGCTGTTGGCGTACAACGATGCCGAGATACTGCCGAAGGCGAACAACAGACTGCGATACAAGGCTTTGGTGGATGACTGTCAGGTTAGTCTACTAAGGCCTTTTACCATCTATAAGTAGTAGATGATTTATACAGCGTCAGGAGGCAACTTTTACCTTCACAAACGGGACGCTGTAGTGCCCGCGACGAATTAAGATGGAGGCTTGCCCAGCACCTGTTCCATCCTCTCGGCATAGTCGGCTTTGGCACAGGAAAGACATGGTCAATACGTGCGGAGCTGACTAAGCCGCGGGTTTCCTCACGATGTTTTCCTTCACCGTTTGAGAGTACTGGTATAGCGCACATAAATTTTTCGCATGGAAAAATCCATTGGTACACGACCGGCCACGACCTTAGGATCGGAAGGCGGGGTCACTACCAACCTTAGGTTAGTATAAGCGTTTATATATAGCGGAGGTGGATTAAGAAAGGAATTCCTTCAGGTATACCTACTTTCCAAGTTTAACTAAAAAAATCACGACAAAACAGAAAAATGATAAGATTTAATGTAGGATTTTTTTAAAATTTAAGCCAAGTCACTTGTGGCTATCGAAGTCGCTAGACGCTACATGCAAAATATATGGAGCTGACAATAAGTAATCGCATAACTTACCTGGCTTTAAGGCACCGATTCCTCCAACGAGTTATTTCCAACAAGTTATTCATGTTATTTCCAACAGCACAAAAGCCCGAACTGGGCACAAACGGTAGTGGAATATGAGACGGACAAGGCCGGCAGACTGCCTCTACTCGACGTGGCGGTGAGAGACGTCGGAAGAAACAACCAGATGTTCAGAATCGAGATGGGCGTAGCCTGCTTCAGTTAATAGTTCACTACTTTTCTGTGAAGTTTGGCACTTTCATATCTCATTCACCTCTTCCTAGTTCACTTTTTGTGAAATCGGGCATTTTCCTATGTATTTTTATCTTTTTCTATCTCTGGACTGGAAATAGATCTCTCTTTGTGCCTACAGTCGCCTGCAATAAGATGCATTTCAAAATTCAATTGCTTACTAATTTAATAAAGTGTGCAACACTGAAGTTATAAAAGAGTATAGCTACTCTACTGTGAAACTGTGGTCCTAGTTGTTTGGACCCTTCTTTTTTCTTCAAACTCAAACTTATTTCATTTTTGTTAAGAACTGTATAAAATTTGAAATAATAATGTGTTACTTTTATTAAGAATCGGGCATTTCGTAAACTATTTCTCTATTTTTAAAACTTTGCAAGTACTTATCTAATCAGTATTATGTAAGGTATTTTAATAAAAATATGTAAATCAATTGTTGTGCATTTTGCTAAACTACTCCTAATTTTGACAAATAAAAACTTGTCTAGAACGAGACTTGTCTAGAACAGTTTTTACATTCAAATTTAGTTTAGAAAAAATAACAACAATTTATTATACAATTAAGATAAAAAAGACAAACTGTCAATGTAATGCATTTATTGTGGTAGTTTTAATTGACTTAAAAGCATAGTTTTAATAAAAACGTCATTATAGTTTAAAAACTAAAGAATAATTTAAAACATAAATTTTATGTACCTACCTATTTTTAAATAAGATAAGATTTTTAATCCTAAGTCGTCACAAATTATTTACTTTTAGATTAAGTTACCAAAGGTCCCAAGGCTGTGTATGTACATAATGTAAATAAATATCCTTATTTATAGTTAGCAAAGACACAATTGTGATTGTATCAAAATAATTCCTAATAAGTTTAAGTTACTATCAGTTATCTGCCTACTTGTGTGTATGAAATAAATATATAAAATACGTAATACTTAGTGTAATAAAGGAACTTAACTAGTAAATAAGTACATAACTACTAAACATAAATAAATTGTAATTAAATTGTCTGTAAACTTCATCTACAAAGGTGGCGTATAACTGAGTGCCACCATAATATTTGAATAAAATCAATACATACTTAATTTGTAGTTTGGTCTTTTAAAATTTATAATTACTTTATGACTAAGTACGTGCCGTAAAGATATTTCCGACTTTTTCGGTATTCTGATTTTTCGATTTCCATTTAAACTTTGTCAATCGCAAATGACCGTTTCGAGGATTCTTAAGCTCTTTCACTTTAATTGATAAGTAACTTACTTATTTGCTATTTTTATAGGTTTTTTAGTTACCACAATTATTCTTCCTACTACAAGACACGAAAGGTGGCATTTTGCACGTGCATTCCATACATTTGTCATCTACAGAGACCTCGTCACCGACCCGCAGGGTGTAGTTACCGAACGTGCACTCAGCTGCCACTTTGTTGAGGATGTTCAGTCCACGGATGACCTTTGACGTTTGTGTTGCTGAAATTAGAATAATCGACGTTTAAATTCTCTGCTGGACTGGAAATAAATAAAAAGCATAGAATGCGTCCAGCTGCTTCTCTTCCCGAGCATGAAATGATGATGGACCGTTTATTATGAGCGATGGGCTGAGCACCTGTCACCATGGTTCACCATATCCATCTTAGGACTTTAAATCAGAAGTGGCTGCAAGTTTTCTTATGTTTACTTGTGGCTCTGCCCACCCCATTAGGGATACAAGCGTGATAATATGTATGTATGTATTCTCTGTTTTAACTTTGTACACTACTACTACTACTACTACTACTACCTACTACCTACTGCTAGTCGTATCTCTAGTTCTTTCGAACCAGTATGACGAAAGGTTTTAAAGTGTGCTTCAATGTGTCCTTTCGTGCATGTGACACAAACATGTTATCGAACTTTTAAACTGGTAACTTTATTAACAGAAAGAAACTTTTAAACTGTGTACAGATATGTAAGTTCATAAAAAGTTAAAAAAAATCTTCTGACTTAGGCCAGTTCTTATGCAATATTGTTCATCTCCTTTATGCCATGACTGAAGTTAATGTGGTGGGTCATTATACTGATAAATATCAAGAGGCTTCTTCAGGAGATTTGAAAATGTCTGAATACCTCCCATTAGGCCCAAACCGTGATGGATGGCACAAAGTTTCTACTAAGAGGTCTTTGATGATGATACGGTCTCTTATAGTGTTCAGAGACAGTATCACCGTATTCACTTTCATAACATTCTTCATACATGCTCGTTGATTAAGGGTACTCTTGACCTGGCCCTTTTCCAAACCAGTCGCCAATTTGGTCCAGATACGTACGCCTAGGTCTTCCCCTTCCAACGGTACCATTCACACTCGCCTCATACAAGTGTTTCGTTAATCTTGATAAAACTTACGGCATTGAAACTCGATTGGGCAAATTCGACTTTCGTAGAACACAGGCGCACATTTCTGCATGAGTTCATCCTGATGATGAAGTTCTATTCCGCAGTTAATGTCTCGACACAGGGTCGAGTTGTCCACCTTTCCATCCCAGTCAGACGCGCACAGGCAGACCTTGGCCGTGTCCTTTGGCTCGAACTGCTGACCCTCGTAGTAGGTCTTCCCGTCTATATCGCAAGTCTTGAGGGCTGCTATTGCGTCTTTTCCTGAAATGATTTGGGCCATTGTTAGTCGACTTTGCGGTGCAGTGCATTGTGTACTTAGATGAAAAGTGATGGAACCTGATGCTTTAGAACACACTTATTAGTATTCGTTATCGTAATAAATGATACTCATTTCACTAGATCTTGCGTATCAGTGTCGTTGAAAGGATGTAATTTTCGCCTTTTATTGTCGATCTTTGTACCCGAAGGCTGCCAACGGGACCCCATACTAAGCCTCCGCTGTCCGTCCGTCCATCCGACTGTCAGAAGGCTGTATCTCATGAACCGTATAGGTAGTGAGTTGAAATTTTCAGAGTGTGTATTTCTATTGCCGCTATAATAACAATTAATTATTCGTCCCGGGCACTACAGCCTCCCGTTTGTGAAGGTAAAAGTTGCCTCTTGACGCTGTATAAATCATTTACGGTAAAAGACCTTAGTTATGTTAACAGATAATAAAAATAAAACGAAATAAAAATATAAAAGAAACATTTTTTTAATGTGCATGTATAATTCGACTCGCATTTGACCGGTTTTTATTTGTATTCTACGACATGCCTGTTTTTTCACGTTGATTTCCATGTTTTATGTAGTGCTTTAGGTAACCTATTAGATGGTGAAAGGTCTTAAATTCATTAGGAGCTAAGAGTAGGAGTAATGGTAGGTAATGAATATTAGGTGCCTTTTATTGGAATGATGATGAGTTAATTTTCAATCATTATTTCACACACGGAACTCGATGGTGGGCCTTTGAACAATAGCTCGTTGACAGATACTGCAATGTCCTGTCACATTACGATATTTACAATCCTCTATGATCTTCTTATTTGGACAGGTGCTATAAATAATGACGATGTTATTGTTCTTCATTATGATCCATCAAGCACGTGAGATCAATCGGTGTGAATTTGTACCTTTTATGAGCTTTTGTGTTATTTCTTAGGAGTTGGAGTATTGGGGGAATCCTTCGATATGTGCGCTATGTTTTTTGGTGAGTTTAAAATCTTTTAGGGTTTCACTCACTACCCCTGCCGTCAAAATAGATTTGTCATGTTCGAGCTATTTAGGAGTTACCGTCCATCCTATAACTACCAACTGTAGCTTCCGCTCACCAATTGTAGGCAAGCATAACATTATTGGCGGCAGGCGCGGTCGCAGCCTGAAATTTTGGAGGGGTTCACTAATACTTAATAGAATATGTCGAGTAAATCAGGTTTTATTGTACAATACATAATTTTATTGCACACATTATAGAACAAATGGAAGCCTTCTATTTTTATTGGCATCGCGGCTAGGGACAGAATATTGCTTTTTTTATATTTTGTAAATTTTTAGAATATTTTTCAATTTGACGTGTACGATTTTGGGGGAGAGTCATGTCACCGCACCTGGGCATTAGTATCTACAGCAGGTATTAGATGCTCACCACAAACAACGCCCGTGCTGCAGCAGGAGTCGAGCTCGAAGGTGGAGATGCACTGCTGCTGTTCGTCGCTGTTGAAGGTCTCCACGCAGTCGACGGAGGCGCAGTCTATCCGCGGCGCTCCCCTGACCGTGCAGCGGCAGGCCTGGGAACAGGACGCCTGGATGCGGGACTCTGGGATAGGCGCGCGGTCGCCGTATGCTTCTCCTCTGGAATAACATTTTTCAGTAGTACTTTCATCCTTTAATTGACGGCCTCGGTGGCGTGGCGGGCGATCGCTCGGAGGCGCGGTTTCGATTCCCGCTGCGGAAGAAATGTTTGCATGTTCTGCAAATATTTCTTCCGGGTCTGGATGTTGTAGTATTATAAGTATAAGTATTTACAATAATAATGTATTTTAAGTATTTTATCAGCCATCTGGTTCCCATAGTACAAGCTTTGCTTAGTTTGGAACTAAATGGCGCTGTGTGAAATGTCCGCAAATAATATTATTAATACATATTTATATTATTAAAGACAGCCTAGATTTGGTTCAGACAGCGCATAAGTAACCCCTGGATGGTGTCTATATCCCAAAGATTTGTCACGTTGTATGGTACCTAAGTATCTACCTACCTAAGTATTCTTGGCTGGCATGATGACAGGTGACCTACATGTTTCTAAACAGGTTATTCAAACAATAAGTTTCCTATTAAAACCACAGGTGGGCGCGTACTTTATAAGGAAGTGAGTTACACAGCTCAGTCACGGTTGACCAAACATTTACGCCGTTTTGCAGCAAAATGTGAATAAAGAAGTGAGGTCGGCGTATTTCCCAATCGCCTCGAGAGGTCACAGCCTCAGTTTTTGCACTTCTTCGGAAATGTGCCTTCTCGGACTGCAAGGACAAGGTCAGTTGTCATGTCACCAACTTATTTAAGAGTCTTAAATCAGTTGTTGAGTCAAGAACTCTAAGAGTAGTTAGTTAGTAATCAGTAGTTCGAGTCAAGAACTAAAGATCTCCAAAAAGACTTTGGGACGTTTGTATGCATTATGTAAATCAGGGATGGGGGAAGTTTTTCCTTTGTGTGCCCATATTTACTTACAAATTAAATGGCGGGTCAAGTTGTTGCATTTTTGGCAATATTATTTATTGAAATAACAATATTGATACTTATGTATTTTACATATTGATAATGTATTTGACATACCGCCTGCGCTCGGGAAATAATACGTGATTGTTTTAAGCGAGCTGCGCACTGCCAATAAGAATGAAATTTCTAACAATACGAAAACTTTGCTTGAATTTATTTTTATGGTCGCGGGCCGGATTTCAACGCTTCGCAGGCCGTAGTTTCCCCATCCCTGATCTAAATCGTATACATGATATAACGCAGATTATAAAACAAATGGAAGCCTCCTATTTATATTGGCATCGCGGCTAGGGGCAGAAAATGGCTTTTTTTAAATTTTGTAAATTTTTAGAAGATTTTTCAATTTGACGTGTACGATTTTGGAGGGGGTCATGTCCCCTGTGACCCCCCTTTCGGCTACCTGATGTAACGTGGTAGAGAGTGATGAGTGAGATAGGTAGGTACCCTTACCTGTAGTAACACATAGTAGGGTCAGGATGTAGATCGGGGCAGGTGAAGGCAGCGGGGCAGGTGGAGTTGTTCTCCGATGGCACCGGGGTGCAGCCCAGCTCCAAGTAGAACCCGGCCATGAAGCACTCTCCCGCCATATCCGGTGTTACCACACCGAATGCTAGAAACAAAGGATTGCTGGCTAAATTGTAATCTTTTGAAAGTTACCTGCAATACGATCATACATACATGTTATGACGCCCGTAGGGGGGGCAGAGACACAAGTGATCATTGTGTCTGTGATCAAAATTGCAGCCACCCCTGATTCAAAGTCTCAAGATAAATATGGTGAACCATGGAATAAAATTAAGGACACTGGTGGTCTAGTTGGTCGTGACCCCACCTTCCGGTCCTAAGGTCGTGGGTTCAAATCTGATCGTGTACCAATGGACTTTTCTGTATGAAGACATTATCTGCGCTATATCAGTAAGTACTCTCAAACGTTGAAGGAAAACTTCGCGAGGAAACCCGTGGCTTAGTCAGCTCCGCACGTATTGACCATGTCTTTCCTGTGGATAAGGCCGACTAGGTAAGCTGAGAGGATGGAATAGGTGCTGGGCAAGCCTACTCCCTCATAATTCGCCCCGGGGACTGCAGCGTCCCGCTCCTGAAGTTAAAAGATGCTTCCTGACACTGTATAAATAATCTACTATAGATGGTAAAAGGCCTTAGTTTATTTACATTTTGTGACGCTAAATTAATTATTTTTTACAATATCAACTTGAAGATAGAAGTGAACCTAAGTTACGTATTTTCTTTATCTTTAGGAAAGTAGGTAAACGTTTGAAGCGGGTAAAAATTCACAAGTTAGTAGGTTATTTTAAATTTTCAGATAAGTACTTAAAAACAGAACGGGGAAAGCGGAAGAAATCGATTAACATAAGTAGTTGTGAAATGAAATGAAATGAAAAATCCTTTATTGCGAACAGCAGTTATTGGCAATTACCTATCAAAATTTTATAAATGCCAAATTAACTGTCTTGTCATAAATTAATGTCTAAGAAGTATTTAACTATGCCTTAGCCTGGTTAAGTATACTTTTTCCTGCTTTTTCATTCTTTTTCTGTTTTGAGATCGTTTTACAGGATAAACAGTAGCCTATGTCCTATCCCGGGATGGAATCTATCTCCTTGCCGAATTTTATTAAAATCTGTTAGGCAGTTTATGCGTAAAAAGGACAGACAGAGTTAGGTACTTTCGCATTTATAATATTAGCATGGATCAATAACTTAGAAGCCTACTCATGTATTTATTAACTTAGTAAAAGTAGAGCTTATCTGTCCTTGTATCAGGCTATGGTTAACAAAGTAACTACCGATACATACAATGCACATCAATTACTTAGGTAGGTACATAAACTTAGTGGAAGCCTATAGGAACTAAAAATAATTGTAAGAAAACCGCGAGTAGTTATATACCTATCGTCACTGGAAAGGCAAATTTACGTAAGCGCCAAAAGACCATTTCGAGAAAAAGCCGTTAAAAGTTTTTTTTTTTCGTTTTTTAATCATAACTTTTTACCTAAGTAATTATCGAATTTTAATGACGTCAACGTAAGATTTCATTCTTTTTTCATTTTCTATGTCCAGCAATTCATATTATGAATTGCGGCTTTTTCTCGAAATGGCCTTTTGGCGCTTATGTAAATTTGCCTTTCCAGTGACGATATGTAAATTCAAGATTTGTAGCGAAGGCGAGTAGGAAAATCTAGATCGCTTTTATCTAGTATCTAGATATAGATCAAAGCCAAGTTGATTTGTGGCTAACGAAGTCGCTACGAGCAAATTATGTGCGTTTATTCGTCTAAGGCAAATATGTATTGGGGCTGACGGGACTGTCATTCGGCGATAGTAATGAAACCACGTGACGAAGCTTATATTTTTATTATTCATGATAGTTATGTCTGAAGTTAACAACATAAGTATTTGAATTATGTTCTGTTAATTGTCATTAGGTTACCATACACATATTTACAGTAGAGTTTAGCGACTTATTTGGACACAAAATAACTTGGCTAAGGCCTTTTTGTAGCCTTTATGCTAAGTTTCATTCAAATCGATGCAGCCGTTATAGCGTGAATTAAACAAAAATACACGCCATGCCGATTTTCGGTTTTATAATATTAGTAGGAAGAAGAATCAACAGTATTATAAAAATCTCAGAACAACAAATCAACTCACTAAAATAATTCATTGATGTTTTTTTTGTACCTACCTATTAGTAAAAATTATATCACGTAGGTAAATATATACTGTGTACAGTCAGCATAAGAAGTTGACGACTTTTCAGATATCAAAAATGATACCTACTGCAAGGTACCATTTCACTTTGAAGCAGCTGATACAAATTTTGATTCTTTAAGCACCTTAATCTATCTATCTAGTCATGTCACTAGTTCTTTCGAACCAGTGTGGTGGAAGAACTTAATAGAAAAACGTTATACTTACACAACACTATAAAACACAACACAGGCTTCATAGTCGATTGGTCTTAAGCAACTAGTTAGAAATGAGTGGACACGCGCGTCGTCGCCGCCTGCGAGCCTCGTAATGAGTCTCTTGTGCCAAGGTAGTGGCCGGCCACATCTAGATGTTGTTTGTATACTAACGATTAGGTACCGTATGTAACACAATAATATTTAGATAATGTTACCTCCTTACTGCTTTAACTACTTGTTTATAGTATTTCACTAAATAGTTCCTATCAGACAGATTCAGAATGCTGTTTTGACGTTGTCGGTTTTGGTCGGTCATTTCCTCGTGTTCCTCGCTCCAGACTTCTGGTCAGTAGGAATCGTATACTTACAGACGGTATAGGGAAGTGCCGCAAATGAAAAAACTGCCCTAATGTTATGTGTTAGTTTTAAGTATGTTTGTATAAATAAGTATGTTAGTCTATAAGGTATTTATTAATATGGGCCATCAACTTTGTATGTCTTAAGTATATTGTTTGTAAGATGCCTGAAATAAAGAATTTATTATTATTATTTCGAGGCTGACAGTCTTTGCTGACAGTGTTGTATAAAGGGCTATTGTTTTTCTCTAGCGGAAGAATAAACTACTGTCTCTGAAACTGTTTTAATGCAAAAACCTATCGCAGGTTTTACGTCATCATCATCATTGAGAGCACTGGTGGTCTAGTGGTGGCGGCCTCGCCTTCAGATTCTAAGGTCGTGGGTCCTAAAGTCGTGCACCAATGGATTTTCTGTTCGAAAAATTTATGTGCGCTAAACCAGTAGATACTCTCAAACCTCTCTTAGTGAGGAAACCGGCATGTCGTAGAACAAAAATAAAGTTCGAAAACATTTTTTCAAATGCACGAAAGGAGCCTCTGAAGCGCCGCACTATTTGAAATCCATTCACCACACTGGTTCGAAAGAATTCGTAATACGCCTAGGTGTACCTCACATTCTGTGTCGTATGTTTCATAGCTGGGCACCCGTGCCTCTGAGGTCGAAAATAATGGTACCTTTAGAAATATTCGGGAATAGCTAGAAGCGTACTTAAATTGATGACTTTATACGCTAGTACAAATTCACCCTCCAATCTTAAGATATTTTACGTTACTCTCCATTAGGCAACATTTTCTATAGGCACAGACAGACCGGTTTCAAATAAAATAAAAATACTTTCGTACAAAAATTAATTTATTTACGATATCTAAAAAACAGTCTGTAGGTTACATACATAGCATTAGCATAATTTATGCTACATTACCTACACCGTTATGGACCATCTTCATTCTTATGGCAGGGCTAAATCAACTGAACATTTATACCTCTTGTGTTGTGTACTTAAAGATTACCTACCTAACCCATTCTTTGGCGATTCGTGCCTACAAAACTACAACTGCCTATAACACACCACCTCATTGGTTAGTTGGTAGAAAATGCCAAGGCAATAGATGCCATTTGCACAATGTTTTTGGTTTGTGCAATTAAGAATAAATAATACTAAAGGTGGTTAAAAATATTGCCCATAAGTTGTAAAATATGAAGGTAAAGGTAAAGATAAGGAAGGTGCATAATTCTGATGTTTTCTACGGGAAGAAGCTTACAGAAGCACGAGTACTTCGTATTCGGGAGAGCTCTTCTCTTCGCCGTCGAAGGGGTAGTAGCAAACACCGTGACTTGATTGAATCTGAAAATTGATAATATTTCATTAGATTAATCAGAAAACATCTCTGCTGGTATGGAAGTAAAAAAAACATAGAATGCGTCCCCGAGCATGTCGTGAAAGTCGAAGAGAAGAAGAAGAGTCTCCAACATGATGAGATACAATAAGCAAGTATTCCCATGGAGGGTTGACGTCAGGCAGGCGGCCGGTCATAAAACACCTTAGCCAAAACTCTTACAGCATGATCCATGTGCCGACCCCACATAGAGTGGGATAAGGGCAGGAAGATGATGATGATTCATCAGAAAACACAATGAAGAGTCTTAGATATGATTGTGGAAGGATATGGGTAGAGGTAGGCCAAGGAAAAGATGGACTGTGTGTAAGATGACTTGAATAAAAAAGGAGTGATATGTAGGTACATGAGGAAGAATAGGTACCTACAATCAATTCGATTCTGGTGTGTATTTTCCTAAACATAATTAATTTGATAGTTCTAAAATTATAGCGATCCCTGTTACCTCAATGTAAAAAAAGGGACACCAATATTTTTAGGTCTGTCAAATTAAATTAAGTTTTAAGAAAATTCTCAACAGAATCAATACCAGTGTTGACCGATTCCTTATAATCATTTAGGTATCTCAAAATACATAATTATCAGAGACAGGTTATAGGTAATTTCAGTAAATATACCTATTACCTAACTAATGTAAAAGAACTATTAGACCGGTCACCAATGGGATTAGAATCCGCGACTTCGCCTTGAATCGGCAACGCTCAATCGTGACGAACAAAATCACTGTGTAATGTTTATATGCACACATAACAAACAAATGTAGATACCTAGGTAGGTGCTAATGTGAGAGATTAGGGTTTAATGAACTCATACACTCACTGTGATTAGGTACTTAAATATTCAAAAGGTGGGAAATTAAATCTTGTTTCAAAAATTTACAGATCCTCCTTGCAAGAGCACTTTATTGGAAATCTTTTGTTTATCCCAAACTAGGTCTACTAGGTCCATTAGGTGTGATTGTTGCCACAAACATGCTGAATTAACAATATTGTTCTTTTCTATTCTATTCTATAGTGTAATTCCAGATCTTGATTCCAGACTTAGATAAATTGGAAAAGCAGTAAGTGCTTTTCCAATTTCCAACCCCGAAATAATAAAAGATTGATATTGATAATATGGGTTTCCTAAGAAGTGGCAAGAGTGGAGGCCAGTGGAGTGGTGTGTAGCGTGTATGATGGTCATGGGTTTCCTGACCTTGCCCGGAGTGGTGCATCCATCGTGCGTGACCCTGCCGAAGTAGAGTTTCTCCCCGTCGGCAGTGACGCCGGCCTGCACGGCGCCCGGCGGCACCGCGCCCCCCGTCGAGAATTGCCACGAGAACATCGCTGGCACTAACACCTGGAAAATTTTATGTTGTTTTACGTTAGATGATTTGGTTTGGTAACTTCTCTCCTGGGCTGGGAGTAAAAAAAAACATAGAATGCGTCCAGCTGCTCGTAAAAGTCGACCAAGGGATAGTATCCTCTCCAACATGATGAGATACAATAAGCAAGTATTCCCGAGGAGGGTTGACGTCAGGCAGGCGGCCGGTCATAAAACACCTTAGCCAAAACTCTTACAGCATAATCCAAGGATCATGCTGTGCCGACCCCACATAGAGTAGGATAGGGGCAGGAAGATGATGATGACGTTAGATGATTTGGTTAGGTACTACTTAGATGCATTGCTAGTCTGTCTGGAAAAAGAAAAGTAACAAGGTTGCCTTGGTGTAATTCAGTAGCAAGAAACGCTAATGATTGCATTAAGATTAAAAAAGGCGAAAGTCGTCGATAAGCGATTACCTAATTGTATAGAAATTTCCTAAAGTCAGCACTCCGCTATTACCTGTATTGAATACTGCAAAAGTTGGCAAAGTGCGAAAGTCGGCACTAAGCTCCTAAATCAGGATAACATAATTAGCATAAAAGATGAAATTCAAATAGGAAACTAGCCACGAATTTCCTTTTTCCGATGAGTGAGGAATGCGTATTCTCGTACAGAGATCAGAGGATATGATCAAAAGGAAAAACCGTTGAAAAACATAACAGCTTAGAGAGCATCTAACAGTGTCTAACAGTGACGATTATTGCAGAAATAGAAAATTCTGTACCTATACTTTAGCATAGCTTCTTCTATAGCTTGAAGCACACTAAGTTTCTCGTACTGCTCCTCACTCAGCCCTTTACTCTGGGCGGCCTAGCATTGCTGTTTTGAAGCGCTCGTGACGTAGATTGCTTAGACGTTCTTGATCGATCGTTGAAGTTAAGTACCGTTGTGTTCGGTCACAACTGGGATGGGTGACCGTAAATGGCATTACGAGCTGAGCACTTCCGTGCTTCGAAGGGCACGTTAAATTGTCGGTCCCGGCTTTTAAGTCGTTAAGCCATGATGATGCCTTTAAGCGGCCTAAAAACTCCGTCACAAGAGCTGGCCACTAGCTCATACGAACTTACTTTTTAGCATTGCTGTAGCCAGTATGTACTCTGGCTACACTGGCACCACTCTGTACTATACTAGGTAATTTCCTTCACCCAGGTTAGACAAACAAACAAAAAAGTAGAGTAGGACATGTAGGTACTGACCTCAAACTGGTCTTTCAAGTGTTCTTCTCCGGCATAGCTGACGTAGCAGGCGTTCTTGGAGGGGATGACCTTGGCGGGGAGGATGTCACCCTCATGGTGCGCTCTGCCAGCGTAGATCTCTTCGCCGTCCGTGTCGTTGCCGACGCGCAGGGCTCCGGGAGGGATGCTGCGCTGGCTCAGGCAAGCTGGGACCCACTTGTATGTGCCTGGATGAGCATTAGGTTATTACTTTGATGGATGTTTTGTGTAGGTATTTAACACACTGCATGAGTTATTACGGTATGGACTAGAACTATCACAGCAGACTGTAAAGAGACCGGACAAAAACGAAGTTGACTCATGAGAGAAGATAGAGAATTAAGCGAACCTAGAAGACTTTGCCCAAAGTGATAGTCGATGCACTGATTCCACATTTAATTTAAATCTTATATAAATTGTTTCCATTTTTGATTCAGATTATACAACATTCAGTATAGAATGTTGTAAAATTTAGTCACCAATGACCATGAAAATATCAGTTTTCTACGTAAGACCAAAGTATATTATCGAATCATGTATTTTATCAATTACTTTAAGTATGCGTCACTGAAACTGTCGAAGTTGATGACGTCAAATATGTCTTTGTGGTAAAATGATTGATGAATCTAATAAGTTTTATGAAACTAAAGAAGTTTAGAAACTCACAAAAGCTATCAACAACACAGAAAGCTGCGGCCAAAACTCTGTACGGATTTTAATTAAAATGAATTTATCATATTACCACAAAGACAGGATCAAGGGAGGGAAGAGGAACCATAGAGAGGATTGGCCCAACATCGATGATATAACCAAGCTGCAAAAGAAATGACACCTTCCAACAGCCCCCTTGTCTAATTTAGTAGTTTGTATCTTGTCAAAGGTTAAATATTTAAGGTCCTAGGTACATTCGCGAGTTTTTAAAATGGGGTCATTTGATACAATAAATGACGTAGTAGCAAAGTCATTTAGTTATTTTTAAATAAATAGCGTTCAGGCGTGAAAAATTCGTGACTAATTCGTAAAATTAGTGGGCACATTATTTCTACGTATCTGCTTATCACATTTTTATCACAGGGACCTACCTATGAAGTGGTGGATAAGATTAGGTAGGTATATTCATTAATTGGTATTTCTTGTATTAAACTTCTTGGAATTTATTGCATGTAAAAAAATTGTCTATTTAATAAGCTTGTCTATTTTCTCTAAAACAAGCAGCAAACCGCTCACTCAAATGCTAAATAAAGCTCCTTCAAGAAAACTTTTAACCCGTAGAGCCAAGAAGGTGTCATTTCTTAACCCTTAACCAAAAGGGTGTGTCACTTACTCCACGGCAGCTCAACAGTCTCCCCAGGTAGTTCAGGGACAATCTCCTCTGGGTGGTTGACGATTTGGACTGAGTTGTCTGGCGGGGGGCCGGGTTGGTAGGGGTAGAAGTAGGCGGGGTGTACAGGGTAGAACATTACCCCGGCGGCAGGGACCGGATACATGTGGGGGTGACCCGGATGAGGTGAGGAACCGGGGTGGAAGTGAGGCGGGGGAGCGCTACCATAGCCATGGTAGGGGTATCCTGGATAGCGATTTATTTATTAATAGATAAAAAATGGTAACCTAACCTAGGCAAACTATAGTCAATCGTAAATGAAAGATGATGTAGAGCAATATTATGTGGTCAAGTGGAAATAATGTGGTTAGATATGCGTTACAGACATTAGCGTTTAATTTTAGTTTTAAAAAGTTTTTTCAATAATTTTCTATTTCGCTTTGAATATTATTACGAAGTCTTTTGAAAATATTGTCAAAATATGATAAAAAAGTAAGTACTAAGTATATAAATGTATATTATACAAAGAAATAAAGTGAAAGTTCTTCCTTCAATGTATCTTTATAGAATAGGAACCTACCTAAATAGATTACTCAAGGCTCATCAACATTATCTACCATTGAGCTTATCTACCTATTACCTACTATCTTAAACAATATTGATGCATCTACAGGTGTTAACAATAAATATTTTACCGACTATAAATACTTGTGACTCTTATTTCTTTTAGGAGTCATTTATATCATTATCTTCACAAAATACCTTGGTTAGGTACCTATATCTTTATCTATCCTAGTTATCAGCACGTCTTGATATCTTCACCTACGGATAAGCAGATAAACAAAAATAACCTTTTTTCAAAATGTTACCTTACTTAGGTTTTGTAGTAACTACAGTTTGCAGACAAGTATATTTGGCAAAATTTACTTTAGATACCTTCTTAAAATTCTCATATCATGACTATTTAAGACAAGTTGATAGGTATTTATTTTATAAAAAGAAAGACCATGACTAAGTAAGTACCTGCTGTGCAAACCTATAAACAATTGCATGAAGGCCGTCACAGACGTAGCTAGCCACGTCTGTGGCCACTCGGTCACAAAGTTAGTATATTAAATATACCGTAATATATCGTAATATATCGTGGACTGATGTAGGCTGATGATGATGATGATGATGATGATATCGTAATATGCCTTGCTATAATATATATGATAGCTACATCTGTGACGGCGTTTAGGCTTTGCTACTTTTCTTATAATTTCTCAAGGTTGCTCAGTTCAGTTCATTCATGCAATACCTAATCACAAGGATCACTTTGGAAGTCTGAATTCTACATTGAATATACGCTGTTCGTAACGAGACCAAGCGTAGATGAGACTATGAGACTGGCTGTTACAAGAGCATGCGATGGTAAAAGGCAGCTAAATAAACACATGACGTCTGAAGCTATTCACTTTACATAGATACCTATTGTTTTACAAAACCCCTGAGCTAGATCGTGATCTAGAACTGTATCAAACAATAAGGATGTGGAGAAAGTCGAAGCCTTTGATTGTATACCTAACCTAACATTACTTATCTAGAAAATACTTATGAAACTTAGAATTACAAAAACAAGACTAGCTAGTAGCACAATACTTTGATACGTAGATCCTTTTGTAATCAGATTCACGGAAAACAGTCCAAAAACTCACTTTAATAAAATTTTCTAAATACGGAAAGGCAGTTGAATTTTAATCACTTATTTTTTTGGGTTACAGGAAATATTATTAAATCTGATGAGCCACCACCTTATCACAATCACGTTATCACATACCTGCCATGTTGCTCGATGTCGCTGATACAACTGATGAAACACGATGCTACTACTGCGATATATATTTCACAAATGTGTCAAGTGTACCGACTGATAAGTCAGTGACATTAATAAATACTTAGGCAGATACTTCACTAATTGTAGAACTTGTTGGTGGTTACGCAAATGCATTTCTCATTAAGATATCTTTAACGGTAGTAAGTAAAGCACGAAGCAATGAGCAAAATGTGCCATTTATGCTAGAACATCAATCGTATTTTGATAACATTGCACAATGCCTTCAAATGAGCTAAGAAACAAAAAGCTATAGTTAACCAAGATTTTTATTTCCAAACAGTTTACTTGGAGCAGCTTTTCAATGAGCTCATGACAACCAGCGCGGTTCTATAGAACTGGTCGATTACGTCATCGTTGTTCCGTCTCTTGTAACTCGAGAGGCTTGCGTACGCCATCACTAAGTCGTGCAACAAGTCTTTGACGATGTCGCGGAAGACTTTCGGGGTTGGTCGCTCGTTCGACTCCAGAACCAGTAACCTTGATGACACCTGGCGAATGACAAGAAAATTTTACCGAATCGTTTACATTTGTACTTCGTAGACGTTTTGGAGGAAGGCCAAGTCAAGAGTATCCTCATCCGACGAGCGTGCATAAAGAATGTGATGAGAGTAAAGAAAGTGAACGGTGGGACCGTTGCAAGTGAAGATCCGTGGTAGGTATTTGTCTACGGGTAGGAGTATTGTCTATGGGAAACAGGAGTAGGGTACCAAACATTATACAATTATGTATTGTACTCAAAAAACTTGAGTTCTATAAACGATCACTAAAATTCTATCTATCATAGGATACCTATGATTAGTATCGGTGCTAAGTTTCGCATTCAGAAAGAAGATTCAACCTTTAATGCCCATAAGTGGAGTGCGTCTGCGATAGATGAGGCTTGCTTCCCTTTAGTATAATCTTGTAAATTGTGACGTAAGACCACAAGGTGATGCCTGCGGCATATATCTGTAATCATAAAAATATTATATGGGTGCACTTATTAGGTGTCTACGACCTTTGATTAATTAACAGAGGTAAATCAAAGTTACCTGAACTACAGTCGTTTTCATCATCTCTATCGGGACAGTCATCCTTGCCGTTGCAAATAGCTTCAATTGGTATCGATTGGTTCATCACCATGGAACCACCGCAAAAGTATCTGGTAAGTTTTGGTTCGGCAGGACAAGCGCGTATACACGCCTCGGAGCATTTCAGTAGAGCACATTTATTGCCTCTACAGAAGCACCCATCAGGCCCAATGATCCTGTCGTTGCCGATGTGAGACCGCTTCATTGCACCTATCAGCTTCTCATTTACAGACATTAGGAACAAGAACATATCGTTCAATAGATCCATATTCGACACGTAACTTCTAGTGAGTTCGTAAATCGACGTCATCACTGAAAAACCTTGGTTTCTAAGTGACTTTACCGTCATTACATCCACCTTCCGCTGAGTGGTCAACTTCAGTAGTCTCTCTACTAGTTTATGTAATATATTCAATTGATTTCGGATCGGCTCCACGTTTGTTAACTTTGATTTTGTCTTTATCATATCAATAACTAAATTATACAGATTAACAGCTTCAAATTTTTCAAATCCTAAAGCTGAAAGTATTAATAAATATTTCAGTTACTTTAAAAAACAATGTAAAACCACAGAATAAATAATATGGCAAAACGAAATACGTGTAGGATTGGCGAGCTTACCGGTAGTGCATCCACTTTCGTCTGATTCGTCGTAGCAGTCGAGTTTACCATCGCATATCAAATCTAACGATATAGTTTTCTTTTTACTAACTGCATTACATTGCCACATGCTTATCTGATACCTTTGTGAACACACAGTTTCACAGTTTTCTGAGCATTCCCCGATGCAGTACTCTTCAATACATTTACAGGACTCTGTAGACCACGTGGTATCTATTTCATCAGTTGTTTTTTCAATTTCTGTATCTAGGTTGACTATGTCGTTGAATTTACGAGTATCTTCTTCTAATGTGCTAGAACACAGTGTGCGTTCTAGAGCAGTAGAAAGCGTTGTAATAACAACAGCAACTTCATTAACAGTTCTCCTAACACTTTCTGGTTCGGTATAAAATTTTCTCAAATTGGAATCCGTGGACTTTATCGCCTTTATTGATGCGTGTTTTTGTATAAATATGAGTTGACTCTGAAGGACATGGCGAAGGATTTCGTTTTGTTTTGCTATGAGCGAATCATCTATTTTCGCCGTGTAACAATTATCTGCAAGGGAATTATCTATATCTGACATTATTTGACTGGCGTTCCGAACTTTGTCTGCACCTGGAAAATAAAGAGAGTCAGAGATTAATGACACCTTTTTTATATAACTTTAAACAAAATTGTACAATTCACTTACCTTGTATTGCACAATCTTGCTCGTCAGAGTAATCAAAACAGTCGTCGATGCCATTACAGAGTTTTTCGACGGATATATCTTTTCCGCTGCACTTTAAAACTCTCAGCGCTTTTATTTTATCGCAAATTAATGTTTTACTATTTTGACATGGTAATTTTAGCGTTACATTCTTGTAAATAGGCTCTATATTATTACTATCACCTCTATTGCCTATGTATAAAACTTTGTTACTTTCACTTGGTGTATTTTCAGCTCCAATTTCGTTATTAACATTGACGTTATCAATAAAGTCAAATTCCATTCTTCTTGCCTCATTTTTCTCTGAATCATCCTTTGTGTTATACTTCTTTCCTTTTTCTTGTAACATCTTTATGACGTTTTGCATTAGCATGTCTCTGTCGAACAATGGTTGCTTGTTCAATGAAACATGTTTTTTTATTGCTGAATCAACCTTCTTTTCAATTCTTTTTACAATATTTTTACGATCTTCAGGAGTTTTAGCATATTTTAAGCCTATGTCAGCAATTGCTTTAATTTTTTCAGCTATTTTCTTATATCTTTCATTTTTATCTTCCATTGTTCGAAAAATCTGTTTGCCTTCTATTTCGGTATGACCTTCAATGACACCTTCATCACCAAAGGTATTTGGACTGGCGTTTTTAGATGTTATTGACTTGACACCATCCATTATGAGAGCCACGTATTTTTCACTTTTGGGTCCCAAAAACTCAGCAGATTTATTCAATTTTTCCTCAACTTTTATCAACATTTTCTCTCTTTCTTCGATAGGAATGTTCGCGAAAGACGATAGTGTTAGATTAAACACCTTTTGAAGAATTCCATTGACAAGAGTTTTTTTGGAGTTGGTATCGATATCCTGAGCTTCTGGTAAATAAATTATTTACACGATATATTCATTTTACCAGTTTAGTTGGAAGGTAGACACTTTATATAGGTTTTAAACTTACCATTGCTCTGGAATAGTAAAAAAAATATACAGAAAATAAGAGGAACGAAGAAAAATCTTGCCATATTTACCGCGTTGTTACAGAGTTTATAGTAAACCCATTTAGATAAGCTAGAAATTGCGATTTATTACCTGAATTTGCTATTACATTTATGATATCGTTAAAACAAATAAAGTGCCCATCTAGGTATAAGTACTTACCTACCTTTATTAATCTAGCTACTTACCTACTTTTCTTTAATGAAGAAAGAAGTAGGCACCTCAAATTATGTTGTAATACTCGTCAAATACAAGCTTTAAGTACCTACCTACTAACTTAACTAAATAAATAACACCCAACAGTCACCTAAATAGTCCTGACCCCACACTAGAATTCCCTGTGTCGTGGGTATTAGAAACTACGAGTACCTACCATGGTACCACAACACCCAGACCCGGATCTTCCGCAGCGGGAATCGAACCCGCGACTCTTGCGTCTCTGCCGAGCAATCGCTCGCCACGCCACTAAGGCCGTCATGATATAGTTATACCTACATGATAAAGTTATTTAAGTGCCTACTCAAACTCATAAAATAATAATATACTTACCTAACTGTTTATTATTTTAATTTGTTCGTAGATTTAAAGCAAAACTTTTGGTCCGTTCTTCTGAAAGCGCTTCAATAACGTAGCACTCTTAGCGATGAAATGAAAAGTTCGTAGACATTAGTAGTACATTATTCGTCTATCGTGTAGCATATCCGATCCGTAGCGTTTCGTTCGTAGGCAATAAAAGTCCGGTTAAATACGAGTCGAATTCGCTCACGAAGGGTTCCGTATTATTTGTACAAATCAGTAAGCTTTATATTTTTTGAAAAATAAATACACAAAATACTAACAAAAAATGTGCAAAAAGTCACTCGACTTCCAATAAAATTAAAGACCGCGCCTGGTGTTGCTTAAAGGTCACGGTTCAAATGTGGTACTCGATCATTAGCAGTGACAAAAATATCATCATTTGAAAGCTTATTGTCTGTATTATTTCTCAGATTAATTTCAATTTTTAATTTTCCTCAGTTTTTTTTTTATTTCACAAAAATAGTAGTCAAAAGTCAGTTACAATTTGAAAATAAATGAAGAATAAACAATGGAAATACGGATATGTTATTAAAACACTATTAAAAATGCTTCATCTATTCATAATACGATGGAATTGTGCGTCAAATAAGGTGAATTAATCAAATTATTATAATTTTAATATAATAATTATATTGCCATTTTCTTTTCTGGCCACCCCATCGTAGTCTTGTGAGATGTGACACATCCGCTAATGTCAAATTGAAATATCATAACAAAGTCAATGTCAGTTATACAACAGCAAATTCATGTTTTACAAATCAGCTGTTACACACACAATGACTTGTGTGTATTTAGGGATACCAACTAGCTTAAAAGTAACCCCACTTTTTACTATACCTACCTACCTTTACGCAGGTATACATAAAAAGTTAAATAAAAATATTACTATTAGAAATATTATTATAAATACATTCATTTACAGAAATAAACTTACGACCAAATACAAGCACACATTTACAAAATAAAAATGAAAATGTAAAATACAAAAAACCTATGTGTTATTCCAGGTCATAAACTGTATTTATTCGAAGTTTCATTAAAATCCGTTCAGCTGTTCTGGCATGATTGAGTAACAAACATCCAAACTTAGTGTAGTAACATTAGTAGAATATTAGTGTGAAGTGTAGTTTTAATACCTACTATTACGTAAGTTTCCCATAATTTTGGGGAATTACCCCACTTTTTATCCGGCAACACAGTTCAATTCTACAAGCTGTCAAAATATCAAAATTATTAATCGTTTTTTCTCTATAATACAGCAGGTAATTATAAAACTAACCGATAGAATGTGATTCCCTTTTTATTATCACGATTTCCTGCCTGGTTCCGACAAAGTTGGACAGCACAAACCGACATAATATTTATTTTTTCAAGACACGCTTACATGACAGTATCAAAAATTCAACCTCGGAACATTTTCTTCCAAGAGTTCAACATAACATTAACAATGGTCATTTTTGTATTATACCTGTATCACTTGTATATAGCATAAATCATAAACAAATCACACACAATCAGCTTTCAAGAATTTAAAATAATATAATAAAGGTACATCAGGTCATGTTCATGACATCAATAAACGTCATTCACACTCATCTGATAGTGCGGTCAATTATGCTGCGAGTGGAATCAATAACAAAAATGTTATTAGGTATAGAATCGATAAGTAGTTAGGATTTTTGCCATTAACGAAAATATAATTTATTCTAATATATTATGAATTGAGAATTCTTAAATAAAACAGATTAATGTAGCCTCATGAAACGGGCACCAGATTACACATACCTATCTATTTCATCATTTTAAGAATTTATTTTGATATTTAAGTACACAGCCAGGTTAGGTAAATAATAGCACCAAGAAACGCAACGATTATCACGAACAACACAAAGGAAGTCTGAAAGCCGTCTGACTGGTAGGAAGGAACTAGGAACTAGACATGTGTATTTTTTTCCTGGCCTGATTTTGAAACCCTAAACCGATTTAAAAAATCTTCTATCAGAAGATTATTACGGAATAACATAGGCTATATTTTAACTTCTCTGCTGGACTGGGAGTAAAGAATAAACATAGAATGCGTCTAGATGCTTCTCTCTCCGAGCATGTCGTAAAAGTCGACTAAGGGATAGTATCCTCCAACATGACGAGATACAATAAGCAATTAGTTATATTGTCAGGCAGGACCGGATATTTTTTCTTGAGCAGGATTCTAGGTATTATCATTCGCATTTCATTTAACTCCGATATTATCTTTATGGGTAATCGATACTTTCTGCAATGTTGTAACAAGTATCGATTATTAATCGTGAAATCATCAATTTAAGCTACTACATCTCTATCATATTTGTTGCTGTCGCCGGCGCCGCGGTCATTATTGCCATTGCAATACTTTTAATTATTTAATTTAAATAAAACAGAGTTAAAATAAAATCCAGTTTTTTGTCAAATGATTTACTTTAATATACTCTATAAGCTGTAGAAATTTCATATCTGCCAATTGTCCAGTACCACGACTAAGGACATTTGAACCGTGAGCTTTAATTGTTCCGAGGCCCAGGACCACAGCGCCAGTGGGAGTCGCGAAACGCAGAGAGTTCATACGCTTAACGCCGTATTCTCGAAGGCATTTGATGATGAGGTTTTTAAAGATGATCTGCTTTCGAGAAACCGGCTATTATTCATCCTGATGGCGCTAGGATTCTAGAATGTAGGTATAGGTGCCATAGACACAATTGCCCCTTAGATGTCAGACAGTTTGGCCAGTGCTTCGAAGTCTTGGACGAATAAACACACTTCGAAGTTAATTCAAGGCAAGGATCAACCCTCGCTTATCACTATTGGGTCCTCAGTAATAACTAGTGTTGAGTAGGACATACGTGAGGCACCTCGTTTGTCCCATACATTCGCTCAGAAATGTCATGGACCTCATTTTCAATCGTTGTACCACCTCACAATTCGTGTCACACTCACCAAACGACGTCACGTGCGAGCGCGAGCGGGACGAACGAGGGAAATACAAATGTTTCATTCGAGCGAGTGAGGAGTGAGTGAGCTGATGTATTGCGTGATCGAATGACAGATCGTACGTTGAAATGACATCACAGTGGCGTATGACGTAAGTAGGTAATTGACGTAGCTAAAAATCGAATGAATTGCTTGAAGTTGATTGATAGAAACCTACAACAAAATTAGTTTTGTAACCGTCTCAGTGGTGAAAAAGTGTCAAAACTTTTGTTTATATCTGTAAATATGAAGTAGATAGATTTCACATTGTAGGTAGGTACGAGTACATTAAGTAAGTACATTTATGTAGGTAAGTAATATAATATGTTTGTTCTTCTTTTTCTTATCGTGTCAATAGTTCTTTTTTTTTCTTTATATACGTTTTATTTTTACTCTTACTTGATTTTTTTGTAATGTTTGTAATCTTTCTGGTGTCTTGACCTTTATTTTTTTTTATATTTTTTAAATTATCTATTATTTTTTTTTATATTTTTTTATTGTTAATCAGTAGTTATCGCTTTTTGCCACTCTTATAGAGTTATTCTGATTTTTTGTTTGTTTGTCAGAATTCTATGTCCGCAACTGATCCTACGCACCCGTCTCAAAAGGTTCTAACGGAAGACCAGCGCAAGTTACTTACAGTAACCTGCATTGCTGAGTTAGGACCTTTTTGTAACACCATTGATCTTTATTATATCTACATACAAACTTGTTTACCTCTTATTTTGTTTAATTTACTTTAATTATTTCTTTACTTTGTTGCTTTGCTGATGATGTTACAAATAAATAATTCATTCATTCATTCATTTTAAACCAGTGTGATGAAAGGACTTATAGTATAAGTGCGCCTCAAAAATGCTCCTTTCGTGCACTTGATAGTTTTCGAATTACCAACTAAGTACATAGTTTTTACAATTTTTGTCGATAGTACCTACTACCTAATTTATCTACCTACCTACTCATCCTAACCTAATCCTACTAGATACTTAGGTAAGTACCTACTGAACTAATAGGTAGGTAAAAAACATTGCAATTAGGTATCGAGGTAGGTACCTACTTACCCCTTGCCCAGGTAGGTACCCAAATAATCTACTAATACCTACCTACCCATCACTACATACAAAACATCAAAATTATCTAGGTAGGTACCTACCTACCTACCTAGGTACCCATTTTACTACTTGATTACCTCAATATCAATCAGTTATCGTTCATATAACACAAGCTCTACTTACTTTGGGGCTAGAAGATGACCAGCATTATTATTAAGTATTATTTTAGGTACTTACTAAACACTACATACCTGAACCACAGATAATATAATAGGTACTATACTCCTAAACTAATAGGTAGGATAAGTAGGCATCTAATGTAAAACATTAAAATTATATCTACCTAACCTACTTAACTGACCAAGACATACCTACCTACATTGCTTGTCATCTAACCTAATCTATCATAGGTACAAACAATAATAGTAAAAAGAATTATACTTACTCATCAAGTAAAACGCCTCACTTTTAGTGACAAAATGAAAACATGACACTCATCAAGACACCTCATACCTCTTCTCTTGTGACATGACATGACAAATGAGTAGATTGAACGAGCGAAATAATAATTTTAGGTAAAAAGGATCTGATTCATTAAAAAAAATAAACCACAGGCTTATCTAAACATTAACAATCAATTTAATCAAAATTAAACAAAACTACTACAATCAGATTGGACCACACACATTGAAAATGATCTAGATTACACATGAAAATGACATAACCAAAACACAATATGACTCACGCGTCCTTCACACCGAAATTACACAAAAACAATAAAACTCTACTGTCCATGAGATGTTGCACTGTCGAGCACCACGAGCGAAGTGACCGCAAGCCTCGATTCGGCCCGCTATTTATAGGCGGTCGCCTTGTTGTTTGCCTCCTGGTGGGGAAGTTGCTAACACGGCCTCTCCTGACGAAGGGTCGTCCTCGGCCCGGTCGTACGGTGTCGATCTACAGAGACCAGCGCCAGCTGCTGTCGAGGGTCCGGCTTCAGGGTCTGCAACTAACAGAGGCATGGATCGCAGAACACTTGATCCCTCATCTGTGAAAGAACAACACATATTTAAATAGGCGCTCAGTATCTTTAAAACCGCCACCTAATTTTTCATCCTCCGTTCATAATATCTCTTTCACTTAATTCATACATCGCACAACATTCATAAATTTCAAACTCAATCTTACAGACTTCACCTCAGAGACGTCTCAAAATAATGAAAATAGGGCCCTTTTACTCAAGCAGTCGTATCTCTGGACGTCGCCTACTGCACCGTCTTCAGCAACAGCCGCGCCGGCTTCTGTCTTCGGCACTTCTGACGCCAGACGCACCAAGCATCTCCCTCAGGTTAACACACTCTCTGTGCATTGACCTGTGCGCATTACCACCTTTAGTAATCGCCCAGTCACCACCCTTGGTAACTATCCAACACCAGCCAACCACCTTATTCGACCTGACATATATAGCAATGTCGTCTGTTATCCACTTACAAGAGGGGGGACTTTTTCATATCTACTATCCTAGGGGGGGACTATACCTACCTACTACGAAAAACACTAAGGGGTTGGTTGGTTAATCTAACTATGGGAAAGGATAACAACCGGCAAAGCCATAAATGACGTTTTGGTCTTATAAGAGGTGTGGTACTCGCTATCGAAGAACGCGGCACACGTCTCCGAGCACCACTCGCCTCGCCACGGTACCATGTACTGCACGGCAGCCAGAGTCGTTCTCCCGTAGCCTCCGCTCAACAGCTTCAGCTCGTAACGACCGCAGAGTCCAGCTTCTCTGTGGACTGAGAACACTTTATTACGTAAACAAATTGACGAGGTGAGAGTCTTTCTCTATTTGAATACTCATCTTATATGGCCTGGTTATCCTTCACAGCCGTCGAGCTCTGCTCCGCGTGATCTCACGTAGACCCTCACGATTCGGCCTTGTGTTCCGAGCAGCGACGTCAAAACGCGCGAATAACAGGCGTCGTCCCTTCGGTACCTGTTTAACTCTGTTAAGTGGAGAGGTATACATACATCAAAGTTGCTAACACGGCCTCTCCTGACGAAGGGTCGTCCTCGGCCCGGTCGTACGGTGTCGATCTACAGAGACCAGCGCCAGCTGCTGTCGAGGGTCCGGCTTCAGGGTCTGCAACTAACAGAGGCATGGATCGCAGAACACTTGATCCCTCATCTGTGAAAGAACAACACATATTTAAATAGGCGCTCAGTATCTTTAAAACCGCCACCTAATTTTTCATCCTCCGTTCATAATATCTCTTTCACTTAATTCATACATCGCACAACATTCATAAATTTCAAACTCAATCTTACAGACTTCACCTCAGAGACGTCTCAAAATAATGAAAATAGGGCCCTTTTACTCAAGCAGTCGTATTGTGGTACTCGCTATCGAAGAACGCGGCACACGTCTCCGAGCACCACTCGCCTCGCCACGGTACCATGTACTGCACGGCAGCCAGAGTCGTTCTCCCGTAGCCTCCGCTCAACAGCTTCAGCTCGTAACGACCGCAGAGTCCAGCTTCTCTGTGGACTGAGAACACTTTATTACGTAAACAAATTGACGAGGTGAGAGTCTTTCTCTATTTGAATACTCATCTTATATGGCTTGGTTATCCTTCACAGCCGTCGAGCTCTGCTCCGCGTGATCTCACGTAGACCCTCACGATTCGGCCTTGTGTTCCGAGCAGCGACGTCAAAACGCGCGAATAACAGGCGTCGTCCCTTCGGTACCTGTTTAACTCTGTTAAGTGGAGAGGTATACCTACATCAAAGTTGCTAACACGGCCTCTCCTGACGAAGGGTCGTCCTCGGCCCGGTCGTACGGTGTCGATCTACAGAGACCAGCGCCAGCTGCTGTCGAGGGTCCGGCTTCAGGGTCTGCAACTAACAGAGGCATGGATCGCAGAACACTTGATCCCTCATCTGTGAAAGAACAACACATATTTAAATAGGCGCTCAGTATCTTTAAAACCGCCACCTAATTTTTCATCCTCCGTTCATAATATCTCTTTCACTTAATTCATACATCGCACAACATTCATAAATTTCAAACTCAATCTTACAGACTTCACCTCAGAGACGTCTCAAAATAATGAAAATAGGGCCCTTTTACTCAAGCAGTCGTATTGTGGTACTCGCTATCGAAGAACGCGGCACACGTCTCCGAGCACCACTCGCCTCGCCACGGTACCATGTACTGCACGGCAGCCAGAGTCGTTCTCCCGTAGCCTCCGCTCAACAGCTTTAGCTCGTAACGACCGCAGAGTCCAGCTTCTCTGTGGACTGAGAACACTTTATTACGTAAACAAATTGACGAGGTGAGAGTCTTTCTCTATTTGAATACTCATCTTATATGGCCTGGTTATCCTTCACAGCCGTCGAGCTCTGCTCCGCGTGATCTCACGTAGACCCTCACGATTCGGCCTTGTGTTCCGAGCAGCGACGTCAAAACGCGCGAATAACAGGCGTCGTCCCTTCGGTACCTGTTTAACTCTGTTAAGTGGAGAGGTATACCTACATCAAAGTTGCTAACACGGCCTCTCCTGACGAAGGGTCGTCCTCGGCCCGGTCGTACGGTGTCGATCTACAGAGACCAGCGCCAGCTGCTGTCGAGGGTCCGGCTTCAGGGTCTGCAACTAACAGAGGCATGGATCGCAGAACACTTGATCCCTCATCTGTGAAAGAACAACACATATTTAAATAGGCGCTCAGTATCTTTAAAACCGCCACCTAATTTTTCATCCTCCGTTCATAATATCTCTTTCACTTAATTCATACATCGCACAACATTCATAAATTTCAAACTCAATCTTACAGACTTCACCTCAGAGACGTCTCAAAATAATGAAAATAGGGCCCTTTTACTCAAGCAGTCGTATTGTGGTACTCGCTATCGAAGAACGCGGCACACGTCTCCGAGCACCACTCGCCTCGCCACGGTACCATGTACTGCACGGCAGCCAGAGTCGTTCTCCCGTAGCCTCCGCTCAACAGCTTCAGCTCGTAACGACCGCAGAGTCCAGCTTCTCTGTGGACTGAGAACACTTTATTACGTAAACAAATTGACGAGGTGAGAGTCTTTCTCTATTTGAATACTCATCTTATATGGCTTGGTTATCCTTCACAGCCGTCGAGCTCTGCTCCGCGTGATCTCACGTAGACCCTCACGATTCGGCCTTGTGTTCCGAGCAGCGACGTCAAAACGCGCGAATAACAGGCGTCGTCCCTTCGGTACCTGTTTAACTCTGTTAAGTGGAGAGGTATACCTACATCAAAGTTGCTAACACGGCCTCTCCTGACGAAGGGTCGTCCTCGGCCCGGTCGTACGGTGTCGATCTACAGAGACCAGCGCCAGCTGCTGTCGAGGGTCCGGCTTCAGGGTCTGCAACTAACAGAGGCATGGATCGCAGAACACTTGATCCCTCATCTGTGAAAGAACAACACATATTTAAATAGGCGCTCAGTATCTTTAAAACCGCCACCTAATTTTTCATCCTCCGTTCATAATATCTCTTTCACTTAATTCATACATCGCACAACATTCATAAATTTCAAACTCAATCTTACAGACTTCACCTCAGAGACGTCTCAAAATAATGAAAATAGGGCCCTTTTACTCAAGCAGTCGTATTGTGGTACTCGCTATCGAAGAACGCGGCACACGTCTCCGAGCACCACTCGCCTCGCCACGGTACCATGTACTGCACGGCAGCCAGAGTCGTTCTCCCGTAGCCTCCGCTCAACAGCTTCAGCTCGTAACGACCGCAGAGTCCAGCTTCTCTGTGGACTGAGAACACTTTATTACGTAAACAAATTGACGAGATGAGAGTCTTTCTCTATTTGAATACTCATCTTATATGGCTTGGTTATCCTTCACAGCCGTCGAGCTCTGCTCCGCGTGATCTCACGTAGACCCTCACGATTCGGCCTTGTGTTCCGAGCAGCGACGTCAAAACGCGCGAATAACAGGCGTCGTCCCTTCGGTACCTGTTTAACTCTGTTAAGTGGAGAGGTATACCTACATCAAAGTTGCTAACACGGCCTCTCCTGACGAAGGGTCGTCCTCGGCCCGGTCGTACGGTGTCGATCTACAGAGACCAGCGCCAGCTGCTGTCGAGGGTCCGGCTTCAGGGTCTGCAACTAACAGAGGCATGGATCGCAGAACACTTGATCCCTCATCTGTGAAAGAACAACACATATTTAAATAGGCGCTCAGTATCTTTAAAACCGCCACCTAATTTTTCATCCTCCGTTCATAATATCTCTTTCACTTAATTCATACATCGCACAACATTCATAAATTTCAAACTCAATCTTACAGACTTCACCTCAGAGACGTCTCAAAATAATGAAAATAGGGCCCTTTTACTCAAGCAGTCGTATTGTGGTACTCGCTATCGAAGAACGCGGCACACGTCTCCGAGCACCACTCGCCTCGCCACGGTACCATGTACTGCACGGCAGCCAGAGTCGTTCTCCCGTAGCCTCCGCTCAACAGCTTTAGCTCGTAACGACCGCAGAGTCCAGCTTCTCTGTGGACTGAGAACACTTTATTACGTAAACAAATTGACGAGGTGAGAGTCTTTCTCTATTTGAATACTCATCTTATATGGCCTGGTTATCCTTCACAGCCGTCGAGCTCTGCTCCGCGTGATCTCACGTAGACCCTCACGATTCGGCCTTGTGTTCCGAGCAGCGACGTCAAAACGCGCGAATAACAGGCGTCGTCCCTTCGGTACCTGTTTAACTCTGTTAAGTGGAGAGGTATACCTACATCAAAGTTGCTAACACGGCCTCTCCTGACGAAGGGTCGTCCTCGGCCCGGTCGTACGGTGTCGATCTACAGAGACCAGCGCCAGCTGCTGTCGAGGGTCCGGCTTCAGGGTCTGCAACTAACAGAGGCATGGATCGCAGAACACTTGATCCCTCATCTGTGAAAGAACAACACATATTTAAATAGGCGCTCAGTATCTTTAAAACCGCCACCTAATTTTTCATCCTCCGTTCATAATATCTCTTTCACTTAATTCATACATCGCACAACATTCATAAATTTCAAACTCAATCTTACAGACTTCACCTCAGAGACGTCTCAAAATAATGAAAATAGGGCCCTTTTACTCAAGCAGTCGTATTGTTGTACTCGCTATCGAAGAACGCGGCACACGTCTCCGAGCACCACTCGCCTCGCCACGGTACCATGTACTGCACGGCAGCCAGAGTCGTTCTCCCGTAGCCTCCGCTCAACAGCTTCAGCTCGTAACGACCGCAGAGTCCAGCTTCTCTGTGGACTGAGAACACTTTATTACGTAAACAAATTGACGAGGTGAGAGTCTTTCTCTATTTGAATACTCATCTTATATGGCTTGGTTATCCTTCACAGCCGTCGAGCTCTGCTCCGCGTGATCTCACGTAGACCCTCACGATTCGGCCTTGTGTTCCGAGCAGCGACGTCAAAACGCGCGAATAACAGGCGTCGTCCCTTCGGTACCTGTTTAACTCTGTTAAGTGGAGAGGTATACCTACATCAAAGTTGCTAACACGGCCTCTCCTGACGAAGGGTCGTCCTCGGCCCGGTCGTACGGTGTCGATCTACAGAGACCAGCGCCAGCTGCTGTCGAGGGTCCGGCTTCAGGGTCTGCAACTAACAGAGGCATGGATCGCAGAACACTTGATCCCTCATCTGTGAAAGAACAACACATATTTAAATAGGCGCTCAGTATCTTTAAAACCGCCACCTAATTTTTCATCCTCCGTTCATAATATCTCTTTCACTTAATTCATACATCGCACAACATTCATAAATTTCAAACTCAATCTTACAGACTTCACCTCAGAGACGTCTCAAAATAATGAAAATAGGGCCCTTTTACTCAAGCAGTCGTATTGTGGTACTCGCTATCGAAGAACGCGGCACACGTCTCCGAGCACCACTCGCCTCGCCACGGTACCATGTACTGCACGGCAGCCAGAGTCGTTCTCCCGTAGCCTCCGCTCAACAGCTTCAGCTCGTAACGACCGCAGAGTCCAGCTTCTCTGTGGACTGAGAACACTTTATTACGTAAACAAATTGACGAGGTGAGAGTCTTTCTCTATTTGAATACTCATCTTATATGGCCTGGTTATCCTTCACAGCCGTCGAGCTCTGCTCCGCGTGATCTCACGTAGACCCTCACGATTCGGCCTTGTGTTCCGAGCAGCGACGTCAAAACGCGCGAATAACAGGCGTCGTCCCTTCGGTACCTGTTTAACTCTGTTAAGTGGAGAGGTATACCTACATCAAAGTTGCTAACACGGCCTCTCCTGACGAAGGGTCGTCCTCGGCCCGGTCGTACGGTGTCGATCTACAGAGACCAGCGCCAGCTGCTGTCGAGGGTCCGGCTTCAGGGTCTGCAACTAACAGAGGCATGGATCGCAGAACACTTGATCCCTCATCTGTGAAAGAACAACACATATTTAAATAGGCGCTCAGTATCTTTAAAACCGCCACCTAATTTTTCATCCTCCGTTCATAATATCTCTTTCACTTAATTCATACATCGCACAACATTCATAAATTTCAAACTCAATCTTACAGACTTCACCTCAGAGACGTCTCAAAATAATGAAAATAGGGCCCTTTTACTCAAGCAGTCGTATTGTGGTACTCGCTATCGAAGAACGCGGCACACGTCTCCGAGCACCACTCGCCTCGCCACGGTACCATGTACTGCACGGCAGCCAGAGTCGTTCTCCCGTAGCCTCCGCTCAACAGCTTCAGCTCGTAACGACCGCAGAGTCCAGCTTCTCTGTGGACTGAGAACACTTTATTACGTAAACAAATTGACGAGGTGAGAGTCTTTCTCTATTTGAATACTCATCTTATATGGCCTGGTTATCCTTCACAGCCGTCGAGCTCTGCTCCGCGTGATCTCACGTAGACCCTCACGATTCGGCCTTGTGTTCCGAGCAGCGACGTCAAAACGCGCGAATAACAGGCGTCGTCCCTTCGGTACCTGTTTAACTCTGTTAAGTGGAGAGGTATACCTACATCAAAGTTGCTAACACGGCCTCTCCTGACGAAGGGTCGTCCTCGGCCCGGTCGTACGGTGTCGATCTACAGAGACCAGCGCCAGCTGCTGTCGAGGGTCCGGCTTCAGGGTCTGCAACTAACAGAGGCATGGATCGCAGAACACTTGATCCCTCATCTGTGGAAGAACAACACATATTTAAATAGGCGCTCAGTATCTTTAAAACCGCCACCTAATTTTTCATCCTCCGTTCATAATATCTCTTTCACTTAATTCATACATCGCACAACATTCATAAATTTCAAACTCAATCTTACAGACTTCACCTCAGAGACGTCTCAAAATAATGAAAATAGGGCCCTTTTACTCAAGCAGTCGTATTGTGGTACTCGCTATCGAAGAACGCGGCACACGTCTCCGAGCACCACTCGCCTCGCCACGGTACCATGTACTGCACGGCAGCCAGAGTCGTTCTCCCGTAGCCTCCGCTCAACAGCTTCAGCTCGTAACGACCGCAGAGTCCAGCTTCTCTGTGGACTGAGAACACTTTATTACGTAAACAAATTGACGAGGTGAGAGTCTTTCTCTATTTGAATACTCATCTTATATGGCCTGGTTATCCTTCACAGCCGTCGAGCTCTGCTCCGCGTGATCTCACGTAGACCCTCACGATTCGGCCTTGTGTTCCGAGCAGCGACGTCAAAATGCGCGAATAACAGGCGTCGTCCCTTCGGTACCTGTTTAACTCTGTTAAGTGGAGAGGTATACCTACATCAAAGTTGCTAACACGGCCTCTCCTGACGAAGGGTCGTCCTCGGCCCGGTCGTACGGTGTCGATCTACAGAGACCAGCGCCAGCTGCTGTCGAGGGTCCGGCTTCAGGGTCTGCAACTAACAGAGGCATGGATCGCAGAACACTTGATCCCTCATCTGTGAAAGAACAACACATATTTAAATAGGCGCTCAGTATCTTTAAAACCGCCACCTAATTTTTCATCCTCCGTTCATAATATCTCTTTCACTTAATTCATACATCGCACAACATTCATAAATTTCAAACTCAATCTTACAGACTTCACCTCAGAGACGTCTCAAAATAATGAAAATAGGGCCCTTTTACTCAAGCAGTCGTATTGTGGTACTCGCTATCGAAGAACGCGGCACACGTCTCCGAGCACCACTCGCCTCGCCACGGTACCATGTACTGCACGGCAGCCAGAGTCGTTCTCCCGTAGCCTCCGCTCAACAGCTTCAGCTCGTAACGACCGCAGAGTCCAGCTTCTCTGTGGACTGAGAACACTTTATTACGTAAACAAATTGACGAGGTGAGAGTCTTTCTCTATTTGAATACTCATCTTATATGGCCTGGTTATCCTTCACAGCCGTCGAGCTCTGCTCCGCGTGATCTCACGTAGACCCTCACGATTCGGCCTTGTGTTCCGAGCAGCGACGTCAAAACGCGCGAATAACAGGCGTCGTCCCTTCGGTACCTGTTTAACTCTGTTAAGTGGAGAGGTATACCTACATCAAAGTTGCTAACACGGCCTCTCCTGACGAAGGGTCGTCCTCGGCCCGGTCGTACGGTGTCGATCTACAGAGACCAGCGCCAGCTGCTGTCGAGGGTCCGGCTTCAGGGTCTGCAACTAACAGAGGCATGGATCGCAGAACACTTGATCCCTCATCTGTGAAAGAACAACACATATTTAAATAGGCGCTCAGTATCTTTAAAACCGCCACCTAATTTTTCATCCTCCGTTCATAATATCTCTTTCACTTAATTCATACATCGCACAACATTCATAAATTTCAAACTCAATCTTACAGACTTCACCTCAGAGACGTCTCAAAATAATGAAAATAGGGCCCTTTTACTCAAGCAGTCGTATTGTGGTACTCGCTATCGAAGAACGCGGCACACGTCTCCGAGCACCACTCGCCTCGCCACGGTACCATGTACTGCACGGCAGCCAGAGTCGTTCTCCCGTAGCCTCCGCTCAACAGCTTCAGCTCGTAACGACCGCAGAGTCCAGCTTCTCTGTGGACTGAGAACACTTTATTACGTAAACAAATTGACGAGGTGAGAGTCTTTCTCTATTTGAATACTCATCTTATATGGCTTGGTTATCCTTCACAGCCGTCGAGCTCTGCTCCGCGTGATCTCACGTAGACCCTCACGATTCGGCCTTGTGTTCCGAGCAGCGACGTCAAAACGCGCGAATAACAGGCGTCGTCCCTTCGGTACCTGTTTAACTCTGTTAAGTGGAGAGGTATACCTACATCAAAGTTGCTAACACGGCCTCTCCTGACGAAGGGTCGTCCTCGGCCCGGTCGTACGGTGTCGATCTACAGAGACCAGCGCCAGCTGCTGTCGAGGGTCCGGCTTCAGGGTCTGCAACTAACAGAGGCATGGATCGCAGAACACTTGATCCCTCATCTGTGAAAGAACAACACATATTTAAATAGGCGCTCAGTATCTTTAAAACCGCCACCTAATTTTTCATCCTCCGTTCATAATATCTCTTTCACTTAATTCATACATCGCACAACATTCATAAATTTCAAACTCAATCTTACAGACTTCACCTCAGAGACGTCTCAAAATAATGAAAATAGGGCCCTTTTACTCAAGCAGTCGTATTGTGGTACTCGCTATCGAAGAACGCGGCACACGTCTCCGAGCACCACTCGCCTCGCCACGGTACCATGTACTGCACGGCAGCCAGAGTCGTTCTCCCGTAGCCTCCGCTCAACAGCTTCAGCTCGTAACGACCGCAGAGTCCAGCTTCTCTGTGGACTGAGAACACTTTATTACGTAAACAAATTGACGAGGTGAGAGTCTTTCTCTATTTGAATACTCATCTTATATGGCTTGGTTATCCTTCACAGCCGTCGAGCTCTGCTCCGCGTGATCTCACGTAGACCCTCACGATTCGGCCTTGTGTTCCGAGCAGCGACGTCAAAACGCGCGAATAACAGGCGTCGTCCCTTCGGTACCTGTTTAACTCTGTTAAGTGGAGAGGTATACCTACATCAAAGTTGCTAACACGGCCTCTCCTGACGAAGGGTCGTCCTCGGCCCGGTCGTACGGTGTCGATCTACAGAGACCAGCGCCAGCTGCTGTCGAGGGTCCGGCTTCAGGGTCTGCAACTAACAGAGGCATGGATCGCAGAACACTTGATCCCTCATCTGTGAAAGAACAACACATATTTAAATAGGCGCTCAGTATCTTTAAAACCGCCACCTAATTTTTCATCCTCCGTTCATAATATCTCTTTCACTTAATTCATACATCGCACAACATTCATAAATTTCAAACTCAATCTTACAGACTTCACCTCAGAGACGTCTCAAAATAATGAAAATAGGGCCCTTTTACTCAAGCAGTCGTATTGTGGTACTCGCTATCGAAGAACGCGGCACACGTCTCCGAGCACCACTCGCCTCGCCACGGTACCATGTACTGCACGGCAGCCAGAGTCGTTCTCCCGTAGCCTCCGCTCAACAGCTTCAGCTCGTAACGACCGCAGAGTCCAGCTTCTCTGTGGACTGAGAACACTTTATTACGTAAACAAATTGACGAGATGAGAGTCTTTCTCTATTTGAATACTCATCTTATATGGCTTGGTTATCCTTCACAGCCGTCGAGCTCTGCTCCGCGTGATCTCACGTAGACCCTCACGATTCGGCCTTGTGTTCCGAGCAGCGACGTCAAAACGCGCGAATAACAGGCGTCGTCCCTTCGGTACCTGTTTAACTCTGTTAAGTGGAGAGGTATACCTACATCAAAGTTGCTAACACGGCCTCTCCTGACGAAGGGTCGTCCTCGGCCCGGTCGTACGGTGTCGATCTACAGAGACCAGCGCCAGCTGCTGTCGAGGGTCCGGCTTCAGGGTCTGCAACTAACAGAGGCATGGATCGCAGAACACTTGATCCCTCATCTGTGAAAGAACAACACATATTTAAATAGGCGCTCAGTATCTTTAAAACCGCCACCTAATTTTTCATCCTCCGTTCATAATATCTCTTTCACTTAATTCATACATCGCACAACATTCATAAATTTCAAACTTAATCTTACAGACTTCACCTCAGAGACGTCTCAAAATAATGAAAATAGGGCCCTTTTACTCAAGCAGTCGTATTGTGGTACTCGCTATCGAAGAACGCGGCACACGTCTCCGAGCACCACTCGCCTCGCCACGGTACCATGTACTGCACGGCAGCCAGAGTCGTTCTCCCGTAGCCTCCGCTCAACAGCTTTAGCTCGTAACGACCGCAGAGTCCAGCTTCTCTGTGGACTGAGAACACTTTATTACGTAAACAAATTGACGAGGTGAGAGTCTTTCTCTATTTGAATACTCATCTTATATGGCCTGGTTATCCTTCACAGCCGTCGAGCTCTGCTCCGCGTGATCTCACGTAGACCCTCACGATTCGGCCTTGTGTTCCGAGCAGCGACGTCAAAACGCGCGAATAACAGGCGTCGTCCCTTCGGTACCTGTTTAACTCTGTTAAGTGGAGAGGTATACCTACATCAAAGTTGCTAACACGGCCTCTCCTGACGAAGGGTCGTCCTCGGCCCGGTCGTACGGTGTCGATCTACAGAGACCAGCGCCAGCTGCTGTCGAGGGTCCGGCTTCAGGGTCTGCAACTAACAGAGGCATGGATCGCAGAACACTTGATCCCTCATCTGTGAAAGAACAACACATATTTAAATAGGCGCTCAGTATCTTTAAAACCGCCACCTAATTTTTCATCCTCCGTTCATAATATCTCTTTCACTTAATTCATACATCGCACAACATTCATAAATTTCAAACTCAATCTTACAGACTTCACCTCAGAGACGTCTCAAAATAATGAAAATAGGGCCCTTTTACTCAAGCAGTCGTATTGTGGTACTCGCTATCGAAGAACGCGGCACACGTCTCCGAGCACCACTCGCCTCGCCACGGTACCATGTACTGCACGGCAGCCAGAGTCGTTCTCCCGTAGCCTCCGCTCAACAGCTTCAGCTCGTAACGACCGCAGAGTCCAGCTTCTCTGTGGACTGAGAACACTTTATTACGTAAACAAATTGACGAGGTGAGAGTCTTTCTCTATTTGAATACTCATCTTATATGGCCTGGTTATCCTTCACAGCCGTCGAGCTCTGCTCCGCGTGATCTCACGTAGACCCTCACGATTCGGCCTTGTGTTCCGAGCAGCGACGTCAAAACGCGCGAATAACAGGCGTCGTCCCTTCGGTACCTGTTTAACTCTGTTAAGTGGAGAGGTATACCTACATCAAAGTTGCTAACACGGCCTCTCCTGACGAAGGGTCGTCCTCGGCCCGGTCGTACGGTGTCGATCTACAGAGACCAGCGCCAGCTGCTGTCGAGGGTCCGGCTTCAGGGTCTGCAACTAACAGAGGCATGGATCGCAGAACACTTGATCCCTCATCTGTGAAAGAACAACACATATTTAAATAGGCGCTCAGTATCTTTAAAACCGCCACCTAATTTTTCATCCTCCGTTCATAATATCTCTTTCACTTAATTCATACATCGCACAACATTCATAAATTTCAAACTCAATCTTACAGACTTCACCTCAGAGACGTCTCAAAATAATGAAAATAGGGCCCTTTTACTCAAGCAGTCGTATTGTGGTACTCGCTATCGAAGAACGCGGCACACGTCTCCGAGCACCACTCGCCTCGCCACGGTACCATGTACTGCACGGCAGCCAGAGTCGTTCTCCCGTAGCCTCCGCTCAACAGCTTCAGCTCGTAACGACCGCAGAGTCCAGCTTCTCTGTGGACTGAGAACACTTTATTACGTAAACAAATTGACGAGGTGAGAGTCTTTCTCTATTTGAATACTCATCTTATATGGCCTGGTTATCCTTCACAGCCGTCGAGCTCTGCTCCGCGTGATCTCACGTAGACCCTCACGATTCGGCCTTGTGTTCCGAGCAGCGACGTCAAAACGCGCGAATAACAGGCGTCGTCCCTTCGGTACCTGTTTAACTCTGTTAAGTGGAGAGGTATACCTACATCAAAGTTGCTAACACGGCCTCTCCTGACGAAGGGTCGTCCTCGGCCCGGTCGTACGGTGTCGATCTACAGAGACCAGCGCCAGCTGCTGTCGAGGGTCCGGCTTCAGGGTCTGCAACTAACAGAGGCATGGATCGCAGAACACTTGATCCCTCATCTGTGAAAGAACAACACATATTTAAATAGGCGCTCAGTATCTTTAAAACCGCCACCTAATTTTTCATCCTCCGTTCATAATATCTCTTTCACTTAATTCATACATCGCACAACATTCATAAATTTCAAACTCAATCTTACAGACTTCACCTCAGAGACGTCTCAAAATAATGAAAATAGGGCCCTTTTACTCAAGCAGTCGTATTGTGGTACTCGCTATCGAAGAACGCGGCACACGTCTCCGAGCACCACTCGCCTCGCCACGGTACCATGTACTGCACGGCAGCCAGAGTCGTTCTCCCGTAGCCTCCGCTCAACAGCTTCAGCTCGTAACGACCGCAGAGTCCAGCTTCTCCGTGGACTGAGAACACTTTATTACGTAAACAAATTGACGAGGTGAGAGTCTTTCTCTATTTGAATACTCATCTTATATGGCTTGGTTATCCTTCACAGCCGTCGAGCTCTGCTCCGCGTGATCTCACGTAGACCCTCACGATTCGGCCTTGTGTTCCGAGCAGCGACGTCAAAACGCGCGAATAACAGGCGTCGTCCCTTCGGTACCTGTTTAACTCTGTTAAGTGGAGAGGTATACCTACATCAAAGTTGCTAACACGGCCTCTCCTGACGAAGGGTAGTCCTCGGCCCGGTCGTACGGTGTCGATCTACAGAGACCAGCGCCAGCTGCTGTCGAGGGTCCGGCTTCAGGGTCTGCAACTAACAGAGGCATGGATCGCAGAACACTTGATCCCTCATCTGTGAAAGAACAACACATATTTAAATAGGCGCTCAGTATCTTTAAAACCGCCACCTAATTTTTCATCCTCCGTTCATAATATCTCTTTCACTTAATTCATACATCGCACAACATTCATAAATTTCAAACTCAATCTTACAGACTTCACCTCAGAGACGTCTCAAAATAATGAAAATAGGGCCCTTTTACTCAAGCAGTCGTATTGTGGTACTCGCTATCGAAGAACGCGGCACACGTCTCCGAGCACCACTCGCCTCGCCACGGTACCATGTACTGCACGGCAGCCAGAGTCGTTCTCCCGTAGCCTCCGCTCAACAGCTTCAGCTCGTAACGACCGCAGAGTCCAGCTTCTCTGTGGACTGAGAACACTTTATTACGTAAACAAATTGACGAGGTGAGAGTCTTTCTCTATTTGAATACTCATCTTATATGGCTTGGTTATCCTTCACAGCCGTCGAGCTCTGCTCCGCGTGATCTCACGTAGACCCTCACGATTCGGCCTTGTGTTCCGAGCAGCGACGTCAAAACGCGCGAATAACAGGCGTCGTCCCTTCGGTACCTGTTTAACTCTGTTAAGTGGAGAGGTATACCTACATCAAAGTTGCTAACACGGCCTCTCCTGACGAAGGGTCGTCCTCGGCCCGGTCGTACGGTGTCGATCTACAGAGACCAGCGCCAGCTGCTGTCGAGGGTCCGGCTTCAGGGTCTGCAACTAACAGAGGCATGGATCGCAGAACACTTGATCCCTCATCTGTGAAAGAACAACACATATTTAAATAGGCGCTCAGTATCTTTAAAACCGCCACCTAATTTTTCATCCTCCGTTCATAATATCTCTTTCACTTAATTCATACATCGCACAACATTCATAAATTTCAAACTCAATCTTACAGACTTCACCTCAGAGACGTCTCAAAATAATGAAAATAGGGCCCTTTTACTCAAGCAGTCGTATTGTGGTACTCGCTATCGAAGAACGCGGCACACGTCTCCGAGCACCACTCGCCTCGCCACGGTACCATGTACTGCACGGCAGCCAGAGTCGTTCTCCCGTAGCCTCCGCTCAACAGCTTCAGCTCGTAACGACCGCAGAGTCCAGCTTCTCTGTGGACTGAGAACACTTTATTACGTAAACAAATTGACGAGGTGAGAGTCTTTCTCTATTTGAATACTCATCTTATATGGCCTGGTTATCCTTCACAGCCGTCGAGCTCTGCTCCGCGTGATCTCACGTAGACCCTCACGATTCGGCCTTGTGTTCCGAGCAGCGACGTCAAAACGCGCGAATAACAGGCGTCGTCCCTTCGGTACCTGTTTAACTCTGTTAAGTGGAGAGGTATACCTACATCAAAGTTGCTAACACGGCCTCTCCTGACGAAGGGTCGTCCTCGGCCCGGTCGTACGGTGTCGATCTACAGAGACCAGCGCCAGCTGCTGTCGAGGGTCCGGCTTCAGGGTCTGCAACTAACAGAGGCATGGATCGCAGAACACTTGATCCCTCATCTGTGAAAGAACAACACATATTTAAATAGGCGCTCAGTATCTTTAAAACCGCCACCTAATTTTTCATCCTCCGTTCATAATATCTCTTTCACTTAATTCATACATCGCACAACATTCATAAATTTCAAACTCAATCTTACAGACTTCACCTCAGAGACGTCTCAAAATAATGAAAATAGGGCCCTTTTACTCAAGCAGTCGTATTGTGGTACTCGCTATCGAAGAACGCGGCACACGTCTCCGAGCACCACTCGCCTCGCCACGGTACCATGTACTGCACGGCAGCCAGAGTCGTTCTCCCGTAGCCTCCGCTCAACAGCTTCAGCTCGTAACGACCGCAGAGTCCAGCTTCTCTGTGGACTGAGAACACTTTATTACGTAAACAAATTGACGAGGTGAGAGTCTTTCTCTATTTGAATACTCATCTTATATGGCCTGGTTATCCTTCACAGCCGTCGAGCTCTGCTCCGCGTGATCTCACGTAGACCCTCACGATTCGGCCTTGTGTTCCGAGCAGCGACGTCAAAACGCGCGAATAACAGGCGTCGTCCCTTCGGTACCTGTTTAACTCTGTTAAGTGGAGAGGTATACATCAAAGTTTCGACCTTTCGTGGGCTCGGCTTTACCTGACCCTGACTCACAAACCCTGCCAAGATATTTGACCATCATATGACTTACGAGAACGAGACCAGCGATAGCAACGGCGATCGACGCTTGATGAGCGTGATCGAGATTAGTACAGAGAACGAACCCTACCCCCATAATTGCGTCGTGGCATTCGACCTACTAATGAACTTCCAGATCGGGATCTAAATAGACTACGGCGCGAACTACCCCTTTTGCGCGACAAAGTCCGCAAACGGTGACGCACCCTGACAAAAGAACGTCTTTGGGTAGATTGACAGCGGGAGACGCTTCGTGATCGGACACGGAACCTACTGCGCGTCATTGTTCTGCTCCGACGTGGTGCTCGACCATAAAAGACACTAGGTGACAGAGACCGTAACTTACAGCGCGAAAGTTATCGCATGGATGACAGAGTTCTACTACGAAACCGATACCGAGAACGGCGTCGTGTTCGGACACGTGAGTCACCTTGTGTACGATGTTTCGTTCTACCACGGTCTTTATTTCTAGGCATGCTGAGAATTTACCAAGGTTACGTAAACAAGAACAACAAAGAGAATGCAACTGAGAGAATAAAACAACAAACTGCACAGAATCTGGCTATCTTTTCAATGTGTGGGTAGTTCCAATCTGTTTACTCGAAATTCGTGAGCTTTATGGATTTTATTATCCCTCACTTCTGATTTTAGGTAAAAAGGATCTGATTCATTAAAAAAAATAAACCACAGGCTTATCTAAACATTAACAATCAATTTAATCAAAATTAAACAAAACTACTACAATCAGATTGGACCACACACATTGAAAATGATCTAGATTACACATGAAAATGACATAACCAAAACACAATATGACTCACGCGTCCTTTACACCGAAATTACACAAAAACAATAAAACTCTACTGTCCATGAGATGTTGCACTGTCGAGCACCACGAGCGAAGTGACCGCAAGCCTCGATTCGGCCCGCTATTTATAGGCGGTCGCTTTGTTGTTTGCCTCCTGGTGGGGAAGTTGCTAACAATAATACCTCACTACCTCGCACGAGCTCGCTGAAATATACTGGGATTAGGTACGGGATTTCAATAAATAAACTCCACATGAAGCACCAGTGAACACATATATTGACGGAATGCCATCTTTGGGGAATGACTACCCACAAATAACAAAATAATAACATAACGGCGAAAACTACCCTAAACACATACATTACACCCTCCTACTTAACTAAAGCTATAGATTCTTGCTAATTAAAACTAAATTTACAATGTTAAGTTATCCTACGTTTTACATCCTCCAAACACTTTACACATAACACTACATACAATTTAAACTTATTACAATTTAATTAATGTAACACTGGGTTACCAAACCGTTCTACGGGATACCGAATACGACAAGCTTGGTCCGGTATCACGGCCGGGGAACTAAGACGCGGTACATTAGCCATCGTGGGAAACGCCAGTGCACCCATTGGTGAGCGATGTCGTAGCTGGTCTATATGTCTTTTACACGATGAACCGTCTTCCTTTACTATTCTAAAGTTTCGTTTCCCTAACACCTCTTCTACCTTCCCTTTAACCCACTTATCTTTCCCCCCATAATCTCTTAACCATACGGTCTCCCCCTTTAACATTCCTCTTAAATGACCTCCTGCCTTATCTACTTGCTGTTGTTGTTTATATTCTACTCTCTCTTTGACCTCTCGCCCCGAACGTTAAAGATCTAACCGTGAACGTAAATTCTTTTTTTTGTAACAACATGGCCGGTGAGACTCCCGTGGTACAATGAACGGTATTCCGGTACGCCAATAAATACGATTGTAACGCCATGTCTAAATCATACTTATCACGTACAGCTTTTTTAATTGCTCTTTTGCACAATTTAACCGCCCCCTCCGCTGCTCCGTTGGACGCTGGATGGTAGGGCGACGTGAACGTGTGTGTTATACCGTTAAGCTCCATGAAATTCTTAACCTCCCCACTCGTAAATGGTGGTCCATTGTCTGACACTACTTCTCTGGGTAAACCGAAACGAGCGAATATCTCTCTTAAAACCTTAAGTACACTCGAGGCAGTAGTACTCGTCATATGAAATGCCTCAATCCATTTTGACGCTGCATCTATCATAACAAAAAAAGTTTTCCCTTGAAATGGGCCTAAAAAATCTATGTGCAACCGGCTCCACGGCTCCTCTGAGTAGGTCCATGGTTGTGGCGGTGCTCGCGGTGGCGCTGGAGCCTCCATAGCACAAGTCTGACATGCCTTACCAAGCTGCTCTATGTCACTATCAATTCCGGGCCACCACACGTAACTCCTAGCCACTGACTTCATCTTTACTATTCCCATATGCCCAACATGCAACTCTTGTAATATTTGACTCTTAAAAACGTTCGGAATAATTATTCTATATCCCCACATAATGCAGCCCCCGTCCAAGTAAAGCTCATTTTTCCGGGAATAAAATGGTTTAAGATCCGGCTCTTTGCAAACTGATGGCCACCCTGACTGTAAGCACATGACTACTTTACATAAAAGGGGATCATTTTTAATTTCCTGTTTCACCTGATGTTGTGTAATAGGTAAAAAATTATTGACAAAATTCATGTAAGTGACTTCTTTATGTTCTAGCTTATCTTTATGTTCCCCTTCCCCTAACGGCAGACGAGAAAGAGCATCTGCCCCATTCTTATCCGTTGCTACATACCTAATATCATATTCATAACCTGAAAGTATTACTGCCCATCTCTGCATTCTAGATGCTGCCATCGTGGGTATACCTGTTTTGGGTCCAAATATTGATACCAAAGGTTTATGATCCGTTTTTAAAATAAACTTACGGCCATATAAATATTGGTGAAACTTTTTTACGCCATAAATAATGGCCAAAGCCTCTCTATCTATCTGTGAATATCCCCGTTCAGCTGTGTTTAAAACCCGTGATGCATAAGCTATCGGACGTTCTGACCCATCCTCCATCACATGTGATATCACGGCGCCTACGCCTACCGCACTTGCATCTGTCGTTAAAATGACTGGTAGATCTGAACTGTAATGAGCTAAAACCTCACTTGATGACAGTAGGTCTTTAACTTTCTGAAAAACTCCCTCACACTCTTCTGACCAAATAAATTTAGCTCCTCTCTTCAGTAATGAATACAATGGATATAAAATTGTACTTATGTTTTTTATGAATTTGCCATAGTACATAACCATACCCAGGAAAGCTCTTACTTCTGTGACATTTGTTGGTGATCTCACTTCCTTTATGGCTCTCAATTTATTTGGACTAGTATGTATTCCCTCCTTATCAATAACATATCCTAAGTAAGCTACTGAGTCTGCAAAAAATGAACATTTTTCCTTTTTAATTTTTAAGCCATAATGTTGTAATCTTTGCAAAACTTTATGCAAGGTTTCTAAATGCTCTTGGTCATTCCTACCACTAATTATCACATCATCCAGAAATACACCTACTGTCGGAATATCTGCAAACATTTGCTCCAGCTTGCGTTGAAAAATCCCCGGGCTTGATGACAAACCATAAATCAAACGCCCATACCTAAATAGTCCCCGATGAGTATTTATCACGGTATATTTTTGAGACTCTTTATCCAGTACAAATTGAGCATAAGCCTGCGACAAATCAATTTTAGTAAATCTCTTCCTTCCGCCTAAATTAGCTAACAAGTCCTCCACTTTAGGTAAAGGAAAACGGTCCACCTCGAGGCATTTATTTAAAGGTAATTTAAAATCACCACATACCCGAATGGTACCATCGCTTTTTACCACTGGTACAATAGGCGTCGCCCAGTCCGACGTCTCGACCGGCGTGATGACCCCGTCAGCCACCAGCTGGTCGAGCGCGCGCTCCACCGGCTCGCGCAGCGCGTACGCCAGCGGCCGCGCGCGCATGTACACCGGCCGCGCGCCCGCCCGCACATGCAGGCTCACTTCCCCGCCCGTGTACCGTCCCAGTCCCTCCGCAAATACATCACTGTATCTGGAACTGAGAGATTCAATGCTAAATGGTAAAGTACATTTTATATCATTGCAATTAACCTCTTGTAATGCTATTCCAAATTCATACAGCCATCGCCTCCCCATTAAGGGTTTCCTACCATTATCGATTACATAAAGATCTAAAGGTTTACATAGTTTTTGCTTAAATCTAACTAAAGGTGATATTTTCCCCACGGGTCTCACTGTTTCTCCTGTATAATAGCTCATAACAAGGTTATGTTTACGTAAAGGTAAGTTAGAAAACAATTTGTCATACAGTTCCAAGCTAATACAAGAAATAAGACACCCTGTATCCGCCTCCATCCTGATAGTGCGACCCTCTATCTCCACATCTATTTCTACAGGTCCACACCTACTATCTGAACCAACAAAATTATATAAATTTACAATTACCTCGTCACTGCTATAGTCCGTATCTAGGTCGCGAACCTCGCAATTGTAAGTTGTCGCCTTTTTTGCACTTGTTTTCTGCCTCGGACCCATTCTTTTCAGATGTCCCGGTTGATTACACACTCGACAAACGTAGTTTTTAAACCTGCAAAACTTTTCATCATGATCCCGACCACAAACAATGCATTGCCGGTCAGCTGTTTTTGATGACCCCGCGGTGACACTGACATACGGCGCGCGCGCATTTGCCGCCGCCGACGTTCCGAAACCTGATCTCGTTTGCTGTTGCGAAGGCCTATCCCGTCGCTCCGCCGTAGCCGCCGTATTCATCCCGGTTTGTCGCCGCGACCATCCCATCGAATTCTGCCGATTTTGAGTACGCGACCCCACTGCATTGCACGTTACCTCTGCTACGTCGCTTTTGCAGGCCTGTCCTCCGCGTCCCTCCACCAACGCTGCATTGACTTCCGCCGCTTCGATTGCTACCGCCAATCTAAGTGCCTTGTCAAATGGCAGATCTTCCTCCGAAAATAAACGCTGTCGAATGGTTTCATTTGTCAACCCACACACTAACTGGTCTCTCAGACTTTCTTGCAAATTCTCACCAAAACCACAATGTTTAGACAGCCGTCTGAGCTCAGCCACATATTCCGCAATCGATTCTCCCTGTGCTTGCTTTCTTTGCCGGAAAGTGTACCTCTCAGCCAGAATGCTCGGTCTTGGCTGTAGATGATTCCGCATGATCCGTACCAGGTCATTGAACTTCTTACTTGCTGGTTTGTCCGGAGTGCACAGAGTAACCAACAGCTCATATCCTGCGCCTCCCATCACCGTAATCAGAGTAGGTACTTTAAGCTCCTCTTTTACGTTATTCACCAAGAAGTACTGCTCCAACCTCTCTGCGTACAAAGTCCAGTTATCGGAATCCAACTGAAATGGACCGATTTTTCCGACTGACATCTTGAAAGATTTGATCTCCCGTCTTCACACACGCAGATCCAACTCGTCGCCAATGAAATATACTGGGATTAGGTACGGGATTTCAATAAATAAACTCCACATGAAGCACCAGTGAACACATATATTGACGGAATGCCATCTTTGGGGAATGACTACCCACAAATAACAAAATCTATACTAATATTATAAAGCTGCAGAGTTTGTTTGTTTGTTTGTTTGTTTGAACGCGCTAATCTCTGGAACTACTGGTCCGATTTGAATGATTCTTTCAGTGTTGGGTAGTCCATTTATCGAGGAAGGCTATAGGCTATGTTTTATTTTTTTCAAAATTAGGGATCCGTAATAAAATTGCTATTTTGTAACACAAGGTGTAAAATCGAAAACCTATTTTTGCGTGCGCTGCAAAAACTATTGACAATAGAACAAAATGATGTACTACGGGTTTGTAGATCCCATTAAGACCTACAAAAAAGTCCGCGAGAACATATATCTAGCTATCATGGTTTAATCACAATAACCGATTTTTTGTTCAAAATAATTATTAAATCGTCTGAAGAAAAAAAACTACGTTAAATATGTATCGTAATATTAATCTTTATCGAAATTAAGCATTATGTTATCAAGAGTATTTATGTAGAAGTAAAATACTTTTTGTTTCATCTCAATCGGATATTTCGTTTAAAAGTTATCACGTGTGTAAGATGTTAAGAGTTGGTACCTATTAATGAGTTATGGGCCATAGAGTTTTTTATCAACATAAAATCCTGTAATAATCTTTTTGAAATATATTTGTTGATGATTGTAAGTATAAGATCTTTGAAGAGTATAATAAATACATTTCTAAAATAACTCTGCTAAGGAAATCCACGCGCGCTTGATGCAAGCAAGACGAGACGCTGGCGGCGCGGCGGCGGGCGAGACGAGGAAGCCGCGCTTGCTGGCCGCCTGTGAGAAAAACGCGGGTGAAACCGCGGAGCACAGCTAGTAATAACATAACGGCGAAAACTACCCTAAACACATACATTACACTCGCAACATGACATTTTACAGTATGTGACATGACATTTGAAGCATGACATTGTCCCACCTCACGAAATAGAATGAGGGCCTCATACAAACTCATTTTGAAACCGTGTCCTACTCAACACTAGTAATAACTGCACTGCAAGCATTGGGGGCTCGTGCTGTGCTCGCACGCAGTGCAGTGAGTACCCAGCCGTTTTTGAAACAAACACTGACAAGCATAACAACTTGTGACACGTGACATTGACAGTCAAAATTTCTTTCTAACCTAAAATAACAACAACAACATTGCGCATTGGTTTACTCTCAGGGTTTATTAGACGAATCTAATTAAAAATCGACGAACAAACATAAATAACCAATCAATGAATCAGTCAATTATAAAACTAGCAAAGGTAAGGAACATTCTCTTTCCAGTTCAAATCTCAATTCTACTGTAACTCGTAAGTTTGTTTTATTTTCGTTTTTTTTTCAGTCTAGCGTAGGCCTGAGTGGTTCTTTGGCACCATGGTCGCCTGTATTTGCCTCCCAGCTTCACACCACTGCCCCGCTATGCAGGGTGGTGTCAGGAAAGTACAGAATCACAAAGAAACGCGACCGGCCACTGACCTATGAAATGGCTAACCCACCACATTACATAGCTCATCGCAAATCATGGAACTCTTGGAACACCTGTGAGTATTTGAAGAAGAAAAAGAAGTATTTGAATGACCTTTACTGATATAGGCAGAAAATGCCGATCAGTTTAAGGTATGCTAGGTTGATAACACTCAAAGGATAAACCTAAGTAAACTTTAGATGTTTGCGTTTTAAAATCAATTACCCAACTTGCCCTTAGTTATATCATGCATGTCATGGTTCGTCAACTGACACCAAAAATTTCGTACCATGTGGTGAGAATAATTGATGAAACGTAAAAATATTATTTTTGTTCCATTTCTGCTGTTCAGTGTTATAGTCAATAACCAAATTTTTTATAAGATGCTCGGTTATTTGGTACTCTTTATCTGGACCCTTTAGATGAACTTTAGAATGCTCAACAACAACATTGTATTTGCAATTTTATTTAATAAAGATTATATTAAGATATGATCAATAGAATATTTGAAAATTCGCTTACCAATTTGTGATGTTTCCAGCATGTGTTTTCCATTCTTTCTTCTTATATCAATCAATCCATTGTGGTCTGCAATGTTTTATTTAGACAAGTTAGGCTTGGTGTTGCATACCCTCACAATCCTCAAATAGATCACATTATTCTTGAATCTTGACTTCCTTAGGGTCAATATAAAAGATTCATTTGATAGTCATCATTGGATCTTAATTGTATCTGTAACATTTCTTATTTTTTCCAGCCAGCTTGAAGGATGGTCTTCGGAGATCAGAAACAGCTGTAGAAGATGAATTCATAAGAAGGTTCATGACCGGTACATGGCATGGCCTGGTGTGTAGTGAAGTGAGTATCAAAATGAATTTTTAATTTTATTATTAAAAGACTAGACATTTTTTTTTGATGAGAGAGAGTACTATAAATATTTTTGAATTGAATGATCGAAATGATGACATTGACGCAGGAGGCGCGGGTTCGATTCCCGCTACGGGAGAAATGTTTGTATGTTCTGCAAATATTTCTTCCGGGTCTGGGTGTTGTAGTATTATGTATTAAAAGTAGGTATGTATTAACAAAAAATAGTATGTAACTATTCTATCAGCCATCTGGTGCCCATAGCACTGCTTTGCTTAGTTTGGAGCTAGATGGCGCTGTTTGAAATGTCCACAAATATAAAAAAAAATATAATAAAATGAGCAACTGCATAATTGAAATATAAACAAAACTACTCTGAAATTAGACTTTAATGTACTTGTTTGTCCATCAGGTAATCATCAAACGTCAGTTCAACCACATCCGGGTAGCTGCTATAATCCGACGAGCGGTTTCCCCGACTAAAATGTATTTCCTCCTCGGCTATACCGAGGAATTTCTTGCAAACTGGCTGCAGTGTCCAGTGACCCTAGAGTTGCAGACAGTAGACAGCTTCAAAGATGTTGTGTTCAAGTATATTTAGATTGTTGATGTTATTATAGTGATAGATTATTTATATTAAGTATGTAGAATTAAAATGTTGTACAGAATTTTCTTTCTTTCTTTTTAATTAGACATTCCGACATGGTATCATTTGTGCTACCAGTTGAACTTCAGCATTATAATCTGTATCAAAACCAGAGTGAATTTGCTTGTATTTTTTTGTAGTAGGTAGTACCAACGTACTTAGAGACACAAAGTTGTATCATTTGTACTACCTACTACTCGGCCTCGGTGGCGTGGCGGGCGATTACTCGGCAGACTCAAAGGCACGGGTTAGATTCCTGCTGCGGAAGAAAGGTTCGCACGTTCTGAAAATATTTCATCCGGGTCTGGGTGTTGTGGTACCATGGTACTCGTAGTTTCCGATACCCACAACAGGTAATCCTAGTGTGAGGTCAGCACTATGTGACTGTTGGGTGTTATTTATTTACTGCATAAGATAGGATGTGAGAGCACTGGTGGTCTAGTTGGTAGTGACCCCGCCTTCCGATTCTAAGGTCGTGGCTTCAAACCCGGTCGTGTGAAAATGGATTTTACTGTGCGAAAAATTTATGTGCGCCATACCAGTATTCTCAAACGGTGAAGGAAAACATCGTGAGGAAACCCGCGGCTTAGTCGGCTCCGCACGTATTGACCATGTCTTTCCTGTGGACAAGGCCGACTAAGCTGAGAGGATGGAATAGGTGCTGGGCAAGCCTACTCCATCTTAATTCGTCCCGGGCACTACAGCATCCCGTTAGTGAAGCTAAAAAGTTGCCTCCTGACGCTATATAAATCATCTACTACCTATAGATTGTAAAAGGCCTTAGTAAGATAGGATGTTGAATAGGTGTTCAACAAAAACAAGTCATAAAATTCATATTATTTTATAATTTGATTCATTCAAATATACATAATGTGTCAACAAACAAACAGCGAGACCACTCGACGCATCACAACACTCCGCTCGATCGCAGTCGAGCCGCGCACTTCTGCAATACACTTTGTACTTTTACAGTAGGTATCATACACGCACTGCTTACACTTGGACTAACTATGATTCAAACTGTTATTTGTATAGTAATTATTGTACATTCTTCATAACGTATGAAGAATATACAATAGTAAAATGCATGTAAAAATGTATATTCATGACGCAGTGGGAAGATAAAGTTTGTATAAAAAAACAACGCGGTCAAAGTCTTTCCTCCAGCTTTGGTTTTATTTTACTCCATGTACCTAGATAGAAAGGTACATGAAGAACATTTAAAAATACATTCTAACTACTTACTAGATAGCGATGAGATCACCGAAAAGACAGAATAGCTGAATAGGTACGAGCTATCAAATCATTCATTGGTTAATACGATAATTTTGTTTTCTGTCTTAGTTTCGTTCAGTTGTTCTGGTGTGATCCTACCGCCATCTAGAACGCCGGGATCAATTTAGGTTTTTTTTCATAGGAAAATCGCAAGAATATGTAAGCAATGCAAGTACTCACAACTGACAATAAAATAACATTCCTCATAATGATAGCTCCCTTACATTTAGAGCGATGGTGTCTCTTGATAGTGCGGTATCACAAGACTGCATTTTGTTCTTATATTCTAGTGAGTTAATATTTCGGTCTTATTCGTTACATCACTGTATAACACGTTTAGTAAAGTCGTTAATGTGCCTCAGAAAATATGTTTAACTATCATTGATATTTTAAGTCTCAAACAGTCTTTCGTATTGAGCTAATTAGATAGTGTCAGTGGAATGTAAAACACCATTTTAATGCTTGCAGAGCCGTCTCACCCGCCGACGTGTGCGCAGAAGTCCATACGGCTGACAATCAGCGACCAGTCGCTAGTTGCTAAGCATTCATTGTTAATCGAAATTACATTATTTACAAATTAATATACAGATGACAAAAGGCTTGTGGTAAATTCGAATTATACTATCCAAAACTTTAAAGCTGATAAACACAGTTGAAACTTCCCGCGGGATCAATACACAACTAAGCGTAGCGTATCCATGACTTTGAGATGACATAAATTACAATAATTACCCGTCGAAATAAATTAAGGGCTAATAATTGCAAAGTATAAGTTTTGTTATTGATTTAAAAAAAAAACTAATGCGTAATAATAAAATGGTTTAATCTGTGAAGTTGTCCCAATGACTAAAGTAACACAACACGATTTATTTTCACAATTTATTAATTTACTCATGTAGAGTAGGAACAATAATTGAAAAATTGAATTGGTTGATTTTGGCGTCCCTTATTTTATTTTGAAGAGTATAATTTCAAACAAACAAAACAAGAAGTATAATACAATTATACAGGTACAAAGAAAATATTTATATTCCTGATGGAATATGTAATCACAGAAAAATGTTGATGTAAATATATCAAAAACATAGTATACGATATAGGAAGAATCAACGGCGCCAAAATGAACGTCACAATTTTGGATGGCATCATTTTCGCTTGTAAATGAGTTACCTACAGTGGATTATAACTAAATATGTGCGGGTTCATCAAATTCCTATTGCAAATACACACTGCTAAATCTATTAAGTAAATGTCCATGAAAATTGTATTATAAAATAAGAGATCATATTGTTCTACTACAAATAATATAACATGTTGTAAAGCTCTTCGTTATTATTCATATCATAAGCGAAATTTGCGCGTTACGATCTTCTGTTGGCTCTTTGAATACTGCAAATCGGTAAATTTAAATTCAAATACATTTTATGATATCTATCCTTACAAAATATATGAAATTTAGCGTATTTATAACGTTTTACATATGTATTCAACCCCAAACTGTAAAAAAGACAACAGGCACCTTATTTTGTAAGCCAGTCGCTATTGTCTGCTGTCAGACCCTCCCTTACAAACGTAGGATACGCACTGCAGGTGTGAAAAGTACGGGCTGTAGTGATAGCTTACAAAATAAGATTCTTGATTCAAGTTTGACAGTTATCCAGAAAACCGAATTTGGGCCTTCTTTTAGGGACATATTATTATGCTTTCAAACAAATCTGACCTGCAATACAAATATTGCAGTTAAATGCAAAAATAATCACTACTTTTACCTTTATTATTCTATAGAGGAGAGCATTCTCATCTTGAGTTTCCGATATATGTAAGCACAATGAAGGCAGAAGCATTGAAACGTTTCTATGTCAGTAAAGGCGTACCCAGAGCTACCCTGTTTCACGCAAAACATGGCCAATGCTAAAAGTAGATGTGATCTAGCCGTTTGGTCAAAAACCACGCAAACATGTTAACCATGAATAGTCGTGCAACTGTGTAGCCACAAAAAGTGCTGAACGTGCTTTGGCGCGTTTAATGGCGCGTCAGTCGTCACTCCAACGCACGATAAAGACATTCGTAATTGAAGTTAGTTTCGGTAATATAGTTCGGTAAAGCAAAGTGAATATTTTATTTCATATCCCCAGTAAGTTCATATCAAGTGAGTGTCTAAATTAGTAGATAACCTTCTGACAAGGAATAACTATCCTACTAATATTATAAATGCGAAAGTTTGTGAGGATGTTTGGATGTGATGAGGTATGTTCGTGCCTCAATCATGCCGTAACGGCTGAACGGATTTGAATGAAATATATACTTAATATGTGTGCTGGAATAACATATAGGCTACTTTTTGTCCGGATATCACGCAAGCGAAGTCGCGGGCGAAAGCTCGTATAACATAAAAGTCGCTTTGTGTCGTCCACAATACCGAACTTAAAACTTTGTTTTAAAAATAGTTGGTCCATAATTGTTTGCAAAACAGATTTTAGTTATGGACTCTTTTGATGATATACATAATTAAGATATACAAATAACTATGAATAGTTGCGACTAGCAATTTGTCAAAACAGGCAATTGCTTTTCTTGACAGTTTGCGACAGAAGTGACTTGTCAAAAAAGTTAAGTAATACGGGGGTGGTATTTGAAATTTGATGAGACATAGATGGACCAACCAATAACCAAACCTATAGCTGCGTACTGATAGAACAAAAGGCTTCGCGAGGCAAAAGCTCGCTTGGTCAGGACGCGCCTGGTCCGAAATTTACGCGTTTCAGTACCAAGACTAGATAATACCAAGCTATTGAAATAAAAGTTACTTATTCACCCACCACAGAAACATTTCAATAACACTGATCACAACAGTCTTATTATCCTACATTAATTTACGAAATACGAACAAGATCACCATGATATGATATTAAAATCTATGTGTACTTAAAAAAAATTACAGTGTATAGTAAAGTTTGATTCGTATAAAAAGAGAAATTCAATTTAGGTACTTTAAACGTAATAAATCAGTAATTGTTGTAGCCATTTCATGATTTGCCTTATTTTTTCACAATAGGGTCAGCAACAAAAATTTCGGCTTTCTCGTATAATATGTTACTAAGATTTTTTCACAACTTTTGATGCTGACTACGTCTAATAATACAAGATTACAAGAGAGACGAATATCTATCAAAAAAGTGTTAGTTAAACAATATTAAAGCACCAGGTTCAATTCAATACGAAAATCATATTGAAAGTAAATTAATTGATTAATGACATATTCGTAAAAAATTCGGGTGAAAAGACAGAGTAGAAACTAAATCTAAATTTTGTAATATATTAACGGTCTTGTAAATATCACTACATATTTCGATCATTCAACTAACGCTTTACAACAAGTAGTTATTCAGTTGATAAGACAAAAATGTTGATGCCTTTGAACCAATAAATGTTAGCTTAAAAATTACGATAAACATTAAAATTTTCATAGATCAACTTAAAAAGAAGAAAGAAAAGGAGTTAGACAAAGCGCAATCAAAAACGAAAGCGAGCGAGAAAACGAAAGCACAATAACTGTAATTTTGGTAAAAGTGACGTGAAAACCGCATTCATAAGTACGTACACAAACAAGTACACTTAGCGGGGACAACAGACGCCTCCGAGTATCATAAAAAAACAATAAATCTAAAAATGGAACATCGTTTAGCAATTTCGATCGGCCCATCTTTGAGGGCGGGCCACAACACAATACTGAAAAGTTATTTCTAAATTACTTGAAGATTTTGTGAATCGAAATGGCGACATTTACCTAAATGAAGACTTCAACCATCACTTTTATATAATCTACACTACTTACTAACTAAAGGGAGACGTCCAACCGCCACCGGACAATATACCGCCATATTATTATTATGCCTGAGTGTTATATATTATTTATATAGCATTCAGAGATAGTGTCTACTGCTTTCCACCAGTGGCAGAATTTTCAGAATCGATCTGATAGTTTCCGCAATTATACATACTTTATACTTCTTTAAAACAATAGTACAGAGTCGGGCGTCAACAAAAACTGCCTTGATCTACCGTTCCCTCTCTTCCTCTTTGATTAGAAAGAGAAAACGAAACATTGAGGCAAATTTCAGCTGTCGCCAAACCAAACGGAACGAGGCTACGACAAAATTCACGATAGAGACACGTTACGCGAATTGTCACGCGAATAACGGGATGAAAAAGCTACTTTACAGACTTAAAAATAATAAGACAACGAAACGTGACAGAGAAGTGAATCTCGCTGATTCGTTTGTTGCACACGATGCCATTAACCTAATGCCGACCGTTCGCCGACGTTTGTTCGGCCTACCACACTACCGCACACCGACTAAACTACACACAGGTACTACCAGTGAGACGAGACCGAGACAAATTAAACTACTAGTACGGGGATAAAACAAGGCAGTGCGAGCGACTAGTCTGCTAACATCCTGTCTACAGTTCTAATAACAAATTTACTTAAGACAAGTAGCAGATAAAATTGTGTCGACATCTGTATCGCTCCTGCCACTTGTCTAGGATAAATATTTATTTAGTAAGATCAATGCATGCTAAATGAGTACAATATAATAAAATACGAACTAGTTTATATAAGCACTATTTTGTTTATTTACTACTATTTCATTGCACTCTCAAAATTATTGTGATTCCGTCATAAATTATGTACTGTTATTGACTATGTATTATAATTATCTATGTAAGTATCAAAAATAATTTTACTTTATTAAGATTTTAATAAGCTTTCTTATAAATTGGACTGCTAAAGTACTATCTACAACGAGCTTATAAGAATATAAAAACTAACATTACAAAGCAAACCCTGAAAACGAAACCCCTTCGAAATGTGAGTCGTCGGCATTTTCTTCATAAATCAAAACCTAACTAAGTAATTGAAATCTTTCTAAAACTCATAAAACAAGACGGAAATTATAAAATGTTAGCCATAAATTGATGCAAATTGTTACAATAAACAATATAAGATGAAATGCTTTAAAGCTAACTTCTAATGAACCAATAAATTTATACTCAGCTATTACTATTAGTGTAAATAGTAAATACATAATAATTAAAAATATTGCAACACACTGCCTCTCTCATACCAAAGCGATCAAGCCAGGAAGGACTCTTAAATCATCAGTAACAACTCAGCCGTAAGCAAACATTGCTGAAATAGATCTTACACTTGTCTTTAAGAGGCCACCATACCATCGCCAGATTTTGAATCGAATTGAAAGAGATAGCGCTACGGATTTGTACAAAAATATTAATAAAATTAAGGGGGTCCTCCAAGAAGAGACGCGTTTCATTTTGCATATTTTTCTTAATTTTAATAGGGAACGTGTTACCACCTATTAGGTATACAAGAAACATTAATGTACATGTACAATACGGAACCCTTCGTGTGCGAATCCGACTCGCACTTGACCGGTTTTATAAATTTTATTTGATGTGTATGTGGCACGTCTTACGCTTTAATGGCTTTACAAAAACATCCTTGCGGCTTGTAACAGCGTTTTGTCCTTCATGTCTCAATCGCGCATTGCATAATCCCAATTTAAAAACATGTAAATAATATACAGTGGAGGAATAATTTACTCACGAATCAATGGACGTTTGACATTCACAACATAAAACATACATACAAAATGATAAAATATAGAAAAATTCTGATTTTACAGTCACAAAGAGCTTACACATATAAAGGATCAATTTCTTTTAGTAATTACGCATACTTTTTGTACCATTCCTCAACTGTATAATAAGATTCTACGTACTTTAATAGAAAAAATATACATTTATTCTACACTGTTAGTATATTTTAATAAAATTCATCATTTTAAATTTAAGCATAGAACATAGTCGATCGTTATCACTACATAATATACCTTTGCATTACAAAAAGCTACATTCAGATCGCGTCAAGTTGATACAAATCTCATTTCAAGACAACAAGTTCTAAAATCGTAAATCAAATTGTCGCGGACCTGATTTCAAATAAAATTGCTCGCATCAATACACACCGCTCAAACAATAATGAGAAACAATCTTAAAAATAAATAAGTTTCCTAGATGGTGCTAAGAAGTATCCGATAGGAAAGTCAACTGTACGATTGGACCAATCAGATGATAGTCTGCTCTGTATGGTTTCGGGTATTCCGGTAAAGCGCCGTCATCTAGAAAGATACTGTTTTTTTAAGAGTGTTTCTCATTGACAGACTCTTGCGGTTAGTCCATCTGTTGCTCCTAAAATATTTCTCCCAGGAGTAATACATGTCCATGTATTTCTACTACATTATCAAAACACCCTTAGTAGTTTTCAACAGTCGTGTTGACAATGCCAGGCCCTCTTACCAAGGAGATAATATGAGTACTTGATACAGGGTATACTGTCAATATTTAAAAGGTTTTTGAAAGCATTACATGCATTGATACCCATGTGTATAAACCGCATTAACAATAAATTGATACTTACCCAAGATTTTATCGATTATTTAAATTTAAGGAAGAGATATTTCAGTTTTGTTTTTTAGAGAAAAAATTATATAATTTTATAAACATTATTTAATACTTTTGTTTCTGATAATCTCAAAGAAATAATTTTGACATTATAGAGCATGTTGGATTGTACCAGTAGTAATACATGTATTACTCCTGAGAGAAATACAAGTACTTTATAGATGGACTAACCGGACTCTTTCCTCAATTTCGAATACCAAGTCGGACCCCCCTTTCACACTTATGGTGAGAACGAGAGATCCAAAAATAAAATTTCACCTCGATAAGAGTTTATATAAGCTACAGCATTCGATTAAGATAAGGTATCGCTGAGTAATGATAATTTTAGTAAAACAGAGTATCGATAACGGAAGACTTTTCTTGAATTAAAGACAAAAAAAATTTAGATAACTTAAGTAAATAGTCATTACCCATGACTCGAATTCATCTTATGTTCATAAATAACCTATTTAAAACCTTCGTAATAAGCCAGTATAATGTTATGGAAGAAAAACTATTTTCTACAGGGCATTCTTAACCGTTCACCACACAAGATTTTCCTCCGATCTCAATAACTTACTGCCACCACGAATATTGTAATAAAAACCCGCGAAAAAGATACGCACTAAACTTATTTCACAGCGAAAACATTGAAGGGAAAGACAGCGTGCTCTGTTCGTTATAATAATGAAGGCTTTATAAAATCTACATTCTGGATCTCACAATCATCATTTGGTCAATTTTTGTATGAAAAATATCAACAAGGATTTAAAAATACATTTGTGTCACAACCTGACGTTTAAAAATATTTAATTACTTAGGAAATGTTTAAATCGCCTTCACAATCAAACACGCTCATCTCTCACTCTGTATAGATACTTCTATTATATTTACAGTGGCTTTCATGTACATGAATATAATTTTCGCCCACGTGCATTTGTCAACCCGAATGGCATCATCTTGAATTCGTAGTGGCCATTCGGGGTCACAAAGTTTGTGTGCGATTTTTATACGTTCGAGATTTGTTATGTTGATGTTACGATATTATTACACATTACGTTGAACAAAGTTTCATTTGCGTCTTAGATTTTAGAAAACTGCACATTCATCGGAAAGTTAGGTATCGTTTAGTTATCTGATGGGATGTCAGTTATGGTCTGGTTTGTTTGCTCGTCTATACATTTGTCATAATCATAGTTGAAGCATGTTCTGACATGTTCTATGTGCATGGCGTGACTCAGTTGTAACATGAAAACATGAAAACGTATTTGATGTCTTGATCTCGCTGATAGTTGATTTTTCTTCGCTTAGCTCTCTCTTCTTGATAGTTGTGGTGTGTTCAGAGTAGATTTCGCTGGCTCGTTCACCAAGTAATAATTCCACTTCAGACTTATGTGTAATGCGGTGATTTATGGTCCCGCTTCGCTCGCGAGTTTCTCTCGCTGGCACGCTCAATCTTAGTAGATGTGTTCAGGTCTCAGTGGCTTGTTCACAGTCGAAATCCTAGTTGCGATGTGTTTGCTGAATCGTTCACAAGGTAGTTATTAATTCTAGTATTAACACATCGGGTGTTCAGGTCTCGCTGGCACGTTCAGTAATCCTAGTTGATGTGTTCAGGTCTCGCTGGCACGTTCAGTAATCCTAGTTGTTGTGTTCAGGTATCACTGGCTCGTTCAGTAATCCTAGTTGTTGTATTCAGGTCTCGCTGGGTTGACACAGTGGTAGGGTGGTCAGACGCGTTTCGCGGAGTGGCGGGCGGCGCGGCGTCGGTCGCGCGTCGGCGTGTGCTACCGGCGGCCGATCAAACCGTTGGAGTTGCTCGCGCCAGGACACATCTCTAACTCTACCAGGAGCGGGAAGTGATCTGGAATGTTACGAAATAAGTGTACTGTGTTATTTATTTATTACAAATAAGCCGATTACAGGCGGATAGAGCATTTGTAAAGTACCTTACACACATTATAGGATCATTGTTCTACGTTTACAACGAATATTCTCTTTCATCTTCCAATCTGTAGTGATAATTTTGATCCTTTGAGTGCTCTTAGAACTAGGCCATATTTAAAAATTCTTTTCTTTTCAAATTTTGTGTAAATTTCAGTAAATAAGTAAGCAGGAATCGAAAATCCTTTTCAAAATGAGAAAAGCGAACCAAATGATTTGCTATGATTGATAATACCAGGCACGAATCCAATCCTCAAAAGAGGTTATGGTCACGGTCACCTGGTCGGCAAAGTGCGAGCTGGACTCGATCACGATCGACACATTGAATTCCCACAAATGAGACACCATTAAATGGAATTTGTGGGCATGCCCACCGTGCCCACAAAACGGTGGATCCGCGCCTGGGTAAGGTTCTACTGAGATGTGCAAAGTAGCTAAGCTATGAAACTAAGGTACGAAACTGGCTGGATTTTACTGCGTTGCTGGACAAGTAAAATATGCTATGAAGATGCACATTGCACAGCGCGAGCTATCTACATCCTTAGCACACATTCTTAGCACTATAAATTGGTAATTCTTTTGGGGTAAATCAGACACATCCTTAGCAACGTAGCTTAGCATAGCTTAAGTGGAACCGTTGGTACAGTGATAGCATGATTCATTACCTGATGGTACATGAGGATGGGGACAGCCGACGACCTTGTGTTCCCGGAACCAATCCTGAGAGAGAGGTCCCAGCAGGCCGAGCGGCGTCATTGTCTGTTTGCTGTAGAATATGTAGTCAATTATCCCTTTGAAGTCGTACCTGGAATGGACAAAACCCATGGCTTACAAAAAGTTTGTACATAGGCTTCTCTCCAGGGACCAACTCATCCTGAGGCTGTCACAAAGTCACTTCGCGTCTTACGAAGTCGCTGGACGCTACGTGCAAAGATGAATTGAATTGCCATACATGATCGCCAAGTCAGATGGTGACATCGCGATCATTTATGTCAAACCAAGACATCAGTGGCTTCGCTTATAGGCTCTGGAGCATAACGTATCGTGGAGGTGGCTTCTGAAAATCTTCCGACATTATCAAAGAACGCCATCTATTTATATTATCTTACTAGCTTACATGCGCGGCTTGATTTGCGTAGTATAAATTTGACAACCATTTTTTAAGATTATTTTGAAAAACCCAGAAACACCTGTCCATTGATTTATCCAAACCAATTTTCAAGCTAATCGCACCACCCGTTAAAAAGTTCCCATACAAACTTTGATACCCTGAAACACGTGTCCATTTATTTTGCGTTTATAGTGTCCAGACAGAGTTTCAAGCAAATCACACTTCTCGTTAAGACGTTACATACAAACGTTTTCACCTCTTTTCACCCCTTTAGGGCTTGAATTTCGTAAAGACAATCGATGATAAGGCGAGGAACGTTTAAAACTCACGTGTAGTTGGTGTAAGGCATGATGTCCTCACTGTACGCGGAGGCGAGTTTGAAGTTATGCGTGAATTCGGAGTCAGAGCCAGGCATGCGCCGGAGAGACGACGCGTAGCCCAGCTCCTTGAAGTCCCGATGCTCAGCCGGCACTCTGCCCGCTGAGAGGAACTCGATCACACCTGGAATGTATAGTGAGGAATGATACATGTTCTACCAGTACGAAGGTCTGTAAAATAGTGACCATGGAATCGTGAGCTTTCATGACTAGTTCTTATTGTAGTTATATATTATATATTATATTAATTTGAGTTTGAGTTCGTTGACACGATGAATGAATGAATGACCAGTTCTTCTTCTTTTCGTGTCACTGGTTCTTTCGAACCAGTGTGCTCCTTTTGTGCTTGACACAATATATTTTCGAACTTTTAGATTCTACGACATGCTGTTTCTTTCCTCACGATGTTTTCCTTCGCCGTTTGAGAGTACTGGTAGAGCACATAACCAATGTGCAAAAACCTTAAAGCAGCGCCTAACGACGGGACGCAAAATTACCACAGCAAAGAAGTTTTTTACTAAAAAGCCCAATACATTTTTTTTTATAAAAACAACTTTGCAATGGTAATCTTTAATATTGGAATCGAGCAATAATGGTGAGTGACGCTGGATAAAAAGTCAATCGTAGTAACTCAGGGTACATAAAGTTCACACTCAGACGACCTTGGTGGCCTGGAGGACGAGTGTCCGAATGAGGCACGCGAGGAGAGGATTCGATTCACACGGCGGGAGAAATGTTTGCATGATCTGCATAAATTGTTAGAAAATTCCTTTACGCTCTTATAATATCCAACGGCCTTAAGAATATTGACCATAAAACCTCTAAACTCAGCACTTACCACTGTCCGGCAAAGAGTTAAAGTCACCACACAGCAACAGCTGTACATTTTCCCTCTGGCCCGCTAACCGCATGGTTCTAGCAGAGTCCTCTACTATAGTCTTTAGTTCGTTGCTCAACATCATGGTCTGAATCAGCTTCACGTCACAGAACTCAGGATCCCAGTGTATGTGCGCTGTGCACACTAAAATTGGCTGACTTAGCATCGACGAGTCAGTTGGTATACCTGGGAAATACAATGGCTTTACTAACTAACAAAGATTGTAACGTTTTCAGTTTCCATCTCTCGAACCACTAGACATTGTTCTGGCGAAAATCCTTTAAAAATTTGAAACGTTTCTTATTTGGCACGTTTCCAAAGAATACACTTTCATAATTAAGATTTTCTTAGGTTTCTAGCTACTTATACTTCAGACAAGATCTCAAGAGATGTTGCAATCCAACTTTGTAATATCTTTCAAGACAATCAGATTTCGACAGAAACAAACCAATCAAAAACACGGGTGTATGTCAAGTTTTTGCACTCTACTTCTTCCTTATACTTACCATTTTCCCAAGCAGCTTCCTTAGTCTTCAATAACGCAGCTAAACCGATGTTGTCCTTAGGCATAACCCGATTTAACATGTTGTCCGACCCTTCGCTGTTCGCCATCGCGAGCTGGTTGAACTCTATAAGGTGCTCTTTGACTAACGCAAACCTGTGGATACAATACAATGGTGAGTTGCCGATGATGGGGGGGAAATCTTGGGTTCTTGGATCTTGTGAATGCAGTCAGAGGCGTCTTGCAATGTCTTCAGCTGGGCCTAGAAACATGGCATGTAAAACAATGCTGCTTTTTTTGTTGAAACTATCAGAAAACCAACGTTACTTTTATTAATTTGAATTTTTAATATTTACTGCCTACTTCGGGTGAGGATAGAAGGGACTACTAGTGACGAAAGAGAGTAACTAGGTGTTCACCACCCTTCTAATATCATACATTCGAAAGTTTTATAGATATTTGGATTTTGGTAGCCTAATCGCCGTAACGTCTTAACCTATTTGGCTGAAACGTGGAATAACATAACATACATACATATTATCAAGTCCGTATCCCTAATGGTTGGGCAGAACCACAAGTAATCATAAGAAAACTTGCAGCCACTCCTGATTCGAAGTCCCAAGATGGATGTGGCATAAAGGTACTTTTTATGAAGGTAAATGCATGGAACGTATACAATGATTCATTAAATCAGGAACATCAAGTAGTTACAGGGTTTTTAGTGTTGTTTTTACTCACTTAGCAGATCTAAAGAATATGGCGCATCCGTCCACGTATTTCCTCTCAGATTCGCCCATGGTCTTCGCTCGTGACTTCGGCGAGAAGATGCCGTCATAGCCATCCTTCTTCAGCTCGGGAAGGAAATAATTGTAGAACTGGTCCGTCTCTACCTCCTATAAAATATAGGTTAGGTAAGAACAGTACATATTTTATTTAGAGATTCTTTATTATCTATGAAGACGAGAGAATGGTTACCGTGCTTAGGGTACTTACGAGGGATAATCCAAAGAATTATAGATTTTTCAATGAGTGTTTTGAAAATTTTAAGATTCTACATTGCCGCCGATTTAGATTGCCCAACAATGTGAATACAAGTGAATACAATGTGTAAGGCATTGAGTACTATCAGTGTATTGGTATGCTTACCAATAACACAGTCTCAAACAATTGTATTTCCCTCGGGAATACCAGAGACAACCAAGTAAACAACACTAAGTTCCAAGTGGACGCCAATCGCACCCCACAAATTCGTGAGTCGTGGTCGGTTTTATGTTACAATGTTTGCGGAAATACAGGCTGTAGTATTTTATCTTAAAATATTGCTTTACATTCTTCTGTTACTTATTACTTCATATTAATTCATAATTATTTAGCAACACGTTAGGAATGTCATAGTAAGATGACCTTTATAGGAAACTCCATTGATGACTTAATCCTTGAGTTCAGTCAGGTTTGAGTAGCGTTTTTGATAATCGCACTGGTTCTTTCGAACTGCTCTTGACTCAACCTTAGAATTTATTTTCCTTGGCTTATATAATTGAGACGCTTAATTAAAATGATAATATAAAAACTGCTGGTTTTTTACTTCAACTTACCAGTTACTCTAATTCGAATTAAATACTTCACTTACAACAACTTCTTTACGTAATAACTCTGTTTTTTAGTCTAATTATGTAAGTATTTAATCGTTTAATGCGTAGGTAATTTTGAATCAAAGCAGATTAACTACAGTTATGTTTCATTCAATACAGAAAATGTGCGGAAGTATGATATGAAAATGGACGTGTACTATGAGATACCAGCACAAATACCTCTCGTAAGTTATACATATTTATGTGTTACAGATAAATTATTCGGTGATGGCGTTATATTTTACGTAACAATATAATACAGTGCTTGTGCGATTAAAATAACTAAGGAATACTAAGTTACTAGCCTGTAAGCTAATGATGTCTGCGGAGTAATGTCTAATTTCGTCCAAAATACCCTTCTTCCGGTAGTCCCAGTCGAGAGCCCAGCTCGGGCAGTAGCCGTACATCTGCCGCGTCGCATACTTGTCGCACAGCACGTTGTAACACATCACGGTGAAGATGCCTGCAACAAATCAAACGTCACTATGGACATTACATTCGCGAGATGCCTCAGAAACGTCGTTCATCTCGCGATGTCGTTTGGGCCGCGCGTTACATGCCAATTAGATTCAGACTTAAAGCGGGGAGCTCGTGTGGTAGACTAAAAAATGTTCCAATTAAAATGAGTTTCGTGTATGACGCTGAGCACGCGACCGACGTGTTTCCCCGTGTTTTATTAAGAAACCCATGAGCGCGTAGCTCAGTGTGGTTCAACTAAGCTGTTAAAGCACTCCGAGCAGCGTCGATTTCGCGCGTAGTTTACTACCTTGAATGGATGTGAGCTGTTGAGCAGACGCCCCAACAATCACGCCAAATTGCCTCGAGTCAATCGTGTCGGGTGTATTAAGATTAAAGTTGACGACGAGAAAACTGCATAAGCGTTAACGTTTACGAGCGAAAACACCTACCATTGGTTCCTATTGCGGGGTTACTAAATAGAGACATAACAATCTGGCTGAAGCCGCAGGTGAGACGGAATACTCGGAAAACAGCATTTCCGGCCTCGTTAAGGATAAGGAAATTGGGCATCACGAGGGTGTGGACTGTGGATCGCGAACAGCGACGGAGTCATTTCGACGTATCCACTTATTACGTAAACTAAGGTGGCACGACTGCTCTCTCTCACGCTCTACGCCATTATCTCAGATTTATGCGGACGCGGGCGCTCGCACCCGTCTCATTACGCGGATCAAAAGGTGCGCACAGCCGCGCGTCGAGCGAGCGATGACGGCTGCCGCTCGTCTAAATGTCGACTTCGCGGAAGACCTTGGCGATGCAATTAACTTGATTTAATCGAGCAGAGTCCCGCAGTCAATCACCGAACAAAGGGCGGGCGTTGAGTGTGTACCTACGACAAAGAGACGCTGAAGGCCAGATGACAACTCAAAGGACAAGACAATGTCGTGGGTTCGAATGCAGAAGTGCCCGGCGGACAAATTGATAACGATCACGCAGTTAGGCGAGCGCCGGCGGCCGCGCTAATGCTAATCTTCGCTGAGTCAAAGTCACCTGGCGACACTCAACAATCGATGCGACCACAGCACGTGCCTCAAATACGTCCATTGTATGCCCGATGCGACGCGCCGGGACGCGACGCACATGCTCAATGTCGCGAAACAATACTCGCATCGGTAATCGTTCGTTGCTTATGGAACTACAACCGAAACGAAAGCTGCACACACCGACAATAATAAATGGTAATGTTGTTGTACATGTGGACGCGTGTCTTCATTTCAAATAAATCGACGACGATGATGAAATAGTACGTGCCCGAGCAAACAATGGAAGGAGTGTAGCCGAACCATTTCTTGTATGCCAAATATTGTCTCTGTCGATATAAACAAACATTTTATCGTATTAAAATGTTACAGCGCGAGGTTTGGTCTATTACAATGATGTATGCAAGGTAGACCTAGAAAACTGGTGTGCGATCCACAAAAATAAAGCAATCGGAAAAGGCGTGGCGTCAGGTAAGCATAGCACGACGAAGACTTGCTATCTGCAACTATCGTGCTAAGCCGTAATGCACTGGTTTGTTTACGTTATTTTTCTTCAAACATACGTCAGTTTCTCCCCCGTAAAACTTATCAGTAAATGGTAAATCCAATCTTTTCAACATCGAACAGTAATTTCTAAAAGTCCCAGAAAATATAAGCAGCAATTTGTTGCCTGTCAATCAGTCAATTACAATGAAAACTGAATCAAGTCATGTCATGGTCATGCATCAGTGGTAAAAGGTGACCGTTCAGAATAGTGAAATGATTTTCTATCAATCGTGAGAGGTCGAGTGTTTTTGTGCTTGAACACAGCTCATTAGAACAAGTTGCGAAGATTTTCATTTGGATTGGCGTTATAAAGAACTCATTAGAGCAAGCTGGGTCAAAGCCCCTTCTGATCGACAGGACAGTATGACGTAAGACTTTTCAAGGTGTTAACAAGCTGTCGATAGAATCAAAAGCATGGTCTGTACCCATTTCCGAGCGTAGCTCTATAGATTTCACCACAAGCTAATAAGAGCGTATCATGCGATTCTGCTCGGCGTTAATTGAGCTGTTATGCTGTTAAGCAAATAACAGAACAATTTTGTCTACGTTTAACTTTTTACTGCAATCAAATATTAGCTGAAGATTATACGTACATGATTATAACTGGACGTTTAGCGGTAAATGGCACATGAAAATGTTTAAGGTATGATACCTTATTAGTCGACAAAAAATTGTGTAACAAGAAAGTCGATACCTCCGATAATTGTGGTGAATCCACTCATTAAATCGAACATGGACAGTTCAGCATATGGCAGTGGTTTTATGAGAACGGCCATATGCTGTCTTTCTACATACTTCAATAACGTTGCAATTTCATATAATTACGTAAGCTTTAACAATATATCCAGTTGACGAGTATGAAAAAGCATCTGAATCAAACTGAGTACCAAATTGCAAATTACTGTTCATGTAGATTTTCTTCAACGATTATGAACCAAACCCATTCCTGGCCATGCCCACAGAACTAGCTTTCAAAAGCCATCGTGTTCCTTCCGCGTGTGCTTGTAATTGCAACATTCATGAATCCACATTAATCAACTGTCAGGAGTTAATACAGCCTAAAGCTACGTTCACACCGGCGGCCACGCGATTGCTATACATACTTCAGCCAAACTGGAGATACAATTTATGTAAACAAACTGCCCATACTTAACCTAAAACTTACAGACTTATTTATCTAAAACTTAAGTTATTTTACCGTTATAACGAAAAATACGCGACAGTTTGTTTACATAAATTGTCTCTTCAGTTTGGCTGAAGTATAAGTTGAGTAGGTAATGCAGCTACCATTATCGATACATTATTTAACATGCACCAGCGATGATTTGTTTACGCATAGATGTGAAGTGAACACAATACACGAAAAGCTATCGTGTCATTGACGTTCTAGTTTCGTAATTTAGCTTTACTCGCGTCCGATTCGCTGTAGCTTAACATCGTTATCCCGCGATACTGTAGCTACCCACATATTTGCTTGGATTACAAACCTTCCATTAAAATGATGAGTATGACATCTCACTCCGAGGTCGGAGCCGTAGTGTTGTTTGGTGGAATTAAAAATAAGAAATAAAGGACGAGTACTCGGGCGCTGTTGAGTCTCATCTGAATATAATGGAGGGAGGCGCAGCGCTGCGTTTGCTTATTGGCGATGTCGTGTCATTACGTGGGCATTTTGTAATACCACTGACGGGTACGTTCCAGATCTCAACTACTTCAAATATCATGCAGACAATTTAATTTTATTTTGGTTACTGTGTGACAGAATGCTACAAAGGCCCTACATTTGAGAACAGTCGATAAATATTTGAATAGAATAAAGATATCTCACAGTAGAATCTAAAGTGTTATTTGTGTAATCCCTGTTCACACGGCCCTCGTGGGGTAGCGCGAATAAATCTTGTTCTTACAGTGTGTTGCAAGTACGAGACATTATCCCGAGAATGTTATATGTGTAATTCTTGTAATGCAAGCGACCGAGTAATGTTTGTATATCGGATAAACACTTATCTTGGCGTGATGTGTGTGTTCTTTGACCTCATCGGCAAGCGGCAATGCGAGCATCGATTAACTTTTTATATAGAGTCGGCGTTTTTACGAGTACGAACGAATTGCCAGGTTTATTGGCTCATGGATGGGCCATGTTTATATTTGCTTGTTATTTTAGTATACGCCCGTAGGCAACAACATCAAATTGGGTGTTGTAGATTACGCCTAAGCCTCTTGAAGTATCAGAGGTAAATATAAATAGAGCGCTGTTGCTAAGATACGTTTTTCTGGTTCAAGTTCCCGGGCGAATAAATCAAACGGCTCACTGACGCAGAGCTGATAATGCTCGCGACGGTGCCTGGTAGTTGTCACTTGATTTCGGATTAGTTTAGCCAAGTGAACTGGATAAAACTACGGTAACGGTGTCAGCATGTGGGCGATGCATTCCGCACTAAATTGATTCAATTTTAACTGAGTGACACGTTCGATGTGTAACGGGCTACCGTAGATTAAATCCACTCGGTGACACTGAGAACCTGGGATTGTTGGGCAATGGTGGAAGTTCTTTATTGGGAAATAGAATATTAGCCGAAAACGGTATTTCGAAAGGAATCACCGTGACCCTGTCAACATATAAAATTGAATATAACAGGGGTCGTGTAAATGAAAGGATTTTGTCAATTAAGCAGCATAAAGCTCAATGTCCATGTTCACGGATGCGAGGAGGTCGCCAGCGTCTCATTGTTCTCGAACCTGGCATGGCGAGGCGAAGGGCATTTCCTCTTTTCCCGTCTGCCTCCGCTGGCACCGGCCGTGAGCGCGATAAGCCAAGATCGAATTAATTGTTCGACAATCTGACAATACTCACTTCCTTGAATGGACTCTTTGAAGCGTAGATAATCTTCCCAAGAACAAAGTTTAAACGAGCCAGATCCTATCCAACACTCGTAGTGACTATTAGAGAGCCCTTTTATGTAAAGATGTTAGTCACAGTCACTGCGTTGATTTTTATCTGGAGAACAAAATTTCGTCGACATACAATACTTTGTTCTACGCGGAGTGTTTTGTTCTGTAACGATGTGAGGGTCTGGCGGCGCGGCCAGTTCTCATGGTCGCTGTGACTCTGATTGGCTAATAAAGTTTGCTGCGAATAACTTAAACGCAACGAGGACGTAGCGGGTTCTAGTACATTAATTTATTTACCAATAGGTGTAAGGTCCTGGGGAGGGATTGGCTGGATGCACTAGAGTTCCGCTTGATTTATGTAAATTGAGAATGTATATACGCTGAGCGGGAGTGGCCGCTTCCCGCCAGGAATGCTTGAACAGCTGATCACCATACTGGGTGCAATAAGGACTCTTCCAAATATACTAAAGGTAAAACAAAGGTGTGTAAAATGCTTTTGGTTGGGACTTTATTGGCGTACCTACTATTCAGCCAGCATTGTACGTCGAACATACGGCTGTCGGCGGAGGACTTGTAGTAAAAATCCATTGGTGCACGACCGGATCTGAACCCACGACCTTAGGATCGGAAAGCGGGGTCTCTACCACTAGGCCAACAGTGCTCTCAGAACAGATGGTTATTTTGCTTTGCAATGTGTATTTTTACAGTTTAGCGAATTACTCGTAACACTTTTATTTACAAGGACATTCACGTAAGTTCCGAAAAATTGAGGTCATTGAATATAAGCAACTTATTGTGTTTTTTTTCAGGCTCTAAGCGTTCAGAGCCATGTCTATGAATGTACTGTTTCAGTTTTTAGAAGTAGTCTTATTACACCCGGTATGTTTAATGCGTATCCACAACAAATTCATTCGATGGCGCTGTAAAATGCTCAATTAATTTCAACTGAAATACAGACAGACTGAATTCTACAAGGAGATAAATCTCAATTTATGCTGAATGCTATCATCGTGCATTTAAATCGTCTATTATTTTCGCTCCTAAGAAATTATGTGACAAACTCACATAACCCAGCAATAAATAACAGGGTTAGCTCATGAAAATTGCAAATAAAATATTGCTAAGGTTTAGAATGATGCAGCTGAATCGCCAAGTTTATTATAATAAGATGAAAATAAGTCTTTGTAGCGTTCAAAGTCACCTCGACTTGTATACCCTTCAGATTCAATATTTCGAACAAGATTTCGAGGAACGCCTTTTCAACGGCACAATCAGAGGCGTAACTATTATAATGTGAGATATCAAGAATCACAACATTGACTGACTTATGTATGACCGGCCGTGGGACTGTACAGCTGCTATACATACTAGCATAAGAAAATATTCAAACGTCAAAACAGGAGAATAACGGGACCGGATGAAATACGTCAGCAGGGAGACAGACTAGCGACTGGAGCAGCGCAAGTAGTCTCCCACGAGCTGTGCCTTTAGACATACGGCGATCCCGCCGTTAGCGAGGAAACGCAAATAAGTAAGTTCGTATGAGCTAGTGGCCAACTCTTAGGACTGAGTTTTTAGGCCGACTTAACAGCCGGGACCGACAATTTCACGTGCACTCCGAAGCATGGAAGTGCTCAGCTCGTAATGCCACTTGCAGTCACCCATCCAAATTGTGACCGCGCACAACGTTGCTTAACTTCAACAATCAATCAAGAACGTCTAAGCAAGCTACGCCACGAGCGTTTCAAAGCAAATCTGACAAATACCAGCAAGATCAAAGCTTATATCCACTGTTCGTACTATTTCATAGTTTGCGTAGAAACTAAAGTCCATCCCACTTTTTGCGTAGTGTAAGCTAAATATAAAGATGATTTCTACGATCGTAGACGCCGGGCCGCCGCCGCCGACGCAGGTCGCTTGCGCCGTGAATACTGTGTCATTAATAAATTATGTGTACATACAGTAAGTAAGTATACACGTGTTATTTCTACAATTTTAGACTGATAGTTTTAAATAACTATCGTAAGTAATTAATTGCTAAGATTTTACTACTTGCGTAGGAAAACAGGCGTGTCGCTGCTAAATGGGTGTTAATATAAGTCTAAGACTTCACAGCGATGCACGGATATAACCCACGCCGACGTTCGACAACATTCGACACATCCGTGCGTAGCGTGGCCGTGGTTCGAACCGCCTACATTTTCATACAAAACGAAGCTACTGCTATGTAGCCTGTACTTGCGTGGAGTGACATCTTCGAAGATCAGACGTTTTGTCTAGGAGCTGCAAAGCCAGCAATAGTTGCATTACCATAGCGATAGTTCGGGGCGGTTCCCGTCTCGGTTATTTATGAGACAAGCCGCTCGCGCCTCGCCCATACGTACCACTATGACACCATATTAATGACGAACTTGTGGAGGGTTTTTATCACCAGTTTATATCTCCGTTCCATGTGAATCGTATTACCAAGCAAAAAGGTGGGACGATCTAAGGTGATACAATCGGATGAATTAATGTTGGACGAAGGATAACTAATATTTTTAGGGTTCCGTACCCGAAGGGTGTAAACGTGACCCATTTGTCCGTTCATCCGTCTGTCAGAGGGCTGTATCTCACGTACTGTAATATGTAGAGTTAAAAATTTCAGTGCATTTTTTTTAAATATAATGTGCATTCGACTCGCTCTTGACCGGTTTTTTTATTTATTAATGAGACGTTTGGTCTGACCACATTGTGGATGTAACTGGGTAACAGTAGATGCGGCAAAAGTCAGGAGTGGCTTATTTGGGAAGATACCTAACCCCAGCAGCAGAGGAAGAAAAAAGAATAAATTTATAGAAACACTAGCTGCCGCCCGTGGCTTCGCTCGCGTGGTACCCGGATAAAAAATAGCCTATAATGTTAATCCAGTACATGTACTATGTATATTCCAAGTTTCGTTCAGATCCGTTCAGCTGTTTAGGCGTGATTGAGGCACAAACATCCAAACATCGTTACAAACTTTCGTACTAGATGGCAGCACAAGTAAAATTAGTACGCGCTATCGTTGCGTTTTGAGCTTTACGCCGGTAATTCCAAGCAATCTAAGACTTTTCAATTTTATAATATAAGTAAGATTATTATGAACCAAGCCTGAAGTTCTAACAAAATTCAAATTATTATATAATTGGGCGTGACCTGCTTACCTTTATTCAATCAAATAACTAAATAATTTCCAACACAAACGATACTATCTTTACTCATATCCACAGATAGAAAATTACAGCAAGAAGGATAGATCGCTAAAGGTACATAGTACTTACATGTTGGACGACTTCTGTTGGGTCGGGTCAGTGGGATCCAAGGCCTCTGTGGTGGTAGAGTGGCAGAAACTGAAACAAAAGAAGAACATGTTTGACCATCATCGCCACTAAAGAGTACGGTCGCCCAAAAATTTGGTCTACCAACATTTGCACTTCATAAAACAAAAGGGTTGATTTTCCGCTGCAATAATATTCTCACAGTTACTAATGTATTGTCTTAGCGTTATTTTGATTTCGGAGGAAGTTTCGCCAAAACTATGGTAGACCACTTTCTTAACCCACATGCCTCAATTTATATGTAGAATGCCTTCCCCGCTATCAAAATAAAAATGCGTACGATAACATAACGTGAAATTGAATAAATAATTTTCGCCAGATTGCTTTACAGCAACGGTATCTGAATTATTCTGAATCACACTTTGAAATATGTAATGTAAGCGCGCATAAAAAGTTAACAGCTCATCTCAAACTTTGAAAAAATAATAAGCATACAAAATGTAGGTAGATTAAACTGTAGTTCAGGATATGACATTACGACAGTTGCATGCTACTAAAAAATAGTACAAAACAAGTTCACTATCCGCGTGTGTGAACTTAGATTTTCTAAAAAACGTTTTTTTTTATTAAATCGTTCTCTCACTTTTTAAGCCGGATTGGGTCGCTAGTACTGTTGCTAGTTATTATACCAAAAAACAATAGCAATGCTGCTTTTACCCGACTGCGAAGGAGGGTAATGTGTTTGGGTTGGCTGAAGCTGTAGTCCAAACGGCTAGACGGATTTAGACAAATGTGGTGTCGTTGAATTCGTCTGGACGACGAGAGTGTCACAGACTGTATTAATTGTCAAAAAATTCAACATGGCGACTGTAAGAAGCCATTTATTATTTTGCCTGCCTCTGTTTCCGAAACGGCTGGACGGATTTTGACGAATTAGGTGCTGTTGGTTTCGTCTAAATTACGAGAGTGTCATAGGTCACAGCCTATGACACTTTTGTTGACTAAAAAATAAAAAAAAAGGTCAGCTTTAAGGAGTCATTTCCAATTAACTTAAGATGGTACGTTGAGTATAATAACTAAAAACTCAGACTAAAACGTAAAAAAATCACATCATCATGTGTCACAAGATTAAATATGTCAGACCTATAGTAATTCTGCCTAAATTCTACGCAGTCGGGTTTTTTTATTCTTTTAAATAAATACTTGTTAAAGACAAAACTTTTAAGTGTCTACGAAGATACATTGATCGATTCATTAGTATGGACAGGGTTGCTTGTAAAACTAATGTTCATTAAAAAAAGTGTAAGACAGCATCTCAAGTAATTTCATTAGCATATTGATATAGTTGAGTGAATCGATCGACTGCTCGACAAGTCCTGCAACTTGTCCAGTAATAGCGGAGCCGTTTCGATGTAGCTACATACAATCAATATGTGTATCAGCTCATTGTTTAGCCGTTGAACCTAGACAGCGTGTCAGGTATAACTACACGAATCCTCATGTCTTATCTATCTATATATCGTCACTGGAAAGGCAAATTTACGTAAGCGCCAATCGAGAAAAAGCCGTTTGAAGTTCATTTTTTTCGTTTTTTAATCATAACTTTCTACCTAATTATCGAATTTTGATGACGTCAACGTAAGATTTCATTCTTTTTTCATTTTCTATGTCCAGCAATTCATATTATTGTATTTGGACTGCTATTTTAGGATAATAACTCAATATGCCTATTTGGCGCCATTTTGGCGCTTACGTAATTTTGCCTTTCCAGTGACGATATGTTCTCCAATCTGGACATTGACAGGAAAAAACAGTGATATAGTCCTAGTCTTGTGTTGAACAAAGAGTATGTCTATGTTTCTTGTAAAATATCACAGACTGACTTGATATGAATTCAGTTTTTCAAAATTACCAATTATTCAGTTAAAAATTACCAATAACAAAAAACAAAATTTACAGCTTTATAATAATAGTGTTGACTAAGTTTGAACAACATGTTCCCCGTCCAAACATTTACCAGCCGCAATCAATTTCATAATCAATCTGCAGTTTCAATGAAGATTGATACGAACATTATAAATATGTCCAGTCCATCACTCAATACGTGATGACATGCCATATTGAATTCATTAACTAGACTGTTTCGAATTACGATGTTGATAGTGATCTCTCATTACCTTTTGATTGATTATGTGTGCATAAAAAGTAAAACAGGTACGTGCACTGTTAAAACTGATCAATACACACCAAAGGTTGTAAAGTTTATCGATGCCTGGGAACATAAAATTAATAAACAGTTGAAGTAATCTATCATCATATTCCTGCCCTAATCCCACTCTATGTGGGGTCGGCACAGCATGTTCCTTGGATCATACTGTAAGAGTTTTGGCTAAAGTGTTTTATGACCGGCCGCCTGCGTAATCCTAAGTTGAAGTAATCTGTATGTGTATTAAATAAACCATAATTTTGCGTCATTGTATCTACTACTTAGTTTGAACTTAGTTTTCTCCTATACAAGAGCAAAAAATTGGCTTAAGCAAGGCAACATTTATTCAAGATTCGAGTCGATTAAAAGTCTGGTTTTTGCATAGTTTTTGCGTCGGCGGCGAACGGTCCGTGAGCACTCGTGCGTAAATCAAAATAAAAATTATGAATACATTTGTTATAATCTCTATCCCATCTTCTAATTTGCCTGTAAGTTAGGTTGTCTGTCAGGCTAAACATAGTGCAGGCACTGATGCGATTTAATTGAGATTTTATTTGTGTATCAATCTAACTCGTACAACTGGCATCACTTGTTGTAGTAATGTTGACGGCTATAGAATTAAACTTGCTTCAACCGGTGCCCCGAGTTTGAGGCTTTCGCGTCAAATTGCGGGGAAAAGCTAGCTGTAATTAAAATTATATAACTGGCAACATTTTATATTCGCTTTCCGATGATGCCGAGATGCATATCTATAGAGGAAAGAGGAACTTTTGCAACAAACTTATTAATTTGAAGACATTCCCCGTGATTTAAGGGGCTAGTCCCGATCAGATGCTGAGATAAGATTGTGGCGTTCGTTGCTGAGAGCTAAGGGAGCTTCGGGTTCAGTTGGTGTTATATAGATAAATTGGAGTTGGTTGCCCGGTGACGTATCGTTGGCGAGCGCAAAAAACATATTGAACTTTGACCACTCTATTAATTCAAACTGAGTACATATTTCACTGACGATGTTTTTCATGCATAACATACTTCTAAGTAAAACAGTTCTAAGAACAAACTTCACATGCGACGTCAACAACAATAACTGTATTGACACTGCACCGCGTTATTTCCTCGGCGTCATGTTTATGAGCGGAGCCCAGGCGTCTGGACTCATTATACTTTGTAATTAGGATCGTGGGTTGTTTACCAGCGGCCTGTACTAAATCACGACGTGTCTTACATGCGCGACCGCAGGACAAACGAACTAATCTTACAATGCCTTGTTATTGAATATCAATTCATCAAACACAAAGAGCACCGTTGGACGAAGGAACCTCGACTTTTAGTCCTCAAATCCTTGAAACGCACGCCCTAGAATCATGACAGACATGTGACATGGACATGTACAGAATAATGCAAAGCAATCTATAGTCTTACATCTTAGTCATTGAACACGACAAATCTAGAGCTAAATACTAAAGTAAAACATTGTGTAACCGATATGTCGTAGAACCTAAAAACTTCAAAGACATGTGTCGAGTGAAGGAAAGAAGCAACTTTGACACACATTTTAATCTTTCAACCACACTGATTTGGAAGAACATGTGGCCCGATGAGTTTGAACATCTACACCAGTGCATGTTTTGCGACAGCGCATTCTGTGTGCTCATCAAAGGCAGTGTGCCTGCATTGCTGATACATAATACGCAGAGTCATTGAACTTCCTCCGGCTGTGCTGTCATGTCACTTCGTTAGAAAGACAAGACGGGCGTAAACAAGGCGGTGCGGTGTTAGCAGCGACACAGGAGTGCGGCGGCGAGTGAAAGTCGAATGAGCACTAGAACCACTAGATAGGCTCACTGAGATAGGCATCGACACGCTCTTCACATTGTTCGCGCTCCGATACATGAGATAAGGCTTTCTCCTTTCGTCTCTCGAGAGCTACCGTGAGAACGCCCCTCGGATAATACGTCTTGACGTTTTGCAAAACAGGAGCTTCTTTTATCGCAGCAAACATCGACAAAAACTACGGAATACCAAGATGCTCGCGGGTACGTTGACATAAAATGTCCAGCGCGTGCTGTTAAGAACGTTTAAAATTCTTGATAAGCAGTAAATGGTGACGAAAATATAAAGCAAAGTGGTATAAAACTATATTGACCATTCCATGCAGCATTCTTAAAATAACAGTCTTTTAGTATATCGAATATTCAGCTCAGAAACGACACTGTTCGAGATTCAACACCGTAACAGACCATTACACAAACGTTCACATTTATATTATTAGTAGGATGATCGCAGGGTAAGCATTTAAAGAATATAAAACATGAATAGCGCCGAGACCGCAGGGCTAATCAATTCCATGCAAAACATTTTCAGTCCATTGAACATCTCATCTCCGCTAGACGCCGGGGAGCCGATCGAGAATCGAGAACCGGTACTAGCCTGTTGCATCACATCCAACCACCAACAAACAGTATTCAATACAAACGAAACAACAACGCTACGCGATTGTAAAGCTCTGCAGATATAAGGTACCATTTCAAGATTATATGAAACGTTAGAAATAGGTTAAAGAAAACGTAGATAGAAGGAGTACATAGATGTAGGCTGACAGAAGAAAACATGTTGACCGTAACTCCCAGCAACGCAGGTCCTAATGCAATGAAAGAGGAATTATGAAGGTTTTTCTATGTAATAGTTGACATCATAACTGGAGATTATTCTAATATCGAGTTATGAGTTAGCCTTGACCTTATCATAGTAAATATTGTCAAGTTTTTCCAACTTGTAACTCTTTAGAGTACTATTATAGAACAAGAACACAGAATGCAGAGTATGCTCAGCTAAACAGACATTAGATAAAAAACACAACGAAAACAAATTATGACGTGTGATTTTACAGTAGGAAGTCCTATTAAACCTTAATATGAATGTTATGAGTAGATGATGATGCAATAAAATTTTGGAAAACGTATCTAGAGAAAAAAAAGTCATTTACGAATTTGAAAGCACGATGACTCCAGGCGGCGATTTTATCACAAAGTAGGTAAGCGACGTTGCGAAATAACATTTATAAGGAGCTCAGGATGTAGCATTATAATGTCATGCTCATGTTTATGAACGTAATATTTTAAAACTAACTACATAATCATGTGACCGTAGCGAGAAAACAAAAAGAATGATTTATTAAACTAGTTGGTGTTAGAGCGCTAGATACTAATTATGTCGTACATATTTTGATAGCACTCGTACACTTTATAATTACTGATGGCTATCAAACATTCCAGTTAGTTAAATTATAGCTAAGTAATGCGATTGTTGGTAGATGATTAACAATAGACTTCAACAACAAATGCACGCATGCAATTGATGTTATGGTTGCCCTCCCATTAATTACAATTGTTTATAGAAGGTTGAATGAAAGGTTAAAATTAGTGCTAAAAATCGTGTATTTACACACAAGGCGGCCTCCTGAAGACCTATGGATTTGTTGTAGACAACGGATGTGCATGTCAAAGTGCTGGTATTAGATTGTCGGTGAGGCGACAGTAGGCAGTGCTCGCAACTTGTCGATTGATGCAATTGACCTAAATGGACATGTAGCTACACACAGGCCCATAAAGACGTAATAGCCAATCTAAACTTTTAATAGCTCAGCGACGGAATACAGGACACTGGAACTTACTTCTCAGGAGTAAAACTATGGCAAGGTACAATTGCTTTGGCATATTTACGGTCTTACAAAACATGGACTGTGAAAAAATAGTTTTTCGGACTACAGAACTAGAGGAATATACAGCTGTCTTTCGCAACCAAGATTAGTATAATCAGTTAATAAAAACGGTCGGAGATAAAAAATTATCATAGTGGTACACGGGAGAGTATCTGATGTTTTAATTTTATTTCCGACTTTTCCTTAAAGACATCAAATAATATTTAGATATTACCATATCCATCTTGGGACGCTGAATCAGGAGTGGTTGCAAGTTTTCTTATGATTACTTGTAGTTCTGCCCACGCCATACGGGCGTGATAAGATGTATATATGTACAGCATATAATTTAGCTCTTTTGTAATCATGGTGTGAGCAAATGAGGATTTTAAATGAAATCATTTACAGTTAAAAAAATATTATAAATTACGTCGGGCACCGAAGACTCCCGCGTCTCGACGCAGTAGGGAGCATTTTTTGCCCACTCACTGTTATGACTAACAGTTTTTGCTTTTACGAAGTACGAAGTGTCAAAAGCTTATTTACATTACGTTCAAATTATACGTATAAATAGAAATCGTTACTGAGAGTTGATTGGTAAAGTGTTTATATTTTATCCTTTAGCAAGTTTTTGTGAGCAATGAACATATTTTATAATGCCTACGTTTTTTGTGGCTACAGCACATAAATCAACATCAAGAGGTGATCATGACTGTCCACACGCTGAGTGTCCTCCCTCACGACCGTTCACGGCCAAGGCCAAACGGATAATGAACGTGAGTCGTGATGACGAACGATGTGCTACCGAACAAAAAACCTGCGCTCGCGCATGCCCACGTGGGGGTCTTTATGTATACAACTCTGACAAGATTTAATGGCTCGGAAAATAACTACGCCGGCAAATGTAATCTCTGAAATGAAATGTATAGTATGATAGTGGTTTTTATATCGAATGGCGAAAAAATGCCATGTAAAAAAAATCAACCGATCAGAAAGCGGCTGGAATCATATTATTTATTAATAGCCAATTGATAATCACTGAGCAGCTCCTGCCAGCTTCATAGGCAAATGGCAAATTGACACGATGTTGAACTCAGAAAAGCAAATCAACTTCGTTTATATGTTGAACATATTATTCATTCGTCATTGTCTATTATGATGAAAACAGTCAACTATATCATTACCCACTTCATCGACGAACACTATCAAATAATACACTTCAGTGTTGCTATAAATTGTAAAACCATAAAAGATTTTAAATTTAAAGCGCGTTTACCTTTTAGCAAGCTATTACTGTTATCTATACTACAAAATCCAAGTAATTTTATTGCCAAATAAAAACTTTATTGAGTCTGACTTCAATTTCGTTGTGCAAAATGAAATATGTTGCGATATATGAACTTGCTGTTGTTTTGCAATTTTCCAGGGAGCAAATGCCGTGTCGGAAACAGAGGAAACCTATTCGTCCTCAATTGGTCCCCACACAGAAGAGCTATGTCGAAATAATCAAATCATCCCGGCCGAAACTGTCCCCTGTAGACAAATGTTCCAGATAACAAGCGAAACACGAATACGACAGATTTCAACAGTGTAAGTTGGTCGGGTTATTCTTATGTTATCTCCATACATTTAGATATAAAAGCACAAAGCGACGTCGCGACGCTAAGGTTCGCATTGTCGTTCTCTACAGGCCGGGCACGGTACCGAATTAAAGCATGGTCCTTTGTGAATACTAGTTTCAAAAGTGATTACACGGCCTTGTTACAGGGAATTCAATTTGTTCGCTCCATTTCACGAGGGTGTGGTGGGTTTTGTGAGCGTTTATTCGCCTACATTGTTGATTTTATCCAACATCAACAATGTTGGTGATCCGTTGACATTCACGTCACGCGCCCTCGTTCTTCCAAGCTAGTGCATCGTACTTGGAAATGTGCATCGTAGTGCGTGTGGGTTGCCGACACTAAAATAATGCTGAACACGAGACCTTGAATGACGAGGTGAACGAACCAACTTACCAAGCTGCTAGGTAAACAAACTTGATTGATCACCTACCTCGGTGAAACGTTGGTTTTTCAATAATGGTGCATCTTTCATTACGTCAACGGCCTATTAATCTATTGTACTATCTTTGCCTTTTGTGGAAACGTCTCGAAACGGAGTCATGACCTAAACGAAGCAGCAGTTTAGATTTACGCATAGGATAACTGACATAAACACACGCAGGTTCGTAGGAGGGTTCTTGTTCAGCGAGTTGTAAACGGAGCAATCTGGCATCAAATGTCAGGAATGGCGACGTCGATGCGCAAACGTAGGGCCAACGGGGAACCGTGTCATGTCATTCCCGCAACGACACGCTCAGCCGTGCATTACCTACCCACCTCGTCCCACAAGCCAGGAACTCGGACATGCAGACAATGGATAGGCGGAGCGTTCTATTATACAATCAAACTAATAGTATAAATGAGAAAGTTAGGGAGTGTGTGAGTGTTGCCTGTCATCTCCGTAACGACTGAACGGATTTGACTGCAACTTGAAATAAACTTAGTACATGACATTTGTAACACCATATGGTTTACTTTATGTCCATGCTATGGATGTTCGTCAAAAATTATAAATACATAGGCAGTGTTTACGAGCTGAATGGTAAGCAAGCATTTAACGCCTAATGTAGGGAGACATTTCATCCCGAGGCGGCTCCCGTGCATTTCTGACAGCGGTAATTGAACTAAATCACAATGGTAACAGTTGACCGGTATGACAATAGAAATCTGTACATACTTTCAGTTTATCTCCCAGTCGCTTAAAAAAAGACCGGTCAAGTGCGTGTCGAATTTGCACACGAAGAGTTCCGTGCCATCGTACATGTACATAAATGTTTCTCGTAAGGGGTTTCTTCATCAACGTTTCTTCCACTTTTTTTTTTGTTTTGTTTTAATTTGAATATTTGTTGTTATAGCGGTAATAGAAATACACACCGAAAATTTCAACTTTACCTATTACGATTCATGAGATAATACGCTTAGTAATAGTATCCTGTTGGCACCCTTCGGGATCCTAAAAAGCTGACAAAAAGCAGCAGACCTTCGTTTTCAGGATCCGTATGACCCCTTTACATAAAGATGCCACCTCCTTACTTTATTAGTGTGACAGTGACGTCACGTGTCGAGCTCGAGTAGAAAAGGTAGGACAAACAAGGCAATTGCTCCGGCCGCGTCAGATCGCAATCGCACACGCCACGCGGCCCTCGGCCGGCGTGCTTACGGCGCTATCTGGGGACCAATATGTCCAACTTGATGCCTGCCTTCGCATTGTATTACTTTGCATTCGCTTATAAGGGACGTCAACTGCATAAACAGACGCTTGAATGATAGAGGGACAGGACGATATGCCATACAAATGCATTTTAAACAGGACATTACTTCTATACCTACTAGATGATTGATGCAGCGTCAGGAGGTAGCGTCGAGACGCAGCAGTAGCTCAATTTTTTTTTAAATGCGAGTAGGTTACCCATCCACGTGTAAATGCAACGTAGATTTAAGACATGTCCAAGTGATCCCAGTTATTTTAAGGAATAAAAAATGTTGACTTTGACATAATCTATTTTTATACTATCCTCCAAGTTTAGTCGGCCTACAGGAGATCCAAAGTCAATACTAAGCTGACTAAGCCGCAGGTTTAGGATGCTTTCTTTTGAAGTACGTGTTTGAGTACTCATAATTGTTCTCCTAATCCATTTACCGCACTAACTTGTGGGTACTTAGTTCTGTTTTTTTTTTAACTTTCTCAAGAGGCAATTAAGTTCAGGTGAAACTGAAAACCAGGACAGTTCTAAATGTAAATAGCGTTAATTAAATTAATTAACAATTTACATTCTAAAGTACAACCATTAGCTGGTTGATGGCAGTGTTTAAGGTTACCCGGTGGACTGATTAGAATAAAACGCATTGACCAACATTGAACGAGACAAGTACGAGTAAATATGAAAATTATTTCCCGTTCACCGTCTATCAAATACATTACTCGAATATTATTTTCATGTCGACACATTAAAATAATTTCGAAGAAAGTAACAATGGGACATTAGTATGCATTTGTAACTTTTACTTTACCAAATCTCTTAAGCCATTGTCAGCGGATAAAAAGTATGAGTGGCGATAATAATGACGGCATGAATTACTATGACGAATAGAAAGCGTTGAGTGACTGTATTCCGATTCGTGAAACTGCATGAAATATCGAAGTTTCTATTGAATGACACTTATTATAGTGAAATTAGACAATCCATGGAATGTAAACGGTTTTAAATGGAAAGTAGATTAAGACATCAGAAAAGCGAAGCGACTAATGTATTAAAAAATATAAAACAAGCCGGAGCTATGAAAAGAAACATATTTCAAAATTATAGCCCTAATAAAATATCAAAATGCTAATCAAATTACGAAAGGATCCCGGCCTATCCCAGCACATAAAGTCTTCGAAAGTGGACACTCCAATACGGCCGCGATGGTAATCTTCAATGTAATCGCCTTTAAGATTTATGTAAACTCAAAGGTTGAATGAGCTGAACAAAACTTTCCCGCATGGGTGAGTGCACTGCAACCACAGGCCAGAGGACTTAGTCAAAGTAACGTTCGACACAGTGCCGACCAGCAATAGTCCTAGCAGAAAACAAAATGTATGGGAATTAAATAGGACTGAACGTTCCTATTCTGCTGGCAATAAAGATTAAATTAGCGTAACGTTTTATGTGACAGCGTGAAAGATTGTAGAAACGAAATGCTATTTGTCTACAAGCTCTGGTGATGGCAACGGGCGAAGCAAGAGTGGGACCTGAGATGCAACATTGTGAACTATGCCAGGTCGTGACCACGAAAGGGGAAAGTGATCGGGTGAGCTGCATCAGTGAGCTAATATGGTCGTATAATGTGAAAGTACTTTGATTGACTTGATATTTAATACGGGAGCTTTCGAGAGTCGTCGGAACTGCAGATCTTATCGATCTGGTTGCTGCAGCGAGCATAATCGCTGAGATTGAGTTACGTGATATGTGAGTGTTATTGAACATTTGAGAGTCTAATAAAATCCGATTTATTATCGATTACAAAAATGCATTTATGACATAATCAGAAACTATGAGAGCTGAAGATGAGATTAATTGGTTGAAGCTCTGCACAATTGCACTTGTATCTTACAAATTCATTTTATATTATGCAGTGATAGAGTCGAGTACCAGTCTACAAGTAAATCAATTTAAAATAGGTTAACTGAGAAACCAGGTAGTTAGTCGTTACAAAATACGTAAATAATAACGTTACAAGTAGGCAAGTACATAAAATTGGCGATGTAATGAAAAACAACTTAGATTTGCCGATATAATAATTGCTGTAGAGGAAAATTCTAACTGCAATGCAGAAAGAGTGCAACGACCTCGCGTGTGAAAGTCCATAGGTGCAGGGTTCATCGGTGGCAAAGTTCGAACATCAGCTTATAGACGAGGTCTTGACCCGAGATGAAAACTACGGGAGACGATCTTATGCAATTAAAACAGTTGTCCATAATTTCTGCTTACAATGAAAGCGCAAAGACCCTTAGCGGATCAACATCTATTTGTCTGACGACGTGAGGTTTTTGAATAGCATCGTACACAAAAGAATAATAAAGGATGTCAAACAAGATTTCTAGTAGAGATTTTAATTATTTAGGGGTTTGCGTGTTGACAGCAGAGTTCATAGAAAATCTCATACTCATTTTTATGAGTAGACTCACAGATATCGTCGAATTGGTTGTTCATTTTAACATGCGATGTTTGTTATGTAAGACATTCGAAGATTTCGGAGAAAGTAAAGTTATCGAGAAAACAGCGTGAACGATACATCTTGTTATTAGTTCCATGAATATAACTGAAGACTCGTCTGCCGAAAAAAAATCACTGAAGCTTAGACTTCTTTTCCGTTTTGCTATTGAAATAACATTTGTATTCAAAGCAAACTCTTATCCGTTTTCAAAGCCTTATTCAATGTTCCATTCGCTTTTAGGGTCATTTTATTGGTAAGATCGTTGACCGGATTTTATTATTATTTGTGAGGAATTCATCGCTCGTCATTACACGTAACAAGATTAGATTCCCAAGGGAAATATACCTTTTATTGTAGTCTGTAAGTATCAGAAGAATGTAATAACGCAGACCTTTGGAGAAAACGTTCAACTTTATACAACAGCACAGAACGAGATTGAAAATTTAATATTTTCAGGTAAGGAAAGCCATAAAATACGTATTTTGTAGGCAGTGCTTGTCTATATGGTTTAACTTATGGTTAGAGTGTAAACGTTTGCTTATGTACAAAGTTTCCCGGTTAGCAATCTTTTAGGAAGAGTAGTGAACTCAGTTTAAACCAATGCGGTAATAAATTACGTTCATACCATTAATTATTTCGTGGCGGCCTGTCGACGTGTAATATTTAGAAAACGTCCTCCTACGCCTAATTTGTGTGGGAAATTTGCGTTCTAAAGCAACGTAATTAACTTTTGCAATTTTGATGACAAAGGTCGTGACTCTTCGCTAAGCTGGAGAACCGCTTAGAGGGTGAAATATTAATGATAAGATCAGATTTGCTGCTGGACATGGCAAAGACTTAGTAGTAAATAGTGCTTACATAAATTAAAAGGCATTTGCACCTAAAACACTTCAATATCCATGTAAAACTATGAGCTGGTGATATGTGAACATAGGATGGTAGTTTAGAATATCAAGTTTTTAGATTCTAGTAGATCTAAACCAAATCATGTAGCAGCAATGTATCCAACTCGGATTATTTGCATACAGTGGACATTTGCCAACAAGCGCATTCCTAAATACTCTGTTTACAGGGTGGCATATTTAGATCGGCCAGTATGGGAAAGTCTGTAAGTATAAAACATACAAAGATCTGTTCTTAGGAACCATGTAATCGATTTAAGAGATAAGAAAAACTGCATACATAGATAAAAAAAACTTGAACTCAGTTCGGGAATCGAACCCGGTCGTATTGAAAAATAAAACTTACGTTATTTCTATTTGGATATCGATTGTGCAAGACATAATCAGTAAATGTTACTATGAAACATGATATCTAAAATGAGTTTCATCTTACATTATTTCACTAAAATCGATGACATGTTTCCTAAGAACAGATCTTTGTATGTCTTATAGTTACAGACTTGCCCATACTGACCGATCAAAATGTGCCACCATATATATTATAGTGCAGTCCACCATGAGTTCAGGTTCGAACTAGTAAATCTGTCAGACACAAAAGTCGCCTCTATGAACAGCTCGGTTGAACTTCGTACTTTTGGCTCACAAATTAGACACGTCAGTAAATAAAGTCATTGTACGTTGTCATGCGATGCTTCAACTATTACAATAAATGCGAGGTGAACAACCTGGGCTCTCGTTATCTACAAGAGGACATTATTAGACGTATGACATAATTATAGTTCCAACATCGTAAATATTGGTACTGTTTGTACACTCTACTTTACTGCTAACAAGGCGTAAGCTTTCTTGTCACATGGGCAGGCCAAGTACTTGTATTGCACAAACTCTCAAAGACAAAAAAAATACTTGCATGATAGTGAGGTCACAAGATCAGATACGGCGATTTTTATAATAATACATACATACATATTATCACGCCCGTATCCTTATAGGGTGGGCAGAGGCACAAGTAATCATAAGAAAACTTGTATCCACTTCTGATCCAAGACTTCCAAGATGGATATTATGGTGAACCATGGTGACAGGTGATCAGCCCATCGCCCATATAGGTCCATCAAGTTGGAGATGATACTAGGTACTCCTTAGTCGACTTTTACAATAATGGTAATAATATTTTATTATTATTTTTAGAGAAAAAGTAATTTCCTGTTAGTAAAAGAAACAGTAGCCCTACACAAATTGTAATCTATCTTGGAAACACAATCGCTGCTCGCAATAAAAATGTACCTAACCTCGACTCTGACCGATAAGAACGGGAATCTTTTTTGCTCTTAACTAACGTTGGCAAAATGTTGAAAGAAGTAGAATAATGGCAATGAAAATGTACCTAATGTGAAGGGAGTCCATTTGGATTCTATCGAAAAGGCAAGCTCGTAAGTGGAATTGAGCAATCGTAATGGTATCGTTTGAAGCGAGATTTTGGCAAACGTCGCCGGAGCAGTAAAGACGTCGGCATCGTCTTTATCGTAGACGTGAAGAGTTCATCGTCAGATGATAGAAATTTCGATTCGACACTTAAGGAAAATACTACAGTGCATTGACTTGGGTAGACTGTGTATCGTGTGTTGACTTCTGGCAAATGGATTTACGAACAGGGTCCATGGCTAAAACTATTTAAAGTTTCATACTTATGAAAGAATTGATTGTGCGAATAGGATAACATTATGTTGTCTGGACGTTCACTCTTTAAAAAACAATCATTTGCAAGGCATTTTGTGACTTTAAAGAAGTATTATAACCCTAAAGTTTAACTTAGTTACTGTTTAGCTTAGTGATAGAATAGTTTGTTAAATTAGTGTTCACATTGAATAACTATTCTAGTACTATCAGCGAAACCCTATAATTGACTCACTGTTTTTATCATAGTTATTAAGGACATTTATTATAGCTGTTGGTTTTCTGAAACAAATAAATTATACAAGAAACAAGGAACAATCTAGATTAACATTACATGGAATCGTTATCGGATTTAATTCCGTGCGTTTACGCACCTAACGGATGGTGATCAAAACTAAATGATTATGGGTACAAAAACGCCCTACAGCCTATTTAATTAAGGAAGCACCGGCGTCGATTTTAATGGTTTCTCTATTAATCGGCCGACATTGATTACAAGCAAGCCGCAACCAGTAAAGAATACCCGTCGCCGCAGGTGCGTTCAGGAAATAAAACCATTTATGGTCGAAGTCATCATCTCTTAAAAACTTCCCGAGAATAGATACCAATGGTCTGACTCGTGACGAGTGAAAAACTGTTGGTAATCGTTTGGAATGAAAAAATTCAACATGTAAAATCTTTTTGAAAGGCCAGTTGAAAGCGCATGATTATATTATAAATATTTAAGCGAGAACCGTGAATTGTGTATGTTTTTATTAGACTGTAAAGATATAAAAACTACGACACCAATCTGTAAAAAGTAAAATATATTTGAGTTAACCTCACGGTATTGAAATTTTACAGGGTTCCGTTGCTTTATGATAACTAGTGATTCATAAGTTATAAATTACTGTTAAACAGGTTTTCGACATAGACGTTTAATAGAGCTTTTAAGTTATAATTATGGCCTATCAGAATAATGAGTCTCGCAAATGTCAGTTTTACTATGGGCTTGGAGTGATTTTAACCCGGTGCGAGCGAGCAATTATAACACTAGAAGAAGTAGTTTGATAAATTTCCGCGTAATGTCTAGACTTTACCTTGAAATCTACTGAACTGAAATAGAATAAAAAAGTGTAACAATACTTTTTTGCCTGAAAAAAGCAAACTAGCGTAAGCAGACCATCCTATTTTATTTATTTTCCAGGATCCTCGTAATAAATTTACTGACGGGAACGAATCTCGCAGGAGCGCCGGCTCCAGTCTCCACAGTAACATATTACTCAAATAAATACGCAACTACAATTTACCTCCGTGCAACTCAACTTATCACGGCGATGTTAGCTCTCTATTTTGGCAACAGCTAGCAAATTACCATAATCATTCGCTGTCTGTGATCGGTCGTAAATCTTATACGAAATTACTGGGTAGGCAGTCGCGATCACAGCATTACATCAGTGAATCATTCAGTCTCTCTATTCATATTAACTGCATTAGATTATCCCTGTCATTACGTTTAATTATAATGCAAATGTTGAAGGCGTGGAGTTGTTTTTGCCGGAACAATATTGTTTTGTTATTAACAATAGAGACTTGGTTGATACTAAAACTGTTTAATTTGTTTTCTGGACGAACTGAGACATTATTGTAAAACCCCAAAATGCTATCGAGTTGCAAAAACTACAACAAGAAAAATAATCAAGCATTGAAATATTTACTGCATTTTAGCGCCACGGAACTTTAAAACAAATATGCTTATGTCACAACTGGCCGTTGCATATACGAATATTGTTCAATTTAGGTTAATGCACAAATTCCAGGCGAAACGAGGCAGAATAGCTGAACAGCCTTGCTCAATCTAATGGAGTCAGGCAAAACCGTGATGCACGTACTGACGACGTTTAAGTCCCATGTACAAATATAATGGGCTCATCAAGAGAGAATGTAATTGCGCACTGAACAGCGGTATTGTGCCAAATAGCAGATAATAAACGTACCTTTCCACCCGCGTTGCCATCTAGGCCTTCGTGTAACGGCAAGGAGTAGATTTTGCTAAAATATTAATGAAAATGTATGCTCTTTTGAATAGTAATTTTTGATGAAATATGCACGCTGAACAAGATAGCTGAGAACTGTTTGTGATTTCACAGAGAAAATTAAAGCTGAATTGAGAAAGGAACTTTAAAATTTATCTCTAGTTGAAGAGTTTAGAAGAAAACAAGCAAAGCCCACAGAGTTTTGTTTGATATAATATCAATATATTGCTGATTTGGATTGTGAAACAGCTAACTCTTTTTAAACCAAATAAGGCGTAGATCCTAATAATGTTTTAACGACACATCTGCATGCTCTTGTTGGTGAAACGAAAATATATCAAACCAACCGACCGTCACAAGTTCTATGACATGGCTATTTTAATGAATCTGAAAATAGGTGTATTTACAAAATGAAGACATCGCTGTAACAGCAGGCCATCGACCCTCAACAAATCCAGGGCTTCGAAAATACTGACCCAATATGTGTGGATGTTGATCCATCACACATTCGTTGCCCACTTTCAGAGACGTTTCAGGCCAGACGTGACGGCACGCTCACCTAGCCGAAGGAATGAAATATAGAAATCGAACAGAGACAGCTAAGGTGCCTTACTATACTGCTTATGATGCACTTCTCATGACGAAAACAGTAGAAAATCAGCAAACTTTTTATAAGGTATGTGTATAGAACTCAAAAAGACAAGACGCAGTCTCTACTTGAATATTAATGGGAGCGTCAAACTTGTTAGACAACATTGGCAGATGTTAGAAACGATAACAAATACAATGCACATACAAATTGAAGTCGCCCGCGCAAGGGTACTTAATAGACAATTTTACATCTAGCGTAGGCGCCGATTGCTCACGGTCTGATTTGCATATCGCCAACGAAAGTGTAGCGGTGAGCTCGACCGGCCTACATAGCTGCATTTACTACTACTAGGTAATTACTTAAGTTATTAACCATTTAAATTCTAAGTAAGTTTTGCAGAATAAAAAAGCAATAACAAAGTCTCACTCGCAAATTTATCGCCGCAAATTAGATTTTGAAACTCACGGTGAATTTTTAAATGAACTAGAAAACCAGTAGTACATGCAGAACGACTACCGGTCGTCAGCGGCAGATATTAGATGATCTAAAACCGGTCCATTTGAATATTAGCCGCTCCACTTGGTTCGTCGCGCTCCCGATTGTCGTGCGAAAGATCGCGTGAATCCCGCGGAACCAATCCGCTCTTCGCTAATGGACCTACGAAACGCCGTGAAAATTAACTTTTATGGACTAACCCGTTCATAATCGAGAGCAAACAAATGCTTCGAGTCTGTTGGAAAATTGAACAGCGGGTAAGTGGGTCAGTGAAAAAGTGAAGTTTCGTCAAATGCACCACTTACCCAATTCATGAGAGCGGAACCGATGCCGACGGAAGCATTGTGCCACAGCATTCAGCGTGCTGCTGATCTATTGTGGCCGGAGTGTTAGATAACGTGCTCACGAGAGCGCGCATGAGACAATGACGCCGATTTCGCATTCAAATCAAAGAGTGAGAGCGGCCTTAAGGCCGTCTCATTTAAAGAACTTGTAATTCTGTTGTTTTCCATTAGCTTCGCACAGATCAATGATTAGCAAACGTGGTCGGAACGCGGCTCGCGATATTATCAGGAGCGCGTGAGTCTGATTCAACGCGTAGGATCGACTATGTTCACACGCCCTCGAACGGTCGTGTTATGTCACACACCTACGCATATTGAAGTCTGACCAGTGAATCATGATGCCTTGGAAAGTCAAGTCTAGAGAACGATATCCCACAGGTCGCTGAAGAAGTCGCAGGTTTCTAAATGATCATGTTTGGTTTCTCAGTAAATGTTTGATCGGAGCAATCATACGTAATCCTGACAGGGGTCCATTAGAGCCGCGCGCTGAACGGCGTGGGCGCTACAATGCCACTAACGAGGGCCCCGATATCATCTGACAGACAGAGGACATTAGTAAATGCTCAAGAACGAACACAAAGCGGATAGATAAGAAAAACTTTACAATAAGTTGTGTTGTGGACTGTAATGAAAGAATACTGAATTCTGGAGTGGTTGGCTTAGAAAAGATGTAGAACGTCACGCGGACACAATGGAGAGAGCGACAAGAAGCGTGAGCATCATGCATTACTAAATTTACTATTAGTAGCAACGTGCGAATCAAAAAAAACCTATACAGATTCTTCTCCCACAAGGATCTCTACGTTACATTCAAATTATTTTTAAACTAAAATTTATTTTGTACATGTAAAAAAATATGACCAGTAACAAAATTAAACATGCAATATAGATCAAGGTCTTGTCAAAACGCAACGCTGTAAATTTTTGTTTCCGGGCATTAAAAATTACATTCTTGTTATTTCTAGAATCGCTACGTCGTCAATATTTTACTTGCAATATAACACGACTGTGAAAATAGAAACAAAAGTACTATGGAAGCAATAACTGCACTAACACAGAGAAATCGTAATTTATCAAATCGATCGGTAGATATTGGCAAAACAATTTTACCTGGGGTCAAATTGATGAAAGCAGATAGAATTACCTTTTATAGATAAAAGTAATTAAGTGAGATTATAATATTGTTGTGCTAGAGCAGGGTTCAAGTTGCGGATAAGTGTTACTTTATAAGAAGGAAGATCTCTTTACAACTTGAACCAACGAATAAATACAAATATTGTGTGACCACGAAAGATCAGCGCTTTGGCATATCTCGCTTTGCCATTGCAAATTCTAATGAAGAATATTGTGCCTTTGTGTGTTTGTACAGTTTTTGGTAACAGTATAAATATTTTGATTTGACTCAACTTTTGATTGATGTAACTCTGTTATATAGCGAACTGGCTTTGACCCGCGGCTTCGCTCGCGTGATATCCGGACAAAACGTAGCCTATAATATGTTATTCCAGCACACACACTAAGTATATTCTAGTTTCATTCAAACCCGTTCAGCAGTTACGGCGTGATTGAGGCACAAACATATCGTCACATCCACACATCCTCACAAACTTTCGCATTTATAATGTTAGTAGGATATCAATAGTACATCGCGCTACATCGGTACAATTACACGACACGGCGGTGATAATTTACTATCATTATTCTTGTGCGTAGAAATGCATGCCGCATCGGCCGTTGTTGTGACACATCTACGTGTTCGATTTCATCGCTTTAGAGCAATCATTGCCTTGTGATTGCTAACTGTCATTCAAGAGAATGAGTAAAAGCTAAAAATCTGTGGCAGTTAGGACTTGTCACTAATAACATCACTTCTCTGCAGGGGCTTTATTCTCTATGACCAAACGAAACCTGACAGCTCGCTTACTTTAGTAACGCGCTGCGTAGCGACTTTGCTATACAAAATTGTCATTATTTTTTGTTTATAACACCCAACAGTCACATTCATAGTTCTGACCCCACACTAGAATTCCCTGTGTCGTGGGTATCAGAAACTACTACCCTTATCCCACTCTATGTGGGGTCGGCACAGCATGATACAGCATGATCCGAAGATCATGCTGTAAGAGTATTCGCTAAGGTGTTTTATGACCGGCCGCTTGCCTGACGTTAACCCTCCTTGGGAATATTCAACACGGTAAAATGCTACGACAAAAAAAAGTTTATTTTGGAACAAATACACGGGTTCATAAATAACATAATAAGTACGCGATGAAAGCCGCAGTAGTTAAAAACTGTGTCGCAACAATCAACGCCCACCTCCAAGACCATGGAGATGTCCGAATGCCCACAACGCGTATGCTTTAAAATAGACCACCGTAAAGACTCTTCGGGTACAAAACCCTATTTTAAACATCTAAGCTGCCGTCTTACGTGCCATAGTAACTGCCCGGACTGTACACCGAAAGTGTGAATGTCCTCACGCGTTTCAAAACAAGCTTTTAAGTATATCAATTAGAGGTCCAGAAGTGGGTAATAACAATTAATCGTCTCCTTTGAATCGTCTTCTGATAATACAAGCGAGATCTTGTTCGCTACTTTGTGGCTACCTACAGTAGTTTTACGAGCTAAGAAATTATTGATGTCAGTAAGTATTTATGAATAGTTACCTAGTGCTGAAAATAGGCTATTAAAATAACTGGTTTGATCAATAGGATAATAAGAAATAGTAAGCTGAACGTTTTACAAGCACGGAAGATAAATTATTCATAAATTATTATTTTTTTTTGGTGTGGAAACTCGCATTTATTTAATGATGACTGACGTCACATAGACATGGTGTGTGTTCAAGACACTAGTTCGAAAGCACTACTAGACACTACTAGTATTAATAAAATAAGTAAGTAAGTTCGATGAGCTAGTGGCCAACTCTTGTGTGTGACGGAGTTTTTAGGCCGCCTGAAGGCCTCCGTCGTGGCTTAACGACTTAAAAGCCGGGACCGACAATTTAACGTGCCCTCCGAAGCACGGAAGCGCTCAGCTCGTAATGCTACTTGCGGTCACCCATCCAAATTGTGACCGCGCACAACGTTGCTTAACTTCGACGATCTATCAAGAATGTCTAAGCAAGCTACGCCACGAGTGCTACGATAATATAATGAATAAATTATAAGTACCAGTTTTGGATCGCGTAGTAAAGATGTAGCAGCGGAAATGGCTTTTTTTTTGGACGGATATATGTATATTCTGTGGGTCGCAGATGACCGCTGGCAGCGTTACCGGGCTTTGGTGAGCGTAGAGGGCCGAGACATCGAGCAAAAGTTTTTGTGGCAACTAGCGCAAGGGCACCACTTAGATACGAACCTCGGCTTGGGCTTGCCTGAGGGTTGAATCTAACGGCTGTGCCCAGAGGGGGCGAGCAAGAAGAAAAACGTCGGTGTGGTGTTATACATACATATTATCACGCCCGTATCCCTAACGGGGTGGGCAGAACCACAAGTAATCATAAGAAAACTTGCAACCACTTCTGATCCAAGACTCCCAAGATGGATATGGTGAACCATGGTGACAGGTGATCAGCCCGTCACCCATATAGATCCATCAAATTGGAGAGAATTATTTTATGTGGTGTTATGTGGTCTAATTTAACCTATGAGCGGATATGGCAGTAACATTTGTATCTTTTATACATGTTATCCGTGTTCCAAACTAATATTTAGCCCGTGAAATGGTTACGGAAACAACGGTCGAATTGTTGGTCATCACGTTCTAGATTCACATTTATTGTGAAGCTCGTTAATTTTTTATCTGCCCTCGTTAGGGAGCGTCGTGACTTTTTGTTCCGAAGTTACATTTCTACCAGACACAACAACATTAGCCGGCATACCGACGCACAGTTCAAATAAAACGATCCTATCCTATTGACCTTTAACAAATAGACATTGCACTAAAAAAAATGCGAATTTTCGCAGAATTACTTATAAATAAATAAATATTTGTGAACATTTCACACAGCGCCATCTAGCCCCAAACTAAGCAAAGCTTGTACTATGGACACCAGGTGGCTGATAGAATACTTATATACTTTTTTTTTGTAAATACATATTACTACAACACCCAAACCCGGAAGAAATATTTGTAGAACATACAAACATATTTTCTCCCGTAGCGTGAATCGAACCCGCACCTCTTGCGTCTCAGCCGAGCACCAGCCCGCCACGCCGCCAACGAGGTCGTCAATTATATTGTCTGTATGTACTGTCTTCTAGTATCTCTGTTTGTTACCAAACCTTTTTAGTGTCGTGTCATTAATAAAATATATTCTATTCTTTTATTGTACTGATGATAGGGACGCAAAGCCGCAACAGTGCACGACAAGCTACTTACCAATCAAAATAGGAACGCTGCATTATGAAAGTTCTTAGATACCACCATGCTAAAGGTATATTTGGCAGTAATTATACTTGGAGGCTAGAGATGGCTAAACCCTATTGATGAAGTTCATACTATTGCTATAATTTATACGGATGCTGAAACCAAGCATATAATAATGAGAAGAAGTACTTATGACTTATCCTTTATTAAATCGATGGAATAAAACAGAATACATCTCTCTAAATATTTAAAACTTACGACTGACTGACAATCAACACACAGCCTAAACCACAAGTCTGAAACTTGGAGAGTATACTCCTCTTATAATATAGGGGTGCACTAAAAAAGGAAATCTCAAAATTCAGCTCCTGGAGGACGCAGCGGGAAAATGAAGAAAAAACTCAATGCGGACAAAATAGCTGGGCATTTCCTCTAGTACGATAGACCTATAAAATAGAAAAGCTCAGTACTTGGGTACGCAGATAGCGTTGGCTGCGCAAGCGCATTCGCGTCACTTTCACACTTTCACTGGTCGACGCCCCCGGCCCCGGCCACGCTGCAGCACTTGTTACACAACACTGTCATACATGCACTGATGGAGTAATTGATGAGAATTAATGAACCGAGTATGGTCAGATTGGTCAACTTTCTAAACCAGCGAGTTCAGCTTCAAAGACATAATCATTTATTTGGTTGAATGTGGTATACAAAGATCTTATGATTAATTTATGTTTAGATGCTCACATTCAACATTTGGGATGCAAATATTAGTCTAGTTGATTTTAACATAATTTATTTAACTTAACAGAAAAAAAAAGTAAGCAAAGACATCAAAGGTCAAAATCCGTAATACAATCATCTTACTTATATTATAAATTTGAAAAGTCTTAGTTTGCTTGAAATTACCGGCGTAAAGCTCCGGTGCTGCCATCTAGTACGAAAGTTTGTAACGATGTTTGGATGTTTGGATGTTTGTGCCTCAATCACGCCTAAACAGCTGAACGGATCTGAACGAAACTCGGAATATACATAAAACATGTACTGGATTAACATATAGGCTATTTTTTATCCGGGTACCACGCGAGCGAAGCCGCGGGCGGCAGCTAGTATACCTATAATTTAACCCTATACTAGAACACAGTTGTCACAATATACTAATAACTAAGTATTATTAACCAGACATTTTAATTTTTATATACAAAAATCTTATTACCACTGTTAATTTTTTAAATATTCAGTCAGTTTTACTTTATTTTGTAAAATTTACAATACATTACAAGTGAAAAACGAAAATAAATGCTTAAACCCTTGTCGATAGTAAATATTAATCTTAATTGTCTGCCGACTATTGTACCTTCATGACTTGCTAAGTGTATACGAATATGACTCGGACGGTCGATATAAACTTTGTAGACTAGGCTTGCCCTACAAAAGGGTTAATACGAATTGTAGATGATAATGAATAATTCCAAAACTCAGCGTGATACTGTGAAATCGATGAGTCCAGTCACGAACTTCCACAACAAAACAAATTCGGAACATAATCCAATTAAGATAAATACGAATTGAATTTTCAAAGCTCTTTTATGCTGTTGCAGTAAATAAATATTGTGACCGAAATGTTGGCTTGTAACAGTACATGTTCGTGATGACCGAGATATTTATCATTTTGTATTATAGAAAAAATTAGTATGACGGTAAAACGCTCAGCGGACTAGACAATACAGTACTACAGTGAATGGTACCCATTGAACAATCAACGGTAAAAACAAAATGAGTAATGCAGGGGAACGAATTGAGCGGTAACAAACAAAGCGCAATTATGTTTGTTCTGTTTAAACCTTTTTTTGCATGATAAATGCTCGCCGGTGCAAAAACTTCACAACGTGTTAGCAATTAATGCACACATAGCGGCGAAACTCGACGCAAAGTGCATCAGCTTTGTTTGTGGTTCAGAAGTCTTGCACTGCACAATCTAAAGTTCAACTATTCACTTGCATCATCGCATTTTATTACAAAGAATTTCTGTACTCAACATTATTTTTGTATTCTGTCGCACCATCAAGGTCAAGCTTTCAGTTCTGATCTTAATACTGGTTTACCTCTACGGATGCAAGTGCCGCGGTGTACAACAACACAGACCTTGCATCACGGCAAAACAACAAGTACGCTCCACGGAAGAGGGGTGCAATGAGCTGTTAAACCAAGGCAACATTACAAACCAGTTACTTTGTGAAACGTATCTCATGATACCGCATTATTATATTTAGTTTAGTAGAAGATAGCAGCTCGCCAATTATTTGGTGTTGCGGTGCCTCTGTTATTTATAACAAGCGGTTTTGACAACAATAAAACATTGACAGCACGATTGTTCAGGAAAGTGTAGACCGAGCAGCTAATTCAAGCACAAAGCGAATTTTCACTGGAAACAAGAAACGATTTAGAAAGTGCTATAGCCATTATATTATCTAAACTCGTGTTACGCGCGGTAAACGCTTTCGTTGCACCTGAATTGGAATCGACTATCAATTAATTGCTGTTGTAGTTTTGTAGTGTTTTCTTTTGTAAATTTGGAATGCATTTTTTTTTCTATTTCCTCAATCACGAAGCATTGAAAGCAACGTACGATACCTACTCTGCCCTCCTAGTGAAGAACGCAGTAACTATGTCAAACATGTTTTGATACGTGAGTCAGAACAGAATGTTGTGTTTTGTTAGGCGATTCCGAATAAGTTTTTAACTATTTTATGTCAAAAATGCTAGTTACTGCGTTCTTCACTATGAGGGCAGTACTGTGTACAGTAGATGTGTGTGAAGCAGAACCTTGGCGGCGTTCGAAGCTCTCACAAAAGTTCGATCGTAATTATGTGTCTGATAGCTATTTTATGCAAAGTAGCCTTTTGTATTGAACGGTACACATGGATGGTACTTGTAGGGTACAAGGACAATAGCGGCATGAATCGGTTATAAACAGATCATTGTGCTGGATCCGGCATCGAAAGGATCTCTTTGTACGAGGAAAACAATAATACGCATAATCTGTTTTAGATCATGAATATTAAACTGATGCGTTATGAGTTAATAGCGCATCAGTGGAATAATACAATACACAGTTTAGCAATAATGAAAAGGAGCTAGGCAACGTCACTCGACCCATCCAATTACTGACCGCGCCTAGTGTTGCTTAACTTCGATGATCGATTTTTCGGGTTTTGTTTTATTGTACTTTTATTATTTCTTGTTATAACGGCAAAAGAAATACATACTCTGTGAAAATTTCTACTTTCTACTTAGAACGGTCCATGAGATACAGCCCGCTGACAGACAGACAGGCAAACGGAAGGACGGACGGACGTCGTCCCGTTGGCACCCTTCGAGTACGGAACCCTAAAAATTGTAAATATTTAAGGAATGACTTTATTGTTTGATGGCAAGGACAACGGATCTTTACAATAAGAACATAGCTTCAAATATTGTTAAAGAGCAAAAACAAAACATATTTTTAATTTCTTGACAGGTAAAATACAATTTAGCAACATCAAAGGTTTTCGAACAAAACATCGCGACTCTACAAGCTAACAACAAGCTATAAATGAAAAACAACCACCACGCTCGTTAGTTAAGGACAAAACATGGAGCACAACGAGCGTAAAATCTACTTCATTTAAAAATTGGATGCGCCGGTACTGTTAGTGCCTAGGCACACTATGCCGAAGATACGCGACCGAACTTCGGCGTGATTGCGCCTACAATGCTATTTCATAATTCCTACCAACACATTTGCCGTAATTACGTCACATTTTGGCGTACAACCGAACTTCGGTCGGGTGAAAGTTCGCCGGCAACGTATTCTATATAGCAACACATAGAAGTTCAAAGATAAACAAGTTGATAATAATTGATAAGGGGCTGAATGGTGTCAAACTAGCGGTGAAAACTTGATTGAATATTTAATTGACTCAAATTTAGAGGCAATCTGATCTTACTTTGTTTGTTGCGCAACCGTATTTCTATCGCGTAATTTCCGCGCATATAATATAGTGTCATATCAGCTGAATTCGTCGGAACGTAAAATCAGCCGCGGAACTTCGGTCGCGTACCTTCAGCATAGTGTGCTTAGACACTTAATGGTTCAGCCGGACGATGCTAATTGCGTAAGAGGCGTACGTAACGAGCTCTTAATTGGAATGCGCCCCAATTAATGGTGGGCTGCGTTCGTACCGAGTGATTCCATTTTGGAAATTGGAACGGGTGTTTACGTGTCGGTTCCCGGGTGAATGGCCGCCGGTGAAAGTCGGGACGCGGATATGGGTCAGGTGGTCATTTACCCTCAGGTGAGGATGCCTCTCCCGACAGTGAGCTACGTGGAATTATGTCAAATCCAGTAGCAGCTCTGTTTGTGAGTCATGACACGTTGCCACTTAGTCGGCTATTAAGCGCGTTATGGAATTTATTGACGACCTCGGTGGCGTGGCGGGCGAGTGCTCGGCTAAGACGCAAGATGTGCGGGTTCGATTCCCGCTACGGGAACAATGTTTGTATGTTCTGAAAATATTTCTTCCGGGTCTGGGTGTTGTAGTATTTTATGTATGTACTAGCTGCCGCCCGCGGCTTCGCTCGCGCGTACACGGATGAAAAATAACCTATATGTTAATCCAGCACACGTATGATGCATATTCCAAGTTTAATTCAAATCCGTTGAGCCGTTTAGGCGTGATTGAGGCACAAACATCCAAACTCACAAACTTTACCAGTTATAATATAAGTAAGATTTACAAAAATAAAAAGTAGGTATATAAGTATTCTATCAGCCATCTGGCGCCCATAATACAAGCTTTGCTTAGTTTGGGGCTAGATGGTGCTGTGTGAAATGTCCACGAACATTTATTTATTATGCTCGGTGTGCACTTGGCACATACAAATGTCCGCTGTGACCTTTTTGCAATGGACAAAAAGACAAAGTCAGGAGAGCAACAAATCATAATTATTGGATTTTATCTCTTCGGCTTTAAATATGACACAGGAAGTAGTCTTGCCGCTGTGCCAAGAGTGTTTTCATTAGGTAAATGTGCAAAGTGCCGTAAATTCAATTACCACTGAAACAGCGTATGTAGTAGCGTTTAACCCATCCGTTATACAGGCCGTGGCGCGTATCAAGCTACCCGCTTGGGGAATGTTTGTTTTACAGTAACACTTGAGTAACGGACTAAATTACCATTTATTTTGATTTCTTACATTAATTTCACATTGCTGGGAGTGAAGAAATAACAGAGTGCGTCCAGTTGCTTCTCTCTCCGAGCATGTCGTAAAAATCGACTAAGGGGTAGATATCCTGCCCAACTTGGACGAAAAAACACACCATCTATATACAGTAGTATTACAAATTTGCGCCTCGGCAAACTTCGTGCTTTGCATGAAAACCGAATTTGTCCAAATATGCAACTAAAATAATAACTGAACTAACCCTTTTAAAACAATAAGTCTCTACATAATTATTGCAACCGCTCTATCCTATCCTATCCTACTAATATTATAAATGCGAAAGTTTGTGAGGATGTGAGGATGTATGTTTGTGCCTCAATCACGTCGTAACGGCTGAACGGATTTGAATGAAACTCGGAATATACATAGTATGTGTGCTGGAACAACATATAGGCTACTTTTTGTCTGGATACCACGCGAGCGAAGCCGCAGGCAAAAGCTAGTATTACATAACATCATCGTGTTAGGTCGTATTACAGAAGCTAGACGAAAATTGTATATGTATGTATGTATGTTATTTCACATTACTGTATTGAGTGTTTCAGGATATGAAGTTTTGTAAGTTATTTTACGTTACACAAATTCATTTATCCGCTTATCCTGCCCACCTATCGAAAGCACCACAGACCACACAAAAAGTTGACTATGCTCCAATTCATTTGGAGCCGGGCACTCAATGAGTGGTCTACAATTCTGAATGCATCGAGCATAGCTCCATGCGGCGAGGTTAAAAGAATTGATTTACATAATAGAGATGGTAATTATTCTTCCTGTCCATTTTGGGTCTACGAAGCGTAAAGTTACATTTTGGTGCATGGAGTAAGAAAACACTCTTGTTTTATGATGCCCGAGATGAACTGCAGTGTTATGGGTGAGTTGAAGGTGATTTTATTATTTTCAGGGTTCCGTACTCGAAGGGTGCCATCGGGACCCTATTACTAAGCCCCCTCTATCCGTCCGTCTGTCAGCGGGCTTTGTATCTCATGAACCGTAATATGTTGAAATATTCACAGTGTGTCTATTGCCGCTATAACAACAAATAAATAAAAGGGGGGATCATGCAAGAAGCATTTTTTTATGAACTATGGGTACGGAATTCTTCGTGTGCGAATTCGACTCGCACTTGACCAGTTTTTCCTACTGCTAACATAGAACCTAGAGGGTGTTGATGTTTTCGTAGTCTCATTATGAGCGATGTTTTAAGGCGCATTTGAATACGTCTCCAAAACAAAAAGAACCAGTAACACGACATTAACTATGTGTATTTTATTCTAACTATTTCTAGCTAGGATAATAGACTCAACGGATATGACTCGCTAAATATTTATGGTTATCATTGACATCGAAAAAGCACATGGTTATTATCCATCAAATCAACATTGAATGCTTATCGTCAATTGCAATGTATTTAGACATTTTTATTTTTATATTTATAGGCAGTCCATGAGAATTTCAAGTAAAGACCTAGGCGTATGCAACTGGATCAAATCGGTGTTGTTTTGGAAAAAGGCCAAGTCTACCTAAACTAGACGGATGAAAATATGATAAGAGTGAATGAAGCGAAAGAAGTATGCCAATACCGTAGCAAATGGAGATCCCGTGTTCTCTACCTACCCCTATGGGAAACAGATGTACCTATGTAGTACTAACGAAACAGGTTGTAGCTTCATTGTGTACCCTTCATACGTTGATTCCGTTCCGCTGTTGCTTTTTGTGTACGCAAGGGACTCAAGGAAACGAAGCCAGACTTTCACCTCACACGGTCAAGAGAGAAAGTCCATGTTTTCAACCCGTTTTTTAGTTCTCTGACCTCATTGTATGAAATTCGGAAATTCGAAACAGCTTCGTCCCAAGACCAAGGCTTATTATGTTATTTACCAAGATCTGAGATAGACAGAATTAACTAGTTTTTTTTTCGCAAGAACGAAGAAGCCTTACGTACGCTGTTTAATAAATAAATAAATAATTAAGTGGTCTGGACTATCTCTAGCCGCCGACTCACAAATCGATGGAAATCGAAACAAATAAAGCCGGCAAAGGAACGCTCTTTGATGTGGGACATGGGATGATCAGAAGATACAGATATAAAGCGCATACCGAACGGAGGGTCGAAAGGATTCAGAAATGCATTCATGCGAGCTGAGATCGGTATGAAATCTTGATAATGATACTCAACAAATACATTAACATCAATTACATCGCAGGAAGCTCATGGTCTGAGGGCTTACTTGAGGTACCTAACGATCGACAAAGTTCAAAGCAATGCCACCAATGAAAAAGTTCAAAATGTATGGGACTCACATTGACATAATTTAGCTACTACTACTATTCATGCATGTGACTGGTTATTTCGAACCAGTATGGTGAAATGATATAAACGATTGTAGAAATGGAATCGCTTCAAGCGATGCTGTCTATAGGCTCAGATCTGATCATGCTGCTACACGATTTTGGTTTATATTCGGTGATTAACTTCTATAATCGGAGTATCAAGTTAATGATTACAAAAATTATATTGATTATTGAACAGGTTTTTATGAATAAGTTGTTAAACGATTTCGATTTATTGACGCGATGCTATTATTTTAACTCAATTTTACAATACACCTACGATTTGATGGTATCTTTAGAATACCTACGCATGTAATGTTGTAATGGATAGGGTAAATCCACCTGATTTTCGTATCGTGTTCCTAATACGTTTTAGGAAGATTTTTATGAAAACATTTTTTTTATTTTTGAAACCGATGAAAATAATTTTTGTGTAGGTCACCACGCGGAAACCAATTCTCACATCACGCTTCATTTGACCCATTATTATACCTACTTCGATCAGTTTAGTTGGAAAAACATTGCTTGTTATACAATAGTCTTCCTTATTATAGTCACGTACTTTGAGGAAGTTAGATGATAGGACATTATTCTTAATGCGGATTCGGGCACTCTCGGGACATGTTTAGCATGTGTTATGAGTATTATTGAATTGTAAGTAAAGAGGCTTTTTGGGAGCATTCGCGTCACGTATCAGGTTGTTCAACACATTAGATAATGGCAAAGGACTTGCAATTTCTTGGAAAATAAGACAAGACACAATTCACACAGAGTGAGTTATTATTGGAAAGTAAGTTGTAAATAACCAGTCGTTTGAGCACTAAAAGAGAAAGTTTGTCGCAAAGATGATTGCTACTATGGCGCGGAATCACTTTGAAAAAGCATTTGAAAAGCACCTGTATTGTGCAGAACTTATAAATAATACCTTCAAAGTAGCTGAATCATCGTCATTACTTTAGTTACGTATACAAAACTCACTATTAAATATAGTTGATATCCCTACTTAACTAAAAGTTCAGATATCGCAGTCCGAGTCATGGTTCATCTACACTAATATTATAAAGAGGAAAACTTTGTTTGTTTGTTTGTACTGAATAGGCTCAAAAACTACTGGACCGATTTTAAAAATTCTTTCACCATTCGAAAGCTACATTATCCACGAGTAACATCGGCTATATTTTATTTTGGAAAAAAATAGGGTTCCGTAAGATATTTGGGTTTTTCGGACACAAGGTGTAAAAAATCAACCAGAAAAGTTACTTATTTTGCGTACGCTGCCTAAACTATAAAAGATAGAACCATAAAATGTTCTAATTAATTGTAGATCTTATAAATATCTACAAAAAAGTCCGCGACACACTATACCCATCTATGTCGAGTGAGGCACAGCAACCATTTTTTTATTTAAAAATCTTGAATTTTTTTTGGACTACATTTAAACGCGTTTATTTTACTCATGCTATTAATCCTTATCAAAATAAATGATTTCATCACTAAGAACAGTTTATGGAGATAATATTTGGTCTTTGAATGATTAAAATTGGACGTTTGGTTTTGAAGTTATGGCGAAATTAAAATATTACGATTTCTGCTGCACGACCGCTGCGTAGGGAGCCGACCTCGCGACTGACCGTGTCTTTCCTGGGTAGGCTTTTTGCAGCGGTAACCGACATCCACGCGGGCGGAGCCGCGGGCGACCGCTATTATAGAATAAAATAATGTACTACACGCGTACGAAGTCGCGGGCAACAGCTAGTAAAATATATATCAAAATAATACAAGGTATCACATACAGTACAATACAACACGCGTATGTCCATGATAAATTCCAGTATAATCCACATACGTAGCCTCAACACTTCGAAGCCTCAGCTTCGAAAATAAACCAACAAACATGTTTTGAATACCGTGAAATGTAATCCAGGCCGTTTAATAGAGTGAAAATGTAGTTTGAATAGGATCAAAAAATAAATATTGTTCCGAGAACGGCTGATAGGCAACATGATCACGAACAATGAGTTATAATTAGTAGTTAGGCGTAGATTAGGTACTAAGAATGAGCGATAATTCTTTTGTAGATAATTAGAAAAATACTTACCAAAAGGCTGGGAATTCTCTTACCTGTAACAATAAAATAAATGTTTGAAAACGAGTATCCGATTACACATTGTCCTTGTGATTTGAATAAATAAAGAATTTGTGACTTCGATTTTGTAGGTCAACTCAAAAGCGTAATAATGAACCGAACAAAATACGGAAGCCGACCATCTGGAATCGATAATTTAATACGTCATCCCACAGCTATAAAATAAGCCAGTTTTTGAACAAACAGATCATCATCGGTATCACAATTACTTAAATAGAAAAACCGAGACATGTTTTTCACGGAGTTGCTTTTAAAATTATCGTGATCTAGATGAATAAATATTCATGAAACAGATCATTTGCATGAGTAATTGATAGAAGTGAAACATCAGTGTGACAGGTTCGCCGTGTTAATTGAACCGGACGAGGATTTATCTCATGTGGAGAATATACGGCTACGGTACAAGTTCAACGCTAAATGGAATTGCATTCGATTATCGCAAGCTGTTATCGTGACTCGTGAGGTACGAGGAATGTATCCGTTCCATTTAACTACTGTCTTATAAACTGTTTCGGTTTCACTTTTATAAAAAAAAAAAAAAACGACAGTTAGGTAAAAAAGATTCCAGCCGGCTGATCAGCTGTACTGCAATGGTTAATTCAAGGTCGCAATTTTTTGACAAGCCGGATAATAAAATAGTAGGTACCTATTACGTACGCGAACGTCCGTTATGTCAGCGTTGAACCTGATCTCCCCAAATCTTGGGGTTTCAAGGATTTCAATTGTAAAGAAATATATACTGCGCGTTAAAAATGAACAAAGCATCTCTAGCCGCCTTCGAAGAATTCTCGAACCATTAGCGGCAGGCTGGCAGCATTGTCGGTCCGTGCATTGTCGCCCCTATCGCTCGTGTATCTGGTATTTAGACGCGTGTGAACAGCAGAGTGCATCGCATGCCTAATCTGCCCTCTTAGCATTCACGCGGCGTGCAGCACTGTCGATAACATGAATCAGACATCGCGGGGTAAATGACAGACGAGACGGCACTCCAACTAACATACAGTCAGATTGTCGCAGGATGCCAGCGGTATGCACGATGTCGCTACAAAGAAACCATAGTAGGTTACTAACCAACCTATGTTCCGTGCATCTATAGGCAATTATTCGTATCCATTGACTTTGAATGCACAAAAACTTAGGTAAGTACAAAATATTTAAATCAAAGCAAAGTAGAGCACCTACCGAAATAGGTACTTACCTACAAGATTAGTTTTAAAGTAAGTAATCCTCAATTTTTAAACGCGTTTTGTCAACGAACCAAACCGCAAATAACTATTATAATGTTACGTAGGTAATAAATACTATCTTGTAATCTTTATCTGATGTCATTGTGAGGGTCAACAGACGGGAATATGTTTAGGAGCCCCTGCTCCTAAACATATTCCCGTGTCATATTATTGTCATATTATTATCAACGGTGTCATATTATTTGTCTTACTCTTGCCCCCTGGCAAGAGTAAGACAAATAATATGACACCGTTGCAGCAACACGACTCGTGAGGCCGCGCGCGAGCGAGCCGCCATTTTGCGTCAGTGTAGCGTTGCCGCTCGGAGCGACGCGACGCATGTAGTTGCAAGGACGCGAACAAAAACAGCAAAATAATGGAAGATTGGTGGACTGAAGAGAAATGTCTACTGCTCATACGTGAATACAGGCGTCAACCTTCGTTGTGGGATCAAAGGAGCGCCAATTATTTCCATAAGCTTAAGAAACCGGAAGCTTGGGCAGAAATAGGCAAAGCATTGAACATTGCTCCTGAGAAATGCAAGCACAAAATGTCCGTTCTCCTGTCATCGTTTAGAAGAGAAAAAGCAAAATTTGTGAATATTATTAGATCAGGCACGGGTAAGTCTTTCGAGTTTTAACGAGTTATTCCATCATCTAATTTTTACCTACCAATCTACTTTTTATTTATATTGATATTGTTATTTACAGGTTTTACAATTCCATATCAAAGTACATGGTTTGCGTTCCATGACATGACGTTTTTGTTAGACAAGGATGCTGAAAGAAAACTGAAATTAATGGTAAGATTTTGACCTAAAGAACTTAGTAGGAACCTACCTATAGGTACTAATTATAAATAGGGGCTGCTGATTAGGTAGGTATCCCTTATTATTGTTATTTTAGACGTGTTTTCTTACTCGAACTTTTGATCATTTTATAAACGAGAACATAGTGTTTAGACAAACCTAACATAGGCTTACAAACACTATTAACCAATGTTTGTCAATTCAATGAAATAAATAAATATATCTATCTATCTATCTATCTAGGTAAGAACCTATTTAGTGTAAGGAATTTACATAAATAAGGATATACTACCTATCTACGTACGTTTTCACCTTCAGGTATAAAATGTATCATGGTGTTTTAGGAATCTGAGGATAACGAAGACAACGAAGGTCCATCTACAACGTCTGATCCAAATCCAGTTGATCTTATGAGATATTTAGTAAGGCCTGTAGAAAACAAGGGACATAATACAAAATCTAAAAAACCCAAAATTTTAGTACAAAATGACAAGGTAATAGAGGTAAGACCTGCTGAACCAGAAGAGAAACAGCTGCTAGCACCATCTCCATTACAAAACGAAGACGAAATTAATTTTTTCTCGAACTTCATTGCTTCAAAGATGAGAAAATACAGCGAGACGACCAAAAACGCAGTGCAACAGGCGATTTGCGAGATAATATTCAAAGCAGATCAACATTTTTATGAGCTGCAACCAAAAGAAGAGTGTGCGAGATCCAGCCGGCCTTCGACTCCTGAACTACAGCCTAGTAGTAGTGATGTAGCTATCAAATTTTACTGCTCTGATAGCGAATAGCTTGGCGAGACTAAATAATTAAAAAAATGTAATAAGCTAGCTGTAACCCGCAAAGTTGTCTGCGCAACAAAAATGTATAAAGCACCAAAGGTCCTTACTCACACCCCTGCAAGAAAAAGAGAGCTGCTGACGACCCGATTGATATGAATGACACTGTGAATTGTAAGAATGTTATAAATTTCTTATGTCTCGTCATAAATTAATTTCTATGAAGGATTTATGCGTTATATTGTTTATTCTTTTACATCCTTTTTCCATTTTGGGATCGTTTTGCAGGATAAAAAGAAGCCTATGTCCTTCCCCGGGATGGAATCTATCTCCTTGCCAAATTTCATCAAAATCAGTTCAGCAGTTTAGACGTGAAAAGGTAACAGACAGACAAAAGTTACTTTCTCATTTGTAATATTATTATGGATTGGAAAGCAAGGAACCAATAGATAATTGCTTTTTGAGAGTGAACGTTTTTGGCAATAATAAAATATTAAGAACGATGCAAGTTTTTCATTGAAGTTAAACTTATTAACGTAATGTCAATGCCAGCAGGTGTAGGCATGACCTGGCGATGCCTTTAGGCTATGGTAATTCGGAATCACTTAGTAGGGCGTGCGACGGGACGACGGGTCGATGCGGCCAAGGATACCTTGAGTTGAGATGCTGAGAGGCTCTTGAACAAGTTATAAAACGTTTTAGTAGTAGGATAGGTACGTACAGTTAATTTATGATCTCTATCTAGTCATGTCACTAGTTCTTTCAGTGCTAGTCATTACAATTCTAAGCATTTTCGTGTCATGCCAAAGTCCGATTGAACGTTTACCTTATCTAAACGCTTCTATTTATTCCGACCTATTCCTTCCTATTCAACACGTCTCCGTGTCATCGTTCAAACAAGACGCCAACACTAATAGGCAATTACTTTACTCAAACGAGGGCAATTACCTACTAATAGAGTAAATTGCTACAGCGAGGAAAAAACCTTTCTTTAAATGTCACAGCCTAGCCGGGTCAATGTGAGTAGTTTCATACAGATATCGGCATGGATCTCGAGACCTGCCCTCTCTCACTAACCCGTACGCAATACGATCACCCCATCCTTGTCCTATCTATAAACAAATCTACAGCAACTGACTACCAACGGCCACACCCTGCATACAACTGACGTGCACTTTCCATACATATAGCTAATATATTATGAATGAGAAAGTCTGACTATGATGGCTGGAATAGGTGTCATTTTATTCTAAAGGATTTTAAGTGCGTCTCTATGGTTCCTTTCGTGCACTTGACACATGTTTTCGAACTTACTACGGTTCTACGATATGCCAGTTTCTTCACAATGTTTTCCTTCACCGTTTGAGAGTGCTGAGCACATAAATTAGAACAGAAAAACCCATTGGTGCACGACTGGGTTTGAACCCACGATAAGGCCGCTACAACTAGACCGCCTGTGCTCTCAATTCTGTAGTAATTGAAGTGTTAGTTATTCTGCAGTGAAGGCAGGGGCGGAAGTTAGTATATACACGCACAAATAAATGTCACGCAGCGAGGAGTCGTGACGAAAAACGAGGCTCAACTTCAGATATGCTGTTAAGCTCGCCCAAAGAAGATAGCATCGCATCGTTCACAATGAGCTCAAGGAATTGGGTCTTTGTAATCACGTTACTTATTACCAAAGCGTTGGTATTTCGTGAGGTTGTTTTCTTACAAACTGATTAACTAGACTGCAAAATGCTCAGCTGTCACACAGATGATTGAACATACTTAATGTTCAGAGCCAGAGGTCACATTATAAGAGAGTACTCACGTTCCAAGTTAGCTTCTTTATCATACAGTCACGTCATCCTTTTATTATCATAACTATCAAGTCTTAACGGGATAATTTATATCATTTTTATGAGGAACAATAAAGGGCTAAGTCGGCCATCGATCTTAGTTTATGAGTCAGCAAAACAATGCTGTTTATTTATACTTGTATTGGACTGTGACCGTCCTACATTATCGATGTCAGACTTTGATCTAGGTGCAATGATGACACATTACAAAATATTTCATTGTTGATGAATCAGTCGTGCGGACAAAGGTTACTTTGCCACTTCTTAAGATTATTTGAAAGGGGATTGATTAAAAGTTATACAGCCTAAACAGAATCGGGGTCTCGGTGGGATTACGTTAACGAGCTCATAATAGGATTACACGTCAATGTGGCCCAGTTCAGACATTGCGGCGACCGTTAGCAGCCCACACCAGTCGTCGGCCTGTGACAATATAATGATTGTGTATTTATTGTTAGGCCACCTATGTTGTCTTCTGGAACCTGTCGGCCGCTCCATCACACTGATGAATATTATCCTCGCTCGTGACTTCCCGCAGCGTTGCGATCTGTCGATCGATATTTCCCCGATAGAAGGTGAAAGCGGTGTTTGTGATGACAAATCCACAGTTGTTACGATTCAGCATTCACATCACGCGGGGTAATTGAATAGAGCGACCGCGGCGCGATGGGCTGCATTACAGCCTGGGGACAATAACTGAACAACTCCTTCAACTCTTTTAAAGTCATGTACCTAGCATCAGCTCAGAAGGATGAGCAGAGCCTGTAGCTTAATGTTTGCGTCTAATGAAGTCGCCAGAAGATAGGGGCAACAATGTATAGGCTTAACATAATCGTTAGCAATATCATCAGAAATTACTTCATGATCGCACAAGTCAATTCCATACATGTTTACAGTTGCTATTAGCAACATCCTCAAACAAAGTGGCTTACCTACATGCTCTGCTGTTTTTTCGTTGGCCGTGTTTCTAAACTCAAAGACGTACAATTGTGTTTTCTTGCTACTTTTCCTTACCACTATTTCTGCAGTACTTGTCATAACTTAGAGTGATCCAACTGCTCTGTACGACTGCGGCCGCGTGCCATTTCACTCGGCCGTGACTCACGAATTAGAGCTGAGCGGAGATCGTAATTATGCTAGAGATATTTCGTGAACAAGAACACCCACTCACTTAGCCTGGTGCTCACCAGCATCCAACGGTGTTACCCGTAACCATCGGTTGAGTTGACAACTGGTTTATGGAAAAATTAAAAGTATTTACTTGCACATGTATGTATCGAGGGAAGGTCAAAAAATCCGCGGAGAATATATTGAAAAGGAAAAATAATAATTCGTTTAATTTAGCCCCCTTTCCCTGCCATTCCGCGAACTTTTTGACCACCCCTCGTATGGATATTACCACTCCCGTATCTGTAATGGGGTGCGTAGAGCCACAAGTAATCATAAGAAAACTTGCAGCCACTCCTGATTCAAAGACCCAAGATGGATATGCTGAACCATGGTGACAGAAGATCAGCCCATCGCCCATATAGATGGTCCATCATGTCAGAGAGTACGTGATCCCTATACCTGGATATAAAGTAAGCTATGCGTTCCTCCAGATCATGAACTATGTATATGCCTTGATCCCTTCTGCCGTTATGGAAATGAGTGGGTACAAACATACACACTCGTTCAAACACAAGTTTTCCAACTTTTTGTTGATATTATCAAGATTAGATGACACCACTAGCGCATTATATCGCACAAATGTTGCGATTTGGGAAATCTATCTTATAAAACAATATATTCCTCACAAATTTTGGTAAACAAATATATTAATAGGATATCACAAAACTGTGGAATATGCAACGGCTGGTTATTGCGTTGGTGAATGTGGGTAAGAGCTTGAATAGATAGAACGCATCATAAAGTACGCTAATTTTATCACGCCTCCAATTAAGTCCAATATTCAAGAGGTTGAGACTATGCAAGTGTTTATTAACATGCCAGAAATTTGAAATCGTCCGTAATGCCTACATATTTGGTTAGTCTGTTTATTATTAGTAGGTATTAGTACTAAGGCGTGGTTTATTGTTTTGTAATTATTATGATCAAACAGTAATTGAACTTGTTAAATAAAATAAAACCATTCAAGTGCGAGTCGAATTGACACACGAAGGGTTCCGTACCATCGTACATGTACATATTTTTTTCTTGTATGTCCCTTTTTAAAAACAAGCAAAAAATGCAAAATGTAACACATCTCTTCTATGAAGACATTATTTTTGTACAAATCAGTAAAATTTTAATCGTTTGAAAAATGTGCAAACAGTCACTCGACACATCCAATTACTGACCCGCTGACAGACGGACGGGCTGACAGCGGAGGCCTAGTAATAGGGTCCCGTTGATACACTTCGGGTACGGAATCTGCGGAACCCTAAAATAAATATTGGTGGCCATTACACAACGCCATCTAGCCCAAAATTAAGCAAAGCTTGTACTGTAGGAACCAGATATGGAGTGAAAATGAGTAAAAATGTTTAATGTTTGTGTGTGTGTTATACATGACTTATGTTACTACTCTTGTTTCATTATTCTTGTTCTTTTAAAATAGTGTAGTTAAAGAATGAAAGTACGCCTCAAAGGGGCTCCTTCGTGCGCTATAAGAAACGCCAACCTAAGCGACACGAAGATCTTCGTAATCAACGCCGAGTATATGTAATTTTTGCGTCTAATACGCGCACGACTGCCTATTCATTTAAATCTAAATATACAAAATTGACTGACTCACAGTCAATACACGCACTGTTTAAACCATAAGTTCTAGAACCATTTCTAGAGGGTATAATTCATCTTATGGTGTAGGGGTGCACCTAGAAAGGAATTCCCAAAATTCAACTTCTAGAGGACGCAGCGAGTACGAGTAGATGAAGTTTGTAATGACAAACTTAACGCGGACAATATCGCTGAGCGTTCTACTAGTTAAATATAATATGTTATTACAACAAATTGTTACTCAGTTGAGTAAAGAATCCAAGTACTTGCAAAGGAAAACTTCGCACTCGTGCGTCGCAATAGTTAACGTTCTTGACAAACAAACATGTGTTAATTGACAATAAATCCAACTAATATTATAAATGCGAAAGTTTGTGTGTGTGAATGTTACCACGTATCTCCGTAACTACTATTATACTTATATTATCACACCCGTATCCGTAATGGGGTGGGCAGAAACACAAGTAAACATAAGAAAACTTGCAGCCACTCCTGATTTAGTCCTTAGATGGATATGGTGAACTATGGTGACAGGTGATCAGCCCATCGCCCATATAGATATATAGATGGTCCATCATGTTGGTAAGGATACTATCCCTTAATGACTATGAGGATTATTATTATAACTTAATGTTGATGAGGATACTATCCCTATGACTTTTACGACATGCTCGAGGAGAGAAGCAGCCGCATTATATGCTTTTTCTTTACTTCCAGTCCAGCAGAGAAGTAAACTTAAAATGCAATGAATGCTCAAAACAAAAATAAATGAACACGTGTTTAAGAGTTTTCCAAAATAACTCTCAAAAAGGGGTATGATGGTAGTGTCAAAATTTGCACAACACGAGCGAAGCCGCGCGGTTAAACTAGTATAATAATAAACATAGGCCATAAAATATAAGTATTTTATATTTATTATGTGGTTTGAACATACGTTAATACATACATACCTATATGAGAAGCACATGTTATCACGTCTGAATGGGGCGGGCACAAGTAATTGTAAGAAAAATTGCAGCCACTCCTGAAAATCCCAATGGACATGGTGAACCATGGTGGCAGTTGATCAGCCCATCGCACATATAGATGGTCCATAATTTCTGGGTGGATTTTATCCCTTAGTCGACTTTTACGACATTGCCATACAAAAATAGCTCAGATAAGGAGTGTATTTCCTTAACTGTCCTAGTAGCTAATAGCATAAATTATAGTACGTAACTACGCATCATGGGATACTAAGCACTAACGTATGAGATTTGTGTATTCCAAATTTCAGTTAAATCCGTTCAGCCGTTACGGAGATGAGTCACTTGTTTTTTCGCTCATGACACGTACTAGCCAGACGGCAAAACAGACAATTCATTAACAGGTTGAAAGCTCGCTCCATATGTCATCGGAGTCAGATATGAAACAGAGATTAGTTTAGAAAGTGTCATCTCAAACAATGGGCAGAAGTGGAGCAGTCGATGACAGTACGGTTCTCAATAGACAAGATAAAGCTAATGGAGAGAATCTGCAGCCAGGCAGCTCGTAGTGCTGAGTGTGCAATAGCTTAGGGACTCTGCCGGACCGGACCGTCACCGTCCCGGCACTAATAATCAAGGCAGAAAAGTCAAATGTCAAACGTCTGTCAGAGCACGGCACGCGATATGCCGGTCATAGAACAGGATATCGAGCAGGGAAACTCACAACGCATAATACTCACAACAGTGTAGGAAAAAAACTCTAAAATTCAATGAATATAAATATTTTATTAAACTACAGTTATTTTTATATCTGAACGATAGATCAAACAATATTGAGTTTAGTCTTGATTCTCACACTTCATAACTTACACACCAACTCACCACATGCAATAAAACCATAGGTTTCTACTTATAAACTCTGTTAGACCTTTTGTCAGACTGTCTCACTATGTAGACTATCCCAGTTGTTCTATAAAAACTGTGTAGTCAGCACTTAGAAGTAATGAGGTGTTCGAAAGCGAACAATTAATTACTCCATTTTATGTTTTTGGTATAGTATAGTACTTATCGGATGATCCTTGACTTATGAAATTGTCTTTCAAAATGTTAAGTGTTTTGAGAGTGCAGAGGGTTTCTGCTTTCGGAAATAGACTTTGGATATTGTAGATAGCTAAAACGTAAACAAGATATTTTTGGACCTCTAATACATGGACATACACAAAAACGTGGGTTGTGAATGTCCCAGTCTAGGATTGCAGAAAACAGCTCGAGCATTGAGATAACCATAAGGAAAGACCTTTCAACAATTTAATTACAAGTTGCAATAACTATAGACAACCTGTATTTATACTACGTGATACTTATCACATTGTCTTACAACACAATTTCAAATTGATAGGTGAATTGACAATGATGACACGCCCAATTTATAGAACGAGATATTTAATTGTCGAAGTGTAAGGACCTTGAAATACATAGAAGTAGTGAGAATTCCTAGTTAATTTTTGACTCTGGGCATATTTTTTGCTATATTTGTACAAACAGCGGAAACTTGAAATATGATAATGACGATAAGAAAAAAAATGTGTAGAACTTTTAAGATCCGATTATAATTAAAAAATGAAGTACTAAGTAAAACATAGAGCGTAAGCAATTAACGTAAAACGTGAATGCATTTAAGGCATGTAGTTTGGTCGATAGGGGGGCATATCACAGGATATACGGTCCGGCGCGCCTCATCAGATGTCCCCTTTGAAACGCCATCTCTGGGCGCACGAATTTCACCAATGTTAACTGACGCGTGCGATGAAATGCCAAACCCTTTGTAGTCTTTGTTTGGAAGAAACAAGACGAGAATATCCATATACAAACGATAGGGGATTGCGTAAGCGACAAGTCACACTTTCACTGTAAGACATCGCTGATCTAGCAATAATCTGAGGATAGGCAAAAACTGCTTCATGAGGCTTAGGAAACAGTCTATGACTGCATCTGGTTAAGTAACCGAGCCTGTGAACAAGCACACAGAGCACAGCACATCACGTTGCACAATAAACGATGATACAGAGACAGAAACGCTGTCACGAATCGCGACACAAACACTGAAACATAATACAAGTAGGTTATTTAGAACGTGACCGCACTGTGATACATTACATGACATGCTGTGTGAGTCTCCGTCTATTTAGGATAGAAATGCATCGGAGCAAAGTTAATAATCGACATCTCCTATTTGATATTCATGGAAATCGAATTCTGAGAAATCGCTTCATGAAACTTCCCAATTCGTTGAATTGATATTAGTTTCGATTTACAAACAGACGAGAACATTAAGCTGGACGATATTTATGTGCTATTCGTTTTACGACGGAAACCGTATATTGCGTATATTTTACCGGTAGCCTTAGGTTTCTTATAAAACTTGTATAATGTAATAACTGTAAAGATTTTTTTACAAAACTAAAATACTAAGCGATAGTTACGTTCAACAATACACAACTGGTTGGAAACATTAAATTTTCCCAAAAAGGAAATCATCCTTAACAAGAACATTTGCATAATAAAGATGACATGACGTGGTTAACCTTGAATGCACCAACAAACAGTAAAACTTAAAAATAAAAATGTCAAAAGATACATTGTCTCAAACTACTTACCGACATGTCTATTATATCTGAAATGTTTTCCTCGTTTTTTTTATTACAGTTAAGCTAGAACTTGTTCAGTAAAATAAGTATGATGTTTTTCCAAACTGGAAAACATCATAATCTTGATGCTGCTGACACCATAGGAAAAAATTAGAAAAGGTTTGTCTAGCATTCGATCATGCAATGAATGTAATATTAGGTTCACGTATAAAGCTCAGCAAAATGATTGGAATGTTACTCAACGTCCCTTCTCCATCGCGGTATCCTTGGCCGCATCGAGCCGACCCGTACCCTGCGGAGCATTAGCATATCCACAGTAGGTACTTCTGCTAGGTTGATTATTATCATACCTATTTGAACAGTTCGATTATATCATGCCAAGCTTTGATCTGTTTGTCGATGCAGGCCACTTTGCATCCCAAAATCACTGAAAATCGGCCAAAATTCAAGTGTTACTTTTAAGGAACTCCGGAATAACCATACGGATTTCTTTATAATTTAATCGCCCCCTCTTCCTACAACAATGATTAAAAACGTAGCCTGAAACAAAACACAGAAAATGTTAAGGAACAAGGATAAAAGCAGTTCGTTGCCGTAACAACGGCCAAGACATGTGGGTGGTTCAACTCGCATAAAAAGAGCATAAAGGAAAATCTGATGGGAGATACCCTAGAATTTTATGAAATGTTGCGCTGCAATATGATGCATGCTGCATTTGTTTAAACCCAAGATAAATAATAATGACGACTGTGTATGGCGTCCCGGTATTTATTATATATTACAAAGGACCCGGTAGCAATAAAATATTCAAGAATTTAGAAACTATGAAACACACCCTCATACTCTTGTGAATAAAGGCTTCGACGTTATTCGCTTATTATAGTCATTTAGGATAATGCACTCGTTTACGTTGCAATGTTTTGTTGGAGTAACGGTGATTCTACAATCTAGGCGTAGGCTAGGCTTGGCGAAAGCTTTATTCGTGAATTCATTAAAATGGGTAGTAGTTCGGGTTCAGATTCCATTGTGCAGTTATGATTTACTAACTTTCAAACGCGGTTTCGGTTGCGTGGTGCCAAAATAAAATTATTGAGCTACCAATATCCTCACAACTTTCAGATTTATAACGTAAGG